>CM050652.1:43330174-43930174 GCA_027574665.1 Rhynochetos jubatus | reverse complement strand
AATAATAATTCTATCAATGAATGAAGACTTATATACTTGGATTAATTAATTATTCTGAGATGAATTAATTTTGTGAGATTTTAATAAAGAATGAACTTCAGGTAGAACTTTTCCCACATAGATCTCTGCCTGCATTGCGTCTGAACTCCCCAGTGTCAGATCATGCTACAGCTTTTCCCTACTGTGGGGTCCTTAATAAGGTTTCTTTCCTTTATCTAGTTATCCAGTTTCTCAAATCTCAGAAGAGTTTCTTAAAACTTGCAAGTTTCTTTATGACTGAAGTTCCCACCACTCTGCAACATGTGTACTGAAAGTGGTTAACAGGTTCACACTTTACTGGATGATCACATTAACAATAACATGACCACATAAGCACTGTTTCCATAGAAGTACAGAGTAAAAATAATCTGGCAACAGTATCTGGCAAGCTCAGTAACTATTATCATCAAAACAGCAAAGTTTTTGGTTCTTTTCAGAACCACATCTTCATAGGAGTGTTACTCAAAGTGAAGCAAGACATACTTTCCAGAAATTTGATAGGTGGCAGCTCAGATAAACTGGCTTTTACTTAACAGATGTATTCCAAAACACTCCTATATCTCCAGTTTATAATGGATGAAATAATTTTATAGATTTTCTATGTTCAAGTATGTAAAATGTATATATAATCTGAAAAGTGGATAGATAGAAACTGATCCTTAAGGTTAGAAACAAGAATGTACCTTGCAAATTTTGCAAAAGATTATATTCTGTCTAATATATATTAAATACACTTCAGTCATAAACTAGGTCTATTATTCACTTCCATTTTTGTGGCCAAGTCACTTCCCTTAGGTTCTTCTACCAGCTCAGTTACACAGTATTTTAGTTCTAGGAAGAGCAAAATTGAACAGTTAGTGTGTCGTGATACAAAGAACACCCAAAATGTTGAGGTAGGTGGTGCAGTCGACATAAATCACTGTCGCATTTAAAATAGAGTGAATAATGCAGACTGAATGGATTCTAAAAGAAAAAAAAAAAAAAAACCAAACCACAAAAAACCCCACCAAACCCAAATGTTGTATGCCAAAACAAAAATTGTGGAAATTACATTTATTTCAGCTGTATTCAACACTGTAATCTTTTGTTCTCACATTAAATCTTTTCATTCCGTTGGAAATTTTGCCAATTTATAATTAATGATTTTTAGGAGAAAGACAAGACTTTTTGATGATTTACTCAAACACAAAATCAGTGCTACTTACATTCTAATTCCTGCAAATATTGTGTAGAGCTGATATACAGAACCTGAAGCTATGAGTCCATCTAACCCCAACTACATAAGAAATGCATAAACAACTCACATAACTAAAAAAATTGCTAAACCATCTCCTTTTTGGGGAGGGAGGGAGGATTGTGTTGAACAATTTGATAAATTCTCTACACTATTCAGAGAGACCTGAAAATTAAAGTAGGTACGAAGCCTAGAACCTGTGCCATTGTCCATAGTTCTTTTTAATAAGAAGCATTTTCCATATATGTGTAAGAATGTGGAAGAACCTGCCTATCTCTTATCAGAAATTCTGTCTCACAATTTGTGACTCTTACTAATTTTCAAGATATTTACCTTCCTACCTGACTATAAAAAGGGTTGGATACAATAAACCTTGGGCTTTAGCTTCCACTGACGACCATAGAACCAAGCATCAGATAGCCAAGCACACTGTCAGTCTCTGCAATGTCTTCCCTGGCAGGTCCCTGCGGTGGTGCAGCTGTGAAATGCTACAGGAGTGCTGTGTGAGAAAGAGCTGTTAGAATGAGCTGTGTCTCATTAAGGTTTAAACTTCTTAATCTGAGAACTGCATTTTAAGTTCTGGTCCTTGCACTTGGTCCATATCTACAGCATGAAGTATGCTCTATGTATGTCTACGCTTGGCTTGGCTAATCCTGACTGCTGAGTTGATGTCCCTGGATCAACCTTGCCTCATTCCCAAGGACTTGATTGGCACTCGCTGGACTCCTGTCTGAAGCTGGTTATTGTCACTGGGCCTCCTCTGCTCTTCTTGCTTAGGCATTGTTTGATGGCAGTCCTGTTAAGTACTCTTGGCTCCCACTTCTCTTGGGGAGCAGATTGCTCTTGTTGTCCCCTGAGAGCAAGAAACACAAAGCAGCGTGCACATGTGGGGTATATATGGTCAGTAACCCCAGGTATCCCTCACTCTTGCCACTTATGGGCAAGATTTAAATCTTCACTAATATCTCAAAGACTATTTTCCCCAAATATAGCTGAAGACGCTATTGCATAGTCCACCTCGTGTGTGCAAGCTGGTTAGGTCATAACAGCACAACTTCTTTTTTAGTTAAGAAAATAAACATCAAGATATGAATACAAAAAAAGTTAGGAAAGAAGAATAAGATGTATTAGTCAACAGTAACCACCCAGATGTCCTTACTCAATAGTGGAAACAGCCATATAATGAAGAATGCTTGCTTTGTGTGAAACTTTCTTTAAATACATATCCCATATGCTCCTTTCAAAAATGCCTGGAAAAGTCGCTTGATGTAGTTGGAGGAAAGGTGAGACAGAGGAGAGCAGGTAAATAAACTAACTTCTATCTCCATTTAGGAGAAACCTAATGCTTTCACTACAAATACTGTTCTGTGCAGAATTTTTTCATTTACAAACCTCTCAAACTCATCTATATCACTACTTGACTATGCCTACTATCTTTTCCAGCTCTCACAGCATATTTTTCCGTAGCTTTTTTATCTCATTCTTCCTTTTATCTCAGTCTTTCCTTAGAAGAGCACAAACCAAATCACTCAAGCTTGGGCTGACATTTCAGGTCCAGGATTTTAAAGTGGGTTAAATGTTAAAAATGAATTTGCGTATCTTTATCTAGGAGAAGACTTTTTCAGTATTCCATTAGTTATTTCCCTTCACTCCCAAATATATTCCATTCTCAAGTACTGTCGTACTTCCTAATGTCAGTATAGTACACCAGTCAGACATTAATCTGAAATAGCTCATCATTGGTACTTCACTGTCAATTAGTCTCTTGCACACCATAATATTACAATTTTTTTTGCATACAGCCAACTAAATTATTTTTGTCCCATATTCTGATGATTTTGTTACTTTATCAGATTTCTCTGGCTTTATTGAATATAATTCACTTAATGTAAATGAAAAGAAGAATGTATAAAATGAAGATAAAGTTCTCTATAAAGGCCATGGAAGTTTACTGTGAGACAAAAGAAAAGTTTTATCTGGAAAGAAATGTATATATGTCCTATGTTTTAGTCTTTATGTAACCTCTTTTTAGGGAAAATTGACATTTTTGGGGAGTTCATATGTGTCTACTTCTTAGGGACATCTGTAGCATCTTCTCTATCTTCTCATCATCTGAACTGTCGTAATCACAAGATTAATAACTTCAAGAGAAGCTACAAATAGAAGCACCTATTTTAAACATCTTGTTTTTAGGGAAAAAAAACCAAACCCTACATGGTAGAACACAGCTGTTTTTGCAAATCATTGCCAAGAGATCTTCTGAAAGATTTTCTGTCGTACGCTAATGGACCTTAAATGATGATTTTCTGATCCTCCAGTAACGATAATGACTTTGCATTTGTCACTTACCTGAATGTCGTTGACATAGATATTCAACTGTTATTATTTTCAGCTCAGAAGAAATATAGAAGAAATATATACTCTCTCAGTCTCGGTTTAAGAATTAGCTTAATTTCTGCAACAAAAGGCAGAAACTTACTAGAACTACAGTCACCTTTGCAAGTATGTTAATATTCTTATTAGGGATTACATTGAAGTGCTGTTACTTTTCATTTCAATTGTTCATTTCCCTTCCTGCAGTTTATGCTTAACATGTAGGAAACGACAATTTCCTTAGCAGCCAGATACTATTCTAAACAAGGCAAGGTCTTGCAGTATCTTCTTCGATGGCTGTTGGTATTTTGCTTAAATTGTAGGGAACAGAATGGATGTTTGGAATAGGCTATTCCCAGTGATGATGTGTCAGTGCTTTTCTTGTTGCTACTGGACGTGGCAGCTTTTTTGTCTGAACTGTGTGGCTTGATCCCTGTAACCGTTCTGAGGTTATGACAAGTCTCATTAATCATCATTGTATTCACTACACACCATTTCTCCCTGGCCACAGACTTAAACATGTCACTTAATCTCTGAATTCCTCCACTGTCTTCTCCATGCATTAAATAAAAAAAATATTTACTGAAGCTTTCAAAGTTCTGTGTGTCTTGTTCCTGTGTGGCCATATGAGGTATATCCACAGTAGTATTTTAGTTTGAAACTTTTGCTCTTGAAACAAGCCCTGATGACACACTGAAGTTCTACCTATTACTGAACAGTGTTTGCACAGCACCAAGGCCTTCTCTTTTTCTCATTCTGGTCCTTCACTGAGTAAATTGGGATATGCAATAGTTTAGGAGGGGACACAACCAGGCAGATGACCAGCCTGACCAAAGGGATATTCTGTAATACGTGATGTCAGGCTCAGCAATAAAAGCTGTGGGGAAGAAGCAGTAAGGAAAAAGGATAGATGCTCAGAGTGATGGCAACTGTCTTCCCAGGAAACCATTACACGTGATGAAGCCTTGCTTTCCTCGAGATGGCTGAATACCTGCCTGCCAATGGGAAGAAGTGAATGAATTCCTTATTTTTCTTTGCTTGTGTGGGGTGTTTATGCTTTACCTATTAAACTGTCTTTATCTCAACCCATGATTTTTTTCACTTTTACCTTACCGATTCTCTTCCCCATGCCATTGTGGAGGAATAAGCAAGCAGCTGTGTGGGGCTTGGCTGACTACTAGGGCTAACCCAAACCAGTAGTTCAGTATACAGCTTCTGTCCCCTCATCCCCATGTCCCTCTCAGTGCATATGGTATGGATGTCGAGTCCTCAGCACCAACCGTTTGGGTCTAATGAGTCTCTTCCTGTTGGGCCATGCTTTTCAGTAATGTGTTGGTGTAAACATCATTTTCTCCCGTGTTAGAGTAAGGTCCAGTGAATGGGGCTTTAAGAGCCTTTGATACTTCATTCTGTTTCTTCATTTTTTTTAATAAATACAGTGGACAGGCAGAGATTTTAATATGTGGTCCACAGAGCCTACAGTTAATAGATTTGAAAGAAACCAGTTCTAAAGTCTGACATATGGCCAAACCCAAAACGAGTATGTAATATTGTGTGAAATTAAATTACTTTTCAGAGACAGGGGAAAGCAATGTTGATCTTAACACTGAATAATACAGCACTTTTGAAATTGTTAGAGCATTCACTGTCTCATACACTCATTAATAAGCTGACTAGTTAATACTGTCTTTAATGTGGTTACATTCTTCATACACCTTTTGCTTTACCTGCCAAACCAGTGTCTGTACACTTACAGGAGTTCTGTGTATCTTCATTTTGATTAAATATTCTTTCTTGCTACTAAGTTTAAGGATGACTTTAAGCTGAAGCTGCAGTCTGAAAAACACTGTAGCTGTGTAGAAATAAGTAGATCATTTGTATGTGATACGAGATTTTAAATCTGAGATCCACACCCTTTTACCTAATTAATAGTACATAGGAAAGTATAGATATTTTAATTTCTAAAGTCACTAGTGATCAATTTCAATATTAATGGAATTTTCTGTGTGGGTGTAAAAACAGCTTAGAATTTAGTCTGAGATCAGCAGCCTTTAAACACCTATAGAAATCTCCAGTTTATCCTTTTGGTTTGATTTGAACTAGAAATATCACAAGTGTTTCATGACTTAACATAATGGTAACTAAATATATTGACATGTTATAGTGTTGGGGATTTTTTACATTATGAAACAGTTATTTTTTCTTAGTGTAACTTTCTATTTTTGTATCTATTCAATACAAAAAGCAGTGACATTCATAAAAAAAAAAAAAAAAAAAAAAGAATACCCAAGCCAACAGACTTTTTCTATCAGATTGGGTTTCTAGTTTATGTTAAAATGTAGAGGAATTTAAATTACGTCCAAGCAAAACCTAACACCTAGGATCAGTTTCACTAGCATACAAAGAATCTTAATGTTTTGTAACATTACTAAAGATCTAAGAAGCATTTTAACATTCAAGACATTTAACTTTTGACCTAATACTTTTACATTTTGCTCCTGCAATCAGCTAAGTGTCTCAGATTCTCATCTCAAATAAATAAGTGCAAGCCTGAAGTTTCTCAGATATGCTTGGGAGCCTATTATGGGTTTTTAACTGCAGTGCTGTTTCTTAATATTTCTTTTACTTCAACAGAGGGTCTCAGTTTTCCTTTGATACCTCTCCTGCTAGGTCAAGGGAGTTTGATTGAATTCAGCTTATTATAACTTCTAAGCTGTTGGTTAAATACTGATATGCAGATGAAAGGAAATGTTATTGTTTCCTACATCCATGTATCTAAAAATTCTGGCATTTTATCTTTCATCTAGAGTATTGAATGTTATGGAACAAATTACTCTGATTACTTTTTTTACTTCACTTGATTGAATAGAAAGCAAGTTTCCTTGAACAAAAATATATTTTAAAACCCCAGCATACATTTTTTCTTCATTTCCTTTCTATGACATACATTCAAAGAACTAGAAAACATTGTAGGTTAAGATAACACTCTTATTAGATCATTTTAAAGGAACCTTACTTTCCTGCTTGTTTAAAACTTTCAAATTATAGTCAATGCTTGAGCAATCAACTTTGGATAGCATAGTTTTAGTTCTGAGTTTGTGAGGTTGAGGGGTGGGGGTAGTGTTTGGTTTTTTCATTGCTGCTGTGGTTTATGAATTTTTTATAGAAATAATTTGATATCTACATATGCTAGGGTCATTTTCATAATCATTTAATCTATCATATAGGATTCTCCCTTGTCGTACTTCAATAAATAATAACAATTTAATAATTCCCAGTCACAATTTAATGTATAAGTATTTTGATTCATAGTTTCTGAAGCTTTTGCATTCTGTTTTCTATTAACTTGAATCCATATCCATGTGTCTGAAATTTATCTGCACATATGAACTCTCAATCTACAGAGAGAATCTGCTGTATTTAGGAAAAAATCTCAGTAAAATGATGTGCTGGGTTCAGTCAGGAAAGGGCTAACTCCCTTTACTCTGGTTGCCAGGGAACTCTGTTGCTGGACAGTAAGTGAAAACATTGATAAGGCCTCAGCTGGTGCTGGGGATGGCTTGTACTGAACTCAAGGTCTTTTGTCCGCTTCGGATACTGTAGCAGACCCAGACTAACCAAGGAAGTATTTCATCCCATAGTACGTCATGTTCCGGTCTCTTTGGGTGGGGAAGAGGGTCCGGTAGCCATTACTCTTCCCTTCTCTCTCTCTCCCTTACTCCCTTGCTCGTCTCTCCGGGCACTTGCTAACCCTCCTGCGTTAGCTGCTTTGCTAACTCCTGTGCTGGCTCCTTCGTGTGGGAGCTGGTGGATTGTTTTGACTTTTCTGGCCGTGTTATCAGTGATAAGGTTTGCTCGGAATCTGCTGCGTAGGCTCCCGGGCTCCGGCCTTCAGGCCGTGGCTCTCGGGCTGTGGTTCTGGGGCTCTCTGGGTCTGATTTTCATTCCTCAACATCTGGGTGTGCATTGGTCAGTGGATGGTGGGAAATTGTATCATATTGTATCATATTGTATATATTGTACTATATGTTTCATTTTCTACTATTTTAAGTATTTATTAATAGTAGTACCTGTATGTATTGATTTAATTAGTAAATAGTTCTTATCTCAATTTTACGAGCTTCCTTATTTCTTTTTCCTCTGATTCTTCCCCTCCGCTGGAGGAGGGGAGGGGGATTTGTGAGAGCGGCTTCGTGATATTTTGCTAGCCGGAGTTAAACCACGACAAATGATTTAGCTATAATTAGAGTTTGAGGGATTGTGTTGGTTATTGCTTTTTCATTATTGCCATTTCTACTGTATAATCACGTGTACAACACAGGAGTTTTAATTCTTTACATAAGTGATAAGTAAAGACAGTAGAACAATACATGTTCTTCAATTCATATTGATCACTCTCTTCCATTATAAACCCAAACACACAGCTGGGTGAGTGTAAAACTGTTTATGAGAGAGCAGATTCCATGTTTAATCTGTAAAAATTTAAACCAAAGTCTAGTCTTCTCCTCAGTTTTCTATTTTTTATTTTATTTTTTTATTAATGTCTTTCATGAATTAATTCTATTTATTTCTTATATGTTTTTTTAAACTTCACTTATCAAATATTAAAAGATAAAAAAAACCCTAATCATATATAATCAAATTCTGTATTCATGACTAGTAAACAATTTTCTTTCAATGCTTGGAGGTACAAGCATCATGTATAAAACATTTTCAGTAGCTCCAGAATCTTAGTAATATTGTGGGGTTTCCACATCATATGGTAAATAATAAGATGACTTACCACCTAGATCATGCAGTTCCATGCAGATATGAGCATATTTGGATCCATTTGAGAAAGCAGTTACATCACAAGTAGCAAAGTTATCACTTGGAAATTGCAGTTGAACACATGGTTATATTTTTGATGGCCACACAACAGCATTTTTATGGCAAGTTAGAAAGAATAGTTTTTCCAAAAGTCAGAAAATTACTTGACCTCTTAAGGGAGAAATGAACAAAATTTCCTCATTTCTATCTGGAAGAAGAAAAAAATAGTTGAAACCTAACAATGAATTGACTTTCTTATTGAGATGATCATAGAAATTTGATGTGGTTTTTATTTGATTTATTCTCCTTAGAACTTTGAAACAGTGTTTGAATAAAGCAACTCCATGCCGTCTGATGACCTCTGTGTTAATAGAATGGTCTCTCCTCTATTTGAATTGCCCTTATCCTCCATAGTGAAAGTTTTAAAGGGTTCAAACAATTTATTGAACCATGGATATACCATGCTTAAATAAGAAGCATTTCAGTTAAGCAGTACATCCATGCTTGATGTTTTGGTTTCTGTTCTTCATCTTTCTTTCTTTAGCTAAACACTGTCCCAGATCTCGTTTTGGCTGACCACTTGCCACGAGTCCAAAAGATTTCACTTCTTGTCATGAAGAAATTCTTTCTCAAATTCCTGCCATAGTTCTTTTTCTGCTTCTGGTTTTCTGCTCTTGTAGCAGCATAAGGTGCAAAGATGGTATATAAATTTAGTGGTTAAACTGACTCTTACTAGTTCTTTCCAGTGGTAACAAGCCTTTCTTAAACAAAGCTTTTTTATTGTCCTGGGTCCTTGTAAAGTATGAACGCCATGCTCTTTGAAAAAAGTTACCTGAAATCTCCAACTCTTCTATTTTTTTCACATTAAATAAATAGAAGGAAAACAGAAACATTTTTCTTTGTTTTCTCCAACTGTGATTATTCTTGGGTGTAGTCTTCCACTTCTGAAATAAATCGCAAATAAGGTAGAAGTGAAGTAGACCTACATGCAGAATAATTAGCACAGCTGTGAGTGAGCTGAGGTCAACCTTTCAGACAGGTCACGTCCTCCAGGGCTGGTTGAAGAGGAAATGTGACATGAGACAGCTTTTTTCACATGTGTTCAACATAGGAATGTGAAAGTGTCCTGTAGAATTTCTTGCAACTCTCAAACTCAATAGTTCACCCAGCAAAATAGTAATTGCCCTGCATGTAATAATGTGTGGTTTATATTCATGTACAAGATCATTTCTGAATTAAACTCTTTCAGAGATTTTGGCCATCTTAAAGATTAGTCTGATAACAAATTCTTTCAGATGATGGAACTAAGTTGGTTTGTGTTTTTTATTTTTCTCTGCTGTCTGGTAGGAGGATTTATCTTGTTGAATCTATACTTGTGTTTAGGTCTGTTCAGTTACACCCTGTATAAATAAGGATAGCTTGCTACAAGTTCTTGAAGGAGACTAAATAGATTGGAATAATTTAATCAAGTTTCATTTTCCTTTTTACTGTAGGTACTTAAGCAAGTCAGGGCAGACACTGAAATTAAATAGCCACTAGGGTGCAAACTGTCTGACCATAAACAGCTGTCTCACTTAAGATGGACTGAATCAAACCTTGTACTCCATGGACTGCAGTGGCTAGAACTCTGCAGGCTGGGAAAAGAACTGCATATCCAGTTGAGTGACCCCTAGCTGACACTATGAATTTGGAAACAATTCAGATCTTCACTCCAAACCTTCACTCCATGCACCTTTATCTCAGCTTCCTGGATCTATGAAAGACGTTTTCACTGAAATGATGTAGTACAGCTCCAATCAGAAACATTTTCAAACTTGACTACAGTAGCTCATATTCTCTTAAGGCAGAAACCAAGACATCTACAGCAAGACATTGTAGGAATTGTCATAAATGCTTTAACACTACCAAAACTTCACAGTTCTCCACAGAAGTTTTCCACATATTCAGTACACTGCATGAGATCCAGACTCAGCAAGAGTAGGTGTAATCAGAAAACAAACTATACTCAACAGCTGTGGCTGGATGGTAAGCAGTTTTACAGGGAAGTCCCTGGAGATCCTGGTGGACACCAAGCTGACCATGAACCAACAATGTGTCCGTCTGAGAAAGAAAAGTTGAAAGTATGCTGGTCTGCATTAGCAGCATCGCCAGCAGGTTGAGGAAGGTGATCTTTCCCTCCTACTCAACACTGTAGCTGTGCTTACAGGAGTGAGTCCTGTGGAAGGCTGTGAAGATGTTGAACAAGTCTGATGAGCAAAGACTGAGAGAACTGGGACTGTCCAGCCTAGAGAAGAGAAGACTCGGGTGTATCTTATCCATGTGGATAAATACTGGGGTAGGGGAAATAAGAACATGGATTCAGGCACTTCTCAACAGTATTCAATGATAGGATCACCACAGACTGGGAAAACACTTGCCAGTTGCTGTCACAGGCAAAGCACACTCAACTTGGAAAATGACTTGATTTAAAATATGTAGTTACTGACTTGGGTATTAGTAAACAAGGAAGAGCAACATTAAAAAATTTTGTGAAAACACCTTTCCTTCCCACTTTTCCAGGCTCAACTTCACTCCAGACACCTCTACTTCCCCCCTTCCCAGAGATTACTCTCAGACCCTGTAGTAGGGTTGCTTGTGGTGCAGGAGGTTGGGGTCATGACAAAGTGGTTTTTCTGCCACTCCTTGTTTCTCAGTGGTTTGGGGTTGTTTGTTTGCTATTGGTTTTGTTTTTCCAGCTTCTCTTTCCTTCTTACCCATTTCCTCTGCTCCAGTGCGGATCTGTCATGACTTACAGGGATACCCAGCCTGCAGGCATGTAGACATAGTGATCGTGTGTTCGTAGGATTCTGTAATACACAAGGACAGAGAGGCTTTAGCCTCCAAATTCCTCTACTTTATTACAGATTACCACAAATACCACAAAAATCACCACTATCAAGTATACCTATGATTAATAAAGTGAATATATATAATCAAGCTATTACAAATTATTATCCAGACTGATAGAATATCAATTAATAGTATGGCAGCAGTTAATAATAACAGCAGCAACCAGGTAGGTATATACTATTACAGGTTACTAAAATCTTACTATTAGTGAAGCAACTTATCAACAATGTAACAGCAGATATTCTTATGACAGATTGCTCATATTGATATATAATAGCAGTATCAGGTGAATTAGATGGATTTCAGAAGGGGCCAAACCATCCCAAAAGGGGAGATAAACTGATCCCAAAGCGGGACCCATCCATCCCAGAGGTGGGAGTACAAACCAATAAGATAATAGGCAGACTCTACCCCCAGAATTTATTCATGTCACAGTCTGAAATCAGTCATGTGTCCCTGGTGAGATTCCAAGGACTAATAGAGATGTCGTGTGGAATTCAACCTGCATAGGAAAGAACATGTACATGTAGCACGGCGAGTTATCAGAGAGGGAGGCTTCATTTGAATAAAAATTAAGTCCTTTTTGTAACATAGAGACATAAGAGGATGTAGGACATTCAACTTCAAGCAGCCTACTTTGATGCTATTAATTCCTATTTTTGACCTGTAACAGACATTAGATGACACTGTTTTCTCTTTTTTCAGAGACATTTTATTTTCCCAGACTGTTTTCCACCTTCTCAGATGATAAGTTGCCATTAAAGTCCCTTAGTTTTGCATTTATCAATGGTGCCTCAGGATGTATCTGGTTCCTAGGTACCTTAGGTGTACTTCAAAGAGGCCAGATGTACTTTTCAAGGGTGTTTCTGATTCCAAGGCCTAGTTCCCAGGCTCACAGCTCTCAGGTGGCAGCCAATTTCTCTGCCAGTACTTTCAGCAGGCATTTTCTTCAGCAATGTTCCCCTTCTCACTAGGCCACTTTTACAGCTGCTCACATCAGGGTCCTCCATGGGCAGTGGTCCCTTCAGGGTGTGCCCAGTCCCACCACAGAGCATCTCCTTTGCTTCTTGCTGTTCCTTTTTCACACTTTTGTCATCCTTTTTTAAGTATCTTTTTCCAGGGGTACCACCACCTTTGGCTGTGAGGCTCAGCTGTGCCCTGCAGGGGGTCTGTTGGAGCCTGCTGGAACCATCTGTGTCCGGCATGAGGCAGCTCCAGCTGCTCCTCACAGAGGCCCCTGCACCCCCTCCATTGCCAACACCTGGGCACCTACACACTATATATATATATATATATATATATACACACATATATATATATACATACATACATACATATATATACATACATACATATATATATACATACATATATACACACACACACATACACACACACACACATACTCACTGGCTTGGTCCATCAGCTTTTCATTACTGAAACTTCTAGAGAAACTGTATTCCTACAGAACATAAGGATTTAATTCAGTGGATTTCATAGAATCACGGAATGGTTTGGCTTGGAAGGGACCTTAAAGACCACCTAGTTCCAACCCCCCTGCCATGGGCAGGGACACCCTCCACTGGACCAGGTTGCTCAAAGCCTTATCCAACCTGACCTTGAAGTCAGCCAGGGATTGGGCATCCACAGCTTCTCTGGGCAACCTGTTCCAGTGCTTCACCACCCTCTCCATGAAGAATTTCTTCCTGATATCTAATCTAAATCTCTCCGCTTTCAGTTTAAACCCATTACCCCCTGTCCTGTCACTACAGGCCCTTGTAAAAAGTCCCTCTCCAGCTTCCTTGTAGGCCCCCTTCCTGTACTGGTAGGCTGCTATAAGGTCTCCCTGAAGACTTCTCCAGGCTGAACAAACCCAATTCTCTCAGCCTTTCTTCATAGGAGAGGTGCTCCAGCCCTCTGAACCTCTTTGTGGCCTCCTCTGGACTCGTTCCAACTGGTCGATATCCTTCTTATGGGCTCCACAGCTGGACACAGTACTCCAGGTGGGGTCTTACAAGAGTAGAGTTAGAGAGGAAGAATTACAGGAAAACCCTTTACAACAGGAAAACGCTGTGCAAAGATAACCACCAGTGTGTTACTTTAAGAGAAAGAATATCCACATGCTGCAACGTGTTCTTCTCCTGAGACTGGGTCTGATAAGAAGAGATATTTTGAGAAAAAAAAAAAAGGAATATTAACAATATTATCTGAAAAATAGAAACCTACTCCCATATACCTATCAGGACAGCTTTTGGTTAGTTCTAACTTGCTGTTTGGTTCTGCTCAAACTATCCTGTTCAGAAGCTATCTCTTATGACATGAAATGTAAAAATTCCAAATCTTGAAACCTTTTTTAATTTTTATTATGAATCTTACTTTTTTTCCTGGCTGTTTAGCCTACCACCATCAAAAGTTACTTTCATTATGTTTTTAAATAGCAATTTTGTTTTACAATGATATCTAGAGGTAAAATCTAACAAGAAAGTTCTTTGCCATTTATGACTATGTCTGTAAGTGCTATTAGGTTGTTAAATTATGAGTGATACTGAAGATACAACATGCCCTATTAATATATTACTGCTTTAAACTAAAACTTACAGTGTTCATTAGAACAAGATTTAATATTATATTTCTCACTTCATAGTGTATCAAATCACATTTTTAATATTAATAATCTACTGTTAATGACATGCTTCCAAAACTAAATCCTCTGAATTTGTAACCCGATTTTAGAGTAGAGATTTCATAGCTATTTTTTTCAAGAAAGTAATGTAAAGGTCTTTTTATGAAAGTGACATCACTGAACGTGAGGTTTCATATAGTGCAAACTACTTAATGTCACGTATAGTTCAATCAAATTAAGTATAAACAGAGAAGTTCTTTTCAATTGATGCAATCCCTTGCTGCAGAAGGTGAGATTAAACAGTTCGGTGTTCCTGTCCTTCCTTTCTACCTTCCCTTTCTCATTTTCTGTAAAAAGCTAAACGTAACTGTAGCTGTGAATAGCGTTCTGTTTAAATATAAACTGTCCTTTCTAATGTTAATATATCTGTTAGCAATAAACCATCTGCTGACAATGATTTACTATGGGAAATGCATGAGAAGTCAGTTAATGGACTGAAACATTTGTTATTTGCTCAAGCATACATGCTTTCAAGGTATTTTTAAAGTAATTTTCAGAATTTTTGTGAAACAAAAGAAGATCTGTATTAATATAAACTTATGAAGTATAAAAAATCTTAATGGATAGGTATATCTTCCTGCACATCCCTACACAGAACATTTTTTCCTGATATCAGAAAAAGAACAAATTGATGACTGTCAATTGACTCTAATTAACAATGAAGACACTTCACAGACATTTAGGAATAATACTATGCTCCGAGACATGGTCTCATGTAACTATGATATGCATGTCAATTGACATTCTGTTGCTGTAGGACAGGATAAGCTGAAAGAAAAGGAAGCATTACAAGTCAATGTAAGGCAAAAGTCCAGTGCTTTGGCCGGCTATTAACTATCTCACACTGACTTAAAATATGATCTTTTGCATATGGCTATGAGCAAGCCCTATCTAAGCAACTCATTCCATGCGTGCTCTGAATATCCTGATGTCTAGACCATTCCTGAAAGTTATTTAAATTTATCTGGTTTATTTTGCTGTAAAATGTCTAGTTTCTTAAGACAGTTACCTTTTCTCCACTGTGGTAACTATCATTGCCAGCTGAACACTGTAAGGCCACTCCACCCCACTACTTACATATTGCACTTGTCTCTCTCTTGCTTCTTTAGGTATCTCAGATACAGCAGAGAAAGAAGAAGTGAAAGATGTCTCATGTCTCATCACTCTATTGCATTTAGATGCCATATTTGTATATGTGGACCAGTGTAGCGTGATTATTTTCATTAAACTAGGACATTTTCACCAAAGTGAGGAAATTAGGGAGCATCAAGAACAAGGCAAATTTTGTTGATTGAATAATTGGAAGTGTAATTATTTCAAAAGTAAAGTTCAGTTGGCCAAGAGATTGTATCAAAAGCATCAACAACTTTTGAACAACTAAAAGTGAAGATGTCCAACGCATTCACATCAACAGAGCACCCCAACATTTTGAAATTCTCCCATTCTTACATAGCAGTAATGATAATCTATTAAGAAAATGGACACAGGTAATACTACTCCTAACCAAAATCTAGTAATCTGACCATACACAAAAATAAAGGAATGAGAAAACATCTGTGGTACATTTCACTACTGTTTATACGCTACAGTAAAGTAGATGAACAAATAAACATTTTGAGTAAAGCTCAAAACAGACTGTCTGTGAAAACACTTTGGAAACCAGAAGATTATTTTTGAAACTGGAAAGATTTCTGTTTTGACATCGCTGCCAATTTCAACCATCCAAAATCATGAGTCAAACCTCAGATAACCATAGGATCGACTTAAAAATAGAACAGTAAAAAGAAAAATAGTTTGTGTTTCTTTTTACTAGCCTTTTGCTTTCTGAGATCTTAGAGATTACTTGTTTCATTTTGTCAAGGTTTTATAAACAAGCGTTAAAATTTGAAGCTTATCTTCTAAAATAAAGATTTCCAGGAATCTCCTAATTCCAGCTGCAGTGGCTTTATGAAAAGATGAAATATCATGAGATTTTTGTTATATTTATGAGGACTGGGAATACAGCCAATTGACCAGCAACATTTAAGACACACACGGACAAAAGAAATCATAAGAAAATGCATTCTTAAAATATCCATTATCTTAACACTTTTTTTTTTTTGGCACAAGGTGGATTCAAGACTGATGTGAGGTTGACTCCTTAATCTCTGGGTAGCAGTGAAAGCAGAAATAAAAAGTGATGGCAACTTCCCTCACTGAAGTGCTGGAGGACTAGATTGGCAGTAGATGGGCAAAAGTAGTTCCTTTGCCAGACGCAAGGGATCCACATTAGACTCACAGTCTTCATGTCCTGGTCTCACGTTGATTTGCTGCAGCTAATGTTAGGGGGACCTGTGAGATCCCTGGTCCCAGCAGCCACTGGACAGCCTGGCACACTAGCCCTACCGCAACCAGCCTTCACTCAACTTCCTTTTCAGTCTAAATATAGTAAAATCAGGCAAATTCTCCTGTATCTTCTCTCCCTTCTCCCTGTTTCTCCTTCCTTTTTTAGAACCTTTCTACACAGAAAGTTGCAATGATATAACAACAATGTAATCCTTAAATATAAATTTTCAGGCATAAGCTAAACCACAATAACTCAGTTATATAGCAGTATGACAGACTCCAGACACAAAACCTAAACCCATTTAAATTAAATTATCTTTTACAATGGAGTAAAAGATAAGATTTTACACAGTAAGATCTCTAGAACAAAAAGCAATTCCTCACCCTGAGAATGTGAGAACCTTGAAAAACAAGGTCTAGAATGTATCTGTGTTTCTAGATGGTATTATAACAGAAATAGTAATAATACTATTGACCAAAAACATATGAAAAAGAGGCCACTCAGGGATTGTTTTGTTTTCCATTCCATTAACAGAAAACAGTTGTTGTTTGGGTGTGGGGTCGGTTTTTTTTTTTACAATCAAAAATTCAAAGATTAAAACTTTGGGAAAGGATTCACCTGTCAGTGTTGCCACTAGAGCTGTTAAAAGTTCTTCAGATGGATGACAGGAATGAAGGTAATCATAGCAGTCAGTATGGGATATCATATTGATCCACAATGCCTAATACCTGTGTATTAGAAGCAGTGACAACTTGTGATTACAGTCATCTCCATCTCTTGGAAAGTAACTTAAATGTGAACAGATATAAAATCCCTTTTAATACTGTTTTCCAAACTTCAGAAGGTATTAAAGAATGAGACTTCTCATCATATCTACATGTACCTAAAAGTAATGATAATGTTGATAAATTGACTGTGTATGTTAACACTTCTTCATGGAAGCATTGCAATACAGAATAATAAAATTTCATCATAAAAATAATTGAACAACAATATCAACATTACAAACGATAATACAAGAGGAAGATGTGCTCTGTGATTCTCACAGTCTTAAACAAAGAATCTGATTTGTTCATTTTCTGTTTCAGTTTACATAGTCTTTCATCTATCTGTCCTTTCTCCCACTATTTTCTGGGTTATTGTCATTCTGTTAATCTCACATGCACATAGACTTCTCTGTCCTGAAGTCTTAGAATTTTGATTTTATTATTTATCATGCTAGTCACGTCTTCCGTGTTTTGAAAGAATAAAGGAAGAAAAGAACTTTATAAATGAGATAATTAGTATCATATCAAAGCTGGGACAATGCAGAACAATGGCAACAGTGGAAAGATCCTTATTAGCTTCACAAGTAGCAGTACAGAAACTTCTGTCTGTGAAAAGGCTGATGTGGCAACTGTATAACGGACAGATTAATATCACCCAGCTGTTGTTATAGTCACACAACATATTAGGTTGTGGAAGTTACAAACTTCATTAGGTCTAGAATAGTTTTAAATTGATCAGTGCCCATGGATATTATTGAATTCTTTCAAAATCACATATATCATGCCAGCACATGTACAAACCCTCAGTTCTTTATACATTATAAATCCAAGAGGCTTTTTTTCTTTTTTCTTTTTTTTTTTTTTTTCAAATCTCGGTACTAATAATCATAATACCTCTTCAGCAATAAGAAAAAAAAAGTTTTAATTTCCCTCATTTTTGGACATGACTTGCCTGGGACTGACAAATTGAAAAATATTATATGCCACAATATTACTGTATACATTATGTTAAAATGTAAGATACTGGGAATGTAAGAGAGAAAATATTTCAGTCTGAAACCTTCTTAAATATCAATGTCTGGCTACTCCCCAGTCACAAAATTATAGAAAGTGCTATAGGAATAGACTGTGAAGTTAACAAATACATCCAAATTCAAAATTGATTATATCGATGTTATTCTTGTCAGATTTACAATATACTTTTAATATTTCCAGTGATGGATATTCCATGATCTTCAGTGCTTCATTATTCTTACATTCTTCAAGAACTCCCCTGCTACAAAATAAAGAATCTTATCTTATGAGGAACATTTTATTCCTTGCCTTTTTGCTGATATGGGGAATTAAGAAACACCAGTGTGAATATGTTTCAGTTGTTCAAGATGGAATTGAGGTCACTGAGGCAGTGTGGAAATTGAGAAGTTCATGTAGCAGGGCTAGGATGAGATGAGCAGCCATTAGCTGAGCAGACAACATCCTTAGCAGCATGTGGTTGGAGAGAGCTGTGTTTTAATCTCCTGAAAGATTGTTAGCTTCAGTTTTATATCCTCACATCTGAAACAGGTTATCTTGCAGCAGTCATAGGATTATCGACCAAAATCAAGCAGTCTTATATGAGTTCTTTTGAGCATTTTATGAGGTTTTCTCACATTCCTTTTATTAAGAAATGCAATGGAAAAGGAGTTTCTAAATGAGACAGGCTCCTTTGTAGTCTGCTTCTAACAATATGTTGGCATCCATCAAGGAGACAGTAGGTAACATAGTCTAAGGTAGTCACTTGCTAATGAGCTAGTGGTGGGGTCAGTCCCCTATATCTTTCCAAATTGACTGTGCATGTTCTCATGAGACTTCTGGAGACTAGTAAAAAAAGAAAATACCAAAATGATTTGCAAGGGCAGAAAGTTTCCTGGTTTCATTGTTCCTATTCATTTGCATATCAACTAATTTAATATAAGAAAAGTACCTATATGATGAACATGCTGTTCTTTTAAGTGTCTGTCGGAGAACTAGCAATGATTGGCACATTATCTCAAGCTAGACCTTTGAGCTCGTTTAGAGATTTTTGCTGTTCATAATCAGCTTAGTTAAAGCCCTTAGAGTAAGCATGTAATCAAGAGCTAAACATAATGATTTGATGTCCTGTACTAACTGTTCTCCATCTACAGCATAAATCATCTTGAGGAGCACCAGTATGAATGAGGTGGATAGATTGTACTGCTGAGTCTTTTAAATTCTAAGCTTATTGTCTCCACATTACGCTATAGTGTCCTATTCCCATACAGCATAATAACTATCAAAGCGTTTAAAGAAAGGAGGTATTGATATCCCTGTTTTATTGATGAGAAAATCAAGGCTTTAGCATAGGACTTATAAAGAAATCATTAAGAATAGATTAATAAGAGAAAATATATAATTTCATATCACAAGACCTTTCAGAATAATCCTTCTCATATGTAAATGGAAAGAGAAATTTTGTCACCAGACCACTCATCAGTAGAATGCTGATGTTAATATCTAGGTTGACTACATAAATGAAGACTTATTTTCCAAAGGAAGAATACACTTGAACTACAGTCAGCCTAGCATCTTGTGGACTACATTCTCAGCCAGAAAAAACATCTCTTACTTGTCCAGTGCAATTTCTTACATTTCTCATATCTTATTCACCTCAAACTTCAACACATCTGAGCTGCCAAACTTCTAGTCTTTTATTTACAAGAGATAGGTGATGGTTTTCTTACTTTCCCTAACAATGCTTTTAATCATAAATGCCATAGCATCAGAATCATTTTGGTTGGCAAAGACCCTTAAGATTGCTGAGTCCAAAACAGTAAACCTAACACTGCCAACGTCACCACTAAACCATCACAATTTCTCGAGAACAGAACTCGCAAATACATGGGCCAAAAATGGATTTACTTTTCAATGTGTAAATATAACGAAGAAATAAAATGCCCTAACTGCAGAGACATGAAATGTTGGTCAGCACTGGATTACTCTAGCAAAAGCAAACCTGTAAATGCCTGTATGGATATATATGGGAATATATAGTTGAATACAGATGCAAGTCAGATTGGTTTCAATTTACCTTGAATGTCTACATCTGAGTTAGCCATTTAGAACACTTTTATAATCAGTGGAGAAAAATAGGCTTTTCTGCATTGTGAATCATCTGACTTGGTTTAGATTTATATATTAAACTGAAATAAATTGCACCCTAACAGTAACTTTCTTTCCATTGATAATAACAGAAATCAAATGGATAAATCAGACAAAAACATGCATAGTGTCAGTACATGAGATTAAATGTGGCGCTGGTACTTAATCTTTGCTGATTCTGAAAAAGTTTCTTAAATCACGGTAAAGAGCAATTAATAATGGATACAACATGGGACATCTTTTCTAAGATTAAAGCATCATAAAAATTTAGACGTCTCCTCTTTGAAATAAGAATGAATCTAATTTCTTATGTTGTGGTATCAAATTAGTTTGAAAGAAAAAATATGAGGCTTGAAGGCAACAAGACATGGGACATCATAGCCTGACAGAGAGAACAGCTACCTGTAACTGTCAGAGAGTAGAGTGTATAACAATAAACACAATGTTTACAAATCATTGTAACTCTAAACCATGGATCAGAGCAACTGTAGCAAACTGCTGTTGCACAGGATATGTTTAAGTATATTATTCAAAAATTTATCTGACTCTTTTTAGATCTTTGTATCCAAGTAGAGAATAATATCTATGAATGTCTACTTCAGACCTATGCCAAAACATAGAAGCCAGTAAACAAGTCCCTGTCTACTGCAGTTGTTATTGTAAAGAAGAAAACAGAACATTTGAAAATTTTCCATGTTTCTTCTGATCACATGGAATGGATGGTGGTCTTTATCTTCTTGCAACTAAAGAAAAAAGGCAAAATTCAGTGACTGAGTGCCATGAGTAAATGTTTTCACAGTCCGTGGCGACACAGCTGTGGCACAGATGGGAGCAGTAAGCACAGGAAGCACAAATAAGTCAGAAAAATAAACTTTTCCACTTACTTTAGTAGGTTATTTCTGCAAATGTGTATAAAAGATCTTATAAAGAGAAAGAAAAGAATTATTCAGGGTTCCATTTGCTCATTATGTAGTAATTATATAATCATACTTATATGTATCTGTCACAATAAGAAAGATTCAGCCTACTGCTATACTGAAAGAATTGTGGTTTTCTTTCAGTTTTCCTCCTGCTGGTAGGCGATCAAAGGATGACAGACCTTTCCACCATTAAACTATTTCCTTACATTTGTACTTTATGTCCTATTTTAGACTAATGGGACTAATTTAGAGTAATTTCCACCTCTCAATAATCTTGCAATTAGAAAGCTGTGAGAATTTTATTATACTGTTATCTGAAAGCTCAGTCAAGAGCAGTTTGCCAAGGTAGAGCAGGAGCTCAGGAAATGGCTTCATTTGTTGAAGTAAAAGCCAAGTTAGTACACTTGGAGTGTTTGCCAGAGCTAAGGTCCATCATTGACTGGCACAGTACTTTCAATTTAAAAACATCTTTGTCATCTTGTGTTACACACTACGGCTGATTATGCAGATACCTATATCTCATATTTTCTTCATTCTTAGTGGATTAGATGTTGGAGAGAGCAGTGGCAGGAAAGGGCAGGAGGAGGGGATGATCTGATAATATCACAGTAGGCAGAAGCTGTTGAGTTCTGTTTGGAAGCTTGTTTGAGCTTGTAGCCAGATACAGTGGGACTAGCACCTCTTCACTTTTCCATGAGACAGTCTCTAACCTGCCCTGTGGTTGGCTTGCAGGTGTTCAGTGGGCTGGAGAAACATTGCACACTGCTGCAAGTACGCCTCTGGCCACCAAGGAGTGTGGATCAGGAGTTAGATGAATCAGTTCCATGTCCATTAAATAAGATTTGGCCCAATAATGAAGTTCTGGCAGACTTTTGCTCTAAATTTCAGACTCTTCAAATCCCACTCTCTTCACTCACTTAAAATCTGTATTCTGAAATCTTAAGTATTTTCTTTCTTTTCTTTTTGTGTTACTACTACACTGTATAAAAACAACTCGAGAAGTCAGTCTTTAACAAAACAGGCATCTGTCAGAGTTCAGTTCCACTTACTATTCAAATTGGTATCCTATCTGTTGCAGGAAGCTGCTGAATCTTTCATTCTCTTATGCCAGGAGACTATACATGAAATAATTCACAGAGCTATTTCCAGTCCTAGCTTACCCTTTTACCCTGCACATTGTGACTTTTAACCTAAAGGAACTACTCACATCTACGCACATCCCCAGAGTATTGGTATGTGAACTATTAGCTCTGAACGGCTCTTTATAGCTATTAGATGTGAAGAGTGGTTTTGCAAATACAGTGACCGAGGTGACTGGTGTTCACCACAGTCATGCAAAGATAAGTCATTCCTGGGTGATTTATAGAAAGTATGTCATGTAAGTAGAAAAGCTATCAAAACAGAGAAATTCAGCAAGTCTGTAAATTCTAATATCCCCTTTCTGCAAGTGGCCACTACCACATATTTTAGGGGAAAGTCTAAGAAAGATTGAAGGAAAAAAAATAACCTTGCCTCAGAAGAAATGTATTTTTTAACTCTCACTCTTGGGTGACAGCTTATGCTCAGAATCAATGAAACTCTGTCTTTGTCACAATAACAATACAAAGAAAAGAATAGCCTATGGTTACTTTTGTGGTTGGTCCCATGACTCAACGTAAATGTCTGATTCATTTAAAGTCAGCTACATTCTCAACCTCACTAATAGGCTGTGCCCATTCTTCATGTAGGAATGAATTCCAGAGGTTAATTACATATTATAGAGAGTTATATCACTTTTCAGTTTAGCTGAAAGTTGCTTTCAGCAGCCTACTGTCCCTGACCTTTCCTTCCTTTCACTATTTTGTACTCCTCTATCATCTCTCTCTCATTCCGTTTTTCTTTTCTCCAGCATAAGTTTCCATCTTATTTTTTGGTTTTTGCCTAAATCTACAAGTAGAAAGACTCTAAGGGCTGTTTATTCAATAATTCTGGAAGTATGGATGCAAAATACATTTTTGGTCAATGTAATCTTACAGTTTAGTATAATGAAAATTAAAGCACATCCAGGCTGTGAAACTACCAGTATGAGGTCCATTCCAATAATTACAACAGCTCTGACAAAAGCCCTGAAATCAAATTTCTTGGATGAATAAATTCAGATAGTCTTATGAGAAGATTTCTTTTCCAAACAATGCACAATGAAGTGATCACAGATACATCTGGCAGAATCCCTAATGAGTATTGCGTTCCCGTCTACCAAGTACCAAACTCATTTTTACAGTTCAGTGATGCTATGTAGATTTTAGAATATGGTCACTATGTGCTCTGTGAAATGTATCTCATTAAAATGTTTTCTGAATCAAGGTGAAATTTATACTAGATAATCATAGCTATTAAATTTTGGCAAGATCCAAATATGTTAAAATTTGCATATATTAAGCTTGCAAAAGCATAGTGTAAAATCCTGGTTCCATTTTTGTGAGGACACTATGTAAAACATATTAGATTAGACCTTTTCAGATGACAGCAGTATATATTATCATGCATATTTTCTTCATTTTAATTCCTAAATACTTAAGTAGATCTCTTGGGTTGTGCCTTTTTAAAACTCATTTAGTAGTAATGACTTGGATACTAAATGAACATTAACACAGAATCCACTTTTTCCCCCCTTACCCTTACTCGAATGGAGATTGATGGAAGTAATACATACTCTATTGTGTGTTTTCCTCTTAAAAAAATTGAGCCAGATAATCTAGTACCAGGAAAAAGAGAAGGGAGAGGAGTGAAGTGAGCATGAGGGAGAAACAGTATGTAAATGTAAGGACAAAGAAATGTGAAAAAAGCAAACAAGGGTCTTTCCTTCTGTGTCAAACATACAAAACAGTAATTACCTGGAAGTTCTAGGACCGTATATAGAAGTAGAACTCAGAGATGCACAACCTGAAAGGTATGAAGAATCCTGAGTCCAGCTCTACGGTCCTCAGCGCAGGAAAGACATGGACTGTTGGAGCAGGTCCAGAGAAAGGCCACTGGAATGATCAGAAAGCTGAAGCCCCTCTCCTATGAAGAAGGGGTGAAAGAGGTGGGGTTGCTCAGCCTTGAGAATAGAAGGCTCCAGAGACACCTTATTTTAGCATTTCAAGTACTTAAAGGGGGCTTATAGGAAAGATGGGGACAAACTTTTTAGTAGGGCCTGTTGCGACAGGGTAATGGATTTAAACTAAGAGAGGGTGTATTCAGACTAGATATAAAGAATTCATTTACAACGAGGTGCTGAAATGCTGAAACAGGTTGCCCAGAGAAGAGGCAACATGCCCCATCCCTGGAAACATTCAAGGTCAGATTAGACCGGGCTCTGAGCAACCTGATCTGATTGAAGATGTCCCCAGTCATTGCAGGGTGTTTGAACTATATGATCCTTAAAAGTCCCCTCCAACCCGAATCATTCCATGAGTCTATGATTCTATGATTTCTTTCTAGCTGTAACTATATTTCTTAAGTTTAGATTGCACAGAAGTAATGTTTTCGTAATTACATGCCTGAGAACTGATGTCTTGATTTTCATAATTATACATGCTGTCATCACAGAGAATATTTACTGCATGCTCTTAGTTCTACTTTGCTAATGTGCTTTTAATATTCACTGGAAAAAAGGAAGAGTTCAGATTAGCATTGATTTTAAGCAATATTCTGAATATTGATTAATTTGTTAATGGTTATTTGTTTAATTGGCAGCAAGTATTCTGAGATACTCTTATGTGTGGCTCCTCATTCCAATAACAGAATTCTTCAGTATATATTCTTCATCTGAGCAGTACCCTTAGTTGGACTATGACACAGGAAACAGCAGATATTAATCTATCAATAGCTGCACTGGCTGATAAACCAGAAGCACTGCAAAAGCATAAAACATATTACAGTGATTATTATAGCTTATTGCTGGTCTGTTTTATCGTTTTCTCCTTTATGTCATAGGTTTAAACTAATATTTGTTCCAGAGTCATGTCCCGTGGAGCAGAATGGAAAACCAGAATTTTACCAAGGAATAGAACACATTCACACATACTGCATAGGAAAAAATGAAATAACAGTATTATGGCTTTATGAGGTGTAAGTTGTATCCAGTGCAGCTAGACAATACACACAGACCTGAAGCTTTAAAACTCTCTGTCTTGCAGAGAAGAAATGTATTTTATATGACTTAGTGATATTCAGTAGAACTGATCCTCCAAGGAACACAATTTCCTTTATGAAAGAGAAATTTAACTGTCAGAATTTTATGTATAATATGGTTTAAGAGAACAGAAACCTCTAGATGAGCACATAAAATTGCAGCTGGAAAAGTCTAGAAGCAAAAACATGGTTAAAGAAAAAAAGGTTCCTTAAATATTTTGTGTTCTTAAAAGTTAAATTTTCTGCCCATACTGCTGTAACAGGAATCACTGAAACTTAAGATCTATTCAATAGATATTGTTTTATGAAGCTTAAGATCACAGCATAAAGTAGGTTGGAAAGTATTCCTGGAAGTCATTTGATCCATGGCCCTGCTCAAAGCAGGGCTAAGTTTACTGTTTGACCAGACTGCTCAGGATCTTGCACACTCTTGTATTTTCTCTGTGTAGTTCTGAGAAGTGTATGGCTTCATCTTCTTTATACTAATCCATTAAGTAGTTGAAGACAGCAGTAAGACTTCACTAACCCTTCTTCCTCGGACTGAAAAAAAACCCCCAAAATCAAAAAACCAAACCCCAACTTTCTTAGACTCTTCTCGTAAGACATATTCTCCAGCCTCTTGGTAGCCCTCCATTGGGCTTGCTCCAGGTTTTGAACTTCTTTCTTTTGCTGGGAAGCCTAACTTTTGATGCAGCACTCTAAATGTGGTTTCAGGTGCCAAATAGATGGGGATAATCACCTTACTGTGCTCTTACCAACGCTGGTCCATATGCAGTTAGACTTCACAACCGCAAGAGGGCGCGGCTAACCAATGATCAACTTGCTGGTCGCCAGGACTTTCCGAGCCCTTCCCTCAAAGTTACTTTCAAGCCAGTTAGTCCTGTCCTCTTTCAGAGGGGGTTATTCCAACACCATTATTGTTAAATTTCATGAGGTTGCTGTTAGTCCGTTTTATCTAGCACACTGAAATCCCTTTGGATGGTCACCTTTCCCTCCAGCCTACCAAGTACCGCTCCCAGTTTTGGGTCATCCACAAACTTACTGAAAGCACTTTTCATCTAGTCATCCTACCTGTAATTAAAGTCATAAAACATCATCAGCTCATTATTGTGCCATGAACAACCCCTCTAGTAACATAATCCAGCCTTTTCAGAAACCTTGGATGCACTGTATTTTCCTATTAGGATCCTATTGTCCTGTCACTGTCTTACTGACTTTGTACATCAAAAAAATATTTTTACATTGCACCAGTCCAGAGTTCCTGCTTCACCCATGATGACATTCTGTGATGCTTGCTCTCCTTCCTGCAAATCAGGATTGGCAATTTTTCTGTACTGAAGAGATAACCCTTGAGGATTAACCAACTCTGCTGGACCCTTTTGTTCTTCAGGACTGTCTCTCAGGTGAGTCTGCCAAGTATTTCCATAAAGAAGCCTAGGTCAGATCTCCTGAAGACCAGAGTTGCAATTCTGCTATTCACCTTCACAGAATCACATACTATTTGAGTTTGGCAGAGATGTCTTGAGATTGTCAAGTCTAACCTTTCCTGCTAAAGCAGTGTCAGCTAGGGTTGGTTGCTCAGGCCTCTGTCCAGACCTTCCCACTGTCTCTCAGGTTCTTAAACTATACTATCATAGAAATAGTGAGACCTTCCATCAGTCTTCAAATCCCTGACAAATTTTTCCATCTCTTAGTTGGCTTGCCAAACTCCTGTGTCAAAAATTTCCCTCCGAAGAACTTCAGAAATCTTCATTATTTGTTCCCAGCACATCAAGCAGATATCAAAATAAAATTTACCATGAGTATCAGGGCCTTCAACCATGAGACTTCCTCCTCTAGGGTTCATACAGACATAAATTTTTTCCTCCTCATGTGGAGGTTTTCTGTAGGGGATGCTCACCACAGTTTGCATCTTGTTGGTTTCCATTCTTTTTTGACCTGTCAGGTTTTGACTGTCTTGTCACTCATCCCAAAGCAAAACTCTACATGGTCAAGTGGTCCTCTGCACAGAGTGTAAATCTCCATCCTGTCTTCCTGGCCTGACTTTCGCAAAAAGCCTGTACCTACCAGTCTGCCCCTAAGTGTCTGTGATCCCAATGAGAGTATAGGTCTGTGAGTACACAAGGACTTCTAATTTCTCCTGTTTCCCACACTGAACATGTACATGCACAGATACCTAGGATGGGCATCTAGACATACAGCTTTGTTTGAGGAGGCATGATCGCCTCTCATATCATGCTGTCTCTGAGAGACTCCTATGTTCCACCCCATTGTCTTCCCTGTGCTTCATGTACTCTCTCCTTCTGAATCTTACTTTAAGTCCAGTCTCTATCATCTTCAGAATCTATATCCAGTCATTCAAGCCTAACCTCAGGCCATCTGTCCTTCCATGTAAAATGGATTTGGTTTTGGTTTCCTTTTTTCCCCTGCATGATCTCTGCAAATATCCTTTCCATGACCTGTCTGTCCTCCCTGATGTCACACCATGTATTCATGTTCTCCCATAGCTCCTTCACTTGACAGCCCCATGTCTCTGCTAGAGTGCACATCCCACAGGTGTCAGCTCTGAGGCAGGAGGAGTAACGGCACTGCTAACAACCTAGTACCTGGGCAACTTTGTCCTTCCTCACGAGTTGTGTCTTGGTTAAAGCCATGTCATGGGGGTGTCACTGTATGTTCTGTTGGGAGGCACACGCCCTGATACACCTTTTCCACTGCAGCACAAGCTCCAGCAGTCCCGTACAGTCCCTTGTGCAGTGCCTCTGGGTCTCCTGCTAAGCACCAGCTGCTGAATGCTGATTAGTAGGTCCTGTTTATATGCTACTCTTCAACAAGCCTGTTATAGATTATTTCTGGTAAATAACTTATGCTCTATGACTCTTACAAATTCCTCTATCTTGCAACAGAAAAGGCAAGTGAAAAGAAAGACCTCCCTGTAATCCAGTGACAAATGGTCCTTCATTGCTGAAGAAAAATTCTGCACCCATTTCCGAGAATTACATATGGGGTTTTTTCCATTTAATAGTATTGGGATAATACGTATAAATAGAATGAGCAGCAGACATGAAATCTCAGGACGTCTTTCTTGAAGAATCTTCATGACTACAAAGTTTGATTCCCTTGTATTTAACATGTTCCAGCCTTATGAAGCTGTAGTTCTCAGCTACAGTAAAGCTGCTTAGTAGGATACCTCTCCCTTTGCAAACTATACTTGACCATAGTTGTGCCACAGAATAGTATTCGGGATTCTAAAGAATATGAAATTTTAGTGTTCAGTCACTCTTAGGCTGAGAATAACGAGTTCTTTTTCTACTGAATAATTTCTTGATAACTAAGCTGTGGTCCAAACGGGGGTGGCACAACTGTCACCTTGAAATGAACTCCAATTAAGGAACATTTAATAGATTCTTAAACATTGAATAATTCTTGAAAGTAGGTGGGATCCACTGAGAAATAAGCCTGAGAGTCCATCTCATTCTTACTTTACAACCACCTGAACATAGTCCCACTAGTGCATTCCTCAAATTCCTTATCATCTCAAAGAGGTCATGATGCATTCTCTTGCTCTGAACAGGTGTTTCTGATGTCAATGGCAATACCAAAATATTTTACAAGACAGATTTTGAAAGTATTATTATTAAAAATAGTTGAATTATTTTTGTTCAAAATATTTGGGTTTGTATATTTTGAGATTTTAAAGGACAGATTTTCCCCTCCCCTTACTTTTCTAAGTTTCAATGGAATGTTCAAAAATGGCAGCCTATAAAATTTTCAGCAACACAGAGTATCATCTTGTCAGAAATTTGCACTTACTATACAAGACATGTTACTAAAAAAAAAAAAAAAACACCAAACCATGCAAGTGTTATTCATTGTTCTCAACTATGACTGAAGTAATTTGTATTGGATGACTTGATGTGCACCTTAATCTTCTGTAAATGTAAATGAGGCTGAATATTATTAAATACCACATTTAAAATAAACAAAAGGAATTGTGATACATGATAAAAGTATGGAAGTTTTCTCTATAGGACATTGTAAATGCCAAAACATAGATAAATTATAAAGGATTAGGAATATTCATGGAAGAAAATGCCATCAAATACAGTTAAACACAAAGATATGGTCTATAGCTCAGGAAATACTAAAACTGCAGATTTCTGGAAGGATTTATCTGGGGAAGCATCACTAGGGGATTTCATTATATGTATCCACTATCAATTTTTTTCCCAAGATGGAATACTGGACTAGATAAATCTTTGGCGTGACCTAGTTCTGATAAATTTTGTGTCAACAAAAACTCTCCTTGGTCCATACTGACTGCAAAGTCATTCCTGATAATTTATCATTTGGTCAACATTCCTCTACCCCAGTCCAAAGTACATAACTTTTCTAATGCAGAAAGAACCTCTGACTGAGACATTTTAAAAACACTTTTGAAAGTACATGAAAGAACTGATTTGAACTAAACCAAATCTGATTTCATGATCTCGTCTTAGGTCACAAATAATAAAGTCCCTTTGTGACAAATATGCCTCTGAACTACTGCTTACAATGTACATGAATGTGACATAAAATAGATATCTCCTCAGTTTGAATCATTACATTTAAACTGATCTCAATTCATTGCTAACACAAGGCTTATATTGCACAACCTTATGATTCAGTTTCTGGCATTACATTTATAGAGATACATGCCATGCAATATGCTAAATCCTTTTTAATACTCTAACCAATTAATATTTATACTAGGAAGCACAATAATGAAATTATTGTATTAGCATTCATCCGTGAACCAAAATATACTTGTTTCCCCAGAAACCAAAAAGCATTTTCTCTCTGCTCCAAAACCATACCATTAAAGTCTGAGCTGAATAATTTCTAGAACTGAATAAACAGTTGCACAGATACTCCTAGAAAGTGAATATTAAGCTCGCACACTTGATGGCTCACCCCAGAAAGGTTAAAATTTATGTGGAATTAGACAATGTTTGGGGTAGTAAGAATCCCAAATCCCTCAGACTCTTGACACAGAGGCAATTAAGCAAGCCAGGCAAGAGTCTGACTGCATCCTTTACAATTATAACCAGCCATGCACACACAATTACTTCACAGCACTCTGACACATTACTTTTAAAGTCTGTACCCAGCCAATAAATCTTACAGAAGTCCATTTTTTTTTCCATCAACGTTGCCTTGGGCAAGGCCTATGTGACCTAGAAAGGAAAATCTGTAACAGTTTATAAATTTTTCTGATGCTGTTTATGTGATACTTCTCATCAACCTTTACTTTGTAAAAGTTTCAGTGCCAAAATGACTCAAGGTCTTCTCCTAGTAATAGTATCAACTGGTCAGGAATCAGTAACAACCAAAATGTGCAATGTCTATTTTTCACATTATTGCAAATATTGTACTATATTAGGTAATACCATGGTCCTATTGAAGACAGTGGAAAATTTGCCACTGACTTCTATAGAACTACAGTTACCAACTTTACAGGTCTTTACTTGAGACTTGGCTCCATGAATTCTCTAGCTTTGTAAGATTTTTAAGTGTTTCTTAATAGGGTTATTCATAGACATTATGACTGCAGTGAGAAATCTGAAATTTGTGTTTCTGCATCTACCTATTTTTTAGCAAATCACATTATTTAGTGATTTTTTGTTCACAAAACTTGAACAGTTTGAATATCTAATATGTCTTATAACTTTAATGATCATTTTTTAACAGAATGGTCTGAAACTGAATCACTGTTTTAAATATTGTGTTCAAAATTTACAGTGAATTAAGAAGTACAATTTATATATTAAAATAAATATAATGCTATTCCTTTTATAATCAACTTCCTATAAGTGGGAGGAAATCATGTTGTTTCAGCTAAAGTAATTATGTAAATTACACAATTGGCTGTAATTATTTATAACTTCTAAGTTTCCTTTCAAATTATTTCTAGCAAATTTTCAGCGTTTAAAATGAAAGCTCAGTATTTATGCTGACTTACAGAAAAAAGTCCAGCAAATATACTTTTCTCATACATATTCTCTAGGCTGAAATCAAATTGCCACCCAGTTTAATTTAAAAAATGAACTCCACTTCCTAACAACAGAGTTAAGTTAACTTCTGTTTCCTGTACATGGGGTCAGTGGGCGGGAAGGGAAAGGAGTTTTGCATGGAGAGGGTAATCCAATTTGTTAATAAAAAAATCAGTTTTAGTATAAGGATCAGAGAACAGACACTGAATTTTTGACTTCTATTTTGCCATAGTGCTATAATTGTACTGCTTTCTATTTCCATTGGCAGTGTTTCCCATTTGCTGAATTCATGTTTTACAATAATTTTGACATGTGTGTGAATAAGTCTAACTGAAATTACCAAAGACAGAAAGACATCTGACACAACAAGTAGAACTTAGTAATGAGTAAGTAATTTTTTCTTGAAAACTGTACCTGATGTATTTTCTGCATTAAAATGAACAGCTCTAAAGATAATTTTAAATATAACAAGAAATGGAAATGTTATTTTTTGATTTTCAGTGTTTATGCAAAGCCATCACTAATGCTGACTATACACACTCTTCCATGTAATTCAGTGCATTGATCCAGGAAATATTTTTCCCTTGTGAAATCTGTAATAGAATGTGCCTTCCACGCACTAATACACTTATCTACTATATGCTAACAGTAAATATCTGACATGTAGTAAAATGTGCCATGCCTATTAGAAATTTTGCTAAAGAAAACAGTCATATCTTTGAAAAAGACCAATGTAATTTCTCTTTACCACCCATATTTTTCTTATCACTGATACAGGTTCAAGCCCGTGCATAATTTTCTTCTCCTCTGTCAAATTTCATACATACCAAACTTGAAAAAAATATATTAATTTTAACCTAAATCTAGTGTCCAAATATACATACTTTCTGAAGATCAGGTAAGTCCCTTTCATATCAAAACAGCTATTGACCTACTTTTGTTGTATATTCAGATATACCATTCCCCTGTGCACCACGAATAAATTTCTTGGAAGAAAAACTGCTCTTATTCTAAGGAGAGGCATTTTGGCACCTTCCTGTGCCTGTCTATTGCCTACATCACATTGGAGATCTACTTTTTGAGTAGATTCCCTTTTTGAGTGACACTAGCAGAAAATGTGACAGTAACAGGTGGTAGCAGATCTGCTATATTTGGCTTCAGTTAAGTACTCTCTTTAGAAACATTTGCCTGACATTTTCTGATTCAAGAGCCTCAAAATCCAGGAGTGATTCACAGAGGGAAATAGGAACATAGTAGCTATTCAGGATCTATATTTATAGAAGAGTGACCTAAGAAGAGAGTAAGGCATGGGACAATAAACAGCAGGGACACAACAGACTCCGACAAGCTGGATACATACAGATCCCTGGAACAAGATGGGATTCAATTTCATTTTCTATTGTGCTTGCAATCCCAAGCACAAGTACAGGCTGGGTGGAGAATGGATCGAGAACAGCCCTGAGGAGAAGGACTTGGGGGTAAGGAAGGATGAGAAGCTGGACAGGAGCCAGCAGTGTATGCTGGCAGCCCAGAAAGCCAACCATATCCTGAGCTGTATCAGGAGAAGCATGGCCAGCAGGTCGAGGGAGGTGATTCTCCCTCTCTACTCTGCTGTCATGAGACCCCACCTGAAGTACTGCATCCAGCTCTGGGGCCCTCAACATAAGAAGGATATCGACCAATTGCAGCAAGTCCAGGGGAGTACCACGAAGATGATCAGAGGCCTGGAGGTCCTCTCGTATGGGGATAGGCTGAGAAAATTAAGCTTGTTCAGCCTGGAGAAGAGAAAGCTCTGGGGAGACCTTATAGCACCTTCCAATACCTGAAGGGGCCTACAGGAAAGCTGGGGGTGAGGCTTTTGACAAGGGGCTGTAGTGAAAGGACAAGGGGTAATGGCTTTAAATTGAAAGCTGGGAGATTTAGATTGGATATCAGGAGGAAGTTCTTCACGGAGAGTGTGGTGAGGCACCAGAACAGGTTGCCGAGAGAAGCTGTGGGTGCCCCAGCCCTGGAAGTGTTCAAGGCCAGGCTGGATGAGGCTTTGAGCAACCTGGTCTAGTGGAGGGTGTCCCTCCCCATGGCAGGGGGGTTGGAACTGGTTGATCTTTAAGGTCTTTTCAACCCAAACCATTCTATGGTTCTATGATTCACCCAGGAAGGCTAAACTAGCTGGGTGTGCTAGTTTTGAATTCAACTGTCTGTCATCTGCAAAAAAATTTATGTTGATGAGGGGCAGTGCCTGACTAGTAAAAAATAGGAAAAAAAATTGTTATGTCCATCTTGCCTTTAGAAAAGACAAAGTAGCCCACATGGGTCCAAAAAATGAACAGATCAGCAATACTTCAACCCCTAGAAAGATCACAAATTTTCTACTCAGGTTCTGTTCCAAGCACATGAAGAGTAGGTGCATTTGGAGTAGATGGCACAGATTTACAAAGGTCTTGACCAACACAAAATCTTTCTGTGATTATGTGAATGAGAGGAGACTAATGAATGTACTCTATTTTGTTGTTATTAAAGCTTTTTGCACCATCTTTAACAGTAGTCCCATTTGAAAATTGAGAAAATACAGATTTCACTTTGGAAAAATTAACTACTAGATTGATTGAAAATTAGCTGAACTGCCAGACACAAATGATTGTGATTATTGACTTGATTTTGACTGACAGCCAGCCAAAATCAGAGGGTCCCAGAGGCCAATTCTGTGCCTCACATATATTCAACATATTCATGAGCCCTTTTGGTGATGGCACAGAGTGTACCCACAGGCAAATTTTTAGATGACTCTAAATTAAGGGAGTTGGCACAAAGTTTCAATCCAGAGAGAGTTTGAAAAACTTGAGGACTGGGGCCAACAGAAACCTCCTGATCTTTGGTGAAACAAGGTTCAAAGTCAGAAACTATGATGGAAAATACTGCACATTTGTACAGTGTAGTAACTGACAGCCAAATAATAACACTCATGATAAGAGCTTAAAGATTATAGTGGACTCCAGGTGGAACAGTGCACTGTCATTACATAGAAATCAAATAATGTATTGGTCTATCTTAAGAGGAATATGGCTAAAAGATAAAGGAAAGCAGTTGTCACTCTGTATTAAGAATTGATGAGGTTACACCCAGAATAATGCTTACAATTTTGCCTTCCACTCAGTTCCAGAGGGATATGGAGAATCTGGAGAATTTCAGCAGAGGGCTGTCAATATGACCAGGAACTTAGGTCACGTGTTATGAAGAGAGGATAAGGGAACAGGGGCTGTTCAATCCAGAGAAGTGAAGATGGGAAATATAACAAATCTCTATGGCCATTTGAAGGACAGCTACAGAGACAACAGAACTGTATTCTTTGTAGTAGCAACAAACAACATAGTAAGATGAATTTGCCGTAAATTATGTCTTCAAGGTTTTAGGCTGGGAAAAAGTAATTAATGAGGTAGTCCAGTTACCAGCCCAGCATAACACAACATTGGAACTTTTTGCCTAGGGAGGTCAAGGGAATTCTGCCTTTGGAGATTTTCAGTGCTCTGCTAGATAGTCATTGCTGACCTGACCTGGTGTTTTCAACAGTGACACTTCAAATGGGAGGTTGAACTAAATGACCTCTGGAATTCCCCAATCTTGTTATTTCACTGCAAATCTTACCAAATTTCATAGGTCAGGTAAGGCCTGAGATCAAAATCATGACAAATCACAGGAGATATTGATCCTAAGAGAATCCCAGCTTTCATTACAGGAAAAAAAAAAAAAAAGTTTGTGGAGAACCCTCATTCAAAACCAACAATAACATCCTCCCTCAAAAAACCAGAAAAATTAAAAACCAACTAACAGAAGTAGTTCACCTAAAAAGTGTCGTGATATTGCAGATATCCTGATATTTAGGAGCCTTACACGTGTTTTGTGAAATCCAAAATGGGATTTCTGCAAATCTAATAGCATATGCAAGATCTTATGCTGGCACAATAGTGAATGCCATGCTTGAGAACATATGGAAATAAAATATCTATGTAAAGGGACTTTGCTTAATTTTTACTGAAATACAGACCTTTTTTTTTTTTTTTTTTTTTTTTTTTTACATACTGTCTGCGTAATGAACCTAGTAATACAAGGTTTTACAACAAAAATAGCAACATCCTGGGATATTCAGAGGTCTTAAAAGAAAGAATGATGCATTATATGAGGAAACATAAATCTGCCACCTCATTAAGTGCATAATAAAAAAGAAATTGCAGAAAGATTTGTATTACCCAACAACACTATTCTTTTAGCTCATTATTATTAATCTTTTTCTGGGATTGAAAGCCACTGACTAAACATATTCCTCCATCTTGTAGGAGTACATGGAGTCGTACATGTAAACATCTTGCATTGGAACTCAAATTTGCCCTCCAGTAGTTAAAAACATGAAGAAATACTCTGGTCTTAAGGCTGAGGTCATCAGATTTGTTCCAAACTACACAGTATACATTAAGTAAAGCTACTGTTTTGTTTCATTCTGAATATAGAAAGTATGGTCCATTCTGGAAGACTGGTGTAGGGGTAGTAGATGGAATTTCCTGCTCCATTTCAGATGATTTGTTTGTTGGAGTGAGCAAGCACCAAGCTGCCTGTGCTCACAGGGACAGACATCTCCAGCCTGCACAAAGGCTAGGCAGAGAGTCTGCTGGCATGACACTGCACTTCTGTTTGCCAAAACTCCCTTCAGTAACTTCAGTTGACATCCACTTTTTTGGACAGCAGCCCATCACATGATGTGCAGTAAGGTTTATATGAGTTTCTGTGTGCTGTGTAGAACAAGGATGCAGTAAATAAGCTCCTTCATTTTCCCTCCTTTCAATCTACACACACCATTCAAGAAGTATTACTTTGGAAACCTTACTAATATATGTTTCTGGCAAAATGCTAATGATGCAGATAGAAAATCAAATCCTGATCATTAGTCTGAATCCTGAAGCTTCTTTCCCCTAGAAACAGCTGGGATGGGAGTGCTTCCAGAGGTTTTGGCAAATTTTGGCTGTTACTGTAAATTTCTAAGTACAGTAATAAAGAAAATTTGAAACTGGAGACTGGCAGAGTGGTTGCTTGCTGTTTGGCTTCCTGTGGATGCAATCAGAAATTACTTACTAAAGCAGCTGTGGTTCAGGCTCTGTTTTGCAATTTTAATGTTATCCATAAAGTAACAAGTTTATACTAGTCTGTCAAATTTAATTCCTTTACCTGCTCCTTCATGTAATTTGCTTGCATTCTCTTCTTTAAGACACAAAATGGAAAGAGGTTTATTGAAATTCAGAGAGGCAGGGTCAGTGCCAGATGAACATTAAAGAGCCTTATCACCCAGTTCATGATCCAATATGAACTGATTCTGTTGACTTCCACCAGCTGTGAAACAGGACCTTCCATACAGTTGAGAAATCTGTACAGTGTGAGCAATAGAGGAGTACAACCAGTTTGGCCTATAAGCTAGAATTTCTGGTATTTGAAAGTCTGTAGGTGCAATATGTATACCACACCCACAAGAGGCAAAAATAAAGCTCTTCTTACAGGATCATAGAACAGTTGGGGTTGGAAGGGACCCTTCAAGATCACCCAGTTCCAACACCCTTGTCATGAGCAGAGACACCTTTCACTAGACCAGGTTGCCCAAAGGAAAACTTACTAGGTCTTTAGTATTCATAGATCCAACAAAAATCTCTAACTCAGTAGTCTAGAGATAATACTACATAATGCTCTCATTTATATATATGCTATAATATCAATTGAATTTTAACATGGGAAATAAAAGAAAATGGCAGGAAATTAATAGCCGAGAAGGAAAATTCTTTTTAAGTCTCTGATCTGAACCAGGCACAAGGTATGTATCTGAATCTCCTACAGTACCTATGAGTGTTGTGACCATTAAATCTACCCTGAAAGTTTATGCAAGTTGCCTGTATCTGTAATTTCGAACTGGGAAACTGGTCTTGTCATGAAACCTAACAGTTTCAACAAGTTTCAGTTCTAGAAAGTCTGCCTTTTCTGATGGAAAATACTCTGTCTGAAATTTCCTAACCATAACAAAACCTTATTATCTTCAGTAACACTCTATTCTGCATCAAGAAGCTCAATGTTAATTTTCAATTTAAAAATTGAGTTCTTGAAATAAGTTGTAAAATGTATTAGACAAAGATGTATAGAAGGTCATCATTTTTTAAAAATGAAAAGATGAATTTCACAATTTCCATTTTTTTCACGGATAACTTGATGGAAAGAAGTTGAAAGGTCAAAATACAAACACTTCAAGGGAAAAATTCAAGTCAGAAACATATGAAAACTAATTATATGTGAATAATAAATAAAGACAATGAAAATACTTCAAATGGAATACCAAATCAATATCATACAGAATGTTAAATATACATGTCAAGAACGTAATGTTCTGTGAAAATTTCTCTCAGTCCCTCTGCACAGGGTACCTTATTCTGCAAAAGATTTGCACAACAGAATATAAACTGTTCCCTTTTGTGTGATAACTATAATATATCCAAGAAAATAGTTTCTATTTTTGTAAGAATTAACAAATCACAGCTCCCAGTGTTGCAACGTTTACTTTAAACTTTCAAGAATCAAAAATACTCTCCACTATATTGAAGAAAATTGGTCTCCAAAGATTGATCTACATTATTCTAAGTTCATTTTTTTCAGGGTTACAATATTTAAAAATCTGATATTAAAATCCAGTTATGTAACTAGCACCCTGCTTTGACACCCAATAGTCAGTAAATGTCTCTTGTACATTTGCAAAACAGATTCTCAGAAAGGAGCTAAATCAACAATGTCTCCTGATCCTGAATCAATGTTCATAAGCTAAGCCAGTGTGTCAAAACAACAGCCCACTGCAACATAGTTTTAAATACATGAATAAGCATTTGGAAATTGGGAAACTGCTTTCCTGTGGAGCTGAAGGGGTGAAGAAACCTGCATTTTTCAATATATTTAGAGAATTTAATTTCTCCTTATAGAACGCCCCACAACATCATGCCCCCCTCACCAACCTGTGTACGCTATATTTCATTTCTGTTGGTGGGAAAAAAAAAGTTAGATCTTACTGTGCTCGGTCATTTTATCCAAACTATTTTTTCTTCTTCACCACAGCGGCAGCAAGTCCTTGTCACTTCCTTATCAATAGCTGGGCATCTGATAAATCAGGCTAAACATGAAGCATTCCTTTATTCAGTAAAGCTATTACTATTAATATAACAATATACAAGGCTCTATTCATTCAAAAAAACCAAAAAAACCAAAAACCCAGGGAGATTTTTGATACTCTTTCTTCTTGGAGTTGCACAGTTGAGAGTAATCTTCCCAATCCTACTTTTGGTCAGATTTTTAAGACGTGTTATCTTCCCCTTGAAGATTCTGTTATAGGATTCTTTTGTATTTTGAAAGAGACTATTTACATAAATGAAATAAAACTAACAGCAAACATTTCTCTTGTTACGACCCATTTTGTTTCTTCTTTCAGTCCTGCTAAGGAGGCAAAGGAAGATTTCTGTGTCGTGTTTCCTGGTTTGTCCATCTCCTCTGGAGTACTTGGCTTTCTTACCTATGTTGCTTTTGTATATGCTCTACCTGTGACTACAGGGACTGACATTTACCTACTGAGTTACCTTCTCTGTCTTTGTGCAGAAATATCTTTGTCTCCCATAGCACTGAAGACTAAAAAAGGATTTGTCATGTTCTACCTCCCAAGATTGTTCTTAAAATCTGGGGCAGCTTCAGGTGGTTCCCATGAACAACTCTTCAGAAACCTAGTTGTTACTTTGTTTCATTATGGTTTTGCTTTAAGACACTTCATATATTTGCAGTTTCACTTGTTTCCACAATTAAATTACAATTGTTAACTTCTATTTGGATTCTAGGGTAGATTGAATCCATTCTGAAGCTGAGAGGATTTGGATTTTGAAAACAAATTATTGCAATTCACTACAAATATATTTAGTGCCAAGCAGTCTTTGGCACATGCATTCACTGAAAAAATGCTAGGTTAATTGATGTTATTTATTTAACTACCAGGGATATACAGGGCAGCACACTGTCCTTTTGTAAAACGTACTTTGAGGGCACTGGTACATGAAGAAAGGATAGAAGGAGAGCATTTACCCCCTCTTCCACACACACACACACACACACACACACATACACCTGGAAAGAAAATAGCTTTAGGATGCTATTTTTGAGTATTGGGTGATTTGAGGTTTTTTCCTCCCTGTGGTGCATTGATTGGCACCAACAAAATTTAATCAAGGACTGGATTTTGCTGGTTTTTCCCCCCACCAGTTAGATAAGCTGTATTAGTAAGAATTCTCACTGAATTTTATTCCTGGGCGTTATTTTTTGGATTGCCAATATGTTAAATCCTATATAACATGGAAAACTGACAAGGATTTTGCCTAGAACAACTAACAATCCCTAAGAACTCACTCCTACTATGAAGAGTCCATATGAACTTTGTACCAACTACAGTGGCCTCCTGGCACATTTGTTAAAAACCATTATACTGTATCTTAGCCTGCTTATTCAGCACCTAAACAAGTCTAGCTGTTGCACTTAGATATTTTTCAACATTTTTGTAATACTCTCAGTTGTTTGTTTGTTTTGTTGTTTGTGGTGGGTTTTTTTGTTGGTTACACACACACACACACACCCCCCCCCCCAATAGTTACCTAGTTTCCTGAGGATACTCTGCACATTGTAATTATATGAAACTTTCTTCAGATCCTTCTTTTTTTTTTTTTTTTTTGGCGATTTTCTTGTTTTGTTGTGTAGGCTTTTTTTTTTACTGATAATGTGTGAACATAGATAAATGTCAAGGATTTTGTCTAAAATAACTAACAGTCTGTATGAACACAGATACTGAGACATTCAAATTTTTTTTTTTCTTCAAGTTGTATTTATTAAGGATACTAACTTCAGATTTAAAATCAGTAAATATCTGCTTTATACTGGACTGAACAGAGTATATCTGTTCAACATTAATTACAACCTAAGCCTTTAATTTTATTATTTCCTGAAACACAATAATTTCCAACAATTTTCAGTTTATGTGGGATCAAGTATTCACATCAGGGATTTTATAATAATAGATAAACCACACACACATGCAAGCACACAAACACAGTTGCCCCCCCACACACATAATTCATTTAGCGTTTATGGCTTTGATCCTTTACCAGAATTATATAAAAAATAAAAAAAACCCTGAACATTTCCCCTTTTAGTATGTATCATCGTATTATGGCAATGCAGAATGAACATATGAATGAAAAAAATCAACACATAACTATGCAGACGAGCTTAAAACACTACCAAAAGTGTTCATATTTCCCGGAGATAATTAATTATATTTTGGGTTGCTAATTTTTTCCATGAACTTTAAATTATATACATGATTAAGATAGAGGTAGCTGTCTTTCCTGGTCTGTGGTTGAAAGCAGCAAAGCACGCTGTCACCCACATAGACACTCATATCTCCAAGAGCTAGAAGTCACTCTCTAATAAAGACATATTCCTTCCTCTTTGATGGTCCTTAGGGTTTTTCCATCAGAACAAGACTAATATAGCTGTGTTAAAATATATAGATTTGGCATTATTTAAAGAAGAAAGGTGCAAACAGTCCTTGCAGTGTCAGCCCCAGAGGCTCAGTACTGATGCCAGTTCTGGCAGCTTTCCTGGTGCTAGTCAATAGTAAACTAACTGTTGAAGTAACTGTGATATTAGGGTACTAGAAATCAATCAGTGTTATCAATCTGACAGGTAGATGGCAATATCTTGCTAAGAATGTGACTATCTTCCACCCAGTTTATATTCAGCAGCTTTGAAATTATGGATTCCTGGCTTCTGCATTTGAAACATCAGTATATGAAGCTCTTTCCTTGCCTCTTCTAATTTCCCAATGCACTTTCTAATGTAAATTCTTGCCATTTTTGTCAATATTTTATTTGGAAACATAATCATCGGATGTTAGATTGTTTTCACAAAATCAACTTGAATAACAATTAATAAATCATGGGCAGTGGCCCAATGCCCTGGTGCAGTAGGAGATACTACAACATGAATTGTGCTTCCAGTTTAGGCACACTTGACTTTTCAGGGAAGAAATGAAACAAAAATCTTAAAATTTGAAGTAAAGCAGCAAACTTCTATTGAAATACCTAGAAACATCTTTTCATGCTTAAGATATGTTTGAAAAACTGTATTCCATATGTTATGTCCTATTGATATTGTAAGAGTCTACAACACCTTCTGCAAGTACTTAGTTCTTACGAGATGAAGCCTATGATATACAGTATGATGATAAGCTGGAATATGACCACAAAATTGCTTTGCAAATGACCGGACATTCTGACTTTGGAAGCTCACTGTATTTTTTGCTTTCCTTTTGGATATTTTCAAGCCATAAGGGTAACAATTAAAAAAAAAAAAAAAAAGAATAAAAAGAAAGAATAAAGATTCTTTTTAAAACAATACTGCGATGGAGAACCAAAAACCTGAGACAAAATAGTCTGTGAAAGTTGGGCATGAAATACATATCTATGCAACACATTTTTTAATTTTTTTTTTAAATCACTGACTTAAAAAAAGCTCCAGAGCTAAATTTAGATACACAACTTGTAAGTCAGATTTTCCAAAATACTGAATTTCGATCAGTTCCTGTAAATTTAGACTTTACCGATATTTCTTTCAATATTTACAGTTTTCAATTTGAATAACTTCTGTTTTATTTCTTTTTATTTCCATTTCTACAGCTCTTGGAAGACAAAAAAAAAACCCCAAAACCCTTGATGAAAAATAAGCACCCAATCTTCAGCCAGCAACAAATTTACATTATGAAAGAAATTTCATGGGAAGGGGGAAAAGTAAACAAGTAGAGCTTCGAAATTTTTAAGGAGATTCAGAAAAATTTTACTTCATGTTAGTGTCCAGAATCTGTGTATTTCTATACTAATGCGTAATATCATGTAATTTCTAAAAATTTTACTTTACTTCCTGTGTCATGGTATTATGTAGCAATGGATCGTTTCTGCATTTTCAAATCTATTTCTAATGAGAAAAGCAATTCTTTATGACTGTACAAAGCCTGTAGATTTCCCCAAAATCATCCTATCCAAACATCCAGGGCTGTTGGTAATGGCTATTTCCCCTCACTGCAGACTTAAGAAGCAGTGTCCTCAGGGTCCACTGCTAGAGATGACACATGAAACTTTTTCCTCCTCCACTGTCCTTCCACTCGTACCCTGGGGTCACTTCCAAGTTCTGTTTGGTTTGTACTGTGTTTTGGAAGAGGAAGCTCATAACTGATGTCAAATACAGATCTCTAGACATCATGGCATAATGTGTTGCCACCAAGAAAGTCAGCTTAATGAACCAAGAGTGAAAATACAGGTTAAGGAAATTATACCACAAGATTACTCAGAGCATATTTCTGTGAACCTTTATACCCTCTAAGCTTCTGTCTGAATGTCTCCTGAGAGAAGACAATCATCTGCAAATGGAAATGCAGAGTTTGCCTCAACTGATGCAGGGAAAATGTTTTCACAAATAGCATAGAAAAATTAATAGCTGAAAATTATTAGAAAATAATAACAGTTCAGTATTTTTATCACTGGTTTTGGAAAAAAATCAGAAACTATATTTTTTGGTTTTGGTTTTGTTTCCCTTTTTTCTCTGACTGACATGCATTACATTATAAAATTATATACTCTTTCAGAAAACAGACCTCTTCTGTGGAGTATTATTTTAATGATATTCCAGATGCCTATTGCAGAATTTAATAAATGCAGGTTCATAATCTCCCACTCTTTCATGAAGAAGAACACTGAATTATGAGGATATGAAAGATCTGCTAAGAAGAGAATTTTCAGGAGTAAGGTGTTATGTCTGATACAAAAAGTTAATGTATTAGAAAAATTGTGCCATGTGAAAAGAAGAAAAATGAGAAGAAAAAAAAAGACGTACTGAATGAATGCTCTCTGTACAATCTGATGACTGTTTTACATTGAATTAACAGGAACATTCATTTCTTCTGAAAGCGTCTTAAATTGAGTGACATTAAACAAGCAAACAAAAAGTACTATTTGAGAAATAAGATGAAAATAAGTATCTCTACTACTGCTGAAATTTTACTGCCTATTCCTCTTGTATCTCTTTTCTTTCTGTACACCTTTTTTCTTGAAAAAAACCACTGAAATAAAAGAATTGAGAATGTATAGTTGAACCATCTGAAGATTTTTATTAAAAGTAACTAGACTTAAGTTTAGCAAAGGCCAAGAACTGTTGAAAGTAAAGAAGATGGAATAATGTAACAGATAAAATGAGATTTTCAAAACAGCTTTTTAGTTTACTTTAGCCATTTCATACATCTCTGAGTTGAAATGAACATGTAAGTCTTTGGAATATGCTCCTCACTATTACTTGTCAACACTAAAATGTAATCAAAGACCCTCTTCGCTCTCATGCTGATCTCTATGGGAGCTGGATTCCCTTCAAAATGCTATTAAGCAATTAATTATTTAAAGAGTGGCACAACTCTTTAAAAGAGTTGACATTTTTTATTATTTTATAGGCATCATTAAACCTCAGACTAACTGTTGCAACTAATTATATTCATCAGTGTTATCCAGTGAACACCTCTCTTCCCTCACAGCTCACTAAATAATGCAAAGCAAAGTATATGTTGATTCTGAACAAGATTTTTCAGTATGGACCATAAAGCGTTCAGGTTCAAATAAATGAAAATACAACTTAAGTATATTCAAGGTATGCAGTTATCTATTTATGTCTCTAAGGAACAGTTTCAGAAGCCATTGAAATTGATGGAAATCTTCCCCTTAACTCCTATTATTTTGCATGCAATATGGCATTATATCAGTTTTGCTCACATTTATTTGTGCTTATATCCACTCTTACCTTTACTTTCTACCTCCTGATTTTGGTGTAACTTTCTGCAAAAGATGGAAAGGCTCACAAAGTCAATTTTTGACCTCTCTTCAGCCAACAGCATGAATCAAATCCTTTATGTTGAATCTGCTATTTGAGGATGAGAGAATAACTTACTTAAAAAGCTCTTTTTCAAAGTTATGTTTCAAAATTAGTTTCCGTATACCATAAGCAGAGACAAATGTCACTCCCCTTCTTATTATGAAAAGTATTTCTGCTGATACAGTTAAGCTTCACAATATGATTTTTCCATAAAATTACATTAGGAGCTCAAAATCAACTAATAATCCTGTCAAACCTTCAAGTCCTAATTTTCCATGGTGTAATACAGGGGTTTTTGTATGGCCTGCAGTTCTGATTTCACATCCGATTTTTTTTTTCATTCAAATACCTTTAGGGTTTCGACTAACTTCATTAGGCCATTCAGGACTGCTTGGTTGTTTTGTCTCTGTCTGTACATCACTACCTACCATGTTTGACTTCCACCTACACCATTGTGTCTAGATGCACAATACTGTTCTTCCCATTTTAATGTTTATTTTCTCACCTTTATTGACTAGTGTTGCTATATTCACACCAATTAATGGTGAATATTTTAATATTAGTCTAGTATAATCCTCCATGGATACAATTATAAGATCAATGAAAACATTTCATCAACAACTGTCTGAGATCAGTCAGCAAGCCATCCTTAATCGACTGAGGAGATGTCTTACTGACGATTAAGGATGTTGATCTTTTTAAATGCAATGCAATAGTAAAGCTAATCCCACAGCAGAGCATGAACATAATACATCTAGATATTTACCTCTGTTCACTAAAACATGTAATCTATGAAATCAGACTTCTTTGACAAGTTGTATTTATCATTAAAAAAAGGCCGTTCTGCCATCCTCAGGAAAACAAAACACAAAGAACAAACAAAAAACCAAATCTGGACTGTTTTCTTTGTTGTGCTCTAATGTAAATTTTTATTACTTGAATATTCTATCACCTTTTTTAATTTATTGGTTGGGACTTATATTATTCCAAGTCGGCTGTGTCCAGCAGTATTTAGAGTCACCCAGAGCTACACAAGAATGAGCATGACCTCCCATATATATTCTTAGTCAGCTCTTTAAGAACACTTGGTACCGAGAGTTTCAAGGCCTCTTGGTTTAAAATATTTATCTTCTCACTAGGGAGGAAATGGGAACCTGGATAAATATGGAGGCCAGCCATGCAGGACCACCAAACATAGACAGTAAGGGGAAAATAACAGTGACTTTCATTCTATGATACATGGGTCTCTGGGTGATTGGTGGACTTTTTACTATGAGTAACTAAGAAAAACAAGGTTATAGTCAGTAGGCTTAAGTTCACTAAAAAAGGAAATGTATTTCCACTCAACTTTATTTTTAGGGAAGCACATATTCAGAGACATGTATAGAGAGCAGTATCATCTACCAGTTGTGATTCCTGAAATGAAGACAGCAGCTATGAAAGGAATACAATCTCTTTGAGTCACAAGGAGAATATAGAAGTAACACTGATTGTATTTGCAATAATCTGTGTAAATACATCAAATAAGACTTTTTAATCATATTTACAGGGTGAAATCTAATGAACATAAATGGGAGGAAATCACAATTTACTTATAGAGAAGCTACAAGGAGAATAAAGCACTAACTTAATCTTATACATAATTTACAGCAAGTTATTCACTCAAGTCTTTTCTTATATAATGTTGTTTCTGTTTTCCATAGTAGTTTAGACTGAACAGTCACAGCTGTCTCTTCTTCTTTTAATATTAATAGAGAGGGAGCTTTTCTGGAGACATGGTGCCTGACCCATGCACACATTTTTTATGGCCAGCTATGACTGTAGGTGGCATGGTGTTTCTATAAATATTCTAGTAAAGTTAGTGTTTTGAAGACAGAGTGGACTGTAGCAGCTGTTTGTATTGTTATTTCTTTGATATTTTAATCTCTGATTTTTAAGGTTTATTTAATTTCGATTGAGTTGTTATATGCTATTTCTAATTTTGTCTCAGAAAGGAAGCGTATCTGGAAGGTGTAACTGGTATCAGTTTTGTTTTCTTCTTCTCTCAGTCCTTCTTTAATTAGACCAATCCCAGAATTATCTCACTTTTTTCTTAATTTAGATTAGTTCTTTTCTGTTGGAGTACCACCAGCAAAAGAGTATACATTTTTCACAGTTTACATCAAAGAAAGCACAATCACAGTCCATGCTCCTATTCATTAGCTTTTTAAATTTTAAGAATAACTTTCTTAAAATGAGACTGAGCTCCTTCTTAAATGTGGATAACTCAGTTAAAAATTGATATAAGCAGGCAGAAAACAAGGAAACCTCCATTAGCAAGTAGGATTTGATTGCAGTAGAGGTTAGATTTTTAAATGTAAACATATTTAGGAGGGTTCTTCAATTTTGTTCGCACATGCTATAAGCTGTATCATAATCCTGTCAGAACATATGTACAGAGATATTAATTAACCACACTTTGTGTAAATTTTTCACTCAGCTGGAGCATCAGTATTTAAACACATTCTTGAAAACAGCTTGAAAAGAAGTTTACATGCTGAATTACATTGCATCAGCCTGACTCTCAGACCTGTTGTCTAGTGAATGGTAACAAACAGTGCAAGCATAAACATTCTTTTCAGAATTTACATTGGTCTCGATTCACAGCTAAACTCCGCAAGGCTTTATTTAAAAATATAGCTATATTTCTTATTTTATTTGGTGTACCAGAATATCACCTAGTTAGATTCCCCTTACAGTGTTTCTCCCACAACTACAAATAAGATTGGATACAGAAAAAGATAGTATACAGGAAGTATTATATTATAGATGCATATTAATTCAAACAAATAACAGATGTTTCTCTTCCCCCTATTTACTGGGCAATCTGGGCAATCAGCCTTAGTTCCATGAAAATTACATGAGTTGGAATTAAATTTCAATCTATATTGTCACTAAATTCCAGCTTTAATAAAAGTCTGATCCTAAGAGCTGCAGGGAAAAAAACCCAAATCCCAGGCCAAATATACCAAACCAAACAAACAAAAAAAAAAACCCCAAACCAAACCCAAACCCAAACAAACAACAAAACTTTTTTTAGATACAACTTCTGTTTAGTGCATTATTTTTCATAGGAAACCATGTACTTCAGTATTTTAATATCTTAGCAAACATTCTTTTATTATGATCACTGCAATTTGCACTGCTAGAAATTGGTACAAAGATAATTTATTCTATAAACATTTAATTCATTCTCAGTCACTTCTTGCTATGTCCAGTCTTCATACATTTCACATAATTATTTGTCAAGTTTGCATTTCCAAGGTTCTGAGTTAAACACAAGTTTAGCTGAGACAGGTAATGCATAGTTTGGATTAAGGTTATTTTTAACCTCTCAGGTAATACTATTTTAACCAATAAATCAAACAGAACTCTATACACTGATACAGACCTAAAATAAGCTAGTGCATAAAAAATTAAACATAAGACACAACATGTATTTCATATTTCTGATTTCTTTATTGTACCTCTATGGATCCCTTTCAGGACATCTTTTACCTTTGACATTCTTATAAGATGACCACATATTTATCCCATGCTTTGAATATGTTCTTGGTTACCAAATTCTGCCTCCACCAGGATTTCAAATATCCTCAGACTTCACTGAGACTGGACATATGTGCTTGTTCATATGAACACTTATGAGCTGTGATCAGAAATCCTGCCTAAATCCGGACTAAAACTATAGGCATATAAAGTGATATGGTTAGTGCACTTGCCTACAGTGAAAATTCCCTATGAAGGGATTCTATGCTACAAAGTGGGAAAAAAAAAACTCTAATCACTGCCACAGACATCACTGCCACAGACCTCACTGCCCCGAGACTGCCTCTATGTACAAACACAGCTTTGGAAGATTGACACCACTACAATGTTATCCTGAAAGTAACACTCATACCAAGAAACGTACACACACCACCCTCCCTGCACCCCCATGAAAAAAAAAAAACCAGTGAAAGTTTGGATTTTTTTTTCTGAGTGTGCAACTTGTTTATGCTTTCTATAATATCAGAATTACTTGGGAATTTTCTACAGTTGAAATATTCTGTAGAAAATATTTAACTTGTAGTAAGAAAAAAAAACCCAAAAGAAAGTAGTAAAGAAACCTAAAACAAAATATTTCAATTTGCTGAATTTATTTTGGGATATTTATTTTGATGTAATTCAAAATTAATCCACTCCTACTCTGCGAAATAATAAGGTGCCTTATAAGAACAGCATAATCGTCTTCCATTCACAGATAGAATAGAAATAAGACCTAAAGTACAATTTCCGTCTTAGAGAAATATTAGTTTTGCTACGCTTTCAGACACCTGACCAGTAGATGCAGCTACGTGTCAACAAGGACTGAGATCCCAAAGTCATCTAAGCTTTCATTTTAATTTAGGTAGACTAAGCTTGACCACCAGACAACACTGAATCTATGAACACATACTTCATTGAACCACAAGAAACCATTACAAAAGTTGTCTAATACCTATGGATACTGAGAACCCAAGTTCTTCAGCAGTAGCATTAGGACATTAGACTGTAAAAATTGGTTGAAACAAATACGTTTCTGTATTTGTATTTGAAACATGCTACTGAATCTTTATTTTCTGACTATGTTCAATCAGAAAATTTCCAATCATTTATTCTGCTAAGCTGGTAGGATAAGAAATTGTTTTCAATGGACTTTACATACCAAATTCCAAATAGTGTTAACAGCCTGTATCACATATTTCTAGTAAAAACTGTAAAATTATTAGAACTATGTCTTTTTATGACAGTTATGCAAAGCACCAAATGTTGATGACAGGGAAAAGTAGCAGATATGGATATAATGCAGATTGGGTCACAGTAAATTACCTCATACTGCCATTAACCTTTAAGTTCTCAACTACCTAATGGCCAAGCTAGAATTTATTTATTTAAAATTTTAGTGGGAAGCAATATTAAATGGAGAGTATTAAATTTATGTCTCTTTTCTATCATCCATGCAGGAAAAATAATGGGCAAGCTAAATGTTCCTTTTCACAACAGTACTAAGTATATTTCCCTGAGATTATTCTAGCTCTAAAATATTCTTTATTGCATTTGAAGTCAAAATTTATCCTTATCGGTAACAGTGGCTATATTCCTTGAACTGTCAAGTGTGAAGTGTTTGACATTGGTTTTAATGTCTTATGATTCCAGACAAAACTGTGATCTTGAATTTATTTCTTGACTGAGTCACATAACTAAGTTCAGATGAGAAATTCAGAGTTTTGTTGACATCTATTTTCTGATTTTATAACAAAAAAATGGATATCTAACTCTTTTATTATTATTTTAATTTTAAATACAATATAAAACCATATATGCTCTGGACAGAATAAAAAGCTAAGCATAAATTATTAAATCAATTGAATAAATCATGATGCAGTTAAAAGAATATGGGATTAAGCATTTCCATTACCTATTGAGAGAACAATTTTATTCTGATAATGCTAACAATACCGAATAAAAGCTCCCAAGCAAGATGGATTTTGCAAAAAGCTTGGTTATAGCTCAGCTATGAATTATTCTCTCCTCAGAAAGCTTTTCAGGATTTCTTTTCCTCCCATTGAGCCCTGACGTGAAAGACAAAAACCTTTTTTTCATAATGTGAAAATATCCCAGTCACTATAGAACTTGCTCTGCAAAATTCTTTGACTCAAGGTTTTTGGGAGAGATTTTCTTGAGCAGTGGGGGGTGTGGCAGGGTGGGGCAAGAGTTTGACTGGTAAAACTGAAGTCAAATCCTTGTGAGAGTGACGTAAGCAAGAGAGCACAGAAGTAATTCTGCTTGTGTGAATGGAATGATTTATGTAAATGTGAATGCATTTAGCAAAAGAGGTTTAAAACCTGCCTCAGACTAAACTACACCTCAAATTTTCTCAGCTAGAATGTGAGGCAGGAAAAAAAATCAAACTTCCAAACAGAAACAAGAAAAGCACAGGCTTAGAAATGAAAGTGACTTCTAAGAACAGGATGCACTGATATAGTCTGTCTTCCACTATCAAATTAGATATTTTGTCCCAACACTAAGGGAAACTCCCACACACAATATAATAAACCCTAACCTCATGAGAAGCTCTTTTCATGAGTCAGCAGTTTTGTTAAGCAACTACATCATCAGAATCAATACCCACCAGCTCCGGCTGCAGCTAATCCATGGCAGCTGCAGTTAATCCATGTAGTCAATCCATGACAGGTTAGCTTCAGTTTTATTCGTGACTGAAGTCATGCTTTGAGATCCTCCTGGAAGAAATGTAAGAGTAGATCAACTCCATTTGCCCATGGGGTGTGTTAACCTTTGTCTGACAAATCAACAGGCCAAGTGTCCTATAACTTTGATGACTTCCCTTGAGGAATGAGTCTGATGCAACTTCTGCAAGAGGGATTTTTCCAGAAAATGAAGATGGCATCCCTGGTGTTCCCTGGTTTTGTTTAATTAGTTTTACCACACGGAAGATTTAATATCTCTTTCTTCTAGAGTCTTAAGGACTGCAAACTTCAGGCTTGTTAATGTTATCATGTGTATTGCTTTGAAAACGCAAGTGTTGAAAAAGAGTAGCTACTCTTAAGTATTTGCATTTCATATAACACTGGACAATATTAATTTCCTGGGTGATTGAGACAACACCCTCAAAATTGTATGTGTAGCAAAGGGGTGATACTCTGAGTGAATGTATAGGACACCAATATTGTTAATAACATGATATGAACCAGATTTACATGAAATGTATCAGATGCCTTCATTTTCTCATAACATCTTCCATGCAAGTTTTCTGAAAGGAGAGCCTTTCGGTTAACTATCTGTCTAGACTCTTTCCTGTTTTACAAAAACTTATGACATAAGTGTCCCCTGGGTGAGCACATATTTTTCTCTCTAGGCTGATGATTCTGAGCTAATTCATCCATCTCTGTAGTATATTATCTGAAGTGCACAGCTGCCACAAGACTTGATCATCTGTTCTTCCTCATTGCAGCTGCATCAGTAATACCACCGTATTGAAGGAAGTGTCATCATTCCAATTAAAAAAAAAGAAATAAAATAAAAATTAAAGGCTGGAATTTATCTGGCAAGTAAACTTTCAGAAAAGCTGTAGGACCCTCTCCTCTCTTTGTCTACGTTTCACCTAAATACCAATATTTTTTCATTGTTACATTTCTTTGGTTAACTTGGGTCTGTGATTTTTATTGAAGAGTTAAATAAAAATACATGTATGATAGGAGTCCTGTAGATTTTCAATTCAAATTATAAATTTTCCTTGATATGTTGATACATGCAATCAGTATAAAATATGTTGTATAGATTGTGAAGACTTGTATGCAGTGTAACCTCTTCCTTCGGATGTTTTTAAAAAAGTTTGGTATATAGTAGGTCCAAGGCATGGCACCACAATGACAGTAAAGAAAAAGTCAAGGCATTTTAGAGCAATAATTACTGTTTAATGCAAACTATCTTATAATATATGATGAAAATTCCTTCTAGAGCTAGTTGGACTTTAAACAGAAACTAGCTTTTCAACTGCTTTTTCGAATAGCTTTTTACTTTCAATGTTTGAGTTACTTTTTAGAGTAAGTATTCTTCTTGTATTGCATGTCCATGATGGTGTCTGTATTATTCTTTAAAAATAAGACAAGTGTTTATATATGTAGAACTGCTAAATGTCTCCCCAAAGATACCGTCATCTATATTTGGTGCCTTGTCTAGGCTACAGGTATTCAACTGACTAACATAGGTTGCTCTACAAAACCAAGTCATTAAATGAGCTCCTTTACTTATAGTGTGAGGAAACTCCATACTTCCATGAAAACTGATACGTTCATTTAATATCCAGTATCTATGGAAGAGTGAAAAGGATCTGGGACAGTTCACTGCTTAGTTTCAAGAACACGTTCTTTCAATAACGTACATAAAGGTGAGGAAAAGTGTTCTTAATTTCTTACCAGGATCTAGTTCCTATGAATTCTGGCTATGATCAGGCCCTCTTTATTTGGGTATTCACCTGAAATGGGCAGTTACAGGTGATATATCTGTGAGTCATTCAAAAATGCTGTGCCATCTGGGTAACTCAGGACATGTTGTTTCCATTCTTTTCTCAGTGAATTGCAAAAGATGTTGAATAATGGTAAAAAGTAAAAATGGATTTTGTTTAACTGTAAACCAACAATTCTTCTGAAGGTTGTTATGCTGACTCCTTTTAATCCAAGGAAGGAAGGAAAAAGGACTGGAACTAATTATTTGGGTCGTTTCTATTTCTCTCTGAAATTCCTGGATATGCAATGGAATTATTAAGTAATATAAAGTCTTCCAAGAAGTTAAGTGGGATACCTATGTTTATCAAGTCCCTTTTTCAGGTGGAAGAGAAAATAAATTGCTAAAACAAGAGATTCAATTCAAAATGTTGCAAACCTGAATAACAAATCTCCAGGATATTGCAGAGATGCTCTGAGAGCGCCTATAAAATATGACAATAACACAGCTTTGATTCAAAACAAACCATTTAGTGTCTCAGAAAACACTCTAGAATGGTCCATAAAATTCCTACAGAATCACAAGTGCTGTAACTGTAATGATTCCTTGTGAAGGTCCTGCAAGAATCTGTGATTCATATGTGAGGTGAAAACTGGAACACTCATTTTATTGAAGGACTTGGAACATTCAGGATTTGCACTGATGTGATGTTTTTCTATCCATTCATTATTATAAAAATCTCAAAAGAGAATAAAAGACCTGATCAAAAATATAGCATAAGAAATTCAACATAAATATTATAGGATGTCATCAGAAATTGAAATATAATTATATATTATTTTAAAGGAAAACAGTAAGAATTACAGTGAGAGAATACAAACAGCAAAAAATGCATGCATCCATGAAATGACATTTGTTTGTTTTCAATTATTGGCATTTTATTAATGTCAAACAAATTTCATTGAATTGTACACCAACTAGTATTAAAATCTTGCCAAAATAGAAGGAATAACATGTTCCTGGAGTTTTTTTACAAACATATCTAGTTCTCTAGCTTCTACAGATTAACATAATTACAATTTTGAGGCAGTATGAGTAGGTTTGACCTACTATCATAACAAGGCAAATATTTGTTTCAGTTTCTGCATTGTAGTAAGACCAAATTGTGGACTACATACATCAGGTTCCACTTTTCACTAAACATTACATACTTATTTTTGCACATAATGCAAGTCTAATTAAGGAAAACATTGACCGACCTAGTCTGAGAATTCCTAAGTTAGTCTTCTACACTGCTGATAAAAAGCAACATATTTGGAAATGTGGGTGGTGAAACACTGGAACAGGTTGCCCAGAGAGGGAGTAGATGCCCCACCCCTGGAAACATTCAAGATCAGGCTGGACAGGACTCTGAGCAACCTGATCTAGTTGAAGATGTCCCTGCTCCTTGCAGAGGGACTCAAACTAGATGACCTTTAAAGTTCCCTTCCAGCCTCAACTATTCTATGATTCCATGAAATAAGAAGCAATATCTAGGTCCAGCTATCCAAAACTAAGTCAGGGTGGCATACTTATTTATAACTCTTGTCATGTTCTTAATAGCATTTTTGTGTAGTTTTTGCATTCAATACTCTCTGTGAATTGGCTTACAAAGTTCTATTCATATTTTTCATAGTAAATTTTATTACATTGGCAGGTAACATCCCACAGTGTGTGCATTCTGCAAAATGCAGGTGCTCCATAATGCTATATTCTTGTTCTATGTTTTATTGTTCATGTAAAACCAACTGTCAAAACAATATTCATTGTTATTATTGATGTGTTATATTCTTTGTGCTTTATTCAGGGAAAATTTTGCTGACAAATTTTAAAGGCTCTTTGTAAAATATATGTGGAAAGTTTTGCACTATGTTATTACTCAAGAAATTTCTAAAATTTATAAATTGCAGATAATGACATAGTGTCTTGGATTTCCAGTAGCAGCTAATGCTAATGCAGTGGAAAAAAGTGTATTGTTAAAATATTCATCTAAAAGGAAAACTCAAGCTCAAAATTCATTTCAAACTGTAGGAAGATGGACAACCTTAATACACACAAATTTTGGCTAAATTAACAGTGATTACAAGATAACATTAGAATAAGAAAAGAAACAGAAGATAACAACCAAAGCCAGGTCATTCACACAAACCCAGTATAATTCATTAACTTCATTGGAATTATAGGATTTTGTCAAATTTAGGCTGAACTTCATTTGAAATTTTAGGAAACATCATTGGTTCAATATAAGATCTTACAGATATTTGACTTTAATAAGGAACAAGAGGAAAGAAATGAATAGACATAATATACAGATTTCTCTTAACACTCAGAAATGAGTGTCAGCTGTGGACCACTTCACTTTTTTTTTTTTCCCCTATCATGTTACACTAATAATGAGATCAGATACTGCAGAAACACTAAATTTCTGAAGAATCTGAACCTCAAAAACCTGATGTTTAGGATCCTAGTGTTGTGTCCTTCTAGGGTCTAAAACAATAACTCATTTTTTACTTACAAAGTCATCAGTCAGTTCCCTATAGTGCAGTTTGTAGCAGTTCACAAATTCCTAGGGGATTTTCCAAGACATTTTAAATTATACCTGATGACTCCCATATTTCTGGTTCAGCAAACTGAGTCAATACATCACAATATCTAGAATGGCAGTACATTAAATATTGTGCCTTAATCTCATAACCTGAAAAATCAGCTTCTTTTTTCTGATATTCCCACTTTCTGTAATGTTACATCCATGTTCGCACTGTCTGTGTAGCATCGAGACAGTATTTGTGAGCTACAAAAGAGTAAAATAACATTATGTATATATATATATGTATGTTTATATACATATAAAAATCTTTTTAATCATAATATTCCTTTATACATATTAGTCCTTATTTGTCTGCTTGCTCATGCCCTCGGTTTTCTCATATCAGGAGCTGTGAAGTAATGCTTTTCTTCTTAAGCTTGCCTTAATAATTTCAACAGCCTTTCCTGTCATGCTTGGAGCCCATAGCTTTTACTGGTGGATTGATAGCTTGGTGTCTTACTGGCAGCATTTTCTATTTGTTCTTGATTGCAAGCTTTATGGTTCCGAGTGAGTTTGCCAGCTTGGTGAAGCAAATTACACAGGCTTTCTTGTCAATATTCAAACTATTGTAAAAAGCTCACTGTGAGTGTAGTTATAAGAAATTTACAGAAATCTTCTGGGTATAAATTATATATGGGGCCATATTTTCCCAGGTGAAGGCAAGGCAGCAAAAAGAATCACAAAAGTTAGGATACTAAATAGCAATTCCTTGGAATTGCCATCAGGAAAAGGCTAGCATTTCTTGTGATTCTGAGCTGGGTGAGATAATAAGGCCATAAAGGAGTTGAAAAAAGAGTTAACAGTTTTAAATAAATAATTTAATTTCTATTTCACAGGAATGGGATATCTGTGCCAACATGATTTGTTTTCTGAACTGTCATTAATGATGTAAAATATTTCAAAATCCGTGGTTTAACATACAATATTTGTAAGACATTAATTCTACTGTAAGAAATAATCTTCCTATTGAAAAGCTAATTTATTACATTAGAATTTTACGGTCTTGGAAGCCTCTATGTACCATAGGCAGAAAAACACAGAAGACAACTGAAATTTAAAGCCAATGAAGATGGTTAATGAACATGGTAAAGTCTCTTCTGGGAAATGGTTCATGATCCTGCTTACAAAGAATGACAATACTTTGTAACTAGTGGAAATTGAGTGTCTGTAGGCATTTTTCTTGCTTCTGAGCTCTACAATCCACCCAAGGATTTGACTATAGATAGGAAACACTATACGCTGCAGGTATTTGGAGCTACGTGTGCACTGGCCAAACTTGGTTGCTGGTTGCGTCTCCAAATGTTGCCAGGCAGACTTTCTGAAGACTGAATTTAGCCCTTCTCTTGCTTTTACTCAGCAATGATTTACAAAAAGATTGTAAAAACCAAATAATATTGGATACTTCTAGCTTTTGATCAAATTTCCTTGAAATTAGCAAGGGGCTTAAAGGTCTTGCAGGTGCACACTAAGACAACTCATGGTCACAGATCTTTTTCCCTTGAAGAGGTGGAGGAGCAAAATATAACTCCACAAACATGAGTTAATTTATATTAAATACATATATGTATTTAAAATCTGAAATTTGTTATAGGAAAAAGTTTACATAAATATCAGTGATCTGATGACAGACAGAGAAGATATGTCCTGATACATTCATTATCTAAAAAAAGCCACATGCAAGTGTAGGTAAATTTCCTTTTAAAACTGGTACCCAAGATCATGTTTTAATTAAGGAAAAATACAGTTTTCATGTCACATCTAAAGTTAAAGAATTGGATTCATTACATTTTTACCTTAGTAAGTGTTTTTATTTGAATAAAAGGTCAGCCTCAATAGCTCATAGTTAAATTATTTATTAGCATTATCATTTGCATCCTCATGGTATTATTTTGTAGATCTTAAGATAAATTAGAAGGTCAATATGGGAAACTCTAGAAATGAAGCAGATGAGTTGGTAGGGCCAGAGATCACAGAATCACAGAATGCTAGGGGTTGGAAGGGACTTCTGGAGATCATCTAGTCCAACCCCTCTGCCAAAGCAGGTTTGGGTACATGTAGAGCAGGTGACAATACTGTAACAGAATATTAATCCTGTGCTGTAGGCACCCTGGCAGCATTTACGATGATTATCAAGAAACATAGGGATCATTAGCAGCACAAGTTAGAACATAAACGTTTGGGTTTATAGAAAGTTTTAAAGACAAGAGTTAACTGACTTTGCAAAAAATAGTGTGAGGCAGTTCAAACTGTGGGGATCAGCATAAAAACATTTCTCAGAAAAAATGTTTCTTTGTCTCATCAGAGGCAATAATGAAAAGGGACACATAAAATTTGGAACACAGTTATGTCAAGTTATCCATGTCTCATATCAGGACTCCAGTATTAGATATGATAAAGAGATTTTTTGGACATATATACAGTTGTTAACTTTTGAAAACAGAGTATCTTTAACTCTTTATCGTAGAAGATGTTGTCTGATTTTGTCCTTAAATACAAGTTTTATGTTCAAAGAACATTCAAGCCTTCTTCAACAATTTTTTACCTCATGTAGTCCTTAATAATATAATAAATTAAAAACAGGATTTATAATTACTAATAATTGCTAATTATACTTACCATTATAATTATGTTATTTAGAAAAACGACAAAATTATTTAACTTGTGTTTCAGGGGTTACTGCTTTACCATCAAAATAAAAGATTAAATCCTACTTCTAGTGACATGCCTAAAGATGAACTTCAGGAGAATAAAAGAGGACAGGATTTTCCCTTTTGATGACAAGGAATTGAAATGAACAGCATCACACTTAAGTGGTTTTTTTTTTTTTTTTTTTTTTATTGGTTGTGTGTTCCAATCATATCTGTATGTACTTCTTGCTGCAGACATTTTTCTTTCCCCTTGGAAACTACCAATCATTTGTTTTCATTTCTTTGATGTTCCATTCATTACATTTTGTGCTTCAAAATTTGTATGTTCTGTTTTAGTAAATAAATGATCAGGAAACAAACAAAGACTAAACAAACAAAAAAAAAATAGACATTAAAATGTTGTATGATTCCAGAATCATACAATAAAACCAATTAATAAGTAAAATTGATTTTTCTGCCTGAAGAAAAGAAATAAACAAGGAACTTATGTTCCAGTTTCTCCTCTATACTCTCCCAAATAGCAAGAGAAAAAAAAAGAGTGACGGAGAGAAAGGTTGAGGAAAATTAAGTACATGAGTAATCAGTTTTTTAAAATCATAAAATTCAGGCTTGGAAAGTGTGGACTGCATACTGATTGCAGAGGTACAACAAATGAAGTGGGCTTTACTTCATTCATCATAAAAATATTTCAGAACTCTGAAAAAAAATCCATTATATGTGGCTAAGGCTTACATCTAGGTATGAATGTATGCAGCAGATCCGCCATAGACAGGTCTGCTTAGCAGTGGAAACAGTTTACTTACAATAAGTTTTTGACATTAGAGAACCATTTTTTCTTGCATAGAGCCAAAACTTTCATACAGCATATATCAACATCTTCAAATTGATGTAAATAGGGGTTCAATTAAAAATAAACTAATCAAGAACTGAGCCATAATTTCCATTCCTCTCATCTTTTTCTTTGTAAGAACAGCTCTTGCTGTATTTCATCCTCTAGTGTAAGGTTCAAGACCCTGATTTTTTCAGTCTTTTCCAATTTCAAATTCACACAAACACTATTTTCAAGTACACTTTCAGACCTTAAATCTGTCAATTTAAACCTACTTACAAAAAGCTTGTTTTTCTTGGTTACCTTTTCAGTACCTTTTAGAAGCAGTTCATTTACTGTACTTAAAATTCCCTGAATTACAGGACTCTACCTACATTCTTTTTCCAATACAAACAAATGGATGTTTAGTGACTATTTAAGTCACAGCTGTCTATTCTTTCCCACAGCTGGGAAAGAATAGATTTGAAAGAAGGACGATAAACCACAGAGGTTTATATATTACCATGTTACTTCCCAAAATGAAAAACTCAGACAATTAACGTGTCTATGGATGCATTGCAGTATTCCTGCATGTGTAGCTATGACCACCTCTAAGGTCAGGCCATAAAGGACTACCATCAGAAAATATCATGACAGAATATCAAGTTTCAATCTTAAATACCTCAGACATTTAGCTTTCTAACAAATGAAACTGACAGTGTCCCAAATACAGCTCACTCCTTTGTAGTCCCCACACCTCCTGCTATAGTTAATTAGGAACATTTGTTCACAGGTAATGATGGGAGACACAAATGTTAAGTGACAGACACCTGGTAAATGTTAAAAAAAGATACACAGCTGTTCATTAATCATAGCACATCTTTTCAGCTAGGGCAAGTATATGTCAAAAGGAAAAGGTTTCAAAACATACTGAAAAACATACTGTCAAACCTACTAAATGAGATTGTCTTTCTATTATAAGAGAGTTGTAATGAAAGTTAAGTCAGCACTGCAGTTCTAAACCCTTTCTTTCCAAGGGAATTGTCATTCAACAAGGTAAAACAGAAGCCAAAGATGGGTTAAAGCATGTCATTCTACCTTTCAGTCCAACAAGCACTTTTTACCCCTGCTTTGTAAAGCTGTTCATGTCTTTGAATTGAATTAGAAGTTCAGATTCTAAATAAGTAACAGCTTTCATTTCTCATGTAGATTTGTATTTAACACTTTGGCCTTCCAAAATATTTTTCCTTTGAAAGCGTTTATGGAAGCCTTCTCGCTACTCAAAAGAAATAAAAACAGACATTAGCTAGAGAACTCTCTCTGTTTTTATTTCTTTTTATTTTAATTGTTTCTGGTAGGGAGGCAAGTTTAGCATGACGAAGCTATCGATCATTTCTCCATGTGGCAAATGGAATGTTCTAATGTCAACTCAATTATATGTATGCCTCATTAAAATGAGGATTAAATGGAGTATATGATAGTTCTCATTTCCACAGAATTCCCACTTGATTATAGGATTTCCTGCTTATTTACATTCTACAAGCAAGAGAGCATGTGGAAATAAGAAACCAAGCTTATTGGTCATTCCCAACTGATCACCCCAAAGACCATTATTGCCTCCCAAAGAGACATAGTGTAAGGAACAGTTTTCTAGCTTAGCTCTGCGATTATGGATATTTTCCTTAATTATCTATTGCTATTGTTAAATAGTGACAGGTCTGCTTGTTCAAGTTTCTAATTTAAGAAGGCCACAAACTGAAGAAAGGAATGGTACAAATAAAAATAGACTTTAGCTAGTATTTACAGTTGAATACAAGAAAGATGGGGGAAGGAGAAAACTTTGGCAATTTAGGCAGTCAGCATTTGGATCTAGGTATTCTAAGTTTACCTGACAGTATATGTGGTTCCACCAATAGCTGCTGGGCTGTACCACATCTCAGGCGGCATACAGTCCCTATCACATGTGTGTGAGGGGGAAATACTGTACAGAACTTAGTGACTGCCTGGAGAATCAAACAGAGGTACATGTGCAATGCCCACCACACTTGTTTGTCAGAGCAGAGGTAATATGAGCACACAGACATAGTTCAGAGCTACAAAACTGGCAGAGTGGGAATCCATCTGTGCAGGAGTGTTACAGAAATCATTAGATGTACTGCACATCCCCATAGCCTGAAGGTATGAGCTAGAACATGAGATTAATTTATGCTAATGTAGTTTTTTATAGTGTCTTCTTTCAGGCACTATAAACCCAGGAAGATTAGAACTGTAAGTAGTATACTGTGATGAAGAGCATGATGAATGAGAAAGATGGTGACAGCAGAGGGAAAAAAAATCCTAGGGCAATATGTAACAAGTCAGGAGCTTCTTAGGGAATCATAAAAGATTTTGCATTTTACAGTAAAGGTTAACATATGCAGGTGTAATCACTAAAACACTAGTAATCTATATGTACAAGTTCCTGCATTGTAATCACAAGGGGAGGTTATGTTCAAATGCACCTTTCTATGTTAGTTGATTAAATAGTTCAATAAAATCAAAATCAAACCAAGTCAAGGAAAGAGACACCCTGTATTTTACAACACAATATTAGCATCAGGACTTTGTTAAATTGAAGGTCAACACTGGATTTTTATGAAACATACTGGTTCAGCTTTATGAGGAAAATAACCTTTGAACTTCAAGTTTCCAGATGTTAGTATTTGCTGCGTAATGGTCAAAACAGATCCATAACTGTAACCCACACTGAGAGCTGGCAGGCCTCCATAATCAAGCATATTATGTTATTTTTTAACTATATCACCACAGCTAGGGTGTGTTACATATATGGACAGAGTTTTTCATAAATCTTTACAGCACAATAGTCTCCAGAGGAATCTATGAGAAATTAAATTAATTTTCTTGAGATAGTGTATTTTCCTTTCCTTCAGCTAGTCTCCTTATATAACAATTTTACCTAAGAGTTTTAGGAAAAAAATCAATAAGCAAAGCAAAATTTAGTGTTATATTGATTTATTCAAAGTACTTTAAATTATTTGTCTATCCCATGCTTCAGTGCCTCACCTTTGCATGAAACTGCACAATAACACAATAAAAATGAGTATGACATAAGGTTTAATCAAAACTGCCCAAAATCCATTCTGTTTTCTCTCCTAAAAGTTACAGAGAGTTCAGGGTTCCCTGAAAATTTGATCTCTGGAAAGCCTTTTGGGGTGGGAAGGAAGCGAGTGCCAGAGTTTGGGCCTCTTCTCAGAGGAAGACATAGCAGCTACCTCATTTATAAAGAGAGAAACCTAGGTCCTTTCTACGGATCTCAGCTGCATATTGGGGGGTTCTTTTCTTACAAATATGTGTGCAGTGTGTTTAAAGGACCCATCTTACTGTAACCTGGAAAATATATGAAAACATAATTATATCTTTCTGTGGAGTCTCACAAAACACAGCCTACTTCTTTAAACCATCAAAAGCATAGTATTTCTTGCTTTATTCTATGACTGAGTCTTCAGTACTCCATCCAAATCTACAGTGAATAAAAAGCAAGAATGGAGGGGAACTGGAAACCATGTTAGTCATCTGGCGAGCTAGGAAGTGTTATATAATTCCTTCTATATTAAATGTCGTTAGTGTACATCCCTTTCCATTATTCTGATTTTATTATTATTTTTTTTTTTTTTTTATAATATGTGGCAACCTAAAGGCAAGAATATTAGTGTGGTAGTCATTAAGCAAACACAGAAGAAAATTCATTACCTGTCCCCAGATTATTTATAACCTTATTGTAAGCTGAAGATGAAAGATAAATGCAGACAGGGAGATGGGAAAATATCTGCATGGATTTTGACCTTCTTGTCCTGATAGGGATATGAGTCAGTCAAAGAGTAAAGTCAGGACCCTGAATTTTAGGAAAGTAAAATTCCAGCTCTTCAAGGAGTTAGCCAACAGGACCCTCTGGGAAACTGCCCTCAAGGACAAGGGAGCAGAACAGGGCTGACAGATCTTTAAGGATGCTTTCTGTAGAGTGTAAGAGCTCTTCATCCCCAAACGTAAGAAGTCAGGAAAGGAAGGCAAGAGACCAGCATGGATGAATTGAGACCTGCTGGTCAAACTAAAGGATAAGAAGGAAATGAACTGACAGTGGAAGCAAGGACAGGCATCCTGGGAATAGTATAGGAACGCTGCCTGGTCATGTTGGGATGGGGTTGGGAAGGCCAATGCATGGATGGAACTAAACTTGGCAAGGAATGCAAAGAATAATAAGAAGGGCTTCTACATGTATGTCAGCCAGAAAAGGAATGTCAAGCAAGGCATAACCACCTTGATGAGCAAGACTGACAAACTGGTAATAACGGACAAGGAGAAGGCTCAGGTACTCAACAATTTCTTTGCCTCAGTCTTCACTGGCAATCTCTCTTCCCACACCTCTCAAGTTCATGGACCACAAGATGGGGACTGGAGGAGCAAAATCCCACTGTAAGAGAAGATTAAGCTTGTGACCACCTCAGAACCTGAACCTATATAAGTATATAGGACCTGACAAGATACATCCCAGAGTCCTGAGGGAATTGGCTGATGTGGTTGCCAAGCCACTCTCCATGATATTTGAAAAGTCATGGCAGTCAGGTAAAGTCCTTGGGGACTGGAAAATGTGAAACATTGCCCCCATTTTTAAAACATGGCTGATGTTTCAGATTACCAAGGAGGTCTTCACTTCTTGATTATGTTTGGAAAAAGAGACAAATACCTTGTCGGTCCAAATGTTACCTGCCATAACAGTGTTCCCACAATGGTCTGAAGATTTTAACAGGAAGGTTGCTTATATATGCTCTATAATGTATATAATGTGTTTATAAACACCTTACGGTTGTAAATATATTTAAAGGTTACCTGAAGTTTTTTATGTGAATTAATGCCCCCAGTGTCGGAAAAACACCACTAAAATGAAGGAAGATGGTTATTTGGTGTCCACACTTGAAAAGAATCTTTTTGTTTTTGTTGTTTTTGACATTTACTGAAATTCTTGTGCATCTCCATCTGTTTGTCTCTGGAACTGCCTAGAAACAGTTTTCTAGTTTGGTTTGAGTTAACTTTCCTTTGCATCCATTCCTTTCATTTAGTTTAACGTTCCCTTGGATATATGCAAAAATTTAATAGAAGAGTAAATTAAAGAAAGAAGAAACTTCCTTATATGAACATTCAAAAGTTTCATAGAAAAACCTACCATGAAGAACAGACTAATTAATTCCACAGTTTTGGCTTGCAATATATTGAGAAGAATTCCTTGAAGTGCTTAGTTGTGTGAGAATACCAAGACTACACTTCAAACTGATAGCGACCTCATACGACTGCCATAGAAAAAATAAAAAGAACAAAAAATTCTTTTTTTCATTTGTTCCAATTATAGTGAGCTGGTGATTAGACATATATATTCTGGGATGTACACACACATCATTTTGCACAACTGATGTGTCTTATTCTTAAATTAAACTACTCCCTTAATAACTGTCAAGAACCTTTTTTTTTTCAGCCTGTCGTTGGGTCACTGTGAAACTCACACTATGAATCAGGATGAAAATGTACTCAAGAGATGTTTGCTTAATGCACAGAAATAAAACATGTCACCAGAAGGCTGCACCCAGAACAGGTATTCTCCCAGAGTTCTGCATCCTAATTGTAATCCATCCAGTCATTTAATTTCAATGCGATTAGCATTCTCTTTGATTATTTCTTTTCAATCTTTTCTGCTACTACCAAAACTATAAACTGATCCAAATTATATCCCCTAATCCATGTGGAGTTTGAACTGAAACTTCAAGAAGCAGCTTGACATAACTGATCCTTTCCTAGAAGGGAATTCAATAAGTATAATTCTGAAATATTTGTTTAGATAGGCAATATCACTGAAATAATACATATTATACAACAAAAGAAGTGTCAGTTAATGCCTTAAATTATTGTTATCATTTTACAAAAGATGTAGTCCCGATTAAAACTTAATTTCTTCAATCACTTCATTCTATCTCGGTAAATAGGCTGAAATGGCAGTATAATCTTAGCTGTAGCTATGCAGTAGTCTTTTTTCCCCTTTTATTTGTATCCTCACCCACCTCACAGTTTAAATGTAATCAGTAGTCAATCATGTTGCATATACTTTGTAGTGCTTCTGATGTATCTTCTTTCCCTGTAGGGGATTCTTACTGTTTTTCAGTCAGCTCACGAGCACACAGCGGCTAAGTGGTTTTGAGAGTCTGACTGTGATGCATTCACTCATTTCAGGAATCTTTACAATAAGATTTCCTTCAGACGGTAGTCAGAATGTCTAATTCTTGCTTTTTAAGGAAAGCTATTTTAAAGAAAATAGTTTTTCTTTCTGTCTTTCATGTTTGCTAGCATAACCTGTAGCCAGTTAAAGCTAAAAAGTTGTGTGTTTTGACCTAAAGCTTTCTTTATGGTTAAAAGTGTCTCCCTACACCCTAATTTAAAAAAAAAAAAAAGAAAAAAAAAGAAAACAAAGCAACCAAGCAACCAAAAAAACCCACAAAATAAAACAAAACAAAACAAAAAATGGAGGCTGTACCAGGAAAGCTGAATATTATTGTCCTTGGTCTGTAAGCTATTACTGTAGCTAAGAATACAATGGGATGTGTAGTCTTTTGTTTTTACAAAAACCTTACAGCTATTCATTTTTGGTGAAATAATAGTAAGTATGCAAATTTTCTACATTGTAAATGTTGAAAATAGGTGGGAAAGTGTGGTCCATATAAAGGGAACCTAAATAAATTTAAATAGGATTTTTTGTTTGTTTAGGTGTTTTAATTTTTAAAAGAGACATGTTAGGATAGATTATCAGTTCAGGTGAGATAGTCAAAATATACCTGATGAACTGACCCCTAAAGGTACCTAAAAAAGACTGTCTATAAAAGACAATAAAGGATGTTAAGATGAAGATGCTTACATTGATCCTAGAACTGGAACATGGGAGTCTCTGTATATGGTTTTCAGCTGTGAGACAGCTAATATCAAACAACACAAAACCTTGCTTCCACTGCTGTAAAAGGCAACTGTTTGTTTTACATTTTAAAAGAATTAAAATTCTTTACAAAAAGAACATACATTTCATTTTGAAGAAAACTTTACTGAGATAAAGCTATTTGATGAAAGGAAAGGAAAATGGACATAGAAGTGGATTTGAAAACTACCCTTTTTTATTTAAGACATTTTTACACTGGCATGACCTTTTGCTGGATGGCAAAATCAGTGTCTCATATACACCTGCGTGTTTGTCTTTGAAAAACTACCAGGAGAGTTTCCTCAACTTCATATCATTTCTGAACTCAGAGAGAGTGGCTTGGTAGCCACTTATTTTTTTGTGCAGGTACTTTCTAGATACATGCACATCCCGGTGCTGGCTGAGCTGACAACAGTGGAGCTTAAGGACTGGATCAGAACAGCACTCAAATATACCTGACACATTGTACACTAGGCTTAATCACTTGACCCATATTTGAGACTTTCTGGTTGTGCCTATAAGTACATTTCTGTAAACACAGGTGCAACTCACATTTCCTGGGGAAAAAAAAATAAATTGCCAAACACATTTCATAGGCTGTATGTCCTCTGGACATACAGCTGAGAAAGTGCTGCACACAACATGGCATCAAGGGAAACTGAAACACATAATAACATGAGCACATGACTCAATGTTGTTTCAAAAAAGAGTTGAAAACTTTTCCAGAACACAATTAATGTATTTTTCATCACAAAATCAAACATCTATTTTGGTTTTATTTTTCCCCCATTATTCGTGCACTGGTAATCTCTTCCCAAAATTGTGTTCCAAATTCAAAAAGAAAACCAAATCCCAAATTATGGTATATTTTAAAGAAACCCCCAGTCCCCGCAATGAACAAAGCAAAATAAAAACCTATCCAACCGAAAAGTTTAGTATTTAAATCAAACGTTATTATGCTTATAATCTAAAAAGACTTTTTCTTGATTAAAGGTAAAGTGTTTGTACAGCCTGAGTAGACTGATCAGTTGGAGAAAAGGGGTATTATTAAGTCCCAGTATGAACCAGCTTCTTTGCCTACATATTTTTAGGGGGTTTTTTTTGGCGTTTGGGAGGAGGGATTTCTGTTTGATGGTTTTGTCAGGAATAATTTTTGTCAATGGAAGGAGGTAACAGATGACAGGCTACCATAGAAAGATTATCCTGATCTGTATTCTCTGGCTAATTTGCAACGGCTGCTAGCCAGAGTAGAGGAATTTCTATACTAGAGATAGCTATTTGAGGATCTAATATCCATACCAAAATTTCAAAGGACACAAAACAGGGAAGTAGGTAAGAATGGGGGAAGCCAATACAGATTTCAGGAGCTGTAGTTTTCACTTGCAGTAGACAGTAGTCATCACAATTCTTTTCAGGAATACAGCTATTTTGAAAGAGATAAAGAAAGTTCTATTGCATTAAAGAATGTTGGAGGGGAAGCCTCTGTCAAGTCCATGCCTCATAACTTAGATTGCCATTCACACAATGGATTTATATGAAGAATAGACAATGGTGGAGACAATTAATTTCACTAACATTAAATACCTAAAATATTGGTATCTGCAACAAAAGTACCCACTACGTTATTTTTTTCTACTATCACACAGCTACGTTTCTTTAGGGGGACATTCATTTTATCTGAAGATAAACATCTATAATAGGTGTCACAAGGAGAAAGAGAAACCCAGATAACATGTCACTGTCAAGGGCAATTTATTAAGTGAACTAAGGGGTAGGTTGCATCATGAAAAGGTTTACGTGGCTCACAGAGACCAAAGTGAGACCACAATTATTACTTTACTGGTGGGTTGGCACACCCACACCTGAAGGAAACATGACATTGACTCAGACCAGTCTCATTGTGATACTCTGACTGATCACCAACCTATAGTTGGTACACTATGTGTACCTTCCCCATCTACATGGTGCTGGATGTTGGATGTCCATGTAACATCATTTTTTCCCAGTCTTTTAAGGGTCAGGGAGGGGGTTATAGGCACAGGCTGCCAATTGAATCAGCCCATGAGGATACTATGATACAGGTTTTTAGCAGTTTCAAGTATTTTACACCTACTACTTGTCAGTCCATAACCTACACCAAGCCTCATCGCACAGTTTTGGTTGCATTGTCCTATCTGCCATTGCACAGTGTACCCAGATACTCCATTCTTCATGTTCCCATGAAAGTAGGTCAGATGAGAAGTACTCTATGGGGATATCCCTCTTTCTACTCACTATGAAGAAAACCTGGAATATTTACCTCAGGTGTAGATGCCTATGAAACAGATACTTATAACTAAATGAGATGAATCCACTTCTAATGTGATTAGCTCTTTGAAGATGTTAGTATGGAAGCAACATATTTAGTAGGCATACATATAAGGAACTCAAACAGAGCTTAAATCTTTTTTTTTTTTTTTTTTTTCTGAAAAAGCCAAGGTTATTTTTAAATTGTAATAAGGCAACCAGATCAAGGACGGCAACTAGATCAAGTCATGCTGTGCTCAGCAGTGTCTCTAGATTTTTATTAGTTATGTAGAAATTGAGAGACATGCCAGTGGAAACTGCAGTCACTTTTCTCAAGCAGCAATCCTAAATGATGCAGTGAAATTTTATGCTAGATATATAAATCTCAGCACACATAATCTATGCTTTTGTTGCTGCTATTTTAATGAGAAGCTTATCTTGTGATATTGGCATTAATGGCCATGTCCATGGTGGAAAAACAATTCTATTCACAGTTTACTTCTTACTTAATAGCCAGAGACATAGAGATTTAAAATGTTAATGCTTTCAGTAGTTCAACTGGCAAATAAAAAAGAAGGAATAGCAACCAGTTTTTCTGATCTCTTTCTCTCACACAGTCAGTGTAACAAATAATGCCAGCTGCTACTTAAATTAAATGGAAACATTAAACTAGATTTTAATTAAAACTGTTTTCCAATACATGTCATGCTTTGTATGTGGCAAGGAACACAGCTCATGAAACTGTTCCAGGATAGAACTTTGAAAGCTCTGAGGCATGGAAATGAGTGAACAAGAACCATCTCAGAAGAAGCCCTCCCTCAGGAAAAAAGGATATTTAGGAACAACAGGGTAAAAGAGTGAAAGCTCAGTTAATAAGGAAACTATCACCACAGCATTGAGGAAGTTAAACCTTGTTTCATTGCTGTATGAAGCTGTGCAGAGCAGGGCTTCTAACAGTCCACCTTGCCACCCCCAGTGCTGCACTAGCAGGTGCAAGCAGACTGCACAATATCTTTTGGACAGTCAACAAAATCATGAAGGGATGAAGTAAGCATTTTCAAGGTTATAGTTAGCTTTATATATATAGCTTTCAAGGTTAGTACTATATTCTTACCCACGGGGATCCTCCTCAGGGAAAGAGAGGTCATTCAATATGATCTGATATATTTATTCCAAAAACTGTTCTGTAATTATTATTTCAGCTGAAATAAATTTTTTCCAGGCTCAGATAAAAGTGGTGTGAACTCCACTGAGGAATGTGAATACCTGCATCTCACTAAACTTTAATTTGTGGGAATAGTTTAGTCTCATCTCTATATGTTAGTAATTTATTTTCTTGTCCTACTTGTATTTATTCATCAGATTTCCAAGACCAACCAGCTTTCTCTTACCACTTTCTTTCTGGTATATTTTTCCCTCTTCTGTTTTCAATTTCCATTTCACTCTCACTGTTTCTGTCTTTTCCTTTCTATTGTGTTATGTTTTCAAATGTCTTTTGCTTCATACAAATCTTGTGTGTATCTTCGCCATCCATATGAGGAAGGAAAAACCCAATTAGTTTAATAGCTATAACAACATGTCACAGACCAGCTAAGATCAGTGGCTCAAGTAACAGAAATGCACTTGAATGTTCATTGCAGAGATTGTATACCCTGGCTGACACTAAGCTGAAATATGGAGAATCGTACCCGGTATCTGTAGATTCTAACTATAGCAGAACACCTTGATTCCCTGGGAGCTAAAGACCACCCCTGTCCACTTGGAAATTCTGGCTTCAATGTACAGTTTTCACCTCAGTAAGGTACCTGTTTAAGGCAGAATTCATCACTACAACAGGTCATAAGCTGGGCATGCAGTATAAGCATACTGGTTTGGATCCCCTTTTAATTGATAGATGGAGAGGTGAATATACCTCGATCTCTGCTGGAGATGATGATGCAAGCTATATGCTATACTTTTTAATGAGTTTATTCTCATTCCTTCTATTCTAAACAGGCAAAATACCTCAAAGAAAACAGGTCTGTAAAAGGGAATTACAATGTTACACTGCATAACAAGAGGAGTGAAAAAAGGAGCAGTCCAGTACCCTTTTTGCTTCTCCACTTCAACACATGAGGACCACAGCCTCCTACTTGACTTTATCTCAAACAGCAAAATATTTATTCTTGTCTGTTTACTTACAAAGTGTATATGTCTTCTTCAACAGTGGAAAAGTTTGAAAAATCACAGGTGACTGGATTAAAACTAGTTAATCACATACACACATAGCAGCACAGACTGTTTTATAGGATATTTCTACTCTAATATATCACCACTTCACTTGCTAAATAAAAAACAAATAGCAAACTTTGTCCAGAGGATTTTCCATTCTGAGGCAACTGTTACAGACAATATTTTTTCCTGTTACACATTTAAGGGCAGTGGGTTGGGGAAGGAAAAGAAATAACTGGAACCAAATTAGTTCCCATGCTTAGTTATAATATTAAAACAAACAAACAAACAAACAAACAAACAAACAAACAAAACCAAAAACAAAACACAACCAAAACCTTCAAGAACTTTTCCACATTTCTTCCACCTTTTTGTACTCTTTGAAAACTTTTAAAATACACTCTTTCTGTGTCTTGTCACATTTCAGTATGAAAATATTGTTTGCAAAGAACAGTGCCTTAGAATAACAAGGACTAGGCTTATTCACAGACAGACAGTCACACTCACAAAAAAATAAGTATACTCTTACAATAACTCCAAACTGTGTCATGCATTTTTCCAAGGCTCTTCCTTATGGATATTAAAGAAGACAGAAAGACACTGTGATAAGTGATTGCTTTTAATTCTGACACACTATTTTCAAAAATTTAGGTCAGATCATCTCATGAATTTCAGATACTCTCCTCCTAAATGAATCTTCTGTACAATGGCAAGGAATTAAATATTAATTAAAAAAATTATAGATTCCAAGATAATTAGGACCAGTATTTGTACTGTCTAATGCATCTTATCACACCACAGAATTCTGCCTTCACAGTAGCTTCTATGGTGCTATGTTTTGGATTTGTGCTGAAAACAGTGTTTATAATACAAGGATGTTTTGGTTATCGCTGAGCAGTGCTTACACAGAGTCAAGACCTTTTCTGTTTCTCACACTCCCCTTGCAGCGAGTAGGCTGGGAGTCCACAAGATGTTGGAAAGGGACATATCTGGGACAGCTGATCACAACTGACCAAAGGGATAGTTCATACCATATGAAGTCATGTTCAGCAATAAAAGCTGAGGGGAAGAAGGAAGAAGGAGGACAGCAAGGATTTTCAGACTTATGGCATCTGTCTTCCCAAATAAAGTTTATACATGATGGAGCACTGCCGTCCTGGAAATGGCTAAATTAACATCTGCTTGCCAATGGGAAGTAGTGAATGGCTTCCTTATCTTGTATTACTTGCACATGCAAGGTATTGTTTTACCTATTAACCCTTTTTTATCTGAACCCTTGAGTTTTCTCACTTTTACCCATTTGGATCTCTCCCCCATCCCACTGCAGGGCAGTGACCTAGTGGCTGTGGGGCTTAGCTGCCTACTGGGTTAACCCACAACACCCTCCCATCACCAATAGTCCTAAAACCTGATCTCCTGAGGAAGTCAAAACCTCAGTGTTTAAAAATCCCTGTTACTTATAGGGTAAAAAGCTTGCAGAGGCAATTTTCAGTGCATTTTACCTGAGTGCAAAAAAAGAAAGCAAGTAAGCTTAGGTCTAGGATAGTACCTGGAAGAAAACTGCACACTTTTAGTTTAGAGACTAATAAATAAGGAGGGTATTAAAAAAAAAGAAAACATCTGCAGCTTGAGACAGGGCTTTAGTTAGTTTTGGCTACTGCTCTGTTAAAAAATAACAATTAATAATCCAAATAATCCATTCCTACATCTGCATATAAATTGATCTGCAGTTTATTCTTAAAGATTGTGATCTTCAGTAATTATGACTACTTTAATAGTTCTCTGCAGGTGTTATAAAGTCCCAACCATTCAATGATATTGAAGAACATATGTTTTTTTCTGATCCCTAACCCAAAATAAGGACTTGTACGATTTGATGCATACATCTCACTTTTATGTCAATTAGATATTTGTTTGCATGATCACTGTAGAAACAAACTTTATGAGGTGAAGTGTAAAGCACCCCTCAGATAAAAGAGAATTTGCTTACATCTGCCCACCTCTTCCTCACCAGGTTAATTTGGTATGACTTCTATGTACATCTAATTTTTTCTCTATTTACAGCCCGTGGAAAATACAGGAATTTCCATCACAGAGCAGTGTGGATAAGCAGTGACCTTTGCTGTGTGCAGGTAGATTCATGCTGGGATGCTTGTATTTCTGCCTAAGACTCCTAGCAGAACATCTTACGCTCTGAGGCTACCTGAGTTTCTCGTCACACTGTGCCATGCCTCAGGATCAGTAGGACTTCCCACAAGAGACACTCTACCAACACTGCATCTAGACTCCTAGGGGCTAAAACTGTCCCCATTTTCCAGAGCCAGACATGTGACTAACAAGGCTTTGAAAAGTCAGTCCAATAATAAAAAAGCTAACATTTATTTAGACAAATTATTTGATGAATATTATGTTATGCTTACAGAAATTATGACTGGGTCATGAATAATTCAGAAGAACAAAGCAGATTAAATTTGTTGGATAATTTGGCAACAAATAATTCAGCTAACTGCAAATCATATGAATCTCACATAAAATCCACATCTGCTTGTTCTGGAAATGTTTGATATCAGAGATATTCCCAGTGAGAAAGCTCATGTCACTGTCAGATGTTACATGAGTTCATATTCTTTTGAAAAGAATGTGTAGATTTTTAAAAATATAAATCAATATAGATATTTAATTAATTATGTATAATCAACAATAAGAAGGATATGCAAACAAAAGGAAGACCATTGTAGACAGAAAGTTAAATTTAGTTAAATAAAAATTAGATATCAAACTCCTTGAAAGGTGAAAATGCCTTTGTTTCGATTTTTTTTTTTTTTTAGTAATGCACATTTATGAAGCAAAGCATGTAAGCAAAGAACAACAGGGAATGGCATAAGTGACAGTATAAAAGCTGAATACTATTGTGGCTAGGCTTTGAAGCTGGCCTTCCAGGAGCTAGAAAGCATATGTAGCTAAAATAATTTTATACGACACATTGTCTTGATTTGATAGAAGTGTCATTTCACCTAATTTCCTATGTCCAGACATGGGAAATTTATTGAATTCAGGCTCTCAAATGTAGTATTCATTTTGTTTAAATTTAGCTAGAGTTATTGCCTGAGAAGTGAACAATTGTTAGCAGGCTATTATTATAAATACACCTACACTTCTGTATGCATAGCAGTAATTTTTGAATTATACCAACAATGTCTTACCAGAAAAATGAAATCAAATTACAGCACTTTTTTAAGTCCCTATACATACATATGTTCTTACATGTGTGTAAGTATCTATGATACGTATATATAATATAGAGCTTGATTCTACAAGATCTGAATATTATGCATATGACCCAATAAACCGCCAAAATACATATTTCATTTCTCTGGAACTTTAAAGGTATTACCCCTGCTTAAAGTTATGTACACACTAAAATTTAGAAATTTCATGCGAAGAAGGCATGCTCTTAAGGACAACCTGGTGAACACTACTGCAAGTTCCCTCCTGTTTCAGGAGTTGCTGTCTGTTGAAACTGTATTATCTGATTCAGACATTTAAAGGTCTACTTGCAAAGCAACAAACTTCACTCTCCACTACAGCCACCTTCTTAGCATGTCCCTGGTGGTCTTAACATACGAAACATTCAGCCTTATGTTTAAAAGAGCTCAGTTACAAACTACACAGAAGCACTTCTTTGACTTATTTGAGAAAACAGTTGTCTGAGCTTGACTGGCTGCTTCAAGGTGTTGGGAAGACAAACACCATAACTGTAAGTGTTCCACTCTTCCTCCTTCTACCCCCAGCTTTTATCGTTGAGCATGATGTCACGGTATGGGAAATGCCTTTGGTCAGTTGGGGTCAGCTGTCTTGGCTGTGTCTCCTCCCAGTTCTTGTGGACCCCCAGCCTGCTCACTGGCAGTGGAGCATGAGAAGTGTCAGCACCGTTCCGCAACAGCTAAAACATCAGTCTATATCAACACCATTTTTATCACAAATCTGAAACATAACACTATATGAGGCATTATAAAGAAAATTATCCCAGCAATAATCAATATGCTAGAGAGGAAAAAACAAAACCAAACCAAAACAACAACAAAACAAACCCTCCACTCCCCAAAAAACCCCAAAAAACAACCGAATACCACCACAATGCAACATTTTTCTGTTAATACAGAGTGGTGGACACAACTTCAAAATGGGAGACAGATGGGCAAGAAAAAGAGAAAGGGAGAATCAGTATATTACATCCTGCTTCTTCAAGCAGAGAATGTAGGACTTGTTCATCCTCACTCAAGAAGTCAGCAACAGAACCACAAAAAGAACCTAAAAGTGGTGGCCACTGCAGACCTGCTACAAGACTAAGGACAGGTACTCTGCATCTGACTTTCCAAGCAATTTACCAAGGCTACTTATAGTAGAAGTCACTAGGAAACATGATACATTGTCTTTTCTACATAATATTATCATCCAAAGATAGTTGGAACTGTCTTTGTACAGAATGCTGGGAGTCACACCACAAGAAAATGCTTTAGGTACACAGGAAGATTTACCCCAAAGCCAGCTATGAATATGGTTCTTAGATATCTAAAGTTAACAGAAGATTATTCTGATGCCAAACCTGCCTGCCGTATAACAAATCTATGCATAAACAGATAATCTCTGTAATGAGATGATATTTTCATTGATGTGTTTCGTAAAAATGAAATGGTATTGTTTTATCAAGAACAGGTTACTATGCACTTATTTTACCAGACAATATAGTGAGAACATGCTCAAGTACAGTGAGCTTCCATATCATAATCCTTAATGTAAATTGGTTGTCAAATAATTGCTAGCTTTCTATTCCATTTTATAATTTTCAATATGAAAGATGTTTGTGCTCGATCAATTTAGTTTCAGAATTGGCATTGGGTGTCTCCATAAACAAATTGTGATGATTTATTTCTTGTAAGTCCCAGGGTAAGCAGTAAGTGCCTTGTTGAAGCATTTGTACAATCTCTCCCCTATTACCTATTCACCAGAATTATTCCAGCATAAACCTATTAAATATATATTTTATGAGAAGATGGTTTATAGTGTAATCTTAAACTACAATGTGAAAAGAATTCATACTGAAACTCTATGTCTTCCATTCTGAAAGGGGTGAGGGGCAGCTATTGATCTTGTAAAAGTTTGATAGTTAATTCAGACCCTACGTTATTATAATTTGTCTCCTTTGGTTTTTTTCCTACCTTTTTATTGCAGTTCTATACTTTATTCATTTTTTCTATTACCTAGAATAAGAGAGGAATCCTGCCTACTTGCTCACATGAACAACTCAATGCTTGCTTTTCGTAGAAGTTGAGGGTTGCAGGTCTTACTCTGCATGCCAGAAGAAATGGTTCAGCTGTTTCCTGAGCTCATATAAGAGGTGGACCGAGCGAGTAGGCATCCAAAAGAATAAAGAGGCTTGAAGAAACTCCTTTCTTTACTGAATGTAGAGGAAAAGTGTTGAACTATTGGAAGGGATTTGGAATACTAGCGCAGGGAATGTTAGCATAGCTAAACTAATAGGGAAGTGAGAAAGTGGCTATGTCAATAAATACATCTTTATGGACCAAGGTTCTCTGAATCCCTGTTTAATCCTGAGTAGATTGATAGGGAAATATTGCTGTGTTCTTACTATGAGTCCAGGAGGGTTGGAAGGTATCAGATGGCTACCAAGCATTGCCTATTAGCTGTTCATTAATAAAAAGGAAGAAAGATAATTTTTTCTCCATGTTCTCCAGTCAGTTTAACTTCTTTTCCCATGAGCAACATGTCTCACAACCAGGTGCTTGTTGTCTACTGACAGATATGCACCACAGTATTTGTGCTGCCTCATCAACATGGAAAACTCATTCCCCTAATTTTACTGTGACATCATGAACTGCAACCTTCAGCAGACCTGACAGAGCTTCACTTTGACCCTAGGGTCATTTCATGCCTGATGTGTTTAAGGAATGTGTAAGAGTGCATTCACCTGGAAAGATGAGTATATCCAATGACTGTCATAACTGAAGAGACAGCATGACAGATCTAGGTGCTATGCACCTGAAACTACAGAAGATGCTGAAGTTTTTAACTTGAATATATAGCCTTGTTACTATGCAGTTGATTGAGGACTCTTTATATCATGAAATGTCAGAAATTAAGTTTGGATATGCACTGTTTGTCCTGTCCTGTCTGAACATTCATCTAACTTGGGTGGGAAGTACCAAACTGATCTGGAATTTGATTATTACAGTGAGATTATTAAGTCTAATTTTGGATGCCTGTTTATATTGTGGATATGGGAATTTTCACCAGAATATCCAAGCTCCTTCCTCATCAAGGAGACATGTACACTCCAAGGGCACAATGCCATTGAGCAATTTCAGCTGTTTTCAATAGAATTAAATTAACTATACCATAGAAATACCTCTTTCCACTGTTGAATATAACTGACATCAAGAACAGTACTTCAGACGTGGAGACTTGCTATATCTCACACACTGTTTCTTTTAATTATAAAATCTCTTTCTGGCATTCCATTGCCCTACTGAGCTAACAGGTAGTCAGTCTAACATGACATTTGGGAAAGAAGTATGTGCATTTCTGAGTGGCAGCATTATAGTGAAGGCGATGACACAAGGGAAATTTGTAGGGAACTTTAATTTCTTCTGTTAGATCCATGGAATTTTATTTGGGTTTTTTTGAAGGACAGATCTCTTGGTCACATGTACGTTTCCTTTTAGGTGTATTTGAGACTGGAGTCAGAGTTAATTTCATCCTGCAGGGAAGATAGCTGTCTGGTTCACCACTTAAGACAAGATACTCACATTTGGAACCATGTTCAAGGCAAATGGCCAAACAGGTATGGCAATTAAGCATATTACATGTTCGTTGGTACACAATGAACATGCCTACAAGTTTGTCAAGTAATATCAGCAAGAGAAGCTTCCTTTATCTTCAAACTTTCTTTCTCTTACATTTTGTTTCATCAAAAGGAATGAAAAAAGGTGGAACCAGAGTCTGAGTCCAATATATTAAAGTTAATTATATAATTTTGATAGGATAAATATACCTATTTATTTTTTTAAAGTTTTCTCCTTTTTTGACTGCTAAAATCCTCCTTTCAGATTCTTCCATAAGACATAAATCTTCCATGATGATCAGCTAGAGAATGTTTCCTCATCTTTCTTTGCCTCATCTCTCACATTCGTGTGAGTTTGATCATGGGCTCTTTCAAACAAGGAATAAATATTAAAAATATGTTCTTAAATACTCAAATATAAATCTAAGGCAACTTTTTGCAAATCTGTGGAGATCCTCCAGATGGTCACAAGTGTAACTGGTTTAAATATGTTTTTGTGCCTTTGAAGAGTATACAAAAGCTTATGTAAGCATAAGTTTGTCAGTGTAACAAATCACAGTCTTCATATTGAATTATAGTCTGACACAACAGAAGTCAGCTTTGTTCATCTGAAGTCTCCTGACAACAGGTGATTTTCTTAACATTTCAGGTCCCTGAATTCTGTTTTCACATTGTAAAGAAACCTCGGAGTGTACAGACTATTTCATGTGGATAAAACTAAACTGGAAGATTTTATGAGTCTACATTATACTGTCCAATATAATAGGAACCATTAGCATGTGACTTGATAAGGAGGCAGTAAAGCACAAGATCACAAGTCTGCCAGATTAGCCAGAGTACACACTAGGGAGCTTACACTGTATATTTGCTGGCCCTGGAAGAACAGACAACAAATAATCTGGTGTAGAAAGGCCTGGTCACATAGTACTTGATCCAGAGTAAAACTTTCTTACATAAAGTTAACCAACAACATTATTTGAACTGACATGAACAAATAAGATGAGTTCATACTGGAACAGGATTTTGCCTTGTGCCTGTAATGGTTTTCATCTAGTGCAGAGAGCCCTATAGTCAGATTTATTGTACCAACAAACCAACGTGTGAGCCTTTCATTTATTTGTAAAAAGCTCTCAATTAAGTCACTTTATTTAATAAAGTAAAATGTAGGGGTTTATTAGACTACTAAAACTGAGAACAAATAATTTCAGAATCACTACACTGCAATCAGAATGAAGCTTCACACTCCCCAGAATGGTTACCTGACAATGGAACATGGAGTTCTGCATATGACCAGTCACTTCATTTGCCTTTTTTGCACTTATTTTGCTCTTCAGTGATAACAACCATACAGCAATGGTCTAACCTTGCAAAAAACTGGGAAAAGTGAATACTTTTCATCCAGTTTAACTCTGCATTAGCTCATTATGCAACCACCTGGTGCAAGACTGGCAACATGGCATAGTTTGCAGTAGAGTAGAAAAAGACAGCCTACTGGGGAACAGCTAGCCTTCAGATTATCTCATTTTTAACCTAAAAATCTCACCTCTCACTATTCCAAAGAAGGACAAATAGCTATCACTGTGTTATGTTAATTCTGAAGTAAACAGGCACCTGTACCTCAAACATATTTTACTAGCTTAATAAATCTGTCTTTTTCTCTAGGGACTTACAATATCCTTCATAAAGGTGATTGGAATGAAGCTGGTATTCATCTAAAATGAATTGCACTACATGACTATGTCAAACCAATATTCTTCTGATCACACAATCCTTTAACTTAACTGCCAGTTTTCTCAGTAAATTAAAAATGAAAAGCCCATAAGTGGGTTATCTCTTACTTTCTTGGTAATTGGTTCAACAAGTGATAACCCTGTGAATCTTTTACTTTAAATCCTCTCTTGTTTGGGGGCCTTATTCACTGAGGAATTATTCACTCATATATATTGTTATTCAGTACCTAAACTAACTGGCAACAGAAAGATCAATGTTCCTCTTTCAGAAAAGATGGCTGTAATGATCTCCCTTCTCTTTGCTCTGGACACCTGTGTTGTCCATGAGTCATCAGACTAAACTTATTCTCATAGCTATAGCAGCCTAACCATGCTGTATTTTCTGCCTATAACCAAGACAGACTACAGAGGCAACTGTTTGCTATACTGTTTTGAATCACAGAGGGAAAAATTTACATCTAGCTGTCAATGTCAGCAAGATACCACTCAGAAATTTAAGAGACAAGACACTGAGTCAAAGGTGAACCGATGAACATGCATACAACTGGGATAAAAGTATTTTGTAATCATAGGTAACTGTATCTTAGACATAAGAAATGTCAGAGAACCAATTAATATAAAGTATTGCCATGAGGTATGATCAGGAAGGTCACAATGAAAAATGACTGATGCTAGAGGAACACAATATACATTTGGAGCTGGCTGGTTTTTCTATTATAAAAATCTCCAGATGTCAATGTTGTTTCCATTTCAAGGATCTGACGAAAAAGACTCAAAACAACAGAAAATCCAAACCCACCTCAAACTATCACTGATGTTTTTAATTTTAAAATGTCCCATATAAATGAAAAACAGACACCAAACAATGGTCTGTGAAATTGAAAGAAAAAAAAAGTAAATAAATTGTCATAAAAATATTATGAAGAGTAGAATTTTTCAAAAAGTCAATAAGCTTCAAAGATAATTTATTTTCTAAACTACATGTTTTCTCAATATTTTATGGCATTTGAAAAATATCAGCTAGTTAAATATTTGAAACAGGTATGGAAAAGCTACCTTCATTCTGAAGACAACTAGAATGAGTCAAAATATTACTGTTGACCTAACACAGAACAGCTCTGAACTTTAAATCCCAGTCACAGGACTGCTTTTGTATTAGCATATTAACCCCATATTAGCCGCATGTTTTCTCTGAGGTTTTTCCCTAAATTTCTGTTTGATGACATTTTGACTATCCAGTACCCTAGCCTCAGTAGGCAGGTGGGAAACCTTCATTTAGGTTAATCTCCTGCATGGTATTTAGGCCACCCTGTGAAGTGGGAGTTGTGATTGCAGTTTCTGGAGGCTGCAGAAGGCCAAGACCCAGGTTTTTCCCTTTCTGGGGAGAAAGCTTTCACCTTTAATTTGATGGGAAAATGAGTATGAACTCATTGTTTTGAGTTGAAAACTGTATGAACTGTGTGTTAGTTTTAAAAAAGGCTTAGATAAATCTTTGAGTATACAATAATGAGAAACCTCATTGATTTCCAGAAAGATTTGGCAAGAAAAATTGTCACCTAAATACTCAGCACAAAAACTGAAGCAGGAATGCTTCTAGGTATGCTCACTGAACAACTTCTGACACTTAAATCTAGGTATTAACAATGCCTGAGGTGTCTGAGAGGGCTGGAGGCAATTTCTGAGTTTCCCTGCTAACACTGTACACTGGTATTATGGTTTATGAGTTTAAGTGTTTTCTTGAATCTCATCTTAAGTAACTTATGTGGTACTGTAGGAAAAGGCAGTAACAGAAACAAGAGCAAAATCCAGCTCCTTTTCCCAGTTTCTTCATCAGAAGAACATTCTTTCTTTCTAAGGACTATACATGTTGCCTAAGTCAAAACAATAGTTGATCTAAATTCAAAGATATAAGAAATGGCTGGCAGAATATTTAAAGGAAAAAGTATATATTAAAGAATAATCAATTTTCTTAAATGCATGATTAAAAGATATTAAAAAATGTGATAAATGCAGCCTACAATTCATAACCCATGATATTCTCACTAAACTTTTCACCACATCTTCACTTCTTTTTGTTTGCTGAGTTCAAGGAGAATATTGGTCAGCCACCTGAATCAAGAAATTATTTGGATACTTGCCAGGAATTCACGAAGAATTGTATATGTCTTTGCCTCCCACTGAGGAGGCCAACAGAAGTCCGTGTAGGAAGAAAAGGTGGTTTAATGGCTGAATCATGTTGTGTTGTGTTGGGAAATTACTTCATAGCATATCTCAGGGTTTTGTTTTGTTTCACATTAAGAGGATAAAAACAAATAAAAAGAAGTCTGAATGGATATCAAGAAGATGGGTAGATTTACAGATGAAGCTCAGCAACATTTTCTGTCAGTAAAACCTTTTCTATTATTTGCTTCCATCCAATAACTTGCAGAATGTTAGACAGCAAGAATATGGATGATATTATTTCCTTTTCAATGATTAGGAAATAATAATTGTAACATCTTTAATAAAATGCAAGAAATATCATTATCTACTCTTCCTACATTAAGTTGATTATTTGAGGTTATTTTCTTGACATGATATGAAGGAACAGCAAGTCAGTCCTAACTCTGAAGTTTCAGAGTTTTCAAACTATTTGAAGATCTCTTACCTATCTCAGAAAATCTTGACTGTGAGCACACCCTAAACAACACACATTTAAGAATTTTTGTAGGATTTACCTGTGTCTGTTTCAAATCTTTGTAGATAAGGCATGTTCTTTCCTCCATTCCCAGTGTCTTTTCAACCCCTCTCCAATGGCTTCCTGAAATGTAGTATTTCTTCTTTGCATACCTAGAAAAAGTTTTGTTCTTTTCATTACCTGTGAGTCTTGGCTGCGTGTTTGATCTGTGCTCTTCTGAGGACCCTCACAGACTCTGCTGCTACCTTCCTGATCCCAGTGATCACATTCTTACCTGACACCCTCCTGTTCCCTGAACTCTTCTCCCAGGTCTAGGTACTCATGCCACTGTGGGAAAGTGAAGTCGCTGCCCTCCCCAAAAAACTCAGTCTGGCTCTGTGCAACACATTTCTGTCTACTACTCCCAGACTTCTAACAGAACAAAACATAGTTAGAGGAGGTACTTTGGGAGCAAATATGAAAATCATACCATCCAAAAAGATGTCATCTGTCATACCTGGTTTTGACTTAGTGTTACAGACTTGTCTACTTAGTTTAATTGGTCATGAATAAACTTTGTCATGACTTTTTCATCACTAATTTTCTTACCCATTATATTTTGAGCAAAGTTGTTCTCTAACACAAATTTTGTGTCACAAGAAATGCTTCCTTGGTTTTGTGGTATTCATGTAGTTCAGATTTATATCCAAAGGAAAGCAAGGCTTACCTGTAACTGACTTATCTGAGTATCTGATACAGATACTAGGATTGGTATATGATTGTAATTATTTTAGCAGCATAATTACATGTTGCAGTTATTAATCAATTACATTTGTCATCAATTTTAAATACTTTGCCTTAAACCATAGTGGTTTATTGCTAATTATGTGATTTGATATAAACTTAATTGGTTATGATGGCTGAATTCAAGAATCATTGCATCTTATAAAACTGTACCTCAGATAGAATAGATTTCTTTAATAGATTTTTGTTCCTGTGGGAATAGGACAGAAATAACCACCACAAGGATAAATATATCCTACTGAATTTAATCCCAACTCTGTTTTATCTAAGTAATCAGACCATGAAATGTAATGGTTAATAATATATTAATGACACTAGAAAAAAAGATCCAGACAGTAGTTGTATTTTGGAATATTCCATGTAGGGCTTAGTTATGGTTCTCATTTACTCTCCAGAGGAGATGATCAAAAAAAAAAAAAAAAAAAAAAAAGAAGAGTAACAAGTGGGATGGCCAAAGACACAAGTTTTCATTTACCTTGGACTGCAGCCTGATGCCCACCCAACTGCTCTCCCATTCTTCCTCCTCAAAAGATAGGGGTAGAAAATAGACTGAAATTGTTTGTGGGTCAGGATAAAGAAAGGGAGATCACTTACTGTTTAATGTCACAGACAAAACAGACTAAACCTGCAGAAGATTAAATAGATTTATTGACAATTAAAATAGATTAGGATGGTGAGAAACTGAGACAAAAGTTAAAACAAAACCTTTCCATCATCCCCACCCCTTTTTCCTGGACTCAGTTTCACTCCCAAATACTTTACCTCCCCCGCAACCTGAGCATCACAGGGGGATGAAGGATGGGGATTGTGGTCAGTTCATAACAGCTCCTGTCTGTCTCATCTTCCTCCTCACACTTTTCCCTGCTTCCTTTGTGGGCTCCCCACAGGCTGCAGCTTTCCCCAGGGTACATTGGCCAACCCCAGCACATCTTCCTCCAGGAGTTGCAGGGTGGATCTCTGCTACACCGTGGTCCTTTATGGGCTACAGGAGAACCAGTCTGCCCCACCATGATCTCCTCCACAGGCTGCAGGGGAATCCATACTCAGCACCTGGAGCACTACCTCCCCATCTCTGACCTTGTTGCCTACAGGGTTGTTTCTCACACTTTTTTCTTTCCCTTCACTCCTCTCTGCTTTCTGGTGTCATTGCTCTTTCTTAAATCTGTTTTTTCAGAGGCACCACCACCTTGGCTGACAGTTTTCACTGTGTCCCACAGGGGTCCTCTGGAGGTGACTGGAGCCAGCTGTGTCTGGCACCGGGCAGCCCCTGACCTCTCTTTACAGACACCGCTCCCACAGCCCTCCCACTGCCAACACCTGGGCACTGGCAGCCAGTTAAAACTGCCAACTCCTCCAAAAATTTGAAATTGCAGAAACTGGTGGAAACTTATCAGGAAATACATTACTTTAGAAGGAAGATAAACATCATCTAAATCCCAAGACTCATCTCACAAAAAAACCCACTACCAACCAGTCTCAACACAGATAAGATTAGAGATCTTCGTGTAGCTGATGGTTTGTTTCATCACTAAGCAAAAACAATTGAACGCCCCTCCCTCTCTTTTTTTGGATCATATCATGGGTAGTTACAGTCTAAGGGGTTGTTTCTTAGCAATAGAACAAAAAGTATCCTCCTTTCCCAATTTTACATTTCAGGTCTAATGAAATACTTCCCTAAATTCAGAATGAATCATCATGCTGCCGTGTAAATATGTGAACACAGAGAAAATGTGTTTCTCCAAAACAGTTAGAGATAAAACTCTGTAATTTAGAAAATGTCACAAGAAAATTATTTTATTTCTTTCAGGTAAACTCCAGAGAGTTTCAAAAATTTGCATAAATTCACATAATTTCAACGTGCAAGTGTCTTTCTACTGGTAAGCATGAAGAAGGGCAGGCCTGGAACTGGCTGTTACACTCATTAAGAAATGGTGGGAAGAGCAGGAAGCAGTGGAAAGGAAGATATACGTCAGGATTAGGATATTTTTCTCTTCTAAGGTTTTTATTCAGAAATGGCTTTTTGAAAGTAGTGTTCTTGTGCCAAGTTTAGACTGTTAAAAGGTGACACTCCATTGATTTTTTTCACATAATGTGCAAAACCTACATTAACATTTCGTTTTTGTTCACCTTATCCATATTATATCTCTCATGGAGATACATGGATCACATCTGATCCTTCAAGTAGATGTATTTTTATCTTAAATAGGTTACTAAGCTTTCTATGTGCTTTAACTTCTACATAAAAGTTTTGCAGAGGAATCAGAGAACCTTGATATAGCATTATTTTTGGACCAATATCCTTAAAATATGACCACAAACAGTTAATAAAAGAAAATAAAGGCTAAACACATAGATCTTTGGATGTTAATTCAGGAAAAATTATATAACACTTAATATTTTTTATCATATAAATCCTTACAATTCACAGAACTCAAATCTCAACAGTTTCATATTCTGTCAGCTTTGATAATATATTACTTAAAAGAAACAGGGATCTGACTAAGCTGTTTCTGTCAATTATACTAGTTTCACAAATTCAGTGTCTTGTATAAATTTAGTCTAAATAAAATATATGGTGGTGAGTTATCACAATGATTCTTTCATTCTGTTCATTTTAAATAAGAGTTTGATGTTTTTGTCAAAAAGATCAGAAATACACTATGGCAGAGCTGGACTTCATTTAGGCATTTTGAAGAAGTAGTTTATATTTTACGGTTTTAGTCAGCCCTTTCCATTTCAGCGTCATATAAGTTCAGGAACTCTGAGATACAGATAGAAATAAGATAGGAATTTCATTCCAGGGAAAGAAAAGAATAAGACAGAGGTTTTAAAGGCTGGCTGTATTTTTATTTTGCAGTTGATGAAGAAAGAAAGAGCCTTTTTGAGAATAAAGGATTACTGCATTAGTAATTTTGCAGTCCATGCAATGGTGAGATAACAAGCTAGAAAAGCTGGCATTACTTTTTACAAATATTTGAGGAGAAAACCATTTCAGACAATATAGCCATCGATTTAGTAGGCACCACACATCCAATAAAGTGCTTAAGCTTTTAACTTTAGACATATGTCTAAATGCCACAGTGAGTGCTTTGCAGAACAGTGATGCACTTAAACATAAGCTTAAATGCTTTGCTCATCTGGGACTTTAATGAATACCTCTTTGATAATCTTGACCTAATATAGAATGATCACTTTCTCCAGGGATTAGGAGCAGTTCAGTTAAATTCTGTTTTTTCTCAACAGCAGATGTGAAACAAAATCCTTTAGACACCGAGTGTAAACCACAAATTATGCCTCAGAGACATGAACTGAAGTTTGAGATAAGAAAAGCTTGGATTTTTATACAATCAGGCACTCAAACTGAGGGGAAACAACATAATGCTCCTTGATTTTCAAAGTTCGTGTGACTTCTGTGAAATTTCCTTTTCTATTTACTACCTCCTATTCTTTGAGTAATTAGTTTCTTGGCATAAGGCACATCAATGACAATCAAAAGAAACTATTCCTTTGAAGATTGTACTATAAAAGAAGCCCGGAAACATCATTCACAGTTTAAAAACTTTATGGCATGAAAGTATGAACATACCCTCCTAGTATGTTTCATACTTGTTTTGCTTAACCAGACATAGACACTACCAACAAACAGGTTAACTGCCCCTTTCCCTAACACATCCAGCTTTTCCTTCTGTGGTAGGTATAACTCTCTATTGACTCTTACAAAGGGAGAAACAACAGACAAAGTAAATGAAGCATGTTATTACATATGTTCCCAAATATCTGAAAAACAGGACCTGCCCATATGGCTCTACAGACTGGGTAAAACAAGTTAGAAAAAAGACTTTAAAGGAATTGGAACATTGCTTCCAGTAAGACCTGCCAACTAAGGTAGCATTTAATCTGAAGTAAGAAGGAAAACCAATCTACTTCCATATGCTTTGTCAGCCATATAGTAATACTGCAGTAACAAAGTAAAATGTAATACAGAATTTTTAACTTCAAAATTTTTTTGTTTAATTGCACAAAAGAAGTGAAGGGTTTGCTTTGCTTTAACAGATAACATCTTGCAGGCATAGACTGATAGAGACAGTATCCACAGACATAAGAATAATCTTGCACCTAAACTCAGACCTTTTTCAAACAGTTCTTGAACTTGGTGCTTACACACATGTGCAAATGAGCCAAATTCCTTAGAGAACCAGTTCTGAAATTCAGACGCAGACTTTGAATTACATTCATTTGAAAGAAAAGTACAAGATTACTTTATGTCCTGGAATTTCTTTAAAACATTTATTTTTATCTGCAACTAGTTTTTTGGTGTGTGGATTTTTTGTTTGTGTGTTTGTTTTTGGTTGTTTTGTTTTTTGGTTTTTTTTTTAAATAAGAAGGCAAGAAGAAGGGTGCTGGACAGACATGTAGCAGTTTTTCATAAATCTTTTCATTGTGTTACTCTGGTTACTGTTGCAGCTTTTCAGAAATTGGTTTTGCAGGAAGTACATTGCAAACAGCAAAGGGAATAAAAATTTAAGGGGAAAAAAACCTGCAGACTTTGAGATGAGCAAGGAGTTAAAATGCTATCAACATCTGTATGAATAGCAAACCCTGGAAATATTTGCTAAACTGAATAAAATTATTCTTTTGCCAGTGCTCATCACTTAAGGTTATATAAAGTGCCTGCAAAGTGGTTTGATAGTGCTACTTTATCATATTTAGGTATTTTTCAATCTCACTTTAGTCAACTTTGAAGCACTCAGGAAGAAACAAACAGACCCACAAAGTTTGCAATTGACAGACCAGGCAGTTGTGCATTTATTTACTTTATAGTGACATCATATTAGTTGTAGTAAACAAGGACACACAAAGATCCACAATTATCCCAGTGTACATATAAATGTATGTGTGTGTATATATATATGTGCAACCTTCCCGTGTGCATATTCCTGTATAACCTCAGATGACAGGGTTTTGGGGGTGTTTTGGGTGCTTTTTAGTGACTACCATAAGTGTTCTGATGTCATTTCAGTTTGACCTTACCAGGTTGCTGTATCCAAACACAAGCAGAAGGCTTTTGACTTCTTTTGGTTTGTCTATTCAATTTGTAGCATTAATACAAGAACTGGAGTGGGGAAGAAGAAAAGAGAAGGAAAATAGTAATGATAACAATCTCCCACTGATACACCTAATTGCTCAATGTGTCTTGTAAAGGTGTGATTTACAGCTCACAGGTATACGTGATCTTTGAATTTGTCATGTTAATAATGATACAGACTACTCTTTTCATTGTTATATACATTATAAAATGCAGGTGTCTGTAATCTTAGGGCACAAACTTTCCTGTTTAATTGTCCAAAATTAAAAATTAGAAAGGAAAATCAACAATATGCATACAGAGAACCTCAGTTTATTATGAAAGTTTCTATCAACTCTCTGTAGAGTTATGCAGAACTTTTCCCCTTGCAGTGAGTTTTGGCACCACATGGCAACCTACATGACTAGAGTTCACAGTGACATTTTGTATTTTCTGGTGAGTTTGTGAGTCCATGGTTGGGGTAAACCTGGCAGAGAGCTGGCTTGGAAAAATGGAGAAAATTTGTGTTGCAGCACTTCCTTGATCCACCTGCTGCAAACTTGGGAAGCAACTCAATGTAGACTCTTGCCAGAATCACCACTGCCAAGAGAGAGGAAAGTAAAACCAATAGGAATGTGTGCCTCAGGCTGGAATTTGGTTATTGCAGTGTATATTTCCAACACTGTTTTAAGTGTTTTCTTCTTCTCTGACAGAAATTCTGGTTTACAAGGAGTTCCAACATATTTGGTTTAATTTATTATTAACTAAAATTGTGAAACATATATATCTGTTATTAAAACAGAATACCTGGTTTTCCAACAAACTTCATCTGTTCAGAAATACTGCCTAAATAGTTAGAGGTGAGTTAAAATCATTATTAATTAATCATTCTTTGGCAATTCAAGCGAATTAGAAAGTTCTTTCTCTATTTCCTGTCTATACTAAAGGGACAAACATGGTAGAAAAACATTACTTCTGTTGACATCCAGTGGCCCCTTACTAGTCAAATATAGTCATGTTCCTTATAATGAGGCAAGACTGAAGTCTGCATGGACTGAACACTATGACCTGATTCAACAAAGCACTTAAATACACACTTAACGTTACATATGTGTAGTCCCTCTGAAGCAGGCACGGAGCTGAAGCTGATGCAACTCATTCATAAAGCTGCTGCCAATTCAATATTGTTCTACAATGTATATTTTTTTAACAAAAAAAAAGCTCAATCTATTTCCTTTGGCTTATTCTCCAGTCCATTTCTATGCATAAAATAATATTTGTGATACTAAGCCTGAGTTTACTGCATCTTACATTGAATCCCTTATTCCATTTGGTAACCCTTACTTTTATATAGTTTCAATTAGTCTTAACATTAACTAACTCTTTATCTATTAGCAGTAATGCCTACCTGGACATATTTGGGCTATTTGGTGATTAATTCAGGCATGACTCTTCTTCCAGTTTCCAAAACATTTTTATGCTTATATATCCAATTACAGATAAAAATCAAACATATTAGTTCCCTAATCCCAGGGACTGGAAACTGACTTGTATGATATAGCATATGATGTTTAATCCTGAAAGAGAGTGGAACAGAAAAATCTCCATGGACTTTCATGTTTCAGGAAGAATTTTAAAGGCATAGTCTCATACAGAAACAAGAAGGCTGACAACTTGATCACAAGTTGTTTGCAAGAATTTTAGATAAGCTTCATTTTATAGGAATTTTTTTATTGATAAATTTTTTTTTAGTGGTAATAGGAACATCTTATTCAATTTTGCTACAGAGATATGAATAAACTAAGAAAAAACCCATACTACTCGCTTTTCAGAAAAAAAGTGAAAATACATCTTTTTTCTTTCTCTTTTTTCTAGACCTCGTACTTTCCCAGTTTATTTTACTTTAAGGGACTATATCTATATTAGTGAATAAAGATTTTTCTTGCTCACATCACGTGATTAAATTCAGCAGTCTGAACCTTCCCTTGTAAATATATAAATGTTGGTTTGGAAATACAAATATGAAAGTTTTCTTCAGTTCTGTGGAATTTGTTTCCATATGATCCATCTGGAGTTTCAAACAACAATTGGTCTGCAGCAACAGCATGACTTTCTGGCAAGCTGCTTTTCTGACTTTTAAAACATTTTCTAAGCAAACCTTCAAAAAGTTGATACAGAGTGACAATCTTAGGGGACTTTTGGACTAGTGATTAACCAAAGCAGGCCACCTTTTGCTAATTAACATCCCTACCGCTAGCGAATTTTTCCTTCCAGTGTTAAAATACTGTTAAAGTTCTCAGTCATATGTCAATGTTGCATTAAGCTGATATTACAGTAATCAACTATGAAAGGCCCCAGATGTATTGCGGAGGAGAAAAAGGAAGCCTTTTATCAAAAGCCAGTTCCTGCTTCCTGAACTATGATATAGCTTTTAAAGTTTCCCTCCAGATAACAGACTACAGTCAGAGCTCAGAATATGGGAGCAGGAAAACACATGTATGTGCAGACATACTCAAGTAGAGTAAAATTCTCCTTACATAGATGCAGATATAGCAAGTGAGGTGCACTGACTAAAGGAAAGTAAATGAAGATATTTTCCCAGAATCTACTAAAAAGTCTACAGAACAGAAAAGTAATTGAACTGCTTCTAGAAGTAAGAATAGAATCTGTTTGAGCAAAGGCACCATAAAAAGAGGTAATCATTAAAGTCATAGTAGGCTTTTACTCTGGTACAATGGCACTCTTCATGTTAAGTTCAAAAGTCAAGATATGGAAAAAAATATATATAATAGTCTTAAAAAATGTTTTGTCCTCTTTGACAAATATTCCAATAGGACTTAAAGGACTTTAACTATATCTGCTGGTTTGGGCTGAGATAAAGTTAATAGTAATAGCTAGTATGGGGCTATGTTTTGGATTTGTGCTGGAAGATGTTGAGGATACAGGGATGTTTCATTACTGCTGAGCAGTGCTTACACAGAGTCACGGCATTTTTTGCGTCTCACACACCACCACCACCGAGTAGGCTGGGAGTGTGCAAGAAGCTGGGAGGGGACACAGGTGGGACAGTTGACCCCAACTGACCAAAGGGATATCCCATGCCATGTGATGTCATGCTTAGAAGTATAAAGCTGGGACAAAGACAAAGGAAGGGGGAGATGTTCAGAGTTACAGTGTTTGTCTTCCCAAATTACCGTTACGCATGGTGGATCCCTGCTTTCTTGAAGATGGCTAAGCAGCTACCTGTTGATGGGAAGTATTGAATTAATCCCTTGGTTTGCTTTGACTGTGTGTGCTTGTGTTTGCTTTACCTATTAAACTGTCTTTATCTCAGGCCATGAGATTTTTCATTTTTACTCTTCTGATTTTTTCTTCCATCCCACTGGGGTGGGGGATGAGCAAGTGGCTGTGTGGTGCTTAGTTGCCAGCTGGGGTTAAATCACAACACTATAATACTGTCTAATTCCACCACATAAAATTACGTATGTACCAAATAATAAAGGAAATGTGTGATTCTGTGTTATTTCTAGCTTTGCATATTTTTCCTGCACTTTTATTCATTTCACCTTTGAGACTTAATGTAAACTCCAAGCAGAAACCAGAAAAGCAAATCATTTCCTTTTAATTATTCCTCCAGGAAATCAGTTAATGGAGGTTCACCCTGGGTCATGTAAAACTGCTATCACAAATCTTTAAGCCACAAATGAACTAGAAGCAGAAATCTGTCTGCCACACATGTTGTGACTTTGCGTGATTTTTCCCAGGTGCTTCTGTCACTAATTGATAAAGAGTAACAAATGCTCTATGTGTGGCATAACACAAAAAAACCCAAACCCACAAGTACATTCACACTCTCCTTCCTTTATAACTCATATCCTGTGCTTTTCCCCATGATTTTGTCATTTGATACAAAACCAACATGGTGTAAATTAAAATTATTAAAAACTCTGTTTCAAAAAATAATTGCTAATAGAGAATCACCCTGAAACAGGTGCACTCCCTGTGCATCCCAAAGCGATCCATTTATATACTCTGTTAGGTAACTCCTTTACTGGAGAAAAAACCTGATATATTCTTTCTGCTAAAGATAGTAGATGACAAATGCATTACAAACAAAGCAAGTAAGGAGGAAATAAGAGGAAAAGCACTCAAAACATAGTAATCCAGACAGCTTGATAATGTAGGCACAAATTTACAGCTCCTGTCTTAATACAATGAGATGTAAAACAAATCTACCCAGGGAGGCAAGGGTTCTGGCATGGATTAGAAAGGTCATGGTAGATGATGAGCCAAACATGAGCTCTCACTACAGATCTATAGCCGAAAGGAAATCCTTGGATGTTTAAACAGGGGACTATCAATTAGGAAGAATACCTTACCTTTGCATTTGGTAATCATGCAACTGCAATTTCAAAGCTTTATCCACTTTTTGGAGGTATAGAAAGAGGTTGATCAGTTGGAGAGAGTTCAAACAGAAGCATGACATTGATTAAAAGACTGGAAAATGTACATTACAGTGAAAGACTTAAGGAGCTAAATCTGTTTATCCTAACAACAGTAAGAAGAGATCTAATCATAGTGTGTAAGTATTTAAATGCAAAAAGAATGTTGTTCATAGAGACTTCTCAGTACACTTATGAGTATAATAAGAAAACCAGACCATTTCAATCTCTAGTTAAGCAAATCCAGAAAAAAAAAAAAAAAGAAAAAATAAAACAACCTATGTCTCTGTGTGTTGTATTGCCTTTTTATAGAAAAGGGAAATGTGTCACTAGTAGTTTTCATTTCTTTTAAGACTGCATAAAAACTGAATTTATAAGAGAAGTATTCAATGAAAACTTTGGACACAATTTGTTGTGAAGTATAGCGACAAATCCAATGTCTTAATAGAATTTTAGATTGAAAGAAGTATCATGGATGCTTTAAAGAAATATAAAAAAAAAAAAAAAGAAACAAAACACAAATTTGTGCTGCAAAGATTTCACTGATAGGGATCACTGAATGTTCATGAATTTCATGAACAAATATACTATTTCTCTTTTTTCTCCAATGTATACATCAACCTTTATGACTTTTTGGAACTCTGTGGTCATTGTGCTATTCAGTCAATTTTTCATATTGAATCCCATTACAAATATTTTATTGCACAGGTTACATCCTTCAGCTATATGAATCATTGTGCATATTCAATTAACCTGCTGTGTTGCTGAGTGTAATATTTGAGACTTCTCTAGATTTCAATAGAATATGTTTTCATTATTCCTATTAGACTTTCATGAAATCTTGAATCTTCCCCTTTGCTACTGCATTTGGCAAAGACACATTATGTACTTACCATGTGAGAAATGGAATACCTTTCAAGAATACAATAAATTCTAATCTGAGTTTTGTTTTCTAGATCACACAGATTTAGAAGAAAAGTTCCTCTCCTTCCTATACCATAATCACCTGCTCATTCAGTTCAACATATACATGGTCAGCATCCCATTTTCCTGGTTTTCTGACCTAACGTTGATCTAATGTTGGTCAGACATACTTCAGATATGTGAAACTGTTCTATGAACCACAGGACAGAGCAGCGCTAGATAAAGAATTTTCATTCTTCCAAATCCTTATTCAAACAGCTAAATGTGAAAACTAGTATGACGATAGTAACTGTATTGATTCAAAAGACAAACATACATGCATCAGAGTATTTCATTGGTAGATAAAACAACCAACTATTGCTGTGAAAGCTGCTAACAAGGTCACTTCACATCCAGTAATCACGGAATTACAATCTTTCAGGGAACTGCTTTGTGCTGACCACAATCTATATTTCTCTTTAAAGTCAAAATAGAGTTATTCTTCCTCTTGATTGTAAAGCAGGCTTTCATATTGGGGTAAATGTAATATGAATGATTCATGGTTCTTCTGAAATGGAAAGATAAGCAACATCATAAAGAAATGGAGAATTAACATTAATGTTTTTTTATATAAGACAGCATCAAATACTTATATTAATGGAATAAAGGTATTGTTCAGTTCATTTAGAGGTTGAAGATGCTTTTTTAATCAAATGAGGGGGGTATGATTGTAATCTTTGTAAAGCAGACAATTTACATTATCACATATGGAATAATGAAATACACTAATTCAATAGTTAATTAGGCAGTTGAATCAGTGGATTCGGCTAAATGGGTGCATTAATATATTAATGGTGGGAGGAGCAGAAAAAGAAAACCAAGACAAAAAGCCCCATGCCTAAATAATCTTCTTCTATACTTAAATATCCCTTAAATACCCCTAAAATTTGCTTTTTTATGGTCTTCCAGTTTCCTTAGTTTGTAAACAAACAATGTGTGAAATCAGAAGGGTTTCCCAGTAAGAAACCATGCAAAACTATCTTGGAAGCAAACAGGTACATTTAAAATTATGGATTTCCACGAAATACAGAAAAGGTTTGAACAGCACAGTCTCGAACAATTTAGTCCTGCAAGCACTTCTTTGCCAACTACTCTTGTCTTCCTGGATATCAAAAATACCTGCCTAATGCTGAGGGCTGTTGCTGCATTTCTAAAAATATACAAATGGTTCAAGGACTGAAAGTGGAAAATATAAGGAGAGAGAGAGAGAAAAAGGAACTTCAAATCCATATCAATAATAATATGTCAAAATAAGATACTTTATGTCTGGAATTTTGGAAAAGCCAGAACTTAACAAACGTTTGATTGTTGTAAGATTTTCTTCTGCTGCTTAATATTTAAGGCTTATATACTTAAAACAGATGGTTTTTCATTTTTATAGTTTCCAAATGTGAAAAGTTGAAAATAATTAAGCCATTATTTTCACAACCTCTCATCTTGGCAATTTTTGTTTATTTGTTTGTTACAGCTAGGTGTTTTAAAAAAAAAATACCTTTTTTTTTTTTTTCAAACTGGGTGTAATTATACCCAGGTCAGAGGGAAGATCCTTACACTAGGCTAGCATATGTCTGAGAAACTTGCTACAGCAAACTAAAATACAAGAAAAAAAGATACAGCAGCTGTTGTCTGAAGGAAAGTACACAGCTCGATACTGCATAGAAAGCTTTTATCTCTGACTGTCATAAACTTAATGGAAGACAACTACTTCCTAATGGCTTCTTAAGGGCTAAAAGTTTGTGTAATTTTGTAGTCTCAATAACTTACATGAGTAAGAGTATTCTTCATGGTAAACCTCACTATTAGTGATTTCCATAATTAATCTGTTAAATGGTGAAATATGCAACAGGAAAGCACATTATTTGACCTACATTAAACATGAACTGGGAGAAAATTTTGTACCTGATAAGTATTAGAGACATTTTAGATAAGTCCTTTTGGAAGTTACCATAAAGAGCTAAAATAACAGGGTGGTCTTGAAGAATTACAAAATGGTTTTGAAGAGACCTCTGGAAATCCCCCTGCTCCAGCAAATCCACCTAGGGCCAGTCCCTTCATCATCCCTATGACCCTTTGCTGGACTGTCTCCAGTAGCTCTATATGTCTTGTACTGGGGAGCCCAGAACTGGACACAGTGCTTCAGGAGTGGCCTCAGCAGTACTGAGCAGGATCCCCGCCCTTGATGTGCCAGCAATGCTTTTTGTCTAGTGCAGCCTGGGACACAGGTTTTCTTTGCTGCAAGAACACATTGCTGACTGATTTTCCATTTGGTGGAGACCAGGACCCTCAGGTCCTTTTCTGCCAACTTGCTTTCCAGGTGTACAGGTGACTGGGGTTGTTCCTCCCAAGGTGCAGAACTTTGCACTCCTCTTTGTTCAAATAACTCTGTCACTTGTCAGCCTGTTTTCAAGAAATAATTTCTTGAAAATCAGTTGGGAATGTCATATTTGGGAGGGAGTAATTTGGGCTAAAGGTTGGTATCGGGAGATTGCCTATAATTTTCCTCATTTCAGTTCTATAGATATATTATTAAGATACGATTTGTCATTGATTTTCACAGGATCAGATTAATAGAACATTTGGATCTTCTTGTGATCCTTTGGTAGACTGACTGAATAGTGTAAAGGTACCTCATATTCTCTGTCCTGTCTCATGCTGACACTGTATTTGAACCTCTTGCACTGGAAAACAAAACTCCTTTTCCTGATACGAAATAAAGTGAGAAGGATTTGACAATCTCCAACTAAAAACCAAAAAAAGCAAAATCTTGTTTACTTGCATCAGTCCAGGATGAATAATTACAAGGATGGAATTTATCACATTGTCATCATTTGATTAATAAATGGGTTTACAGCTGAGATCATAGTTAAAAGCTTTATTCATTCAAGATGTAGATGTGTTTCCCCTGAAAATCACAGAGTGAATTCTCAAGACATTTAACAGTAGATTGATAATCTTCCTAACACCATAAGGCACTTAACAAAACATAGTAAAACTGACCTCTGAGTGTGGTAGGTGTTTTCTGTGAAATACTGCAAAGACTGCAGCAGCTTTCATTCTACTAATGTTTGAACACCGGCTTTGCTCTTTGTGGATTTCCATTTTTCTGGAGACAGCCTTTTGATGCAAGAATTAGTCTTTTCATTTTTTTTCACATTTTCTTTTTAAATTTGCAGCCACTATCCTTATAATTCAGCTATCTCCTGCTTGTAAACCCAAATTCAGATATATTATGAATCTATTACCAAAGGTTTAAGTGTGAATCATATTGTTAGGCAACATTCTAGAAGTATCCAATTAAAACAAAACTGAACGTAGCAAGACTTCACTTTAGATACCATCTACATCATCTTCATAAAAATCTGGAACTCATTGAGACACAGTATGTGTGGAACCCTGTGACGATACTTACATGGAGTTTTAGGAGTCAAATTACAATTCCACATATACAAATGTACTTTCCCATTTACTCTTCTCAATTTCTCTACTGCCCAGGCTACCAGGAATAATGTGTGTACCAGAATATCATATATTCATGTTTTATTGAGCAGTGGACCCACGAGGTTATGAAAGTATAAAGTGTGGTTCCACACTCAGGAGGGTAGTATACTCGGCTTTATCTATCTAGTCAGTGAGAAATCATTAGAATACTAAAGACTATTTTTTAAATCTGTGCCCAGGACTTTTAAGCCTTTGGAATAGGTAACTAAAGCCTGAAGGTTGGCTTTGGAACTCTCATATAGATGCAGACCTTGGTTTAAAAGATAGTGTGTGAAAACATAGAGAATTCAGTCAAATGTGATAGAAAATAACATGGGTGCTGAATTTTGAATTTGGGTTTACTAAAACTAATGTTATGGTCTTTGAGCAAGCATGACTTCCCAGAAGTCATTAATTTCCAACAGAATACTCACTGGCTCTGTTGCCTCATGTTATGACAGGTTGTCAATAATATGAAAGAAAAATGAACAGATTTTGGAACGCAAGAATATGGATAACGTTTTGTAAGGACTATTTAACTGAATTTTCCCAATCTTTTTGTTTTATAGTTAATCATTCTCAGCTAAGTAACATTAGTATTGTAATTTTCAATGGAACTAGATGAGCAACTTCAATTAAACTATGGAAATCGTATTAAATTATTCCAGAAATAATCTATAATCTACTAGCTGTATGTTAAAGACCAGATAATATTAAAAATATATTATTGTGCTGGGTTCAGTCAGGAAAGGGCTAACTCCCTTTACTCTGGTTGCCAAGAAACTATGTTGCTGGACAGTAAGTGAAAACATTGATAAGGCCTCAGCTGGTGCTGGGGATGGCTTGTACTGAACTCAAGGTCTTTTGTCCGCTTCGGATACTGTAGCTGACCCAGACTAACCAAGGAAGTATTTCATCCCTTAGTCCGTCATGTTCCGGTCTCTTTGGGTGGGGAAGAGGGTCCGGTAGCCATTACTCTTCCCTTCTCTCTCTCTCCCTTACTCCCTTGCTCGTCTCTGCGGGCACTTCTTAACCCTCCTGTGTTAGCTGCTTTGCTAACTCCTGTGCTGGCTCATTCGTGTGGGAGCTGGTGGATTGTTTTGACTTTTCTGGCCGTGTTATCAGTGATAAGGTTCGCTCGGAATCTGCTGCGTAGGCTCCCGGGCTCCGGCCTTCAGGCCGCGGCTCTCGGGCTGCGATCGCTCTCAGGCTGTGGTTCTTGGGCTCTCTGGGTCTGATTTTCATCCCTCAACATCTGGGTGTGCATTGGTCAGTGGATGGTGGGAAATTGTATCATATTGTATCATATTGTATATATTGTACTATATGTTTCATTTTCTACTATTTTAAGTATTTATTAGCAGTAGTACCTGTATGTATTGATTTAGATTTAATTAGTAAATAGTTCTTATCTCAATTTTACGAGCTTCCTTATTTCTTTTTCCTCCGATTCTTCCCCTCCACTGGAGGAGGGGAGGGGGATTTGTGAGAGCGGCTTCGTGGTATTTTGCTAGCCGGAGTTAAACCACGACAATTATATAGATACATATTTACATAAATGAATATTAAAAATAATAAAATAAAAATATTATCAAACATCTTTATTTTGATCACTGTTTTCTTCTAAATATTTCTTAAAATAATATACTTCAGGGTAATTCAGATTCAGTGCATTTATGAGAAACAAATTCCAAATGTCTGCAGTTAATTATCCAAACAGAAAGCAAGTAAAGCTAACTCATCTGCAGGTGATCCTGTGCCATTAACTCGCTGCACTTTCAGTTTTGGCTGGCTGAATTTTCTCATATGGTTTTACAATATGATTCTCTAAAGTACTATACTCACAGAGGAAAATTTTCAAGATTCAACATCTAAATGGCAAGTCAATATGTTTGCTCGTAGCTTGTCACTTGCAAAATTAACCACAACCAGAGGGTACAAAAGATGAATGAGAAGCTCTGATGACAAAAGTAGACTGCATTAGAGCCTCTGGGACTGAAATATTGAGCTACCCATTCACTTGTTTCTCAGGGCAATATGTGAAAAAGTATCATTCATTTTTCCCCTTAAAAAGGTGAAGAGTTTACTTTATTGTGTTTTTTATTAAATGCATTGTGTAGACTTCAAGGAAAAAAAAGACTCTATGAGTCTGGAAAAAAAATTAGTAAGAATATATTAAATTAAAAAAGAAAGCGTATTAATAATAAACTCATATTTTCTCTTATACCACTTGCTTTGTTAAAGCAAGTTTTAGAAATTTATTTATATTGATTCTTTACTAGAATCGGGATGGAAAGCACTGTGAAGTGTCACAGGTTTCATCAAGAATCCTAGTGAGCTTGGGCATGTTAATTTCTGAACAATAACTTCCATGGAAGAAAAAGGGGTTTGACAATGAATCATTAACTTCAAATCAAACCTTTTCCAAAACAATTAGAAGCCTTCATTTTATTTCTTCAACCCTCTTTAAACTCAAAATTATCTTATGGAGTTACAACACAGTGCACTTTTAATCACATAGAAAAGGAATGTATTGAACCTTGGATCATCTTCAGGGCCAACCTCTACTAATATAAATTGCCAGAACTCTGTTGAAAGCTACAAACTTAGGACAATTTATACAATCAGAGGAACTTAATTTTAAAAAGGAAAATGAAGCAGTTTTACCTGGTTAATTAAGTATTTATTGTAGCCTATCTATAGAATTTAATTTAAATTGAGATTATTTCTTGCCTGGATGAGGGTTTACTAAGAATTATATTTACAGTGGTTTATTTTATGAAATAAGCAGAGGATTACAATCTGGCTCAGGGATTTTTGTATCATCTTCAAATTATGGCATAAGAATGATATTATCTTTGTGGTACAGCCCTGTGACTATAATATCTTTTTTGTTATGTATTTTATATATTTTTCATTAATCACATTGTAGTTCAATTGCCATAGATTAAGCGTATGGGACAGTCACTTTTAAGCAGTGGTAGAACTGTTGGAAACCAAGCTCTTGCTTCAACACTGTTTCTGTAAGTCTCCTCCATATAGAATTATTTAGAACTCAGCAACACCACAGAAGAATTATTTTCTAAAATGTGCTTTCTTTACACTGACAGTATCCTACCAAATTCAGTGGGAATTCTCATTCACAGGTCCAGTTTCTATCCAGCTGTCTGTCCATAGTTTAGTTCTACTAGCTCATGTCAGCCCTTTTTACCTGAAAAACTAATTTTATTCCCCATGTCCCTGAAATAAATGTAATTCATTAAGAGAGAAATACAAAGTATCTGAATGATTTAACCGTGTTATGTCACATCAGTCTCAGGTGCACTGTGGAGGTGCTCAGCCATGCTCAGCTTGGTTATAGTTGGATGACTAACAGGATCTGGCTATATCCTTTTCAAGTAAAGATAGAATTAGGCTTAACACAGTGGAAGTTACTAAGCATACTAAGCTCAGTATTATAAAATATTACAATTGGTTTGTGAAGCATAGAACTCAGACATCAAATGCCCTGACAACCATCTTTGACAATTTTTACCTCATTCACATCCACAAACTGATTCAATAACTTTATTTTGACTGTTTTCAGAAAAGAAGAAACCACATTTTTGCTATATCTCTGTATGTGAATTTTGAAGTTGATCTTCTTTTCAGTTTTAAATTCATAACTCCCCAGTATGTCTTCTTAGCTGAGATAGGAAAAGGATAGATAAGCATGTTTATGTGAAGCTTTCTTGAATATTTTGTGAAAAAGCATATAATCCAGCCCCAACTGAAATAAATCATTTCAATAGTCTGTGAATCAAGCTGAGAGAAATGAACTTCCTTTGTACTAGACAGCTTTATAAGTAATTTCAGAATAAGAAGCTGGAAATAAATGCATAATCCTTACAAATGGTAGTCTCAAAGGCAAAGCTTCCATTAACTTTAATGAGAGCAAATTTGACTGTATCAGGAAAGGGGAGATGTGATAAAATTAAACAGCTGTAATTTTAATACAAATAAAAGGACCTCTTTCCTAACCCATAGTATAATCAACATGTGGAGAAAACTTTCCACAGAAGGTCATCTAGGTGGCTAGATTTAACAGTCAGCTGGATAGCTTTACAACCATTAAAAAAATCTGTTGCTATGCAAGCCTAGACAATGATGTGAGTAATCACAATTCAGGTTTCAGGGATTAAGCTGATTGCTCATGAGGGTTAGAGAATAATCCATCTGCTCATTTCATATTACTCAAAATTTATTGAAGTGGACTCTGAAAGAGGACAATTGACTTATTTCAAATTATGAGGTAATGGTCACTAAGTCATAGAAACAATATAAAAGGAAGCAACCCCTGTAGTCTACAAGCTTTGTTTTAGTTTTTGATTACATGAATGCTAATTTAAACACTGGGGAATGGGAGCTTGTTATATTGATGATATGAACGTTGTCACAGTTCATATAGACTGCTTTTGTGGCTTGGAGATTGAAGAATACCTTATTAGAGCTTTTCTTCATGTCTGATAATTTTTAATATCCAAAGTTAGTTTCCTTCCATTCCAGAAGGCAAATAATAAAACAGATATTTTTAACCTTTAGAAAAGATACTCTTTACCAGAAAAAGTGTTAAATTATTTGTAAATGTTCTCAATGCTGTCAAAAAAAAGCTTGTCTCAAATTTTTCCATTTTTCTTATAAAGTTATTATCAGGATATGGTCTTTTAAAATTATAATTAATAAAAATTACAAAATTCAACAAAACTGAGATAACATGAACTCATTTATTATAAAGGGGATTATTTAACAGAAAATATGAATATCTGGTGTAGAAATTATCTTCTTTGCTGCCTCTCACCATATGAGATTGGATTTATGATTGGATTTTTCCACAGATAGTGTTGTGCAGGCTAATGCTTATTTGCTCTTCTAAGACTATTCATGAAATAAGGAATTTTGGGCTTAATATTACCAAACAAAATCAGTTAAAAATAGGTGTCCTTTTTTACTATTTTTCCTCTGCTGGATATACATTTTAGCAGCTTGACTAGGATTTCACTTTTCATAATTCATTGTAAATACAGGTGGAAACTTCTTTCTTCAGAATGTCATTTACTTTGAGGTGTGCAGGGGTCAGGGGAGTTTTTTCATTGGCTTCAAAAGGTGAAAATATATGTGTTTCTAAAGTGAATTTTTGGCTGTATTTTTCCACTGGAGGCATTATGACTAACATGCTCCACCATCTCATCAGTGAAGATCATGGCCTTCAGACAAAGTATTAACAATATTTCAAAGGAGACAGGGTTAATTTGGCAATTAAGATAAATAAATTTAGTGGGAAAATTTATAATGTGACATTATTCTGGAAAACAATCAGCTTAAGCTGATTCCATTCCTTCAATAAAATTTGTCTGGCACATTCTAACTGTTCTCATCTAGAAACATTAGATTGAGTTACAGCGTATAAACATAAAACCATGTTACAATACCCACTATTGAGATTTCTTCAAACCCCAGGTGCAAGTTTTGTTGTAAGCTCTTACCATACCCTAACAGCACACTCTATTGCATAACCAAGACCAGAAGTGCCAGGAATTAATGTTGAGCCAAATATGGGTCAAATAAACTGTATAATGATAGCATATGATATGGGATGGTCCAGATGTTCTTATATTGAGAACAGTATAATATAGGACTACAATGCAGGTTTTCCCTTAAATTGCAACCAGACTTTTCCCTCACAAAATACCCATTTGAAATCTGTATCAAGAGGATATGTATCCCATTTGGTTTTTATGACTTGTTATTGATGTTCCTTCATACATAACAGTTTCAGAACATACAGAGTTTCAAAAACCTTGTCAGCTTATTTTCAGTGTTTAATTATGTGCTTGCAATGACTTCAGATAATCATTTGCGGCAATAATTTCTAACAAAACAATGAGATTTTTCAGGGTTATGTAATTAAAAAAAAAAAAAGTTTAAGATTTGATAGACTACCTGACCATCTCCTGGAATTCAGACAAAATGATAGGATGTCACACTTACTTATAAAATGCATTGGAAACGTAAACCCAAACATCCACATCTGCTCAACCCTTTATTCCCACATGCTACAAGCTCAATCAAGAAAAATCTGAAAGCTGACAAAAGATGTGTCAGTATACATTTGAAAGTTTTATAAAAGAAATAGCAGTTTCTCTTAATAGGAATAGGACTTGGTTCACCACAGCACAATTAGGAGATTTAGCGATCAACAACTTCTGTAGATGTGTGTTAAACCCTCACCAGTGAAGGACAAGGATCATAGATTAAATTTCTTTTACATGGGCATTTTTCTATAGCACCCACCTGTTGCAGAGAAAAAGAGATTTGCGCCTAAGTTCTGAAAAATATTGACTTTGGCTGAAAGACCAGGTGAAAAGTTCCCACCTCCTTCCTTCCCTCTGCATTCTTACTCTGCACTGTAGTTTGCCATCGTTGTCACACCACTGTAGCAGTTAATGGAGCTAGTGTTCAAATGGTATAATCTTACTGAAAAATAATGCTTTCCTGAGATTTTTTTTAAACCTGGGTCAGTTTAGTGTCTGGTTTATATTTACAGCAGATACCTAGGACCATTGAATGCTAGTAGAGAAACAGCATAAAAAACTGAGGAAAGACCTTATTTCACTCTCAGAAATCATTGTATTTTTGAACATCCTGAAATATTGTTCCTGCTCCCATTGATATTAGAGAAGTAAACATGGGATCCATATTGAAAGCATATTGACAATGAGAGATAGTCAGTTGGAAGAATTCATAACCCTGAGAAGACAACTCACCTAGCTATGTAATAAATTAAGAGAGTTAGGCATTCAGAATGGATGGAATACATTAATGCCACCATACTGGATAAACATCACAAATAAAATAATAATAAATGCTGAGATATGAAAGATTCTGTACTTATATCTTCCCTTCATATAGCATAGAAACTAATGAATCCTTTTTAGTTAGGCTTCTAAGCTCTTTCTCTTAAAAACTGAACAAGGAATCAGTTCTTTCTCTTCACAGGAAACTTCTGAATGCAATATTCTTTGGTTTTACCTAGTAATTCAATCTTTAGATATTTTCTCTTGCAGTGGGTTTCCTTCTTCAGGATCAGGAGATTCTAATGCACATCTCCCATGAAAATAGTATCCCTGACATCATGTGATTTACACTGGAACTTCCAATCCCTGTATTTAGCCAAGGTCAAAAAACAATGCAGTACAGCAAGCATTTCTCATCCCAGGCATGCACCTTAAGCAATGGACTCTCAGTTTGCACTTGGTACTTTTGGTTCGATTAATATTGGATTGTTCCAGCATCAGGGAACAGATCTAATAAAGTCATCATGAAGTTCCACATCAAACCTGAAAACACTGAATTTTAATTTTTATTATTATTATTGGGTTTTTTTTTTGTTTTGTTTGGTTTGTTGTTTTGGGGGGGGGGGGGGTTGTGAGCTTTATATTGTCATCTGTATGCTTTGAATGGTTGTTGGTAGAATACAAGGAAACACGACTAAAGCAACCAATGAAACATAGCAAGAACACAGCAAAGTGCTGAAATCAGTTAAAATGTTGAAATCAGTTGATATAAACCCTAATGGCTATATTGTCCGGCTCAGGAACTAACTCAAGATAAATTTTCTCCCAAAAGTAGTAAACAGACTATTAGCCTGTATGCGGAAAAATAAGTTTGCATGCATTTGAAACACACGGAGTTTCCAGGGAAGTTAGGTTTTAGATCCAAATTTTATTTGTGAGTTCTCAAACATACTCTGACACTATGAAAACATATATATATATATATATATATCCGTATTTGTGGAAAAACATTAAATATTTATTTAATAAATATATTTCATATATGCTTTTCAGTGCTGAAAAGTGTTTATCTTTCCTGTTACAACAGTTCTGCTTTGGTGCGAGTCACTAACTCATTCCGAAGATCATTCAATGACAGAAAAATTTTCATGCAAGCCAAATGTCTAAAATATGAACTACATCTCCATGCCTAGGAACATATTAAAACCTTAAAAGATGGGATTTTCCAGGAAGTAATAAGACAAGTGCAGAAAAATGTTACTATGATGTGGACCATTTTTATCCAAAGGTATTGTGCTAAGTTAAACCAAGGACATTTACCCAAACACAGGTTAACAGAAATCCAAGGTATGTACTGAATGTAATTAACTGTGTATGGCATCTTGGATTTTGTCAAGAATGATGGACTTTTTAATCTCTTCTGGTGGTTTTTTTGTTTTTTGGGGTTTTTTTGGATATATGCATGTGCCATTGTAGTCTCATGTAGACTTCAATAAATGATGAAGCTTATGGACCATACTGGAAAAACACTAGCTGACTCCAGTGAAAGTTACAATTTGCCTTTGCTTCCATAGATTAGGCAGAGGCTGAACATTTAATTCAGATAATGTATCCAATAGATTCACAGAAAAAGATACTTGAAAAAATACATACTGTGGCATGCCTTATGTTCTTCATTTTGCATTAGAGTGCTGGAAGATATTTCACTGAGTTCTTCAAGGAATGTATTTAACTTTAATCTGAAAAGAAAGACGGAAATAGCTATGGGGAGACCTCTGCCCTTTTCTGAAATTAACTTACATGCATTTCTGTTAATGGTGTTCTATTTCTGTTACCACAGTACCTGATAGTGTAACAGACATCAAGTCTGGAATACATTTGAGGTTGAAAAGACAATAATGAGATTCTTTAGCAGACTTTTAAAAAATGATCTTCCTGTAGACAATGTAATAAACACTTTGTATTACTGCTTAGATACAGGAAAAACATGTCCTTCCATCATTACCTCTATTGAATCTAGTTTCTAAATAGACGGAATTAAACGTTCTGTTATCTTTTGTCCCACTTAACGAGCCCTTGTCTGTCTGATAGTGCCTTAATAAAGTTATTAAAAGACAATGATCATCTCCTGGTGTAAATGATTCTTAAATGTGCTATTTGCTAATGACTAATGTTAGTAGTCTTCGGTTATAACTTTTCTGCAACTTTTTGTTTCAATAAGATATGAGATTTCACTATGGAGTGTTGCAACTACAATGTGCTATCCATGCAGAAAATGTTCTGTTTATCTTACACAACAGCAGGAAATCCCTGTTCAATTTTCTTTCCAAATTTCTGAAAGTGATTTGAAAGACCTGTAACAAAGAATTCCTCAGGGTTCTCAAACTAAAAGGCTCATTCTTGCTATATTTCCATATTAATTGCTTTAGCTATTATAAATAGCAGTTCTAATTGGCTTTTGAAGACTTTTTGAACTTCAGTAATTAAGTCCGTAAGGTACTCTTAAATTGTTGGCTCTAACCTGCTGTCGTCTCCTTGTCTGCCCACACATTGGTCATTCACGCAGACTCTCTATGCAGTCCATCCCTTCATTTCCAATTCACTATTTGGAATGTGCATGTCTTGCACAGTCTGATGTTCACAGCATATGAATGAAGGAAAATCCAGGAAGGATTTGAATCTAGGAGTAAATTAATAATCTATTATGTCTATTAAAAACAAGAGGAAAAGAAACAACTCTAAACATTCCCATTCTGAAGCAACTGTCTCTCATCTCTTTTATCGTTCATAACTGAATGGTAGACCCTCTTCTATTTCTTACTGAGCTAGTTTTGATGGTAGAGTGGAAAAAGTGTGCACTAAAGGCTCAACCTGTGCAAGTCTCACTTATGAGGAGCTTGCATTGCTAACATTCCATTCTAGAAGGCTGAACTCTGTAGTGAAATTCAGCTTCTGATGAAGATGCTTAAAATTATGTGGCTATGGGAGAGCATCTATTAGAAGGTACTCAAGTGTCCAAACTCGAGGTAGAGACAATGGAAAACTAATAAATTCAGGCACTGGGGTGAAGGGAGCAGATTCTGCTCACTCTAGGTTAGAAATCTCATAGCTGTTTAGATGTGTAGCTTTTCAAGTTGCTACTGGTATTGACTGATGATTTCAGTCAGCTGCCCGCAACACACTCAAATTTGCAACGGTGTCTTTTCCAAAGAACACAGATTTCTCATAGTCTACATCCTACCTATCAGCTCCATTCAGGTATTTCAAATACTTTAGAGCATCCTAAATGATACTAGAAACATATGTGGGGATATAATGTACACAGGCATCTAAATTAAGATGTCTAGTACAGGATCAATTCGCATCTTTGAAATTTCTTATTTTGGTTAAGTTCTGCTGCAGACCTAAGCTTATTACATGTAAAAGAAATAAAACTCTACAGTTTCAATTAAAATTCTATTAAAATTATATATTTATATCAGATTCTTGAAACAAGCTTAAAATAAGAATAAATATGCTACAGACCCTGTGAATTGAAAAACAACAAATTTAGCACATCTCTTAATGAGAGTTACACAGTTGAGTATCACTTTTAAAGCAATATCCTATTAACAAAACATTAACTCTTGTGAATTCCACAAAAAACTCATATATATACCAGAGGGATTTTAATTTAACAAAATCATATTTTTTGCTCTGCACAGGAGGAGGAAAACAAAAGGCAGAAAAAATCAGGGTAGGACAGTCAAGTTTGTAAAACATCCAGTGGAGATGACTTGTAAAATTTGTGTCCATAATTATAGTTGGAGCTTGTGGAGGACACGACTTTGTAGAAATCTTAAACTGACTTGATTCGAATTATTTGTATAGCCTGTGTTCATTTTGTCAAGGAATAATAATAGATGAACAGAAGGCAAAAACTGTGCACAAACTTGGTTTTGAGAAGAGAAGAAGAGAAGAGAAGAGAAGAGAAGAGAAGAGAAGAGAAGAGAAGAGAAGAGAAGAGAAGAGAGAAGAGAGAAGAGAAAGAAGAAGAGAGAGAAGAGAAGAGAAGAGAAGAGAAGAGAAGAGAGAGAAGAAGAGAAGAGAAGAGAAGAGAAGAGAGAAGAGAAGAGAAGAGAAGAGAAGAGAAGAGAAGAGAAGAGAAGAGAAAGAAGAGAAGAGAAGAGAAGAGAAGAGAAGAGAAGAGAAGAGAAGAGAAGAGAAGAGAAGAGAAGAGAAGAGAAGAGAAGAGAAGAGAAGAGAAGAGAGAGAAGAGAAGAGAAGAGAAGAGAAGAGAAGACTATTTCAGTTGGAAGGGACATACAACTATCACCTAGATGAACTGCTTGACTAAATCAGGGCTGACAAAATTTAAAGAATGTTATTAAGGACCGTGTCAAAATGCATCTTAAACCACTGCCAGGCTTGAGGCATTGACCAACTCTCTAGGAGCCTGTTCCAGTGTTTGACCACCTTCTCGGTAAAGAGATGATTCCTAATGAAAAGTCTGATCCTGCTCCCGGCACAGCTTTGAACCATTCCACATATCCTGTCACAGGATACCAAGTAGAAGAGCTCAGCACCTCGCTCTCCACTTCCCCACCTCAGGAAGCTGTACAGTGCAGTGAGGCTGCCTCTCACACAGGACATGTCTTCCAGACCTGTTACCAGCTTTGTTGGCCTGAAACTTTTAATATTCAGCTGATAGATTTTTACATTTTCTCATAAAGAGTTATTAATTTATTTGAGGGAAATATCCTATCCTCAAATGAAAAAGAAATTTTAAAAGTAGAAAATAAGGGTCCATTTTGTCTGTAGTGGTTGCTTAAATATAAATCACATGGAATTGATTCTATTTTCCTCTCATATTTTTAGAACAACTCTTGTATTAATAAAAGAAAATTTCCAGAAAGGGGTTAAGCCACTTTCTCTACAAGCTTCATAGTTTTTAACCTTATAATTCCCATTCATTCAGTTAAAAATGTCATGTACAAAGAAATATCCTTGGGCTTAAGGAGAAATCTACTATGAAATACCTAAAACAATTATCAAAACTATGATACTTCAAATATTTTGTCTATAGCTATTTCTTATATGTGCATTCCTTTTCAATGTTATACACATAGATGAGTAATAGTAGGTAAACAAGTATGTATACCAGGATAACATCTAATGCAAATAAATTGCAGCTAGCTAAATAAATCCTTGAAAAATGGAGTTTCTATTGAAAACATTTCAATATAAATATATAATTATGACAAAGGAGGTACCCTGCAGAAGCCTACAAATTAAAGACAACATTTTGAACCAAACAAAATCTAAAGACTTTGGGCATAATTCAGACAGAAAAGGAGAGAGAAAAAGACCAGAAACTAAACAAAATTTCTGATTGTTGAGAGGTCATCTATGCAAAGCGTTTTAAAATAAATCTTTGCTTTTTCTTTTCCTGCACTCATGTTTTCCAGGAAAGATGAAGCAGCAGTCTCATTCCCAGACAGCATGACTGTGTCCTGCTCTTCTGGGCTGCTAAAGTGACTGTACTCCTGAGTTTGGCTAGATAACCCATAAAAGGATAAGTAAACAGACCTCGCTGCTCTATATACCACCTTCAGTGGTCAGTGAAGTGGTGTTTGGACACTTGCCAGTTTTACCAGTTTACTTATGTTCTGGGGCATTTGAACAAAATCAGAGACTATCATCTCCAGTTTCAGATGTTTTTTTACAAAGAAGTTGTCCTGATGTCTTGAAGCTATTTGTATTCCTGAAAAGCTCGACCAAGGAGTGATAGATGAATCTGGAAGTCCTGGCTTCACTGACCCATGGCAAAACACTCAAAGACTTTAGCAGTATCAGCCTATGATGCCAGAAATTAAGCATCATTATTAACACCCTTGTATGACAGAGTATTTAAAATTATGTCTAGCTTTATGCATAGAATCATACAATCACAGAATGGTTTGGGTGTGAAGGGACCTTAAAGATCATCTAGTTCCAAAACCCCTGCCATGGGCAGGGACACCCTCCACTAGACCAGGATGCTCCAAGCCTCATCCAACCTGGCCTTGAAGACAGCCAGGGATGGGCCCTCCACAGCTTCTCTGGGCAACCTGTTCTAGTGCCTCACCACTCTGTCCGTGAAGAATTTCTTCCTGATATCTCATCTAAATCTCCCTGCTTTCAATTTAAACCCGTTAGCCCTTGTCCTGTCAGTACAGGCCCTTGTAAAAAACCACCCTCCCAACTGTCTTGTAGGCCCCTTCATGTACTGGAAGGCTGCAATAAGGTCTCCCTGAAGCCTTCTCTTCTCCAGGCTGAACAAACCCAATTCTCTCAACCTTTCTTCATAGGAGAGGTGCTCCAGCCCTCTGATCCTCTTTGTGGCCTCCTCTGGACTCGTTCCAACTGGTCTAGATCCTTCTTATGTTGAGGGCTCCACAGCTGGACACAGTACTCCAGGTGGCGTCAGCTAGAAGTAGTTGCTTTTCATTCAAGAAGACTCAAATACAAAGGCCAAACAAGGCTTTATTGTTTTAGAAATGAATCGGATACTTTTTATCCCCCTTCCCTACTTCCTAGTAAAATACATGCTTCTGAAGGAAAACGTATTTTAAACGTAATTTGTGACCAGATCTAATAACCTGAGAATGCAATTACAAGAGGCAGCAACTAAATGGTCAATAAAAGTCACATAGAAGGATGGCAAAGAGGATAAATCCCAGAAGAATGTCAACCCTGATTCTTGCCCCATTTACAGACTTGAACATTCAAATTCATGCTAAAAGGAAGTACTTTCCACATCAAGATTTACAGATGTGAAATTTCATTTTCTAAAAAACAAAAAAATGTGAAAACCCAGCAAAACTGAACACTGCTCTGTCATAAACTTCTATCTGACAGATGATCTCTTTGATGTGTATAGAAGTCATCAAATTAGGGACATTTTAGGCCTAGTAAAATGACAAAATGTAAATACATATCGTTGAACCACATGAAGAAAAAAACCCAGAAACTAAAACAAATAAACAGGTTTTGGAATAGAAAAATTTTTGAAAGCGAAAAACTAAAATCCAGTTAAACTCAGTGCACTTGTATGCTTTTCCTACTGTTCTGTCTCATCACTTAGAAAAGAGTTTCACTTCACTACTACCTTTTACGGTTTTTTTCCTGTATTCACAATGTAAAAATTCCAGGCAAAATTAGTATTTGTAATGTCATGTTTGGGTTGCAGATTTTTTCCTTCTTTTTTTTTATCTATGTTTAATAAAACACCAGGCTTCCTTCAAAATAGCAATCATATGAATAGAACAAGGTGACTGCAACAACTCTATCTCTTTTTTTCTCTTTTCTGGGATCAATGTAATGTGATTTTATTTTATTTTCCTCTGAGAAAAAGAAAATAAAGTGAAATTATTTATCAATAAATATTTGCTGAGTTTTAAAAATAAGAAAAAAAAAACAACCTGCAATGATACCAGAAGGTTCTTAAGGAAATTAATATTTTTATACTTAATTTATTTGATCATTAGAAAAAAATAAATATGAAAACATTATGGAAAATGAAACTAAATTTCTAGGGAGGTACGGAAAAGTCTTTAATGACCACAATCATCAGTGGCAACTAAAACTTCCTTTAAATAGTTTTAAAAAGGAAAGCAAATGTAATTTAGCAAATTATGGCAATTTAAAATAAATAAATAAATACATAACACCTTTTCATACAGACCTCCAATAACTCAAATCTCAATAAATCAAAGTCATTATGTAACAATCTGGAATATAGCTCCACAGAACTGGACTAACAAAGATCATATGCTTTAGATGTGATCCACATACTTACACATACATAACTACACATGTACACAATATTAATTTAAACTGAGCCGTCAATATTTTTATGGTGACAATATTTTTGTCTCTGGATAGAATTATAAGCTCATTCATTGTGTAGTACATTCGTAACTATCCAAAATATCCCAAATACTTCAAAAAGACTGCTAACTCATTATGATATATTCAGAGGGCATTGTGTTTTACTCTGAGGTCTCCTGTGTATTTTTACTCACCCTGTAGCAGATGAACAATTATTCCTGATGTGACAGATACAGCACAAAATCTACGCAGATGATCTGGGATTGGGAAATGACCACAGGTCAGCAAGCACAGTCAAAGCTGCTGCTTCTGCTTCTGCCGTGCCCTGGCATTCAAAAAACCTAACCAAATGGCTGAATTCCTGGTGGGGAAGGAACAGGAGAGTTGCAAAGCAGCGTGTCCAAGAAGAAAAAGAAAACATGTCCAAGAAAACCAAGATGCAGGACGGGCACTGGTTGCTAATACATTTTGTAAATGTATTAATTTTTTTATTGCTATCCATTTATATCCAAATTTGTGTGCAACAGCATAATACATAAAACTACACTGAAGTAATATCTGAATTCTTAAGAATAATTGCTAGTTTGCTGTCTAGTTATGGTGACTGTATGGGGCCAACTAAGATGTGTTCTCTGCTAACTTGAGATATAGTTCATTCTTTGCTTCTAATAATAACTAAACCAAATATATTATAAAGGAGACTGGAAATAAGCTATTAAAAAAAGGGGAGGGGACGAAGGATTTCTCATACAGGCTCAGAATTCTCCTCAGTATAATAATTTTGGACCTGACCAGTAGCTGTTGGACTCAGAGACAGGCTGCTGTTTGCTTGCAAAACCATCTAGGTACACAGACAGGCATCCATCCATCCATCCATCCATCCATCCATCCATCCATCCATCCATCCATCCATCCACCCACCCACCTACCTACCTACCTACCTACTAACCAGCATGCTGAAATCATACCTGAGGTTCTATCTGACAAACTTATGTTACCTGACAAACTTATGCTGGATCCAGCAGTTTTAATGATATATGACATAGTTTTCAACTGCCTCCCACAAAGTCATGTGTCACCTGTATGTCCACAGTCATATCTAGATAGTATTCTATGACTCAAATACATCCCTTTCAGAGTGCATATTATCTCTCCCTGGTCTTAAATGGGAATCTACAAACTAACTCAAAGTTATGCCTGCATCTTTCAGACATTTAATGTTAGATAAGATAAATCTCAGGAATATATAATGCAAGATATAGATTTTAAAAAAATAGTGTCAAAGTAGATTCAGAAAAAAGGAGCAATCAGTTTTAATAGAGGTCAGAAATATTTTGAATTCAAAAAAAATTGTCAGTATATCATAAATAGCCATTATGTACCAGAAGAAGAAGAATAAGCAGACTTATAACTTATAAACCTGATGAGCCTTGTATTTCTTAGAAGCATCTTAGCAAGCTTGTGTCAGTGATAGTGGTTTAAGGTGCTACTACCATCAGCTAACCTTTATCATGATGCTGTAGGTAATGCCCATAAAAGAAGAGGATAAATCAAGTTTTCAGCAGCTTTCTGACTGCCATAACTCTTAGTGCAGCACACTAAAACATAGTCCTATCCATTTTGCCTTAAAATAATACACCAGGATACAAGTGGTAAGAATCAAACATAGTCACACTTATCCTTCTGTTATCCCTGTTATAGGAAGATAAACTCTGAATAAAACACAAAGCAAAGAAGAAAAGTTGGCTGTTTCACTATGTGACTAACAATACAATTTGTTACCAAATAGATATGGAATATCTTACATTTCAAGACACAAATTTATATTAAGTAGACTACAGCATATAGAGAAGTGAAAAAATTATCAGTGAAACAGAGCACTCTTCCATGAAATAGAAATTTGTGACATTGTAGGAGTAATTGGTTACAGGCAGTTATCAAAATCTCTGGTCTTTTTCCAAATAAAGTTTTAATTCCCTTCAGAGATTTACAACAGAAGAGTAATCTATCATTTTTTTATTTAAATACTTGCCATTACAAGGATGTTTGTCTTGGAGCTTGAAATAAAGGACCGTTAATTTTGGTCATGCTAATATTATGATAAAATGAAAGAATTTTTGGCAGTCAGCCACAAAGACTCTTACATATATATTGTTGCAAGAAGCAAAATTTTCTAAGTGAACAGTCATAGAAAAAGCAAGACATCAGAAAATTATTCAGCTATGCATTACAAGAGAAGAAAGCTGTTGTCTGAATCTCCCAAACTTTTCTTCCAGTGCTGGAAGAAAACATAAACATATGTTTGCAGTAAAGATAACTCACTCTGTTGTAATTTTGTAGAACAGCTCTTTCAAAAATATATTTATCCATAGGTAATTGTGATATATAGCCTATAATTTGACTTCTGTTATATATTCAATGATTTTTTGCAGTCAGATACAGGACTTCCTAAAAGCCACATTCAAAGCTGTCCACAAACCCAAATTTGAGATATGGTATAGATTCTTAAAGGAATTATTTCTACTATTACATTGAGAATAATAACTATTATTCCAATTATAATAATTTGAATGGGTTATCAGGACGTTGCAAAGATTTTCAAAATAAAGACTGAATATATGGTACAACTAGACTTTGCTAACATCAAAATACAAGGTTGTGATTACAGAAAGGATATAAACTGCTGTGACTGCTCTGAAGTAGGGGGAGAGGGTTTTCTGAAGGCTTTTAGAAGGATAATTTTTTTATTTTTTCTATTAGGTTTGGAATTGCTCTACATATTCATTATTTCTTAAAAGAATTGGGATATGAAATAGAAAAATGGAGAATTAAATGTTAAAAACTGCCTAAGGGATTTGGAGACACATTTTTAAAGGTATTTAGGCAGCCAAGCTGAGGAAAATAAGAAATACCTCAGCAGTTTAGGTATTTAAAAAAAAAAAAAAAACCCTCATGAAGTATTCTTGCTCTGGAATCTCTATATATTTTCCATTCTCTTAATTACAACTTGTGAAATGGTGAAAACCACAAGAAAAAAATAAAAAATTATGGGAACTGTATTTGTACATCCCTTAAAATTTGTGAAAATTGAAGCTTTAAACTTTCGTTTATAGCCATGTATCATTAGGACAGCTAGATGCAAAGAGTTTCAGAGAAATAGTTTTCAATTTAAAATAGTTTTTTAAATCCTCACTTAAATTTACAGTTATTGCACATGATGGATTTTCAACAATTGAATATACAGATCATTAGACCTGGTCTTATGAGAGTGGGTTTTTAGAGAAAACAGGTTTTCCTGTAGACTTGAAATTTTCATACAAGAGGATGAAATTTTGACAAAAAATTGTCTTTAATTGTTAATTTTTGAGGACAGATGTGAAAAAAACAGAAATATTAGAATTAAAATGTAGCTTTTTCCCCTGCTAGGAATTAGAGAATATTTAATGTATTTTTAAAATAATTACCTTTCACATTTTTAGTCTTCAATAAAGTGAATATATCCATTCCTTTACTTTTAAAATTTTCAGCAATGTCCATTTAGCTTAATATTCAGTGTGTCACATAGTAATGGGTTACCCAGATGTTATTGTATACATATATTCACAGCTGAGTAGAGCCACCTTTAGCAGTGTTGCTCGAGTTCATTCATCACCAGTCTGAGAGTAGCAATCTCACGACATAAGTGTTTATATTGACATTTTTTTAAAAATGAAGCATGATGCTGAGGTGAATTTTAATTCATAATCTTATTAACATATTTCTTTCAGAGTACAACTGACTGTAATCCATTTACCAGCTAAAATCAACAAAACTTGGCAATTCATTGTCCTGGAGGCCTTTTTGCTCACTCAGACTGTAGTTTCTTTCTCCATGGATAATATTATATTTCAGGATGTGGGAGGTTCTTAATAAGTAAAACTTCAATATGACAAGAACGATATCATGATCTGGAGCACTTAGCATCTGTGAAGTCCCAAAGCTCAAAATAATCTGCCAACCATAAACAACTGAAAATCAGTTATATCAATCTCTGACTTCTTTTTTTTCCTTGCCCCTCAAGACTGAGGAGAGTTGAAGCCTGTGGGTCTCCACAAATACTCTTGTCTTCTGGAAACATATAATGCTTGCATGTCTTATATCACCTGTAGACTGATGTCCTCTCATCAGTGTTGCTTCAGCATTTTAACCACTGTCTCTACAGTGTTGTCTGCAGTGCTGCTCTAAGAACTGCTGGCACTGTAAGGGCATTTTAAACAGCAGGCAGTGTGCTGAACCAAATTGCCGGCATAGGTGGTGAAGGCTTTTCCTAACACAAGCAAGGACGGCATCTTTTAGAAGAAAGCTTAAAAGTATAAACTGTGTAAATCTCAGCTACCTTGCAGTACGTTTCAGTTGTTGTCAGCAAAATTATCAAAGGGAGAATACCCTGGGTCTTCACAGCACAATAAATATTTGCTGTACCCAGAAAACATACTGAAACATAAAACTAAATACAAACTTGTGCTATGAATCATCTGAGTGAAATAGAAACCATCTTCAATGATCTTTTTTCTCCAAATAAACTCTTTCTACACTATTTCTGTTTGCTGTGTAGATTTAGCTTAGACATTGCAACATTACATTTGAATCTCTTTACTTCAGTTAAAATTAGAGTTTTCATGTTAATTCCTACCAGTTTTCTTTCTTAAATAATTTCATCCATTTTCTAGCATGTCAAGTGTGCTTAAGTCTTCAAACATTTCTAGCACTGTATATTTAGTGCTGTACATGTAGGCCAGTGCAATCCCAGTAGTGATTCGTGACAAAATTCTATCTGTCTCATGACTCAGATTCAAACGGAGATAAAAAGGACACAAAAAAAATCCAGAAATCAAGTGTGTCTTTTCACAAACAGAAACTAGCCGCTATCAGCACACACAAAAAAGAGAGTGGCCCCAGTTGTCCTCAGTCCAATTGTCCCTAGTTCTTCCCTAACAGAACAGTCAATGATGCAAAAATGGAAGTCCAAAACTGGCACCTGGATCTGAAAAGATAATTCTGTTCTTACCAGTCAAGATCAGCAGCTTTTTTACCACTTGTTTTAATAAACAACCGATTCACCGTTGTTGGTTAACCAAGATCTCTGATCCAGGATAGTACCTTTTTAAAATATCCATTCCCTCTTATTCTCGGTCACTGTTTATTTTACATAAATAGGACAAAAACTTGAAATGACTATCTCAATATTCAGCCTGTCTTCTCATTGTAATCAAATTGGCATCTGTACTTGACAGAAAGTTACACAAATTTTTACCTTTTAAAATTTTATGACTGAACAAAAAATGTGAAGTGACATATTTATATCTGATCCAGACAAAACAGCTTTTATTACTAGCAAAAATTATTCAAACAAGCAACTTTCCATATCAAGTAGAGACATTTTTTCATTCATCATCAAAAGCGTTTCAATTTAATTCTTAGATATTCAATTAAAAAAAAAAAAAAAAGTCATGGAAAGCAAGTCCCAGAAGAAACTTTCTTAAGGGGTTCCAGTCCCTTTCAGGTATCTTGACTATCTTGACTATGTAGTAATTTTACATCCTAACTCTAATTTTACATCCAACTCTGCTTTTTCCTAGCTGTAGTTGAGAACAGATTCAAAAAGTGTAAACTGATCAACATACAAAACTATTTTTCTGTGGAAGAAATATTTAGTTGTTCGTATATACTACAGTAGTGCCAACAGGCAGTACGGAGAACAGGTGAAGACAGTGCACTCCTGAGTTACTCTAGGACATTGGGTAAGTTCTATTGAGAGCTTACATCTACATCAGATTCATTATATCTTACCAGAAGAGAGGTATGAATTCATGTGTCCCATACATAAAGTTCTCTAACTGCACAAGTACTTAACAAGGGGAAGCGTGACGTAGTCTCTTCACTGTATTCATGCAATTTTTCCATGTGACTTCAGAAAGGACCAATATTTGCTGTCCCACCTATTTGCTTGTTCAGATTCTTATTAATGATTTGCTGTTTTGTCCTCTGTTCCTGTAGATACACAAGGTATGCCAAATAAAATACATATCCTTTTTTTTGGAAGGGAATTACAAACTGCATATTCCCTCTATTTGCATAAAAGGCATGATGTCTATAGCATGTACAGTCTGCAGAACACAACAGATATCTTCATGTTAATCTGCTACTATCTAAACTAACTTCTCATAACAGGAGGATTAGATTGTAAAATTTCAGTTGTTAGTTACAGATTCAAACCAACTTGATTTTACCAAGTTGCATACAGAAGCTGCTCTACAAAATCTGCTGCTGAAGTGTACCATTGGTCTCTCAGTATCCATGCTATTTTCTAGCCTGACTAGGTGCACATATCATTCCAGGAAAATGGTCATCATGCTGTGCAAATAGAAAGGTGGGTGGCTACTGCTAACAGTCTCCACTGAAAATGTGGCCTGTGCTCTACCAGCTTACGTTTGCAGAAGGCGAAGACTAAACTCTCATCTTATGCTTCACTTCTATTTTACTTTCCAGATAACTTTCCATTTCAGTCATAAATTGTGTAATCACCATATCCTTTAATCTTCTTACCCTAAGTCCAGTCAAAATAAGCAGATTTTTAATTAAGAAAGCTGCAAGCAACCAAATCATCTCTAGCCAGAGAAAGAAAAGTAAATGACGGTTGTGTGGGTATAATAATGTACTGTGATCAAGGCTGAATCACAGCTGAAACCTGAAGCTGATTGTCCCACTGTGGGTTGAATGAAATGTGAAAAAATAATTTAATGCATGCAAAACCTTTACACAGATTCCTAAGTGAATTACAAAAACTAAGGTAGTTGCCTTAAAAATAAATTATATTTCAGTGTTTCCACATGCATACTAATCTGTATCCCTGGACACTTTATCCTACTGTGGTGGGAAAACTAAAGCAAAATACAGAAACCTGAACAATTCACAGTTTTACTGGAGCCTGAAAAAAGGCTGGGTTTTTTAGCATGCATGACTTCTGTTTTTGTAAATATACAGAAATTTTATGTCATTATTCATTATTAGTTTCATTTCAGGAGTGCCTGATGAGCAACATACCTGGGCCATATAATACTAGATGTGATACATAAAATGAGAAACAAAGCTCCTTCCCACAGGGCTTGTTCCTTAAAATTAATAACAAAGACAAGAGTAAGAAGACTGTTACAATAGAGGCACATTTCCCTGCTTGTTTTCTGGTTAGTTCTTATTTTGTTTCATTTCTTTTTAAGCATGTTTATACTATATTGTTTATATTGCAATGTATTTGTTTTTCTGGAACACACCATCAGACATATCCTGAGGGGTGTGTGTTGGAGAAATAATAAATACAGCCCTAGAATTTTCGAATATAAAATTCAGCAAATGAGACTATACAATTGAAGATTAAATGTCTCTTACATTGACCTCATTTGTTGTTTGCCATTGTCTTTAGCAAGGCCAAGTCTCTCCTGAAGTGTCATACAGGATAGGTTCATTCGACAGTTTGATCGAAGGATGTAAGAACACACTCTAGATGACTGAAGTGTACGTGGTTTCCTCTCTGCTAGAATGGTGAAGCTTTGTGGGAATGCTGACTTTGGATCTAACCATGGAGGGTTCCTCAGAAACTCACACAGAATATGTGTTCATATATCTGATTCACATATGAACACATTATTCACTTCAAACAGAAATTGTAAATTTAAAGCTTTGCTTCAAGCACTGTATTTACACTGAACTGTATGCTGTGTCTGAACAGATTGTCACAACCAATGTTTGAAAGATGAAACAGCATATGAAAGAGGTTCTGGGGTTATTAACATTGCCTAATGATTTAACGTTACTTTTATGTTCAGGAATGTTAATTGGACACACACAAACACTCTCACATGCAGCATCCTGGGTTTTTTCCCCTCTTTTAATTTTTATCATTTATTGAGCTTTTTTTATAACTTGTCCCACTGGTTTGCATTTCACAAATGAAAAGTAGTGCAGTGCAAAACCTACTGAACAGACAGGAGCTAGAACCAGTAGACTGTGTCTACAGTGACTTCCTGATATCCAGAATGAAGCTGCAAGCACCACCTGTGAAATGTGTACAAAAGTCTCTCCCAGTAGAGACATCTCCAGTCAGGAACTCTGCACAGCAGCAAACAATGTAGTTTCTACAGCATAACCATCTCCACATAAAAATCTTAATGGTGTTTATCCAATAGGTGTTTAGGTTAAAAAACAAAAAAAACCCCAAAACATTATTACTTTTAAGTGTTTTGTTCTAGAAGCCTCACATTCTTTGACTAGCCTATACCTGAGGCATTTGCAACAAAAGAGAAGAATAAAAGCTGACAAAAATCAAGTCAGGAGAGACTTTTGAAGTCTTTTTAGACATCTTCCTAAAAAAACTAATTTTAATGTCTTAAGATTTTGTATATTAGGAAAGCAATATAATGCTAAAAAAATCCATAGGTTACTGAATCTCCAGTTGTTTCACCATCTCTCCAAAGATGGCACATAAGGAACTGGGGTAGGGATAACAACACTAGAAAGCTTTTGGATAAGTTTTGGGAGTGGGAGGAAGGTACGATTTCATTAAAACTCATTAAACTTTTTTATAAATTTCTCCTTTGTTCTATTTATGTAATCTTTTTAATTACTTTAAAGAGTAAATTAGTTTCTGGTGTTTTGTAAATACTCTTTCAAACATATATAACATATTGCTTAATCTACCAGTTTGAGATGCTGTGAAATACACTGGGTTTTGGATAGGCTAAAATCAGCTTTGTCTTTAAATAGTATTCTGTTAAATTTCTGACTGGAAATAGATCACTGAAATTCTAAAATCCTGCTGGGACTGAAGTACAACATAACTCTTGGGTATATGAAATATAAATGAAACTAGGTTCTCAAAAAAGGCAAAATGCAACAAATGTAAAATTTTGTCAGTGGAAGATGTGTTTTGCATTGGGCCAACTCAGCTTTTTCAGCATTTTCCTTCAGTCTCCTTGAGGAGGGAAATTCCAAGGGCAAACCAAATGGGCCCCAGATGATCTGTTAAGCAACTAAATCTATTCACTTTCAGTGCTGGGGAGAGAAGCTTCCTGCTGTTTTGTCTTGCTTGTTAAAGCCTTCTGGCTCCAGGATCAAATGGAGACACTTACGCCTTTATCTATTCAGGAGCACATTTCATCAACTAGATATCCTAAGAATAGCCATAAAGCTGAATGTTAAGAAATACAGGAAATCCACACTTCCTGTCAGAGTAGACTCAAAATTTTTAAAAGTTTTCCTTATTCAGGACAGAATAGATTTCCAAAGGGCCCACTCAGGAATCTAGGATAGACTTCATCAGTGCAAAGAAAATCACAGCACTAGTCTTCCTGGAACCTTTAATTTCTCACTCTTTTTGTGTTTCCAGAAGTCTTTTCACCATATTTGAAGCCCTGAATAAAAGATTGGCAATTACAAGGTTCATGTTTTATACAAGAAATATAGAGGTAACATAAGGATACTCCTATTAACGTAAGGATACCACAGCAGGATTTTGCTCAGAAATAGTTTTACCCTTTCTCATCTTTAAGGTGAAGTGACTTTAGGGGTACATGGAGAAATCGAGACCACGGCAGTGAGAACGCAAAGGAAAAGAATGGAAATGTAAGTAACTCATCTGGAATATAAGCGTAATATGTGAGGCTTTCTGTTGTTACCAAGGTTAGATTCAGGAAAAGGAAGCTGCTGTCCTCTGGTACAACTTACTCCTGTAAAATGTAGAGTGCTGCCTTCACAAGAGCCGCATCTGCTGAACACCTTTCAGGAGCTGAGTCCTTAAATTCACTGACAGCAGAAGAAAGTAATGATTTTAAGCCAAACAGTTTCTAAACCTTTATTGTGGGGCACTTTATCAGTAATGGTCTGGTATGGCAGGGAAGGTCGCAGGGCAAAGCTGCATTGCTTCAGAACTGGAGTCTCCTGTGTCTTCTTTTGTTCTGGGGTACTAAAGACAAAAGTGCTGCAAGGGAAAAGGAATTACTTTGTAATTAAATGGCAGAATATATTCAAAAATGTAGAAAACAGTTGCCCTGTCTTTCAGTGTCTCCTCTGGATTGTGTTTAACAGAGCTGCTCTATACTGAATTCCTTAAGGGAAAGTCTTTGCAGCACATGTTCCCAAGAGAAGAAGAGGCATTGTGGAAATATTCAAAAACTTCCGAAATTATTTAGGGCCTGTATATCCTTTACTTAAAGTTGCAAGGCTCAGATTGCTATGTTCTTCCTTATTTCCATGTTAAATTTAAAATAAGGTTTTCTGGGCAGACAGTATAACCTTGAGTACTACTGAGCACGTCTTAGAATGTCTAAGGGCTGCTTTGTTATTTCTAAGGAAAGGACAATATGAGATTCTGTTAAAATGTAGGAAATCAAATAAGTTAAATGAAAATGAAAATAAAGAGCTGGTAGTTAATGGAAGCGGATTATAAATCTCCTACAAAAACATAATATCTGTTTATTTTTCCTGTGATGTGACATAACCCCAACACAAATGACTTACTATGCAACACATTTAACTTGCCTTGAAAACTCTACAATCACAGGACAAAGAAATACAGTAATTTCATAGGTTATAATTCCAAGAATATAACAGATATCACTTCAAAAGAGCTCATAGCATTAAATTTTCTTATATTAGCTGCGATGGCTCTATAAAAGATGAGAACTTTTACTTGTAAATCTAACCTCAGAGAGGTCTCTTAATATGCTGTAAAGCCACAGAACTTCAGGTAAATGGTCTGAAATTTTGGCTTGCTGAACTGGAAATTTCTAGCGTGGTTATGTTTCTTCCATTTATTCTATATAGTAATACAAGGTAGACATCCCAGAATGGCCTGCAATTAACACCTGCTGCAATCTCTAAAATTTCACAAACTAAACAGACTTGAGCCAAGGCAGTACTTGGAAGATGTATGTGTTTTCTTATATAAGGCTGATGAGTAAGTAAACAGTTCCATTTGAAGGCTAATCTGTCTTTGCTTTCCATGTGTATGAAGAGGAAAACTGTGGTCTTCTCAAAATGCATTTAACAATGATGTCAAGGCTGTCTATCGTAAAAAAAAAAAATAATAATAAAAAAAAAAAGCAATGTATTTGCAATGTATTTACAAATGGTGAAAGATTACCTGGAACTACAATGAGAGGATTTGAAAAACAACATTGTTTAGGAAATTATGTAGCCTAGGAATGTCTACAAAAGTTTGAAATAGCCACTTTATAGCTTTTTAATTATTAAAATTTGATTATGTGAAGGTGGAAAGATGAATTTATAATAAAATCAGTTTTCTGTCACACATCCACTGTCCCACCAGCCATTTGAAATTCTTGGTAGAAACTGTAGACTATAAGAAAATTCGTTTCATGAATCTGTTTTATTTGAGTATCGTTGTGTTTCTTGATATCTCATAGGTTGAATCTAGAATTACTTGGGAGACGTTTTCCAAGAAACTCAATTAGAGCCCAATTCAAAGATGTGTGGACCTAATCACAGAAATTCTTTGCATCTGCTGTCATCTTCTTCTATTACACTGTGTCAGACATAAAGCATTAACTTGAAGAAAATTTACTAGGAAGGATGATTGCTGCTAAGTAAACTATCTATGTGATACGGATTCACAATTCTTGCCCACACAGTAAAACTATCTGAATTACAGCAATCAAAGGGAAATAAATTTTTCCTTCATAGTTTTTTATTACATCCAGAGGCCGATAGTTTACCAGCCACCTGTGTTTCCAAGTAGTATGGGCAATTTTCTGCAATTTGAAGCACGATGCAACTGGGGAAAACGGAAAAGTTTTGAAATAAATTTTACCATGAGAAAATGCTGTTTTTGAAATGTACTCTGGTAAAAACTAAAAGTACACTGTGAGATTTTTATAAGTATATTAATTGTATTATGTAGATAATCAACAAAATTAAACCATTTTAAGTAATGTTATTATAACTGAGATAATCAAATTATAGAAATACAACTGATTTCCAAATTTCAGAACTCTTCGTGGTCTGCAATGAAACACCTCCATAATTTTATGTAAAATAAACAGCTGTGTAACATAGTTTCTAGTGTCAATTTCCAAATCTGAGAGCCAGAATCTAACACTGCTCAGTCAAACGAGTCAGCAATATAAACCCATCTGTAGGCAAAGGTTGTAATATACATTAGCTGAGAGTCTAAAGACTAATGTAAACACGTATTTTTTACCATTACTGACTGCATGACTACCCATACATATATGGATAAAACAAATCTCTTCTCATATTAGCATACTGCTGTACTTTATCTTTTATTTCAGGGCTCAACAGTAGGGTCTTTGATTAGCTCTTGGTTTTGTGATAACACAGCTATAATGTTTTTATCCAAGCCTGGTTTACATCCAGATAGCTTAGGGAGTTGAAGATGTCTAACCACAGTCGTACAGGAATACACCTAAGCCTATCAGTTACTTAAGAGTTTTATTATTTATATTGCTATTGTTACTATCATTTTTATTTTAGTATGCCTAAATGACCAGGAATTTATTCAAACAAAACAACAACCATGTTTATGCTCAGAACTTTCTGGAAAGACTTGTATTAGTTATGGGGGGAATGCTAACATTGTAGTTCCACTTTTCTGTTAAGGAAAATACAAACCAAGAAACAATGTTGAGATTTAAAAGACACACTAGTTCCTTAATTTAAGACAATAAGACTTAGGAAAACACATCAGTTTTCAACAGGAAAACTATGAAAAACAAGATCAGAAAAAAATCTCTGACTTCTGGCTGACACAAATGTCAATTCCACAGCAGAGAAACCTAAACCATGGTAAGGGTGTTTTCAAGATTCAGTCATTAAGTCTTGCTTAGGTGTGGAAATCATAATGTTATCTGACCGAGCACTATAATCCTTCAGGATCAACAGTAGAGTAACACCAATTGCAACGATCAAAGCAGTGGCTCCTAAATGGCAGTTGAGAATCTGACAGAAAGATCTGAAAGAAAGAAGCTTTTGGTTTTCAGGTCTGGACACTTAGACAATTGATCTAGATTCTGCTTCCAATTTATTTACTTGAAATTAAACTAGATAAAATAATAACTCTAGGACCAGAAAACAAGGCCTAAAATATTATCGAGATCTTTATTTGTATCTGAATATGCAACATTTCCTCATTTCATGGGTTTCCTAGATGTTAAAAGGAGGTTGCATCTCTGTCTCGGGAAATGCAGGACCAGCTAAGCACAAAGGGCAAAAGCACACAGAGGTCATTTTCCTTGTGGTGCCACTAATCTCAGTCCATTGGAGCATTCTAGCTTGTCCTCCAGTCTGTCCCTGCTTGCAGTGATTGTGTGACAGTTAATCAGTTTACACCAGATTTTCACCAACCAGCACTTTAAGAATAAATATATTCTAAAGATTACATATCTGTTGTTTGGCAGTCTGGAAAATCTAAACTAGCTAGTAATTCCTATGCTTTATAATTTCTAGGAGGCTGAGAAATCAGACTCTAGAATGACTGCAAGAGAGGAAAGCAGTTATGAACACAAAGGACATAATTTGAAGAAAGAACAAGTAAAAATGTGGAAACAAGAGGGAATGAAAGTATGTCTAATATAATGTTAAGACCCTTAAAAATTTCTCCCAGCTTTCATTTCAGCATGTCTTTTTTCTAAATGTAACACCAAAACAGAAGTAATGAGGCTGAAGACTGAAGACTGGATGATATCAGGATGAAGTGATCCTTCAAACGAGTCTTAATTCTGATTAAAAATTATAGTCTGCAGAGAAAAACTTTAATGGCCTACTTGATCAAGAGCTGCTGTCCAGTAGATTCAAGTTCAAAAATAATTTTTATGTTAAAAAAGTAGACACTGAAAAGGACGCGGGACTTGAATGTTAGTGGCTCAGGTGTACTCTCTGAATAAAAGCAGAAGAGATTGATCCGATTTTGTTAAGAATTTCACAAGTGTATCATTCTTTTTGTTTCACTTCTATTCAGTCTCATTCTGCAAGTTAAATTCTTTGCATACATTTTCAACTTAAGTTTCTTTGCAAAGGAAAGAAAAAAAATTGTGAAATTCTTAGAGTATGATGCGATGAAAATCCAAGAAGGAAGAAATTAGGAGATGAATGAGGAACAGAAAATGGGAGAAGATGTAGGAACCTCACAAGGTTGGCTACTGAGTGTCAAGTAACTGGTGAATTATGCTATACAAGAGGATCAGAATAAAAATGGTTTCTGCTAAGTTTAAGCTAACCATACAGTCTTGTTTTGGATATGTGCTAATGGGGAGGTTTTTGTGTCATATGGATAGAAAATTACTAACTAAGAAATATCTTCTACAGACATCGTCTGTGAATCAAAGTGAAGATTGTTCTGTAAGTAATGACTTTATTCATTACTTCTTTTCAGCTGTTGAATAGAGACTTCTCAGTGCATATACTTTAAATGATCTTTGAACCTTCCCACACCACTTCACAGCTAAGTGAGAGATTAAGCCTGGTTACCTATAGAATTGGCTTAACCTGAACTCATTCTGTATTGATACAGACAAGTAGTGTTTATACAACCAATTAGAATGTCTAACTTGTAAGGCAGTAACTGCACTCTATGCTTAGTTAAGAAAACTAACATTAGTGGATTATTTACTTAGCATATATGTAAAACTTCACGTCTTTGCCTTGCTTTTCTCTATTTTCATCAGACCATGAACCAGCACATATATGTACTATATGAATTACTAATGAGATCTACTTCACAGAAACAATGAATAGAAATATTTTATTTTAAAATGTTTTTTAAACTTACAAATACAATAAAATCATGCTATCAGAAGACACAAATACTACACATACCACCTCTGAAAAGAGGATCATTCAAGTCTGGCCAGAAAAAATAAATAAAACATACAGAGTTACCACACTTTCACTGTAAGTTATTCAATTATTATCTTTTTCCTGTCCTCTTATTGCCTAAAGGTGGTACCTAAGTCTTGAGAGGTAAAAGACATTTTCTTTTGTCAAGGGCTACTGCTGGGAATTTTAATATTTCAGCTGTCCAAACTCCTACTTAAAAAACCATCAAAAGAAATAGATTAATTCCCATTAACTCTGGTGAGCTCTGAACCATGTCCCCAGCTGTATCCCACAAAAATTACTTGATTTACAAATAAAATAAAGCTTTGGGTCTACCCAGTCCATTTATTCCTTCTTTAGGGTGGCAGGCACCTTGTGAACCTTATCCAGCCTCACCTATTTTTCTGGCAGTCTCACTGAACTTCAGTCCTATTTCTTGTGTTTAACTGTTACGGGGACAAATGTTTCCTTCTCATGCTAATGCATCAGTGTTTAAAAAGTTATAAGACACCTTGAAGATGGTATCTTTTCAAGATGTTCCCTTGACAAAATAACAAGCTAGAGTTAAATATCCATGTAGATGGAGAAGTATCAGTCTCTAAACAGATGTCAGCAATTTCTTAGGAAATGGAACTCATGTTACAGATGGTGATGACTGAAGTTTAGAAATAGCTGTGTTGCAGTAACAAAAATTGGTATGCGAGAAAAAAAAGTATCACATTAGAGCAAAAGATACTTGAAAGTTAAGGTTAAGAAGTTAAAAACAAGAGTTGCATTTCAGACTCCAAAACTCTTTTCTAAGCTCAGAATTGGAAGCTGATTAACCAACAACCATTTTTTCCCAGAAAGTTGTAACTTTACCAAGCAGATTTTATATAGCCATTCCATCCAGACTCAAGCATCCCAAAATGAACCTCAGCAGATTGCTCATGTGAAGTTCTTTGGAATCGATGTGTTCCTACAACACTGAAATGCTGAAGTTCCCTGAGAACTGGAACAGGCCCAAAACAAGTATAAATCCATTTATTTTGTCATTTTTGTAATCACTACAGTCCTATCCCCAGTTATTGTTTTTACCACACGAAAAAATTAGAAAAGAGGAAAATGGAACTGTCTTTTAGGTTATTTCTTAATGATTCCCTCATTTTTTTATTACTGGATTCCTTTCATTGACTCCAACTTCCAGTTTCATAGGCAACATGCATAGAAGCATAGACCTTTCTAGTTTCCTTTTTCTCAACAAAGGAGAAAAATGGCAACAAATGCCAGTGATAAATGGCAAGAAAGGAATTGTGCCCCACAGCCAGGCCCAGGGGACCTGGTGACTATGAGCAAGTACATCTTTCGCCTATAGTGCAGAGCCATACCTTCTCTGTGGATGTCCCTAGTGAACTGTGCCTGGCACATGAGTTAAGTCCTACCATGATACAACACAAAGGCACAAGAAATGTGAGGGGTTACCTCTTGGGAAGTAAAAGTAATAGAAATGTACAATGAGGTATAGCTGCATGGTTGTTACGACACACAGTTACAGAGCTGTCACTGGGAGGAGTGTCTGAAATTCTGTTTGGGGTGGCGAACTACAAGGTTTGGTTTGGAAAAAATTCCAATCTCTGTTCATTTCATCTTTCACTCTAACTCAGTACTATCTTCCAAATATTTCAGGGAGTATTTCTTTTGTTTTCTTTGTTATGACTTTAAAAAACAAACAAACAAACAACAAATTTCAGCCCTGAACTATGAATTCCTGTGTAGCTGAGATTCATCCTAGGGAATGAAGACTCAGTGGAGTATACCCACCAGCACTTGGTACATTCACACCACTTCTATTGTACTTATATACGGTCTATTATTTAGGTTTTGATTAAAAGTTGTAAAAAACCCTGTTGGGTTTCTATGAAGGGTAATAAGTTTTCTTAACCTCTGACTCATTTCTTCTCTCGTGCAAAACCACTTTGTGCGCTAAGAGCTGGCAACAAGACCTTAGTCATCCCTTGTCGGCAATTGGATTTTAAATGTTTTTTTAGCACTTGGAGTACATAGTTAGAGCCCAATTTCCTACAAACTTTAAATACAAAAATAATTCCTTGAAGCTAAGCAAATTTAAAGAGCTATTTGCAGAAATATCCATCAATTCATTTATAGTTATTGTTAGAGCGAATATGTCAGAAAGCCACTTGCTTTCAGAAATGAGCAAATACATATATTATGGTTATTTTTTTCTGACAATGGATTATTTCACCTTAAACTACAGATGAATTCTGCTGGTTTTTTTTCTTTTTGGATATATCATCTTATTTATGTTGAGCACAGGAGCTGAACACCTAAAATAGTTATATAATACAACAATTTTAATACTGCAGCTGCTGGACAACTTCACGTTATTTCATCATAAGTGAAATTTCATCAAAATAATGCAAAATTTTTGATAGATTGCCATCTTTAAGGAGGGAGTTTTATTCTTAAGCTAACTGCTTAGTACGATGGACAGTTTGTTCTGTAATGCTATAGAAATTAGAAATCTATAGGCAGTAGTAAATTGAAAGCTTGTTGTAGAAGCTCGCCAGAAGAGGTGGTAATTGTCTCTAACCTACTACACTGGCTGCACATTTTAAAGGAGTTTTGGAGTGCAATATAACAAGATCCATTAAGTAGCTTTTCACTGGCAGAAGTAAAAGAAGTTGCAAAATATTTAAAAAAGAAGTGTATTCATATGTATCTTTTTAAAATAAAATAAAATAAATTATAAAACTGTTGAACCAAGTTCTACCCTTAATCTTGTATTACCACAGTCAGTGGGATTGCATGGATACTGCTGAAAAATCCATGAAAATTTTTGAAGATGAAAAGTTTAAGATGCTTTAATTTCATGGGTATAAAACATGCTAGGTGAGTTTGGACAACTTTCATGTTGAATACACCATAATTCATTTGACCTGCAACAGAGGGTTTTCTTGATTGAGTTTCTGCTCAAAGTGCATATTTTAATATAGAATGTTATTTTAAAATATTTTATGAGAATATGGATTCTTATTCAAATAAATCGGAACAATTATGATGGTGTCTAAAGACACTGCATTCCCCAGAAAAAGGAAACTTAGTGAAAAACTTCACGTTTTCCTTAAAGTTAAATCTGTTTGTTTTCTTTAAGACTATGAGCTTTCTTCTCAGTGGTGGCTCCCAGACTTACAACTTTCTACTTGCAAAGAACTATTGTTAACTGGACCTAACTCTTGTAATCTTTACCATGAAGTCTTCAGTTAGGTCCCTTGGTTCTATACTTGTTACAATAAAGGGGCTTTGAAAGATGAGCTTTACTTGCTGATCATTATCAAAGGGATTACAGTCTTACCTAACAGCTGTTTTATGTGATTCATCAAATAACAGAAAAATATCAAGACTGAGGTAATAGTCTCAATAGAAGAAAAACATCTGTGATTTATGAAATCTATCATAAAATATCAACAACCTAAGAGTCTTTAAATATTCACGTCTGGCAGTGTAGTAGCTTTACTATGATTGCATGAGGAACTAAGGTTATCCTATATTTAATTAAATGTTTTAAACACTGTACAATATTAATGTTCAAGAGAAAAATACCGTGTACCTCATTTAATGGAAAGAATACTCACAGAACTTAACTCCTCAAATTACCATAAACATAACAGTGAAATCAAGAAAAGAAAAAGTCCTTACAAACTCCATTAGAAATCTGTCAGTATCACATTGAGAAATTCAATAAGGAATGTTGGTAAAAAGGCTTCTAATAAATTACTAGTAATTAAGGTATATACACTTGGATATTATTCTGCCCAGATAAGAGTCTGTCAAAGGCTTCAGCGAAGTGTAATAAAAATACAGAATACAATGAATATTCTATTTTATATTTTAACATTTTGGTTTCGTTAAACAATTCAGGTATAATATGCTATAGTGGAGTGCTATGTTCAGGTTTAAGAAGAGAACATGTACTTTCTTCAGTTGAAAAAATATAATTTGATCTGTTATACACTAGAATTTCAACTTACTTCTTTTATTTGAAAAGTTTAATGACTTCATGAGAGACAATATATCTGGTTACTACCATTCAATTACCTATGTTGATAAACACTGAGTTTGGAGAGGGGAAAAATATCACAGCCCTTTAAAAAGTGATTTTGTACAGTAGGTCAGATTTGTGCAGAACAATTTAAAATCTGTCACAATTCCATCTTTCCAGAGATAAGCAAAGCGGTCATTAAGAGGGAAAAGGAAAGCCAAAGGAACAGATGTATTAAAACAGATTCCTCCAAAGCGTCAGAATTCACTGCAGAAATCAATGATCACAAGATCTGCATTAGAACAGGGAAGTCCTTATCGAGGCAAAACTGGGGCTTCTTCCACTACCTAAGAAGCCAGGGCCCAGCATAAAAATTGCAGAGTCCCTTTGGCAGGTGGTGGGGAGGCCCTAAGACATTCATTACACATGTGCTCTGTGGTGGTCTTACTCTTTCAGTTCCTCTTGTCACAAATTCCTTAGAATATACCACAGACAATATTTTCACTGTAAATGTAAATAAAATCTCCTAGGCCACTATTGGTCTGGCTAGTCTCTACCAGCTCTTGGATATTATTTTAATGCAAGTTGACTGGGTTTTTCATATATGTGTATGTGTCTATACACTCATATACATATGTGTGTGTGTTTTCTTTGCTTGTTTGCTATTTTTGTTGGAAAGTTTGCGTATTTGTATATTGATAACAGAGCACAGATCAGTGCTTTGTTCAACTTGTGTGATTGCTGTAACTTAATGAAATCCATCTGGGAAACAAACCTGAACATTTGCATACATCTGGGTATAAATAACATTTTGCTACAAAACTGATTAATAATTGCATTTACAAGGCCATAATTAGCTGTATTTACATTTTGGTGCCAGTGGGAAAGGAGAAAATGAATATTTATCATTCCTTCATTGGGTTAATATAAAAAAGATGGTAACTGAAGTCATGCTTTATGTACAGTATTTTTACATGCTTTCATACATCAAATAGCTGTTTCTTTTCCTCTTTATCATGATCAGGAGAATCATACAACATTTTTGAAGATCCACTTCAAAATGAAGTATATTCTCTGCATTAGAAGTGTCGGAAAATAAACGGTTTGCACAGGAGATGGGTCAGGTGCATTTCCTTCAGTAGGCATAGTGCCTGGCAAATGTAGTTCATATTTAGAAGTAAATGAGAGATCTGGGAAATGTAATTCCAGTCGTCTAAACGTGTGGGTTCCCAACTTTAAACAGTTTATCCTCATTGCAGTCATTTAGAAGAACCTGCTTTATTCTGCAGAGCTGACTAAACACTGAGGTGGTAATTGAAAAAAAAATTGAAAAAGGCAACGCTGTATCACCTTTCATAAGCAAAAGTAATAAGAGAAGCACACCTGTTTTGTATTTCTCTTCTCACCTTTGCAGAAGATTTGCACACTGAATAATATTGATTTGCCAACATCATTGCAAGTTGCATAGCTTTTGATACACTTGCAAAATCTAAATGAAAAATGCTTGATTTTCATTGAGGTAGATGGTCCCAAATCACCAAATGTCTACCCAAATTCGAGGACAACACATATTCAGTGAATCTGTTGGCTTTATTTACAAATGCCATTACAAATAGGAACGCTCTTTCAATTTTTACTTCGGTACTTCTCTAGTTATTTTAGCAGAAAAATAGACTGCCATACCTACAAGATCAAAGCTTAAAATCACTTGTCATTACATTTGTTGAAAAGAGCACAAAGAAGCTAACATTTCAGGGTCCAAACCTCAGCTGATCAGCATAGCCCTAGTGATGAAGCACACACATTTTTCAGGCTAAAAGTGAAAAAGCAAACTTTCTGCCATTAGCGAAATATTCTGTATCAAGATGTTTAAGTTTATGACACCACAGATTTATTTGCTTGGATTTTTTTGTTTGTTTAAATCAGTGTAGCTCCAAAGCCACTATACAATATATGCTGAATAGCTCTAAGAACTGTCCAAACCTGAGGTCAGACTTCAATGATTCCTGGAATCTTTTTCAATTAATATTTCATGTATTTAGTTTTATCTTCAAGTATGCAGCAGAGAAGCAATTTTGATAAATATATGGTTATGAAAATCTGGCTATCTAATAAAATTATCAAATTTATCAGAGAAGAATTAAAACAGAGAACTGTATGCCAAAATTTATCCAGTTAATGCATTTCAGATATGCTTACAAACCTTTATATTGACTTTTCTTGAGCAGTCTTGTGATCAAATTTTATAGCTCAACAACTGCAGAAATGCAATTTCCAGAGTTGTGGATGTTTGGGAAAGCAATTTTAAAAGTACATGCAAAGTATCCATGCCAGAATCATTTGTGCTCTGAACCAGTGAGGAAACAGAAGCAATATCACATTATGTATATTACATGACAGTGGTGTAAAGTCACAGAAACAGGGATTTTCTTCTAATACCAGACAAATGTGAAAAACGTTGTCTCTAATTTACTGTATCTTTCCTCTGTCACGATGCTCTCATGAAAACCTTCACCAGCCTCTCCTGATCATCTTGTACAGAACGTTTGGAAGCAGTTAAGCCAGGCAGTAAAACAAAAGTTTATGCTTTAAGTATTACTACTGATAAGAAAAACAGTAAGTAAGTTAAGTAAGACTAACTAAATAAAAATTATGTTGCCAATTTCTATAGTCAGGACTAGATAGGCAACATATGGAAAAAAAGTTACAGCATCACAGAATAGCTGAGGTTGTAAGTGACACCTGGAGATCATTTAGTCCAATGTCCCTGTGAAAGCAGGAACAATTAGAACAGGTTGCTCATAGCAGGTTTTAAATATCTCCAGTATGGAAACTCTATAACCTCTCTTGGCAACCAGTTCAAGTGTTTGGTCACACTCACCACCAAATTCATCAAATTGTCGAGTTATGGGATTCAGGTCAAAGACCTTACTGAATTCAAGATAAACAACATGCATTGCTCCCCCTTCATCCACTGTGCCAGGCATCACATCATGGAAGGCAATCAGGTTGATTAGACATGATTTACCCTTCATAATCCATACTGACCAATTCCAACCACTTTCTTGTCACTCACATATTTCAAAATTATCTCCTCGGCCAATGTCTTGATATTTAATTATATGTTATGCAGGTTATTATACATTGTTATTACTAGAAATTAGGAAAATAATACTCCTCTTCGCAAGAGTAATTTAGCAAAAAAGAGAGATATAACTAAACAGCCAGAAAAAATCACTGACTATATGGAGTACGTGTCTAGATCCAATAGAAAAAATATGTTGTCTTCAATAGGTATAAGATACCTTGTGAAAGTAGGTCATACCAGTGTCTGTAGAGCAGCCTTTACACTGTAGAGATGTAGAAGATAAGAATGAGGCATTTAATGAGCCAGATCTCAACTTGCAGCATTTGTCACTTCTGTTTTGTGATCTTAGATTATAACACACTCTCTTTAAAAGAGCGATATATTAATTTGATTAAAAGAAACCAATTTAAATCTGTATGTAAATATTGTATAGTACTTTGAAATAACTCCATGTTATTACACGACAAGAACAAACAGAAGTCAGAATACCTAAAGAAGGCCTTCAGAGAGTGTAATCTTAACTTTTTCTGGTATATTCTGTTTCCCAATAAAAGTTCTTATCTCTTCCAACAAACTGCCTCTCCGAATAACAAACAATTTTTTAGTTAAGATGAACATCACAATATTTTTCCCTAGCAAAGCCTACCTATTCTATACCTATACTCTATCTGTATCTGTGAATTTGATAAATATCCTTGGCAAAACTTTCAAGATATTTAAAAGATGGTTACAGCTTTGGAACCTATGGCGGAATGCAGTTTTAGAAAATTTATGAAAACTGTCTGACTGTAACTATATTGTTCTTTATCTGTGGAATCGTGCTCCAGTTCCAGTACACTTCTTATTTAAGTGCCAGTTTTGTCAAAATGATCACTGCCGTTGGCAACACTGAATCCAAAATATGCTTGAGAGGCATCCAAATATTTAGATCTACAGATGGTACTTTGGTAGTTTCACTCTAGTTAAAGAACAAGATTTGGCCGCAAAGCATTACACAATATGGATGAGATATTAAACTTTGCAAAGTTTGCTGCATATTCAGCAGTTAATTTTCATCAGAATTGTTCTAAATATTGTGTTTAATGAGCCCAGTTTGCTCTTTCATTTCTGTTCAAACCTCCCATAAAGTCAGTGGAATTTCAATGCAAACATCTCATAATAGAATTTTGGCTTAAATAATTTTTTGTAGCAGCTACAGGAGAGTGAATGACCATTCAGGGTGTTTATGGGAGTCCTGGCAAGTTGTTCCGTCTAGCTGATGGATTCATTGACTAATCCCGTTACCTTCTCACTCTAAAGTGCCAGAAAAAAAAAAAAAAAAAAAAAAAAATCAGTGAAGAATGCTAAGATAGTCAGAAGTATATGTTATGACAAAGAAAGACATAACAAAGGAAAATATTACTACAGATTAAAATTTTGTCTAGAAGTGTAAGAATTACCTTAAAAGGAAGGATTGAAAAATAGTCTAAACTGAGCTGAACATGGTTACTGTGGAGTGTACAGCATGAAAAAGAATAAATTATATTTTCTTAATTTTCAGAGAGAAAAAAAAACCAAAAACACACAAATCCCAGCAATTTAATTTCCAAAATGCAGTGGAACAATAAGCAGATTAAGATAAATACAATATCCAAGATTTGTAAACCCAAACTTTAAGACTACCAAAAGCCTGCTAGGAAAAAATTAAATAGCATCATGATTTGAATGTTTATGAAAATGGACTCACAATGCATATGAAGAGAGGTATAAGAGACGAAATGTGAACACCCACATGAAAACATTCATTCTAATAAGCTGCCATACAAATTGAAGTTTTCATAACCTACTAGTATTAAATCATATAACTAAAACTAGAATATTCAGATAATATCTTTCTTAACCACAAATGGCTGTCCTGATACCACACAGGCTAGATTAAAAGTCTTCCAGTTAAAAGTAGGCTTGAGAATCCAATTTTAAGACACTTGTTGCACAATCCAGCAAGACAGGACTCTTTTAAAAGTATTAGAGAGGAAGCAAAACTTATACTTTGGCAAGGTAGAATCATGATGTCAATACATATCCATTCAACAATTCCCTTTCATTAGAACTAAAGGATTTTTTTTTTCATATAACTGAAGGTTATTTCAATTATCTAAATGCTTTCCAGCAACTCTGTTAAATTACATTGAGAAAGATGTCTTTATTTCCAGATATTAACTGTTCTTTCACATTACAGAAGAAAGAGATAAAAATATGTTGTGTCCTGCTTTCATCTAAACACCAAAATGCACTAAGTATTGAAAGAAGAATGATAATGAGAAAAAAAAAAAAAAAAAGGTGTGCTACAGAAAAGACAGGTGTAGAGAATCTCCCATCACTGAGAACCATGTCTGTATTTCACCCATGAAGGATGAGAAAAGTCACAATTTATAGGATGGTTATAATTTCTTTACAGTGAAGAAAAAAATTAATTCCTGGGAAAAAAAGGATAATATGGGTAAATGTAAGTAAATAATTCCATAGTGATGTTACATACAGGTTTCTCCTGATTCATGGTAGAAATTCTAAGTTTTAATATAAATACATTTTTGTACTGACTATAAACTTCACTCATTTTCTGAACTGGTCACTAAAGTTTTACATCTTTTATAAATAGATTTCGTTATGCATCTCATTTTTGTCTCCTTCCTGTATGAAGTCTCTCTGTGCAATGTATAAACATTTCTTTTTCTTATGTGGCAATTACTTTAGGACTCAATGACAGCCTTGTTGCTATGAGATACTTTTTGGTAGGATTACACTCTGAAATAAAACAGATCTGAAGTGAAAACATAAAACAGTGTGCAAAGTTTATCTTTCAAATCAAATATTTAATTTACTTTAGCATAGTCAAGTATCAAAAAAATCTAACAATAAATCAGATCACTGATATTTAAATTCAAGTAAATATAGAGGTGAGTAGTGTATATCTGGTAACACTAAGTTCTTTTAATATACTAGAGAACATTATTACATATAACAATAATCAATGCTGGTGAATTATAATGCATTAAAAAATGCCAAATTCTATATTCAGGATAGGAAATTGAGGTGGCATCGATTTATTTATTTATCTACAATTATGTGTTTTTTACTGATGGCAATTTCTGTTAGTCTATAGGATATTCTATTAATTTAAAACAAGATAAACACAGTTCAAAGGTAAAGAACATTCAAATAGATTTAGGTAGTTTTAGGTATTTATTTCACAGCCTTTCTTCATCTTCTCGTCAGCTGAACAAGAAAGACTGCATTTACAATACTCAGAAACAGATCACTGATGTTTCACTGCTGTGCTTGCATGTCCTGTTGAACACTGTATCGAAAAGATAGGTTAGGGTGTATGTGTTTCACATAAGGAAGCACTCTGGGCATATTAGTGAAATACATGATTCATTTGTTATTTAATCAATTTTTTTTAAGATTTAATTAATGTTAAAATAGTCAGATGGTTAAAATATTCAATGAAAGCCATATTTTTATACTTAGAAGAGGATGTGTGGTTGGACTCCAGTCTAAATGATTCTGTGATTATTAGTGTCATCACCAAAACCGCAAAGGCTAATATGTCTACAGAAATTACTGGTTATATTGAGTATGTCTATGCAGACAACATAAGCACTCTTAATGTGCCTTGTTTCAATATGGGAAAGAGTTTATTTTTTACCTACCTGAGGTTCCAGGGTGAAAACTGACAAAGCGTGAACCAGAGCTACAATAGTCATCCTGCATGGCATAACTATGGTACTACTCCAAAACAAAATTCACTACTTTTCCTGATTTTCCTCATGACAAGGTATTGATTAAATTATGAGTTTGTGCTTGTGATCAAGCTATCTTGCTTTCATAAATGGCACCATTTTTGGCTTCCCCTGAACTGGGAGCTTAGAGGAGATAAGTTTTAAAATTTTCAAAAGATTTTGACCTTAAGAGACAATGAATTTCAGGAAATTCTGAACTCATTGGTAGCTGAAAAACAGAACTCCTATCTTGAAAAGAGGAAAAAGTATTTCTTCACATGAGCTTTTGCGTAGCAGCTAATGATCCCAATGGCAGGTCCATCTCGCAGACTTGTGAAACGCATGTGTTAGACAGACAGCCTTTCAGCTTCTGCTGCAGCGAGAAGCTTGCACATACAGGAGCAGCTTAGTTGCTGGGGCAAGATCTCTTCTGAATTCCGCAGGTCCTAGAAACTAAGACACCTTGCAACTCAGAAAGGACTGCTTCATCACATGAGACTCAGTTGGAGCTCCAGTGAGCAAGATCTTGCTCCTGGAAGCAGCAGGTAGGCTGCTGCTAAGGCAAGTTAACTGCAGGATGTTAACAGAGTTGAGCCACTGTTGGGTGTACTTGACTCTCATTCTGAAAGAAAATCTGATCTTCGACCACCCAAAGAGATTACCACATAGACATTGCACATTGCATGTGCAGCTACGCTACAAAGTAAAATGAGCGTAGGACCACTTGTGCCCTCTGAAGGAGAGTGGTCATATCTAAACTGTCCATTAAGAATGGCCCAGAACTATACTCTGTCTCTGGTTTATGAATATAGAAACCTATACTCATAAGCAATCATCCATAATATCAAATTACTTGAGTCATGTCTTGCACAGTTATAGACTGGTGCCAAATCACTGTCTTGTGTCTGTTCACATTTGGGAGGATAACATGTGTCAGTGTTCATTCCCAAAGGGCATCTTGGTTACAGCCTCTCTGGTTTAGAAAGTCAATTTATTTATACTTTGTTTCTCCCAGGGTGAGGTCCAACATTTTATTATTAGTATTAGTATTGTCATTATCAAAATCATCATCATTTTAATTATCATAGATACAGTCAATGCCTTTGGCAAACTTAAGTGCTATAGGCACCAATCCTGAAGGCAATGTCAGTACTAATAAATTGAACAGTGTCAGAAAATGATACAGGCTCTGAAACTTGATTGTCACCGTTGTTAAATTGCTAAAACTGCTCTTAAACCAGTTTTAGCCTGTACCAAGGTTTGATGTACAGTTCTCAGGCACAGCTCAAGGGTTAGTATGGGTCAGGGACTAACTATTTCCAGCAGGCAGTTTCATGTTTTGCAGGGAAGAGACCTTTATGATATGGATGTTTGCCTGTCTGTGATGACTGACATCAGTGCCACCATACGGTCCCAGACATATGTAATTTATTAACTGAGATGCAGTTAATCTCATCCCTCTACTTGGGAATTTTCTGAGGGTGGTGTGATTTGTGTAGTTCCTTTATAGCACAGTTTTACTTTTGAGTTTGAAACAGAGAACAACTTAGTTGGAAATCAGCCAAATATCAAAAAAAAAAAAAAAAAAAAAGAGTTATTATGAGACAGAGGGAAGTTTTTGTCCTTTCTCAGTCTCAGGGTTGATTTCATTCAGCACTCGGAAATGTTGCATGACACATGAAAACAAATCAATCCCTGAACACCATGACTGCTAAGAAGGATATTTTTCAGACTCATCTCACAGACCCCATAAATCACTCCAGGTTTTGTCAAGCTAGGACAATGAATATTTACCTGAAAATTAAGTTACACAGTTTATAGAGACTCTCATTCCTTTTATTCCTGATATTTCCTAAAGAAAAAAATTTACTTTTCTTCATGGCATGTAGTGACTTCTGCCAGTTTAATGTTCTTTAGACCATTTAAGAAAGGACACCAAAAAATGCCCAAAACTCAGAAAATATTAGTCATAGACTGAATAGAATTAGGATAATTATTAAGGATAAAATTCCTTTGTCTGTCATTCTGATATACATACACGTTGAGCTCTTGAAGACAATGGAGCCACTTGAGCCACTACACTTACAGTTAAAGTAAGAATACAATCTGGCTGGCAGTCCAATGCTGTGCAGATGCTACTATGGGAGACTCAGCTGGGACGTCTGAGTCCTTGTCCTGCTAATGAGAGGAAAGGCAATGAACAGGATAGACCATGCTTCAGGGCAAACTGACAGCCTACCTATGCTGTGACCAAAGAAATTTAAGGACATAACAAAAGGAACAAAACATGGCAATTATGTTTTAAAAAGGGAATTTCAGAAGCTCCTGTGCTCAAAGAATAAGGTGATGTAGACATTCTTAATGTGAGTTTGCTTTATTTATCATAATTTCATCTTACCTTATGCATTAGAAAAAAAGTTTCCATCTTTTTACACACTGAGAATAATTATTGATCATTGTACTTCCTTTCTATTTGACTGTGGTTTTATGTTTATTGTATTTTGGTGTTTATAATCTTTCCGTAGCTTTCTGATTAATAACCTAAGTAATTGCAAGAAAATACTACATGCGGTTGTGCTTCATTTCTAATAGGCATGCTATATCTATTTTTTAAGTAGCAAACCAAACAAATGATATCCTAGAACTTAACACATGCCACTTAGAAAGTCAGATACAACACTATATAAGATAGCTCTATTACAAGTGTGGTTTGCTTGCTTTCTTTGTGACCTTCATTACATTTAAAAAATTTGTTTCAATGTTAGATGAAAAGCTGGGAAAATAAACCTAAACCCTAACTCTTCAGTAATGTTTTTAATCAGCAGAGTCAAAATTTCATCAATAAATACATGCAACTAAAGTTATGGTGCTGTGAACTGACAGTGAAATTTTGAAATTATTTTCGAAAGGAAACATATGGAACCGAGATAACTACTCAAATGCTCTTTCATAACTTACAGTAAGAGTGAACCCATGGAAAAAAAATTGCAAGCGTTTGATACTTAAACATGTGAAATCAACTTAGCCTCACAGTAATGTCAGTAAAGATTTATTATTAATTCAACTTTAACACTGACAATTAGTTATGCCACATAACTTTGCCAAGCAAAGATAAGATTCAAATGTTTCTGTCACCTCTTACTACCCATTCCTTTGCGCTGCTGCAGTTAGCGGCAAAGCTGAACCAGTCCCTAGTTCACATCTTGGGCAAGTTAATAGGTCTTCAGACTTCATTTAACACTAAGATTTCAGACTATCATAAGTTTAAAACATAGCTTCATGCTGACAGTTTAATGGTCATATAAGCAAAGAATTAACTTACTTTTAACATCTAAACCTTCTGACCTTTCTTCCAGGGCCACAAAAATTAATTTCAGCATGGATTTTCTGATGTGTCTTTGACTGCGTACATGTGGCAATGTCTAATAACAGCTGTCCATGTTTACATTATAACCCTTTCAAAATATTTTCCTTATCTTTTTATTTCGCATGGCCTCTGTGATACAGGGAAGGTAAGCAAAGAGATTCTCCTTTTCTTACCTTTTATTTGAAGGTTAAGTCAACCTTCAAAGTCAGATTATAGATCATCTGAGAGGAGAGGAATCTCATGTAAGTTAAACATTCAAATTTCTCTTTGGCTTTTGCCAAGAGCGGGGTTTGGGAGTTGTTTTATTTTAATGAATGTGTCAGACCCAAAAGTGTTCACCATCACCAGCTCTTGCCAACAGTAGGTCAAAGATTTGAATTATTGTATTCATGAGACAGAAATGTCATCCCTTCCCATAACACAGAGACCCTTCACCTTCCAACCTTGTAAACACTTCAATTGGCTCTTTTCCAGCAAAAACGCATTAATTTTTTTACTTCGTTTTAACATATAAAGATAAAAGGGAAATTTACAATGTGGATAAAACCCTGTCAGTAGCAAAGAAGGTAGGCTTTTGATAGTAGAAAACAGAGCCATTCAACTTCCAGGTGATAAACAAAACTATTATCTTAAATTTTAACTTTTAATAAGCTTCTTTTTTGTTTTAAAAAAAATCACTCATTTATAGTGTTTTGTATTTATAGACATGATACTTGTGAGTATTATATTAAATGTTTTTAATAAATGTTGCTAAAAGAAAAGGATATTGCTAAATTTTTTCAGGACCTCAGAAGAAAGTATAAAAAGGAAGAAAAAAAAAATCAGAATATCCATAATAAATATTTTGCACTTTGTGCCTACCAACAAAAAAACTACAAGAAATCATGTGAAGGTATTGTCTTTTGAAAAGAACCGAATAACATAGGAAACAATGTAAGAGGAACACCAAGTACCTTGAAAATTTATCCAAATAAACAAATTTTAAGCCCTCCATATCTGCTGACATTTCAACAACTGTTATGGTTTTGGCTGGGATAGACTTAATTTTCTTCATAATAGCTAATAAAGGGCTATGTTTTGGCTTTGTGCTGAAAACAGCACTGGTAACACAGGGATGTTTTCATTACTGCTGAGCAGTGTTTACACGAAGTCAAGGCCTTTTCTGCTTCTCGTACCACCATCAAATAGACAGAGAGTGCACAAGAAGTTAAGAGGGGACACAGCTGGGACAGCTAACCCCAACTGACCAAAGGGATATTCTGCACCATATGATGTCATGATCAGCATATAAAGCTGGAGGAAGAAGAAGGAAGGGGGGGGCGGTGTTCAGAGTGATAGTGTTTATCTTCCCAAGTTACTGTTATGTGTGATGGAGTCCTGCTTTTCTGGACATGGCTGAACACCTGCTTGCCGATGAGAATTAGTGAATTAATTGTTTTGCTTTGCTTGTGTGTGTGGCTTTTTCTTTACCTACTATTAAACTGTCTTTATCTCAACCCCTGAGTTTTCTCACTGTTACCCTTCTGATTCGCTCACCTACCCTGCTGTGGGGGAAGTGAGGGTGTGGCTATGTGTTACTTAGTTGTCAGATGGTGCTGAATCATATTAAAAAAATATTGCTTTACAGGAGGATGAAATTGCTGTCCCATGTCAGTCCAGGCTTTCTACATTGCTTTGGGGCAAAATTTAATATGCCATATGAAGGATAAACAGAATTTTCATTTTCTCTTCACATACTGCTACTTTTATCTCTTTTCATTTTGCAAGACAGTTGTAGTCTCATGTCTGACTTCACACAGGATTTCAAAGAAATTTGGTATCTCCTAACTGTTACCATTTTAGTAAACATTTGAAGAAACTCCTCAATCATGTTCCTGTTTCTTCCTCTCCTGAAAAGCTCTCCTTCCCTTGACAGAAGAAAATGAGTGAACAGTGAGGTCTAGATGGAGGCAGAGCTCATTCTGCCAGTTTTAAGCCAAAGCAGATCTCCCTGTGAAGAGCTTTAAAACCACCTTTATTTTACTTTCTTCTTTACCTAGTCACAGTTCCTATAACTGGAAGCACAAGAACAAGCTTAAACTTGCAGATTCATAAGTTTCAAGAGCTACTCCCATGTGGTAAAACTATCCTCTAATATGAATACCAATTGCAACTCCAGTATATTGCCCAGAGTGGTTATGGAGTCTCCGTACAGGAGATATTTAAAACCTACATAGACACAGCTCTAAGCAGCCCAAGCTAGTAGCACCTGCTTTACACAGCTGTGTTGGAATAGATGATCTCCAGATATTCCTTCCCTCCTGAGCTGTTCTGGGATTCTGTGATATTACTCATATCACAAGGTTCACAGGTGCATGCATTTTTGTCAGGACAATATTGATGCTGCACAATTTCAAGGAAAATGGAATAGCACATTTATTTAGGTTAAGACACCAAATACCTTCAAAATCCTAGGGATGGTGAATTTTTGCTTTTGATTGAGAATCTTTCAAGACCCAATGGTTTCTGAAGATGAATTGATTTTAAAACAATGGCCTTTAGCATAAGGTTTGTTTCACGCTGAAAATGTCAAATAGGTACTAGTAATTCTTTTCAGTATTCTATTGAGCAAACTGAGTTGTCAGCATAGCTAAGAAATGGAAGACACATTGGTGAAATAAAGTCTGTTATTAACAACAGACCAAAAAGAAGAAAAGAGGGAGTTTATAAGAAAGCAGTGACTGAAGTGAGAAACCATTTTCTCATTCTGTTTTGGATTTTTTTGCTCAAAAGATCATTTTGACTAAATGCAGACTAGAAATAGCAAAGATAACAGCAGTCTAAGATTTTCTGCAATGTCCTTTCCATGTCTATGCCTGTCAAGACTTCAGACATCAAATAATACTCTGTAATACAAATAATTACTCTGTAATACTCATGAATCTGTTTCCCATTTTCAAAAAGTGTGTATCATGGAGCTGCTAGACTTACCTAACTAATCCACATACTCTCTCCATCAGGAATGTCTGAAAGTAAGATGAAGTGCATCATTCATTTCCTTTATTCATGTCCCCATGAATACCCATTTTCTTCAGACCACACATACAGGCATATACAAGCAGAGACAGACTCCATCCTGAACCTATTCCTTTTCCAAATTCTGGTGTATTCCCAACCCCACACATACCACCACACATATATACAATTTATTCAGACTTACCATCATCTCCAATTATTAGCAGTACATTACATCATTAATCTGAACCTAACCAAACCAAACCAAATGAACAAACAAACAAAAACAAAACCAAAAACCCAAACAAACAAACAAACAAAACAACAAAGAAAAGAAAAAGAAGAACGAGAAAGAGAGAAAAAAAAAAAGACAAAATATATATGGGACCTCTAATAGAAATCATACAGTGGACAAGACTCAGTTTTGAAACAGAGCAAACTAGGAAATCAGAAACATTTGGACTTCTCAGAAAGAAAAACCAAAAACATTTGAAGAAGTGGGGGGAGGAAAAAAGACAAATACAAATTTGAAACCAGATTCTTATGAAATCAAAAATATTAGACCTATTTACTGCAGAAAAGGCATAAAAGAGAACAGATGAAGACCTATAGTGACTTGCCTAAGAACAAACGAGAGTGTATAAAAATAAAATGTGCTGTACCTTTGCATTAGAAAATATGTTTTCTTAACAAAAAAAATTAATTTCATTTTCTTACTTAATGTCATCTCATGGGTTTGAAAGGAATCATGTTTCAAGGCCCACTGAAATCAGGGTTTTTTCCTAATCTTTTTAGATGGAAGCTTCGTATCTTCCTATTCGTAGTACACTTGCCTCCTTTTTCTGTACTATGGATAGCATGGCTATATTTAATGGAAAAATCAGGTTTGTGTCCATACAGTGTTATTACTACAGTACATAAACTTAATGGGCACCAAAACAGTGAAGTAGCTCTACAAGACTCTTTCAGACTTCTTTCATTTCAGCTTAGTAACCCAGTGGTGTCAGCAGTGGTGGATCCACAAAAGAATGCATATTTCTCTCCACGTTGCAGAGAAGAGTTAAATCCAACACAAAATTTATCCTTTTCTTTTTATTTTTTCTTTAATTACTTAAATATTTCAGCTTGTCAATGAACTCGACTTATGTTTAATGATTTCTGTCCTTTTAAAATTCTCAGTCCAAGTGATCTCATAGGTTCCCATAAACAATCAATATTTGTGACCCAGAATAATTGAAATAATTCATATTTTTATAAGCAAAAGTTGTGTTTCACAAATCACTAATATCAATTGATATCAGTTTCTGTCGCAAATTCAATCAAATCTATTTACAGAGCCTTGCTATAGTGTTTTATAAACATATATGAATTGCAGTGGAATGCAAAGTTTCACAACATACACATTATCAAACAATAACTATAATTAAAAGGCAGTGTTCCTACAGGACCTGTTGAATTTTCCTACAGAAGCAGATGATAGGGAAAAGCTGCCTTTTCATGTTCCACAATACAAAGGAAACAGAAATGCCCACAAAAATATCTGAAGGCAGAATGGTGACTGCAGGATTTGTCTGATGAAACAAAACTGAGAGCTTTGGGTTTTGTACGTATTAAGAATAAAGGTGGATCACAGAACATCTAAATTATTAATTAAAAACATGAAGCATCATCTGTTTATTATCCTCTATAAGCAACAAAGACATGTGCATTGTGTAACATGTGGAAACAGTTTCTATAAGCACATTGTGCTTCTCCAGTGTCTGGCCCACCCTGAAGTCCATTGCTCTAGCATGTCTGAGCCATACCAGCACTGAAGATTGGTGTTTTAAAAGAACTTGCCTGACTATAAATAGTGCTTCTTTCTAGTAGTAACTTAGCAGATAAAAAGTAACTTATTCTTATGTTCCTACTTCACAGACTCTGAGTCCACACACGTTGGAATGAAAGAAATTACCCATTCACTTACCGTCAAATGTAATTGCTCATGAAAGAATGTATAATAGTAATCTTGGATTCAACTCACAGTTGCAGAGCCAGTAGGAAAGAGATGGAGTGATGCTCATTTATTCATCGTATAATAAAGCAATAAACGACTATGTATTTGGAGACAACAGAGGGGGGTGTTAAAAAGGAGAGTGTATAGCATATTCCAATAGTGTGACACGTTTGGATGGTGCTTAAAATTCTGGTCAAGGCTTTCCATCCCATCGTCCTCTCAGTCATTTTTATGCTCACACTAACCTAGCCTTACAGATAGACTTAACAGGAAGTGGGACGCTAGTATTTCACTCTTACTTGTAATGAAGCAATTTACCACACAAATATTGCTCATTATTATGCATTGTATTACAAGACAAATGAGATGTGCTTTGGCAGCTTGTAGAAAACCTTCCAAATATACTCTGTCCTACTATTATTTTTATTTTCTCTTTTCAAATCACCTTAATATTCTTGACATTTGACAAAAATTCAATAGCTATAGTGTTTATTTCCATGTTTGTGTTATAAAATGTAGGAATAACTATAGGACAAATTTCTGTTTGTTATATCTGGTATTATTCACTTGATATGGAGGCCTGTCTCACAAATCTATTTTATAATACTCTCAGTAGTGGAAAAAAGTAGCTCTTTTAATTTTTCATTATTAATTATTCATTTAACTTGATATTGGTTTAGAAGGCATTTTGACATGCTGAATAGGTATTTTATTTTCCAGCTTTATGAAAGGAAAAATATCTAATACTTTGACGTTTTATTCTGAATGCAATAAAATAATAAAGAATTACTGCTGCTGTAGTTTTCCTTAAGGTTTTACTACTACTGCCTGCATAACTGAAGAACATTACATATATTTACAATCAGATTTTTTTCTGATTCTTAGATGTCAGAATGAAGAGAAGAATTATAAGATCCTTAAGCCTTAAAGAAAATATCGTATTATATGCTTTGGATTTGGATATGGAGAGAGTAGCAATTAAATGAGAGGTAATGCTATTATAGATGCAATGCAGTAATTGATGCACATCCTTTTTCCAGGATATGTTTGCACACTCTCTGTTTATGGTTTCATAAACTTATCTAATATATGTGTCTATTTCTTAAGGTTTTTTAAACCTCACTGATACAGAGTTATATAGATAAATATTGCAAATATGCACTGAATTAATTAAATTGTTATTAATTGATACTCAATTAATTCAGATTGACATAGCCTAAGATTAGTCATCGAAAAGTTTGTCACATAGTCAGTTATTCCAAGGAAATACTAGAGGAATATGGAAAATCTCTTTTTGTTATTTCTAATATAATTTTGATAAAGTTACAAAACAGTTAAATAAAATCTGTAATCTATTTTCTTTTAAACAAAGCCCCAGTGAGAAATATGAAGATAATCTCACGTCATTTTTATCAGATGTTGATTGGTTGTTACCAGAGGAACTTGTGAAGATACAGTTACATTTGAATTCTCAAACTTTTCTTTGGTAGGCAGGCATGTTCACAAACATTTAGAGCGACAGACATTCAGGACACCCCCTACTGCCTGTGCAAAACATAAAGGAAGATTAAAGTTATTAATTATTTTTCTCTTACTAGTTACTTGAAGTTCCTAAGGGCTATAAAGGAAAGCGAAGAATATGAAAGAAATAATTCCATACTACAGTTTCATTTTTCTTTAGATTCTTTTAGGCACTGATGTGCTGTTCATCTTTCAGCTGTTCCTTCAAAAATGTAAATGTATTGAAATGTAGTAGAGTAGCGCACTGTGCATTGAGTGCACAGCCCTTCGTGAGAAACAATACGTGTTTTATAGGTAATATTGATCTGGCGAGGTCTGCTTTAAACATTCACATACAGAATTCTACTATTCCAAGTCTCTTCCACTCTTTAGGAATCATATATTTGCCAATTTCCAACACTTCTATTGTACTTGTTTCCTGCTTAGGTCTATTTAAGAGGCTTAGGCATTCCTATAAAAGAGATGTTGCAATTCTTCATTGTCCAATACAGTCATGGTTTAACGTTATCTGCAATTAAGTACCATACAGTTGCTTGCTCACCTTCCCCACCTCTCCCAGTGCAGGACGAGAGTCAAAGGAAAAGACAAGGAAGCTTGTGAAGTTGAGATAAGTAATATTTAATAATATATATTAAAATTATAGTGATACTAATACTAACAATGCTACTGAAAATAAGTAATTTAAATAACATAAAACATATGATACAATCGCTCACTACTTGCCGACTGACACACAGCCAGGTCCCAGAGAAGGAAGAACCTGCAGACCCAGAGCCCCAACACCACGGGGGACAAAAAGCCAGTGGAATACCCAACCCACTAACAAAGAAACCTGCCCCACTGCTAACAATCATGTCAAGAGTTAACAAAAGCGCTAAGGATCTGGCTATCAAGCTAGCCCAAAATTTTAACAATCCTCTCCCCCAGGCCACTTTCTGCCTCAGGACTGCGCATGTGCACTGAGCCTGAGTACCATGGAATGAAACCATGGGCCACTCTGGGCTAGTTGACAGCACCGTGAAGTAAAGGAGCTCGTTCCTGTCTGAAACCAGCAAAACCACACAGCATAGCTCTCAGATTCAGATATTCCGTATTTATTCCCACTTATTCTACTTATGTTGCCATTCTAATTCTACCTTATCCCTAGTTTGTAGTCATCACACACTGCAAAGTGGCAAAACGCCACAAAATGTAGTCTGCAGCTAACTCACAGAACCTTTATATTTCTTTTTTAACTGAGTTCGATGGTAAGTACAGAATTCTGCAAAAAGTACTTCAGGGAAGCTCACTTATCTAGAAAATTAAAAAAAACCCACTTTCCTTAGTCATCTTTCCATGTACACAGATAAGAGATTATAACCTAAACATTTAGCTCTCCTTAGTAAGTGTATTTAGAAAACTACTTGACTACTTCTGTGGGAAAGTCATTCTGAGTAGGAAATTACACTTTACCAACAGATACTTGATCCATCTGGAATTCTCACTGACAATCTTCAGAGCAGGAGGCTCTCATCTGAAAAACACAGCCATCTAAATGCAATAACTCATCAACTATTTTAAATAAAAATTAGTCACAACTATAAAAAATAGGACTGTAAGGGTGTTTTGTAGTCTTAAATTATTCAGATAGTTTTAAAATGACATCCTAATATTTTCATTTAACTTTTCAAAACTCCATAATGCTTTGTGAAAGTCACCTTTTTCTTTTTTTTTTTTTTTAATAAAGAAATAGTTCCCAGGAAGATATTCTGAAATTAGGTGCTTGTTTTGGCGGGAGAAAGAGACCGGAAAGGAAAGCAGTAAAATTGCTACTGATATTTGTATGGACTATGTCATTGCAATATGTAGCTGTTCTTTTCATATGCCTGGGGTCATTAAAGTAAGTCTAAAATCTGTCCATATGCTTTATCACTATGTACCCTATAACAAGGGAAATTTGAATTGAGCACATTAAAAGCATGACATGTCCCACATAAAAGTTTCAAAGAAAATCTGGCAATTATCTATATGACAAACTCTTTCTTTCTTTTTTTCCCACTACAACGGAATCCCTATGTCACCCAACAATCCCATTCCTTTTGACTCAATTTCATTGTAGGAAATCGACTCAATTTCTGCAGTACACCTGAAAGAGTGGCCCATTTAGTTATTTGGCTGAAAAATGAATGAAAGCTTCTGCAGCTTATAAAATAATACTTTTATGATTTCATTGAAGTTACCTCATAAATATAATGCTAAACAGAAGGCTTTGCTATTTTTCTAGCGGGAATAACTTTAAAAAAAAAAAAAAGTATAATTTCCCTTGTGGTTTCGCTGTACAATATGGATTTTTTCAAGGAATATTTTTAGCAGGCTAAAAAATTGACTGGATATCTTTTACACACAGGCAGCTGAGATATCTTCTTATTACACAACTCTTCACAGTTTTGTGCAGCACAAATACAGTAATTGTGAGCAAGATGATATTTGTTGATGGCAGTTCTGCCCACTGTACCACTGTCTGTCAGGACTAGATTGTGTTTTCTTTCCACCTCCTTGTAAACAAACAAGGGCTTAAAGCACACACCAGATATTTATATTACAATATTTAATATCAATTATTAAGTCCAAATAGAGGAAGGAAGTGGAAGAAGTAGATAAGGATTTTTGTTGGATCATGTATTGAGTCTTTTTAGAGTTCAGATATAAAGATTTACTACCTTACAGTTTTAACCTTTTTTTTTTCAAATGCATACTAATAATATCTTTTTCCAAATGGTTTGTATGCATTATATTTATTCATTAATAGAATGATAATTACTGATACTGGTAGACAACTATTAACATCAATATCCAAGTATTTGCCTACTGGTCAAGCACTCTCTGAACTCTTTGATCCAGTGCAATCTTATACTGGATGGAAGTGTATGGTGGATTATGGGGAACATATAACTCCAGATATATTGTGAGACATGTATACAGCAATACAGAAAAATAGAGAACTGCAGCTTAATGCTGTATGAACTCAAAATGAAATGTCACCACCCCACAACCGAGGCAGTTTTTACAATATACTGTTCTTCGACAAGTTCCAATGTTTCAACTCAGTTAGGTCCAAAAACCAAGCGTTGAAACAGCTAAATTTCCCCATGGAACAGTAATTTCAATTTTTGCTCAGGTCTTCTTAATGTTACCTCAGCAACCTTCCTTTTTGACTGTTACACAGGTTTGTCTGCATTACCAGTGGGAAAGCATCCTTCATTTATGAGGTGGGAAAGCAACCTCTGCAGAGCCATTACTTCCCCTTTCCGTAATGGTGTAAAGAGAGTAGGCTGAGCCCTGATATTATTTCTTTACCCAGGAATGTAACAGGACTAACACAGTGGCACCTGGCCATATAATTGCATGAGGTATAGAGCTGTTGCATTACAGTCTATTCTACCCAGAGGTGATGGCAGAAAGGAGATTGTGGCTGAGTTACAATCTGTATCTGGGACACTGCAAGAAAAAATCCTATGCTGTTTGCTCTTTCTGTGCCATTGGCACAATATTTGTACGAAGCCACAGTTCAGTTATTAGTTATAGCCACTGCAAAGACTATGGTCTAGTATATATTAATATAATAATAATTTGGCTAGTATAACCATGTCATTAATTTTAATAAAAATATGGTTGTGCACTAGGACTGAAAATTTTTTTTAAAATGTGATGTCTCTACAGAGGAAATCAAGTACAAATCATCAATTTAAACTAATAAACTCTAGTTTCTTAACAAGTCTTCAGTTATTTATTATTTTGTCTCCAAAAATAATTTCTAAGAGTAGTAAAATTATTCTATGAAGATGTACTTCAACACTCATTGGCTTGACAGCTTCATTGCAATACAAGCCAATATATTTGTATTGCAGGTTTCTGTATTATATCATTTAACGTCTCCCATGCTGAAGCTGAAAATTAGAAGGAAATAGCTTTTTGATACTCACCGCATGTTGCCTTTAAGGGGGAATCTAAGACATTAGTTCATAAATATAAGGGTGATTTCTTCTCTGTGAAATTACACTGAAGTTAGCAGGACTGTCCCAGGACAGTGCTGCTGCTCAAATTATGGACATTGTATTCCAGCCCCAACATGCCTCTTTATTACCTGTATGAATATGTTTGCGGTACTCAAAAATAATTAGCTAAGATGTTAAAAATAACTTTCTAACCAAGTTCACCTCAATAAATGTTTTACATTCACAAAAGACTTTGCTTATCCATCTAGTTAAGTGTTTTAAAATTATTTGTTAACCAATGAACAGATCAAAATTCAACTTCTTTGTTATCATGCTAACTAACTGAAGAGGTGCATATGTCAAGTACAATTAGGTCCAGGCACATGTAAGCTCATAAAACAGTCATCATTCCTTTTTCCCTGCCTTCTAAAAGAAAGAGGAATCACAGCAAACTGAGCTTACTATTTAATGAAAACCAAAAAATGGTGAACTTCTACCTGGTCTGCCTAGCTACAGAAATAAGAACTAATGACATTCGTCTTTGCATCATGATTCAATGTTTTCAGGTACTTAATGTTCTTTGGTATTTCAGGCAATGATGTAGATACTTAGACTGTAGATAGTTCATTTAAGCAAGCTGAAGTTTTCCCATGATTCTTAGTCGTGTATTCAACCCACTATGCTTGGCTTAAATCTAAAACTAGGAAACAGGTAATTAGATACAAGACCAAGCTCTACTATCTTGAAAGAACCAGACTATTCTCTTACCTGTACAAGAATTCATTATTATAGCACATAATTTAATGATTGCATAATCACTTGGTCACTGAAGTATTTCCTTTTGTACTTTTCCTATAAACAGTAATAACATTTAACATTGTTTGATGTTCACAAATATTCACATATGTTAATGACCCATGAAATGCAGTAAGAATATTAAATTGTTAACTGTTGCCTAAATTCTGTGGAGCCAGCCAAGACATTGACAACCAGTAATATGCAGGAAAGGAAAGTTAGAATAATCGCATTCATTCAATAGGAAAACAAGAAAGAAAGAAACTCACAACAGCTGTTAATTAGACACAGGCCAAAACAGAATTACCCATGTGCAAGAACAATAGAAAAGTGTTAGTGTGAAAAATTCATTCATTCCAAAGAATTAGTTTCTTCCTGTGTGTGAGTCTAAAGAGAACTCCACCATAAAGTCTTTCTCCTTCTGAAATAAAGTTTTTTCTCTGTAGTTAGATAGCCCTGGCAATGTAAAATGATGCACTTTTATGCCAAACATACAAAAGCACTAGCTTGAAGATAACTGTGAAATGATCCTATTCATCTCCATGGAGTGTTAAATGTGAGATCTAATTAGCTAAATCTGTTCACCATTTTATTGTTGATCACCCTCCTTTAAATATACAACTAAAGCTATCCATTTTGATTAAATGTCACTCTTTAGAGTCAGAGGAGCTACTGAAGTCATAAAAAAGAAAAAACATTCAGAGTGTAGAAACTTTTGTTATCATCTTCACCTTCAAATCTACTTTTTTTGTGAGCTTAAATTTTTTACTTAGTTGATTGTTGCTATTGTTGCTTTTTCAGTGGTGAGACATTCATTCATTCATTAAAGTAACTATATCATACTATGAGCTACTTAGTAAATAATCTCAAATGTTTTTTAGACCCCAGATATGCTCACATACTGAGGTTTAAACTGATGGTGGCTCTCCACTGCTATATTTTTCAGTGTATTTTTCACAGTTAAGAAGCTGTTAATTTATGGTGGGTTTGGGTTTGGTTTTTTTTTTTTTTGGTTCTTTTTTGGTTGGTTGGTTGGTTTTTGTTTTTCTTTTTCTCTTTTTTTCAAAATGCTACTTATATAAACAGCATGGAAAGAAAACAGTGGAATGAAAATGAAGGACAGATGCAGAATATTCCTGAGAAATAAAAAGCAAGGCAAGCCTCAGTCTAAATCCTGAGGCAACAAGCTACATATGTTCACCACATGAGCAGGAGACATGATTATGGTGGGTGTGAAAGCTATTGTGTATCCTTAATATAGACTTCCTACACTACCTTTGAGCATCTGCTAACATTTTAAATTTTGAAGTGCAAGTTTTAGAGAAACTGTTCAGGTGGCAGCAAGATCTCAAAAGCTGTGAAGTGGAGATGAATTAATAGGGAGATGCAAGTTGGAGAAGAGATCTGAGACACCTACGTGTTCATTACAGCCCAGATTTAGCCAAACCTTTACGCTCATGGTCAGTAGGTGTCTGGATCAAAAATCAAGACGTAGCTCTAATGATCTCCTTAATTCAGTATGATTTCCAGTGTGCTAATAAATATGGCAATGGATAAGCAGCATGACTCCTGGCAGACAGAAAGTCAGGCTGGAGAGAATTGAAACTGTAGTTCTGTGCAAGACTGTGTCAGCCAGTCTAGCTGTCTAAGCTGCAAACAAAATGCTACGTTCATGAAGACTGATCCAATTGGACACTTTCTACTTCAAATCTGAATAACACTTCTGGTAGCCAGGGGTTGAAGATATTCTGCTCTTGAAATGTAGATCTACACCTGTCATGGCCAGTCCAACCCTTGTTTACCACAGTTTTCCCAGATATAAAATAGAGCTAATGCTACTGATCTAATTCAGAAGCCTTTTAAAGTGATTAACAGGGTTAAACACTGAATTTTTTTATGTAAGAGCTTTCAGTTAGTAGAAAGTGCATCAGTTAAATAGCTGCCTGAACTGTAAATGTGAACAATCCCTTTTTTGAACATGCTCAGAAATAGTTAACATAATCAAAACCCCTTTTGTGGCTGTGTGAATTTAATTCAATATCTAACATTTCTGAACACCAGAGAATTATAAGGTTATATGTATCATGAATAAGAGAAAATAAAATATTTTTAAAAAAGAGAATTTGAAGACCTCTCTTCTCCCAAGTGACAAGTGATGGGACAAGAGGAAACAGCCTCAAGTTGAACCAGGGAAAGTTTAGACTGAATATTAAGAAACATTTCTACACTGAAAGGTTTATCATGCATTGGAAAGGGCTGCCTAGGGAAGTGGTTGAGTGACCTTCCCTGGAGGTATTTAAAAGATGTGTGCATGAGACGCTTAGGAACATGGTTTAGTGATGGACTTCACAGTGCTGGGTTAATGGTTGGACTTGATGATCTTAATGGTCTTTTCCAACCAAAAATATTCTATGATTCTATGATTCTATTATACATTTCTTAGTTCATTGACTTTGACTGCACATGAGTAAAAAATCTGATGCTGATCAAATTGATTACAAGATACAGCACATTAGCAAAGCTACTTTCAGTCATCTTTCCTTTCCCTTTCCTTTTAATTTACATAACAAGCTTTCCATTGAGGTAATAGTCAAGCGCTCTGAGAGACAGAATGAGTATATCTTCATGTAATATTCAATCAGCAACTGTCCACTTTGATTTGGATGAAACATATCCTTGGTTCATGCTGCTGTCACTGTTACACATTTACTGAAAACATTATTGTTCTCTTGACTGTAGACTGGGATTAGTGACTAGCAATTTATTCAGATTCATAAATCCCTTCCCAGAGATACTTTGTTTATAAGACTTCTTTTTGAGAAGGAAGGGTGGGGGAGAGGGAGAGGAGCAATGGTGGTGTAGTTAGACAATCATCATTACCCCTTTCAAAATACATAATGTTTTGCTTTTCTTCTCTGAAAACCAGTGACTTCACAATTAGCTAGAATTAGAGCTATGGTTTCTACTCTGGTATCATTGCATGACTTGATTAAGCTGCATTATTGTTATCAAAACTATGTATCAGCTATAACTGTCCTGTTGCACAAGCAGTCTGTATCAAAAATTAATTATGAAAAGGCATAGCCAAAGTTTTTCAAGGACCTTTAAAAATTATGTATATGATGTGTTCCTTGAAGCCATGGGTAGAGCAGGAGAACAGTAGAATACTTTGTTTAACAACAAAAAGATATGTTACCTCAGGAAATTATTGGGGTTTAATGGTAATATTTTAGCATACTGAAACACTAAAATATTGCTGACTGTTTAGAGAGTTTCTGGTGAACTTAAGAGATAGGATAGGAAGCCTGTGCACTAGGGATTCAATTATGTATATTCAGTCAAGATAGAACAGAAAGTAAGCTATGAGAATTTAAATAATTATCTAGTATAGTCTCTTATTAGTAAATTTTTGGCAAGTACATAGAAGCAGGCATTCAAAAGGGGTTTTAACAGAACAGTTGGATTTTCAGTCACATCTGGTTTAGTGTGGTAACTATGCTGCATCTATTACAGGTAAATATTCTGCATAAGACTACCTTTTAGCATTTTCCAGCTTTTCTCTGGAAGGAGTTGTGCAGAGAAACAGAATGGATCATGGTGAAGGAACTCACAATGTTTTTAGCAAACGTGCAGCAGTGAACAGCTCTAGGCTTACAGCCTGGACATTTCTGCCTTTGCACATCTGGCCCCACGATTAGTAGAAAACAATGCCCAAATACTTGCCCACATCTACTGTCCTTTTCACAACTCAGACTCTCAAAATCACAATATTGACTTGTATTGTTTTCAGATAACTAGTGTGGTTTGGATTTCTTTTGGTTTCCCTTTTGGGAATCTCTAGGGACACTTTTTCCCTCAAAATGAGTAAAGTGAGTAGTGTAGGATCTTGAAGGTTAAACTAAATTTCTTTGTTATATGAAAGGCTTCTTGTTAAACCTTAGGTTGCATAGGCTCAGTTTGGTCAGAAATACAATTAAGAGCCATCAATAATGACGGGCATAGGGTATGTAAGTCTTTTTGATTTGGGCCCTAACTTAATAATATATTGTGAGAAAAAATACTAAATGTTTTAAGCAGTCATATATTACCAGAAAAAGATATATAAATACCTAAGATAACAGAAATATGGATAACAAGATTGACTGAATTTTCTATGTATTCAGGTGACTCCAGAAGCATGGGCCCTTAAAAAAAGGAAGAATCTGCATCATATCCCAAGATTCATGAAAAACTAGTAATAGTAGGAAACATGGGCACAGCAACACACAGATCATCACTTCTGTTCAAGAAGTATTGGATTAATTTATAGTAGTAACGTCAGTGCAAGCAGATCTGGAAATACTCAGCACATTCCATTCTCTCTCTTATTAAAAAAAAAAAAAAAAAAAAAAAAAAAAAAAAAAGGAAGATATTAAATTTCCAGCAATTGATCACAGAAAATACCAGTCTGGTAGAGTTACCTTTGTACTTTGTGTGTACAATATTACAGTGTCACCATGGCTATGGAAATATTGCTTTGCATGGTTCGTTTTAAATACACAAATAACATGCAGAGAAAATCCACAGCACAAAGGAAATTCAGCAATGGAATGCAAAAAGAAGACTGAGTGATACCAAAGATACAAGCGTAATAACATGCAAGATCCAATTACCAACAGCTGTCCTGCATCCGGGCTGGGTTTGTGAAGGAGGTGTGAATGATACAGCCAATACTTTATCACACAGCTTTATTTATGAAAGCCACTAAATCCTTAACTTGACATTAGGAAGTATTTGACATAAAAATCTAAAAAGAATTGCCTGAGTTTATAGACATATTTTAGAGATCACGCACAGAACTGCTGTGTTAGGAATGGGGTCTCTTTCAAATGAATGTCACATCTATGCTAGAACCTTCAGGTATGATTTTAAGAAGGGAAATTACAGAAAATGTGTCCACATGTGGTGTGTTTCAAATTGTTTTCTGTCATTCTGTCCATATTCTGAATTTAGGCAGCAATAACACAACCACTACATCTTTTTGTGTGTTTTTTCCAAAACAGAAAAAGAATTTGCAACTAACAAGTTATGCACATTTGTTCTCCTTCTACTGCACCATAATTTATTGATAACAATAATTCAAGTAAGAAGCACCTGTGGCCTTTTTAATTTTCTTTTGTTGACGTAAATGAAGTTAAATAGAAGTAATTGTCAAAAATGAAAGAGGCTGATCCTGGCACTATGTCATGATATTTCACAAGGACATGAATTTACTCATGGAAATCTTTTCATAAAATAGAAAAGGTAGGATTTACACATTGCTTTTTCGTGGTTTGTCGGGGTTTGTTTGGTTTTTTTTTTTTTTTTGTTGGTTTGGTTTGGTTTGGTTTGGTTTGGTTTCCAGAAGAGGTATTGTTTTTTTTCCTCTGAAGTTAGGTTCATTCTTAATAATCTAAGGAAAGTACTGTAGCAGTATTTCCCTTTCCGATGAGCTGTTGCTATCATGAATGTACTATTGTTTTATTTATGGTTTACATATGAAACTTGTTTTATTTATGGTCTGCATATGAAATTGAGCTGGCCCATTTCAATCGGTGCAGTATTACATCTTTCAGAAATAAGTTCTGGCTGTTTGCAAACCCTAATAAGAAGATGGAAGAGTACATGAGGAATAAGTAACAGACTGAAGTCTCTTACCTTTCTCATTCTAGGTACTGCGTTCATAAATTTTATCATTTTTCTCCGTTGTTCATGTCCACTGTGAGCTATCCTTTGGATCATAGAATTATGCTGGATGGAACGGACCTCCTTGGGCAGCTAGTGCAACTACATACTCAGAGCAGATCCAATAAAAACAGGTTGCTAAAAGCCACGTCCAGGCAAGTTCTGCATGGCCACACAACCTCTCTGGCAACCTGTTCCAGTTTTTTATCACACTCATGGAGAAAGATTTTTCTTCCTTGCCTCTCTGCTCAATCTCCCTTACCATTTTGGTCACTCTTCAAAGAGCTTGCTCCAGTATGCCCCTGTCTTTCTTGTGCAGGGAGCCCAGAACAGGACACTGATCCAGATGTGATCTCACTAATGATGTCAAATAGAGGGGAAGAATCTTCTCCCAGGACCTCCTGACAGCACGCCACATCCCAAGAGGTGGTTGGTTTTTTTTTTGCAGTGAGGGCAGGCTGCTGAATCACATTCAAATTCTTGTGTAGCAGGACTCAGATCCTTTTCTGCAAAACTGCTTTCCATCCAGTTGTCTCCCAGCCTGCACAGTGGCATGGCATTATTGCTTACTAGATATAGACTTTGCAATTGTCTCTGTTAACATTTCTGATGTCTCTACTAGGCTGTTACCCCAGTCTGAGTAATATCCCAATACTCCACAGCACTGATCTCTCCTCTCAGTTTGGTAAAGAACTTGCTGGTCCCACTCTATCCATTCATCCTGGTCATTTATAAAAGTGGCAAACATTATTGTCCCAGCAGCCATCACTGAAGAACACCACCTGTAACCACCCACTGGTTGGGTTTTTACAACAGATCACAACCCACTGGTGCAGTGCACCAGTCAATTTTCCAACCAACTTATTGTCCACTTATTGGTCCATTTATCATTAGTTTGTCTGTAATAATATTATGTCAAACCGTGTCAAAATCTTTGCTCAAGTCAAGGTACACAGCAGTCACTGCTCTCTCTTTAGCCTTGCAGCCAGTCATCTTATCAGGCAAGACAATCAGTTTAGTGAGGCATAATTTGCCCTTGGTAAATTAATACTGACCCTTGCCAAACAACAACTTGTATTTCATGTGGCTGGAAAAGACTTTGAGGAGTTCTCAGTGATGACGATGATATTGACCAGGCTGTAGTTCCCTGGATTCTCGTTTTTACTCTTCCTGAAAATTAGTGCAACATCTATGCTGCAAGCATTCACTTCATGAGTATATGACTGCAGATGAGGACCTACAGTAGAATTTCAGAGTAAGAGTTTATGTTTCATTCAACATGAAGTTCAGTTACTGCTTGGAAAAGACACAGAAGACACTAGTAAAACTTAAACTTTACAGCTCCAACAAAGAATAAAAAAGGTAGTTACTTCCTTTCAAATTTCAGGCCTTAGAAGTAGATACACTAAAATTGCAGACAAGCAGGGTTCTGATCCCTAGTCAAATGAAGACTTCAGATGATGAGAATATTGATTTTAGCGCATGGCTTAAAACGAGGGAGAATACAGACATTCATTATTACTTCCTGGAAGAGTTATAATTGGCTTATAAAGAAGTATGTCCATAAAGAGCTTATGGACCTCAAGTCTTCCATGAATTATAGAATCATAGAATCATTTAAGTTGGAAAAGACCTTTAAGATCCTCAAGTCCAACTGTTAAATTATATTCATACAATTCACAATTTTTGGGGGTAGTGTTCACAATGCTCTTTCAAATACTAATTATTAATAAGATTAAATATTAAAAAGAGTTGTTCTTTTTTTTTTTTCTCTTTCCAATAAATCCAGATTGAATATAGGTGAGTTGCAGATAAAATCAAATATTTAACTTGAAATACATGCTTTGTTAACATCTTACAATATGTAGCTGAGAATGTTTAATATTTTTATGTTATCCTAACGTGTCATAATTACCTTCAGTGTCCTTTCATAATGCCAGATGAGCTGCTGTCATGCAAGAATTTGCACTTTACCTCTAGGTTTTCCACTTTATTTCACATTCTTAACTCAAACATTATTTTCAAATATATTTTGTACTAAGTAAATATGAAAGGCTACATTACATATTGTAAAGGAATGCACTCCATTCTTGGTATACTTACTGATTTTTTATTTGTACTAAGGAAATTTAAGTGCATGCACATCACTGAGAGAGTAGTCCCTAATGAGAGAATGAAATGACTGTGTAGAATAGTTTTCACTGTCAATATCCCAGTTTTCATTTGAAAAAAAAACAAACAAACAAACAAAAAAAAACCACAGAAAACTGAAAGAAGGGAAAAATATAATAGTTTCTCAATTTACTTCTCACCTGTCTTCATTATCCATAGGAATTAACCCACAATTTAAATACTGTTTGACAGCATAGATTATGCATACATACTTAAAATATGAACTTTGATCTAGTTAGTCTAACAGAATTCAGATAGAATTTATATTGTCTCTATTTTGGCCATTGTTGATTAAAACTATTTTTGTATGTTCAGTCAAAAAATAATTTGAAAAGGCTGAGGACAACTGTTGCACCAGACATCCCCTATGTTTTTTAATGAGTCACTTAGGTATAGATCTGTGCTGCAGCACCCAGTGTTCATGCAGTTGGACCCTTTGTAGAACACATTTTGAGAAAAGGGTTTCATTAAAGATTCATAATCGTGAATCTTCTTATGAATTTTGGAGTCCAAGAGCTTTCTGTTTTCAAAACATGGAAAGATGCAACAGTACCAAATGGGATAATCAGAGCTCTTAGGACTGCTCTCTTCAGATTTGAATGAAACCAAAGCCACCTTTCCAGGAGAGTCTTGTGAGAGCATTTCATCATTCCTCACAACTATTAATTTTTAACTAGGCTAACTAATTAGGCTTTTGGCATTTCCATAAGCTTGCAAGAAATAGTTTAGGATTTTTACCTGAAGCAGTGCAAACTCAAATTTCATTCACTTCCCCAAGGAATTCTGTGGCATGATGCAGTAAAGATTATTGCAGCAGTGTCCTGAACATAAAAAGTCCATCTTTTGGCAGAAAGTCCTGTAACAAAATGCCTAGGAACCTTTTAGTACTTTCTTGTCCTTGGGGAAGATACTCAAGCACAGATATTTTCCCTACTCATACCCTTAGTATTATATAAAACCAGGCATATTCCTTCAACGTACTGTTATTCAAGGAAGAACACAAAATTGCCTTATCACAATGTCTGTGGCCTAACCACTGAATCATTTCTAATAAAGGATAGTAATCATCTGTGCTTTGTGAAAAATATGATTCATTGGGCATGCAAGTATGAAAGACTAATATTTAGTCTAGAGTTTTTGAGAGACTTAAGTGAAATATGTATAAATGCGTTCAGAGCTGTTGAGGCTGAAACTCTAGTGACCATGCCCCAAACCATAAAGCTGTATGACTATTTGCTTTAGACTCCCCTTGAGATCAAACAGACATTAATAGGTACGTCAGAGACTAAATCATCTTCAAATTCCCATGTATGTCTCATTGTGGATGACCAATTGCAGCAACCAGCCTACATCTACATAACTTGTATTGGTTGTGGCCAAGTGAGGACTTGTATTTACCTATCACATTACTGGGGTCCAGTCAGTAGTGTTCATACTGATTGTAGTGGTGTTTCGCAGCCAATTCAGTACTCACTCTCTCAAGAAGTTTCCTTCCTTTTTGGCTTACTCTAAACTTTGACCATAATGCAAGTCACCATGAAGTAATGTGACAATCAGGAAATTTTGAGTTGAGTAGAAGCTGGAACTCTAAGATAACATCACAGTGTAGCCATTGTTCTTGTGTTTGCTTCAACTGGCGTTAATGTGGAATATATTAAATAATGTCAAGACAATACAGCAATATGTCAGTGGCAGAGTAGACCAAATGTCCTACAGATAGTTAAGATAGATGGGGGCAACTGAAGTGGTATGACAACATTCTTCCCTACTTGGATATGAAAGAATTCCCCTGACAGAAGAGCACTTACTAGAACAAAAAACCCAGAGAAAAGCAGTTCCTGCCTTGTCACCCCCTTGTATACAAAAAAAAAAAAAAAAAAAAAAAAGTGAAGGAATGGTGGCACTGTCTTGGTAATAGGAAGAAATAGGAGAAAAATCATAGAATCACAGGATGGTTTGGGCTGGAAAGGACCTTATAGATCATCTAGTTCCAACCCCCCTGCCATGGGCAGGGGAACCTTCTACTAGACCAGGTTGCTTAAAGTCTCATGGTTAGCCCATGATTACTGCAGACAAACCAACAGAATAATGAAGAAGCAATTGAGATTATTTTGCCTACTTTGAGGAAACTTTAGAAGATAGTTGATTTAATAGCTCTTTTACTTTCTCTTCTTGGATCCAACATTAGAGCTGGACCTAGACCATCAAATTTATGGCCTGATTATGTTCCATGATGTTTGAATTCTGGAATCATGTCTTTGTGCCATTGGCAGCTAGCATTAACAACACATTAAAGGCTATAAATGGTTCATTTCAAACCCCCACATCTCTCCCATTCCCTGAAATACACTTTATCTGTACCATGAACCTTCAAGATCTGGGCTATTATCTTCAGAGAAAAAAAACATTTTATTATATAAAAATGTAGTAAGAAAAAATATATTTTCTAAGGTTTGCAGAAGGAACAACAGATGTGGACTGAATCACAGGTCTCCATTTAGGATCCTAGTGATCTTTAGAAATATTCCTTTAAACTAATATATTGACAACCTTCCTACAAAATCTGCATAGAATTCTTATAGCCTGTAAAATATGCAGAAAACGTGATGTTGCTACAATTTCTGTTGTTTTCTGTAAGACATATTTGAGAAGCAGAAGATGATCCCAGAGGAAATATTTAACAGCCATGGTATAGACACAGCTCATATCACAATGAGTTGTTAGAACACTTTAAATGTGATTCTACTTTATAGACCAAAATAGCAAAGTAAGGGTTTCTACCTTTATTAACTTACTCTGACTGAGTCTTTTAATGAGTTCACTTTACAAAAGACATTTCTTCTGATTGGCAGTCCTACTCATTAGCCTGTGGATACCTGAAAATATACTTCTTACCATCTAGATACCTGAAAATATACTTCTTACCATCTAGATGCCAAATGATGCTTTCAGTTTTACCTGTTTAGTCTCATTTTCTTCACTTTTTCCCCTCTTATACATAGGCAAATCTTCTGTAAATGTTCAGAGTTGGACTTCTGTATCCCTGGTATAAATGAAGCATTTCTGTTTTACAAGAAGTCCTGTCTACATGCTCCCAAATTATACCTCAGCTGTATACAAATAAGGCATTGATTTAATTGCTTTTGGCTTTGTTATTTTACTGAATAAGTAAATCTAAAGAAAGCATTTTCATGAACACACTTGTCATAAGTCAGTTGGCAACTAATTTCCATATGTTCACAAAGATTTAGTGGTTTAACTAGACCAACACACTTCAGTTAAAATGGAACATCTAGCCTCTACGTGACTAAAATACTGTGTCTAAGATACCTTCCAAAATAGCAATTTATTCACATTTTAATTTGTTATGCAAGAAAACTTTTATATATCTACTAATTTGATCTCCATAACTATGGAAACTAGGAGATTACCAATAACACATTTACCATCTCTGAAGTGGGGAATATTATGATTGCCATTTCAGTAATGAAAAGCTAAGAGAGAGACAGATTAAGAGCTAGACCCATAAAAGGGATTTTGGCATGTGGCCACCAGAATGGAACTCAAAGCTCCAACTAAACTTCCTATGACGTGCCTGGAGGAAATTATCCATTCAAGAGAAGGATTCATAGCAGTCAGCATGCTGAACCAGGGATATGCTTAAACTAGAGAATAGGAAATTATGGAGAGAGCACCCTGTTTGACTCTCACACCTCTTTTTGACATTGATATATCAGCTCTGTAGACTTCAACAGAGTAGGAAAGTACATGATCTAGCTCTGTACTGAAAGTATCTCAACATGAAAAATAAGCCAACACTTACCTCCCTTTATTGACAATACAGTGCTTAATCTGAATAATTTAAGTTTTTCTAAACTTAACGTTAGGGTATATATTTTAAACTGTAATCTGATGTCCTGAACCTTTCTGTTGAAGTAAAAAACTAAGCTGCTCCCCTGGGAGAAGAGAAACCAATTTCCCTTTTCTTTTAAAACATGGCCAGTGGTAAACCTGTATTTCATTAGAGCGCTTAAACTCAGGGCCTTCCTCAATACCAGAACATTCAATCCAACTTTTTCTATCTCCTAGATGTATGCCATAAGCTTAGAGGGTAAGCATTCTGCCTTAAAATACAGAAACAACCCTAGAAAAAGCAACTGGAAACCAGGATTCCTATTTTCATGGGAGAGCTCTAATCACTAGACTAGAAAGTAATATTCTCGACCTTTCCCTTTACCTCCTCACAAACCTGTAATTTTTGCCTCATAGTGACACCACATCAGCATGTTAGGCAGAGTTTTGAGGTGTCATTAGTAAACTGCATCCTTTCCTACAGCAGGTAATGTGTTCTTTCTATACCATGTGTATACAGAGGGAGAAGCTTTGCAGCCACACAAGCCTGAGGGAAAATTCTGGCATACATTCCTCATTTCTCCCTCTAGATTTGTGGTAAAGTACTTGGAGTAAGAAAACATGAGAATTTCTTAAAAAAAAAAAAAAAAAAAAAAAAAAAGATGTTTTATAACAGCTACCTGCATTCAGATTCCTATATTTGTGATAAACAATATACATACACCTATACATAAAAATATATGTGTGTTTAAATACATGTGTCTGATTATAATAAATTTTGCATTCTTTTATGCTCACATTAAACTGAATCTGGGCTCTCAAGAGCCTGGGTCAACGTAAGTATTTACTCACTTTAGACAGCCAATACACGCTTACTGATCAACCACAGCAACACAATGAGAGCAACTGGGCATCACTCTTTTTTTACATCTGTCAGGAAGGCACTAAAGTTATATGGAAACATATTGACGCACTTGCAGGCTTAGCAAAAGTACTGTTTACAGATTCCGTAATTCTGTTCTTCATAATTCCTGAATTTTATGAACTGTTGAGGTGAATGCATGTTATGAAGACATGTAGGCATTAAATTAGATCTGTATTTACATATGTTTATACATGTGCATTTGTATGATGAAAATATTTGTGTACTGTGGCTGTTTAGAAGATATCTATATTTTGTTCCTGATTTAGACTGATTCTTTTAAGATTGCACTGGCAAAAAGAAATAGTAATAATTTTATGTATAAGCAAGTACTTGTGAAAATGTGCAGGGATGACTGCACATCCTCCTCTTTTTCCCTGTGATTAGACCTTTGAGACTCCCTTGTAAGACAGATAAAATCCATTCTATTGGCCACAAAGATAAGATGAAAAGCCGTTATAATTTAAAGTCAAACACAATTTACAAAAATACGTATCTGAATTTTCTAACATAGCATAGCCTATATTATGTATTCATTATTCTGTGCTATTACAACACAACTCTCTTTTGTGGGGGTATGGAAATGGTTCCTGTTGGTTCATCTGTAAAACTATTTGCACAGAGAAAGCTTAGCTGATGGATAATACAAATATGTTTACAGTTCGCTGTTCCCTAATGTTACAGGAGTTTTTGGTCTGGCCATACACAAATAAAAGTGAACTAATGTCTTGATACTTCTTTTTCACTTAGTGCACTTAGCTGTAATTCCAGTTCTACTCTATACTCTAATGAGGAGGTTTTGATTGACAAAGGGCTTTCTACTGAAGAATGGTGGTATCTGGACTTCCAAAACTGTTGTCTTTCTCAAAGACAGATGGTAAATCTGTCAGCAGTAGTATTCTGCACAACAGCAGCCCAGATGCTTTTAAGCTTTCTGTGTGAAGCCTCTCCACCCCTCAAGAGTACCAGTGGGCTACTTGCCAGAGAAAGGTCCCCAAGGCAATTAGCTGCCTCTGAATTCTACTCCAGCTGTATGGTAAGTCAAATGAATGCAGCTTGTTTGGTCATACACCATTTAATGTGAAGAGTCTGCTTCTTTATAATTAAGGCAGCCTTCTATATATCAGTCCAGCTGTGTTCTAATAGAAAGAAGTCTATGTGACCTTCGTTGTTCACAATAGAAACATTTGTTTTACAGTAGCTTTTTTTATTATTATTTAATGAAAACTATAGTAATAACAATTATTATTTTGTAGCTTTTCTGCATGTATATTTTTGCCATCAACAAGATCTCACAGCCACAGTATTTGCAACTCATTTAGTGCAAACTAAAGGACAAAGAACACTGCAAAACATTTTTCATAGTATTCTTCACAGCTGAAGGCTTTGCAATTCAGCTTTACTGGATCCCTGGATCTGTCTCTAGTACAATTGGGATAAATTATAAAATTGATTAAAATATGGAAATTGGTGCTAGAAATTAGAAGTTACATAAAGATTGTCTTTTTGATGGACAATTCTCAGACACACCAGAGCAATTGAACTAGAAGCTAGATCACAGTCCTTCATATGCTACCAGTACAGAATTATTAGATCTCTGCTATGCACCATGTTAAATAAAGCCACCAAAGGAATGTTTTCTTTCAGGGCTGCAGTACTGGGTTTACATGGGATGGTTTTGTTAATGGGGGGGACTTGAGGATGTGGTTTCTGTGAAAAAACACCAACAGCTGCACCCACGTCAGATAGAGCAGGTTCCATCTGGCTCCAAGATGGACACGCACTGTCCAAAGCTGAGTCAATCAGTAATGTGGGTAGTTCCTCTGTAGTAATGTATTTAAGAAGGGGTAAAAAGTGTTGCACAACAGCAGTTGAAAGAGAGGAGAACGAAAATGTGAAAGAAAAAAACTCCACAGATACCCAGGTCAGTGGAGAAGGACAGGGAGGAGGTGCTCCAGGTGCCGGAGCAGACACTCCCCGGCAGCCTGTGGTGCAGCCCATGGTGAGTCCAGCTGTGCCCCTGCAGCCCGTGGAGGCTGACACTGGAGCAAAAATCCACTCTGCAGCCTGTGGAGGAACCCATGCCATAGCAGGGGAGTATGCTCTGAAGGAAGCTGTAGCCCATTGAAAGCTCACACAGGAGCAGTATCCTGGCAGGAACTGCAGCCTGTGGAGAGGAGCAAAGGCTGGAGCAGGTTTGCTGGTAGGACTTGTGACCCCGAGGGGACCCACACTGGAGCAGACTGTTCCTGAAGGACTGTATTCTGTTGGAAGGGACCCACACTGGAGCAGTTTGTGAAGGAGTGAAGCCAATGAGAAGGTCTCATGTTGAAGAAGTTTGTAGATGACTGTCTCCATTGAGAAGGACCTTATGCTGGAGCAAGGGAGTAGTTTGAGGAGATAGGAGTGGCAAAGACAAAGCATTGTGAACTGACCACAACCCCTATTCTCCACCCCCCTGCACCGTGCACAGGAAGGATGAAGAAGAGTCGGCGGTGAAGTTGAGCATGGGAAGAAGGGAGGGGTGGGGGGACGATTTTTTTCTTATTTCTCATTAACTTACTCTGATTAATTGACATTAAATTAAATTAGTTTCCCTAAGTTGCATCTGTTTTTCCCATGATCGTAATTGGTAAGTGATCTCCCTGTTCTTATCTCAAGCCATGGATGTTTTGGCATATTTTCTCACCCTCTCCTGCTGAGAAACGGGAGTGTCAGGGTAGCTTTGTGGGCACCTGGCAGCCAGCCAAAGTCAACATACTACAGTTACAGATACAAATTACTATAGCAATGTATTATTTGAAACATGAATACTTTTATAGATATATATATTGATTTCAACATGCATATAATAATGCTAATAATTAGACAAGTGCTGTTCAGAGACTCCGCAGGGTAACATCTTGAAGACTTATTTCATTGCTTCAAAAGAAATAAATTTGTTTAACCACTGGGCAGCAGCTATTCCTCAAAGAACATGCTCTTGACTTCTATAGTAACTCAAAAACAACAACAAAAAAAACCCATTACTTTCATTCTCTAGTCAGTAGGAAATTTAAGTTTTTGACAATTTAACATTTTGAGTAAAGTTGATGAGTTTAATTTTTCTTTGCTTCCTAGGTATTGGAAAATCAAAATTTTCCCTCTCATACATGTGGTTCTATAGCTTCCATAAAATGTAATTTCTATGTGAAGATAAACATAATTCACAGAAACATACAACAAACATGAAAAATGTAGGAAATTTCTGTTCAGCAAACATGTTTCAGAAGGAATGCAGATTATAGATTTTATATATACATCTGCATATCTATATATCTACATATATATGTGTGTTTATACAGATACACATGTTGACAGCATCAAAAAATGAGGATGATTGATTGAATCTATGAGTCAGATCAATTCATTAGTTTGTTGCTATAAAGATAAATAACATTGCAATCAGAAAAGTACCAGGTACTCACTTGGAGAAAGGGAACCTGTTCAGACCCTGTCTGCCTTAGAGCTGGTTAAAGGAATCACTCTTTACGAAAATGTATGTCTGTATGCAAACTTTCACTGCTTAACTCTCCTGCTAAGGTAATACAACTTCCTAAAAAGGACCAGTCAAAACATCAGTTCCATTCAAATAACACTCATATAGTTATTTATTCCTGTGAAGGAAAGCAAAAATTGCTAGTTGTAGAAATTTAAAAAATTAGTCCTTTACTCTCCTCAAATCAGTCATATTCTCTGTCTTCTCTTTCACACCACAAACGTGCGATCAGTTCATGGGAGAGAGAAAGTCTATTGCGAGATTATGGACCAAATCTTGCTTACATCAAAATTAGTATTAAAACTCTCTTGGGTTTAGAGTAGGGTTAGTGCTTGAAAATTTCATCCAAAAAATATGGAGATTACTATATGCACAAGTATGTATGCTGCATAAGATTTTCCAAGATACAAAAAAGAATTAGGTACATTATGTCGGAGACAAGGTGATAATTTGATATATAAATTCAGTATAATTCCTTCAAAAACAATAGGGATGTTTTGATTTTATACCAGATGTTCCCTCTGCCCAAGATTTTATGGAGGTTATAGTTCCCAGAAAAATAATGTGACTGTTAAGAAAAATGATATTGTAGTTATTTCAAGAGGGTAAGCATTAGTGTTACAGAGATGAACCGTTTGAAATGGAGAAAATGGTAATGAAGACTGGAAAAAAATGGTAATTCCAAAATCAATGAGCCAGAAGATGTCAAAAAGATCACAGCAAGGAAATAGGGAATATAAATTATGCAAATAGAGAGTATTCACAAGAACGAATTTTTGGCAGGAAATAAGCAGATAAGTAATTATTCCCTTTCTAGCAATGGAAGGGAGGAGAATAACTCTTGAGGTTTATGAGATAATGGAGTGACATCAGTCACGCAGCAGTGGTGTTATCAGGAGCAAAAATAGAAAGGAGAGAACCGCACTCCCAGACTCTCTTTTTTGACTCTGTTCCTGTTAGGATCAGCACAGCAAAAGCACTGTTAGATACATTAACGTGGCTGCAACCTAACACTTGGTATGACAGTAGCACTGAAGTTGTAGTCTGGCAATATAAAAGTCAAAGTTTGAGGCCTGGGTTTCAGATACAGTGTAAGTAAGTACAGTGTGAGAACTTGTTTGAAAACTAAATTAACAGAGTCACCACATAAGCGATGGCACAAATAGTAATGATTTCACGAAAAGGGCAGCCACATTTCTGGTATGTCTAAATCCACTCAACACTGTGACCAGAATTATCATCTCCTTTGTTTTCAACAAATCTCTGATTATCTTCAGTCCTATCTCAAACTTGCATGTTACTTCATTCACCTAGTAGTAGTAGGGCCTGCTGCCCTGGTAACACGATATAAAACCATCCAGCTAATCAACTCACAATCACATTTCTGTGTGTACTGATCTCAATGAAATATTAATTTTAGAAGCACAAGCAATTTCTGGTCCACAAGAGTCTGGCAAGTTGTTCACTGTAAGAAAGTTGGAACTGAGCTTTCCTAATGATTTTATGAAGCAACTGCTCCTTTTTTAATGCCTCATGCTTTTGTTCATATAAATTTCTAAATCAGAATTTTGGATATCCACACACAGGAATAGTAAAAGAACAGTTAAAAAAAAAAAAAATTAACCTTTTATCCATCTATGTAAAGCAGTCAAATCCCATCTACTTTTCATGTGTTCACCCTAATTCTGGTTTTGTAACTGAAAATACAATTTGAACATCTCTTCTTTTGTAGCAGACAGAAGGATTACAAAGAAAGAGACCCTTATCCTTAAGTTACTGATAAGTTACACTGCAGACATCCATAATGCACTAATTTCACAGAAGTCCCTAACAGATGATGTCAAGATTGCATGTCCCAGTTATTAGAACTTCCTTATATGTAATTTTTAAATTTAAATACTTTCATGGATGGTCATTGAGTTAGGCTGTGATGAAAAGATGGAACATAACAGTATCTTAAAGAATGATGCAATACAAGTATAGCTTCACATGTGTGCTGTTACATACTTCCTTCCTCTAATGAAGAGCCACTGCTGTAGAAATTACTCCAGGCCCAGCCTCTCAGCAGATGCTCAGAATTTATTGCTGGCTATTGAGGCTTCCATGGCAATAGACAACTCATAACCCTGAGAGAGATGAAGGTAAGAATGTAGATTTAAGTAGGGAGTTGGATGTGAATCCTTGTTATCAAAGCTGCCTAAACTTATAATAAAGCTGATTGATTGCCATCACTCTCCAAAGGATATCACCTCAGTAAGTCTGCAGAAGTACAGGGAGAAGGAGAAGGAGAGGAGATGGCAGACTTTTGGTCAACTGGATAGAAGACATTGTAAATACTAAAGTCAGCATTCGGATTTCAGAAACTGTCGTCTAGATTAAATTCTTAGTGCATATCAGTATTATGATTTAATCTTGTAAATAAGAAATTTTCTATACAGAGGAAAAAGATAGATAGGAGAATATTAAAAACTAACCTTGGTTCAAGTTCCATCTCTAGTAATCTCCACTCTGTAAAATTTTCTCCTTCAGTAGGATTTTCCTGACATGGAATGTGTCCTAATACTTGTAAAACTTGTAAAGCTTGAAATTTTCACCAACCAAAAAAAACAAACCACCACCCACGAAGTCATTAGAAGTGATGAAAATTCTTAATTAAGAAGACTAAAGACTTAAGAAGTCTAAAAATTAGCAAGAACCAAAACACCTATTTGTATCACCAATGATATTATTCAAGCTCTTGGGAGAATATGGCAGTTTTCAGGACATACACTAATGTCACTAACTATTGAATAATTGACTGGAAATGTGTACAGGTCTTTCTGGTGATTAGTATGTACTATAAGGAACAGTGATAATAATTGGCAAGATTGAATGTGAGAACAGTATTGTTAAAAATGGGACACAGAAGAAACTGATTAGACCAGCTATCTCATAACCCAGCCAAAACCAGGCTGTTTTTTACAGTATTTGGTCAATATTTCTTTAAAAAAGCCAATAGATACACTATTTTAAAAGGTTCTATTTTTCAGCTAAAGATGGCAGCAAAGAGTGGTATATAAACCCATCAGAATGCTGACCTGATCGGTTAATATAGTATTCTAATGGTTTATTTACACAAGCTAAACATACACAACAGATTTTCGCCACTATTTGATTAAAGAACATCATATTGTAACATAATCAGAATAGTTCCGAACGTTTCCAATCTACTTTCAGTTAATGACTAGCAGTGTTAACATAATGGTTAAAGATTACAGATTGCTCATAAATAATGTTTCTGCTTGTTGCATGCAATGGTAATTGGGAAATTTTCCTTTCATTACAATTCTGCATGCTAGTGTATAAATTAAGATTCACAGATGACACAACTGAAAGAAATAGGTGGTCAAGGCATGGCTAAATTGTTAAGCTACCTTTTTAAATGTTTTAAATCATTTGTATTGATTAATTATCCAGACCTTTGGGGTAAATCAAAATAATGTTAATGACTACAATGCAGCTATGTCTTCTAAAAGACAGAAAGAGAAACTTTTCCTGGAAAAGACATGAAGTTTTCCCCCATCTACAAGGTCAGTGCTCAGTTGGAGTATTTCATCCACTATTGGACACTGAGATTTAAGATGTTATACACTGAAATGCAGCTCAGGGGGAGGGGAAAAAAACTTTAAAAAAGAACAAATATTGTCTCCATGAAATAATTGGAAAGGTAAGATTTATCCTAAAGAATGAAGGTTTACAGTTAAACAAATACGGCTTCAAAGACCATAGGATTACTGGGGTTTGTGCCTATCATATATGAAAAGAAACAATATGTTTAATTGCATCAAAAAAGATTGAACATAAAAAATATTTTCTAAAAGTAAAGCATGGGAATAGTTTGCTGAGTGACTAAAGTATATGTCACTGATGGTTTTAAAAAATTATTAGATAAATAGGCACTAGTAATTTTATAAACACAAGGAATCCTGTGTTGTACCAAAAGAGTGGGTGAGGACCTTGCAGTGGTCCTTCCAAGATTTTTCTGTGTTTCTACTATTACTGTTTTATTTAGTCAGTTATTCTTAAAAGCAAGTTTGATTGATCAAAGTGGAATGATCTTTTTTTCCCCCATTCATACAGACATAAGTACAGACAGAAAATTTTGAGACAAGTTCTCATGTGCTCTGGGCTTCGTAAACTAAGAGAAAGGCATAGGAAGGGCAAATCGTAAATAAGCCATACATCAGAAGAACCCACACAAATAATTCAGGGAGGAAATATTGCTAAGGTGAACAATTGCAAGCATGATGATACTGGGACCACCCCTTGCAATGTTACATTGTTCTTAGATACTGAGTTTGGTGTGAACCCAAATGCTCCTTGGTCCTCTCACTGGGCACTGCTGAAAAGAGCCTATCTCCATCTTCTTTCATCCTCCCTTCACGTATTTACATACCCTGATAAAATCCACCCTGAACTAGGCTAAAAAGTCCCAGCTCTCTCAGCCTTTTCTCACAGGAGAGATGCTCCAGTCCTTTAGTTGTCTTTGTGCCCCTTCATTGGACTCTGCAATATGTCTACGTCTCTCTTGCACTCAGGAGCCCAGAACTGGACACAGTAGTTCAGGTGTGGCCTCACCAGCAGGTTAAGACCTGCTGTCAATACTTTGCCTAATGCAATGCAGGATCCCATTAGCCTTCTTTGACACAAGGGCACATTGTTGGCTTGTGTTCAACCTGCTGTCTACCACGACCCCGAGGTCCTTTTGTGCAAAGCTACTTTTCACATGGTTGGCCCCGAATGTATATTGGTGGATGGGCTTGCTCCTCCCCAGGTGCAAAACATTGTACTTCCCCTTATTGAAATTCATAAGGTTCCTGTCACTCTGTCAAGGACCCTCTGGATGGTAGCATGACCCTTTGGCATATCAGCCACTCTTCCTAGTTTTGTTTCATCAGTAAACTTGCTGAGAATATACTCTGTTCCAGACTATAAAAAAAGACATTGAAGAAAATGGGACCCAATACTGACCTCTGGGTTACACCACTAGCTACTAGCCTCTCTCCTCAGTGAGACCTTGTGCCACTGACCATGACTCTCTGGACCTGGCCAATCAGCCAGTCTTCAACCCACCTCACTGTTTGCATTGGGTATGGTTTACTGTTCTGAGTCAGAGGAAACTCATGAAGTTGCAACCATTCTTCAAGGACTGGGTATACTCCTCACCTTCTAAAACCTCCAAAGTGCATTCACTCTTCCCAGCACAGCCTGGTTTGGATCTGTGCATGAAGGGAATAATCTGTGCTCCATTTAGTGGAGAAATGGCAACCACATCTAAGATTCATCTAAGGCTGTTAGATAGTATGATATACCTCTCATGTTTTTTCAACAGAGTTCTGTGGTCTCGTTTCCATTACTTGTGGAAGTTGATTGGAAATTCCAACCCTTGTGGATTCCTTCCAATCCTTCCACATACTTTACAATACTGGCTGATCTTTGGCTGACCTACAGCTACCATGCTCTGTCACTGATATTACTGAATCAGACTGATATTTGATCTATTGATCAAATGAAGCTAGCATGTGAGGTTATAGAGTGAAGCCAGAGGCTACAGTATGGCAGTACAGCTGCTGGCTATGTAACCTGCTGGGGTGTGCTCCAAGGGATACCCTCTACCCCTGACTTCCACTGTCACCCAGTCCTGGCACACAGCTTTCCATGCTGTCTTCCCTTGCCTCACACCAATGCTTTTGCAGACTTTGTCAAAATGAAGGTCTGCGATAAAGTGTACTGCTGAGAAAGCAGACCTTCCAAGAGTGCACATTAATCAGAAATAATCTCCTCATGGTGCAATGAATATTGATATTCTTATTTGTAGTATGTAATACCATGGAGCTTCCCAGTCTCATCAAGTAGAACACTACCATACAGAGAGGGGAAAGGAGGAAAAGGAGGAAGGAAAGGGAAAGAGAAAAGGAAAAGAAACATTAAAACATAAAAATAAAATAAAATTTAAAAAAAAGAGCTGGTTTCATTCTAAATTCTAACTTCCAAATCAAATAATATATTTTTTCTTAAAGGAAACAGTGTTCAAAACAAACACCTAAATTTACCTCTGCACTGTCTTCATGATATCTGCCTTTACTCTAGCATCAAAAGGCAAATCTCCACCTCAGTAGCACTTATGTACTGTATAGCAGAGAATTAATTTTTAGTAAGTACCAACCTGGCATTCAGCCTTTGTAAACTGGGGTCTTTATGTTACATGCAAGGAGTAAAGTCATTTGTTACAGAAAATAAAGCACTGAGAAGGCAATTACTACAAGAATGGTAACTACACCTTTACCTGTAGTTGTAGTACTAAGGGGGTAAGGAGTTGTTCAGAAATTATTACATTAACCTCAAGGAGGCAAATATGGATTTTTTTTTTTGCTGTGGCTGTTGTAATCCATTATTTGATTAATATAACCCACAGAAGACTGTGTCACTGCAATTTCAATTAGCATCAGGGAAAAATATCAGCAGATTTAGACTTTCATTTTCCCTGGATTACAAAACGTAATTTTGAAACAAATATTTCTGTTGACGTTCCTGTCACTTAATTAAATTCTCTATTGGCCAGAAAGGACATCACACTCAGAGGTATGAATAATGAGATTTTCAAAAAAGATCAAGATTCATCCATCATAATTAATCTCTAAGCATTAGAAATTAATCTGAATCTTTCACAAACTAGATTATACCATCCCTGTTTTCAGATGTTTTGTCACAGCCTCCAGTGGTCTGTGCAGTCAGAAAATGAATACTGCATTAGATGAGCCCAGGATCTAATTCAGCATAGCACTTCATAATTATTCATAAATATCATAAATATTTAAGATGTGTTTCCTTAAGAAGATATAAACAAAGTAACTGTGAGAAAGCCTACTGTTTTGTCATATCCCATCCCAGATATTTGAAAGCTCTCTTGCAGCAGGAAACTAGGACATTGTACACATAGTACAATGAAAGTTGCACAATGAGGTAGAGACATCAGTAACCAAATTAAAAGCTGAGGTAGTGATATTATTTCCTTCATAAATTACTGATTTATAAGTAAGAAGTTCTTTCCTATAATACATAAGATTTCTCTTCCTCTTGTAAACATGCAGCTATTTTACCCAAACTATGTTTTGCGGTACAAATTTACTGGTATTTCCCTTAGCCACAGAGCAGGTTTCTTTAAAATGCAATCCAACCTTGAAAGTGATTATTTAGTTCTCTGTTCTTATGAGTCAGTGACTCCAATATTAAAACTGCTAGCAATGAATTTGAAAAAAAATTAACTGCCAGCCACACAAACTCAACCTGAAAGTCAACCTGCTTCCTTCCTTTAGTAGAGTAATAAAGATTCTACAGACCAAATTGTACCTCAATTATGAATGTGTAGCTTCATTGTCTTCTGATTATGTTTTCAGTGACATCTGTGGCACCCTATTCCCATCAATGTTTTTATTCATGTGTAACCTTAGGTAACTAACTGGAATCTGCTTTATCTTGCCCTAGATAGTGATGTAGGAAAGACTGCATCTCCCTTTTAATGTTTCCCTGACCTTAATGTAGAGGCAAATAATATTAGAAATCCTGTATTTTTGTGACTATTCTTAGTAGACAATACCTTGTTAAGAAGCGTATATCTGTTTGGTCAGAAGAACAATAGAAATCTGATACTTAATGTCAGTATATCCTGAAAGTCAGTGGACTTATATCTACATTGCTGAAAAAAAGCCTGCTACAGACCTTTGGCATAGAATTTACACAATAATGTTTACATTTGCATAAAGGAGGAGCAGCTCTATGCACAAGGAAAAACCTGACTATCCATACACTGTAGTTATACAGCTGCATTATCACATCTAAACTACTAAACTGTCCTTCAGTGATGATTTTTAGCCTGAGATCATACTTGTGTATTTGTACTACTTCTGTTCTAGAGAGGAAGCTATTAGAATGTCATGAGCCAAAGGACAGATTTTAAAAGACATTTCAGTACATAAAGATGAAGATGTGTCTAATAGGTTCTATAATTTTAGTGTTAGATTTCCAAATTTCTATTGGAATAGATTACTAGCATTACACTCTTAAAATTTTTTTAGAAAATATTTGCTCTAGACTTATTCTAAATTTGTCTCTGATCACTTTGGACCTGCAGTGTATACATTTCATCCTCTCTTGAATATGATTTTACTCACAATCTAATTGTAATAAAATAATCTGTGGAAAATTCATGCATGCCTGAAACAAGGGTGGTTTTTAAACTGTTTGGAAGAGGGAGTACCCTCTTCCAAATGAAGAATAAATATGGTAGCTCTTTATGAAGAGTCACTGTATAAAATGCAATAAATTTTGAGTATAAACAAAATTCATCTTGAAAACCACTGTTTCAAATAGCATACTTTTTTTAGAGTTGCTAATCAACATTTCTCATTAATTTTTTTTTTAACAAAACTGTGGAAGGAAACAATTTTGGGGGGTAGCATTTTTTAAGTTTATACTTTGTGTTTTCTTCTGAAATTAGAAAGTTAGAATCATTCTTATTTAAAAAAAAAAAAAAAAAGGTAATTTTTCTTTATTTATGTACAATTTATGATGGTCTCTGTTCCAGTACTGGTGAATGTGTAGAACCAGAATAAGATAAATTTCAAATATACTCATAATATACAGTACTAGCTTTTTCTTCAATGACAAGACCTCTGACATCTGCTGCTACTCAGAAGGAGGAGAATGACCAGATTGAATTAACTAAAAAATGCTTGTAGTTATCCTGAAGAGCTAAAGAAAATTATAACCTGAAAACCACATTCATGCAAGAAAAATTTTAGTGCAAATATGGGGTTTTATTAGCACAGAAAAAACATGTATGTGTCTGTGTCAATTTAAGGCTAATCAGTTTCAAACTGGGGTCTGAATAGTTTCATATAGATAAGTGACAGTATAAAGCATATGGAAAATAAATTAAGTTTCAAAAACGCTAGTTGAGGGTTGCTCAAAAAAACCTCAATAATAATATCTATAATATTAAGTTGAAGTCTACAGTCTTAAACAATCAAATCTGCTCTTCAGATTTCTTTTTAATACCTATATTATCATCATGTGTCATTCCATCTGCCAGCTACTCCAACAAAACTGCTAGGTTTCTGCTTCAGTAGGTCTTGAACTCATCACTTTAAATACCCTATCAGCTCTAAAGCACTCTGAAAATCTAATTTTCCATCCGTGAATTTGTTTTGCCTCATACCATAAAATCATAGATAACTCATATAATGAAGCCTGAATGTAGATGAAGGCAGCTATAAATGTAATGCACCATAATCAGAATGAAGAAACTTTGTTTAGAAAACCACCTTATTAAACTTGGTTTACACAAAAACCCCCAAATGTAAGTCAGGAAGAGGTTCACATACAGGTAATTTACCTTTCTAACTGATGAAATATTGCACGCATACAACATCAGCTGCATTGGAACTGGCTCTCGTCTGAGCATCCAGACAGTAATTCCCTTTCAAATAGCCTATTCCAGCCAAAACGTTGAAAAGAAAAATGCTGGTGAGATGGGAAAAATTCATGACAATTTGCCTATAGTTGAATTTTTATATATGTTGTCTTGCTATTTTTAAACTATTATACCTACTCTTCACTTATGTTGCCATTTGCGAGGTTAAATGTTTGTCTTGTTGACCTACATTACCATTATAGAGAAACAACTGTCATAGCTCTGTCACTGTGCACTAACTGTGAATGAAAGTAACTTGTTATGCAGAATACTCACCGAATTTGATTAAAATAGCCAGCGTTTTAAATTAATGCTAAAGTGTATAATCAGATACAGGCATAAACTTTCTGCCTCTGAACTCTATTAAATGGTCTTTCACCTGCTGCTATTAAAATTTTGTCAATAAACAAATTAAATATTACACCCTAGCAGTTTCCTAGCTCAATCTACAAAAGAAAAATATTCAGGTGGAATTAAATATTAAGAAAAAAAGAAATGCTAATACTGGGAAAGTAATGGTGTACTTAGTTCTTAACTCATGTACATTGGAAGATTTTATCTAAAGTTTATTAAAGTGTCCCAAAATATAAGCGGTCATCACAAGAAATACAAATACTATTTAAAGATGAGGAAATTAAATCTCTCTCTCTCTTCCCATCCCACCTCACCCCCCACTGCCACCCTAAGCAAGAATACAAGGTGTAAAAATGTTATATGACTTGAAAAATATGTTCACAAAACCATCTGCAGCTTCTGAGCAGAAAAGGAAACTCAATTAACTTGCTACAGTATGCGAAATTCAGAATAAATCAGTGTTTCTCAACATTACACAAATAAGATAGCAACAAGAAGTTGTGAGGTAAAATAACTGCTCCAAAGAAAGAAAAGCCTAGATAGAGGTTTTTAGCGTGAAAAATAGGAAGAGGTAACTCTGAAAAGGATTATGGAAGTCCCATACATATAACAGAAGGCAACAAATGAAATACGTCAACCATATTGACCTCTTGGGAAAGATGAGACAGACAGTCTTGGAATTTTCTTCATGGATTTCTGGAATACTACCAAATGTGGTGCAATCGGTTACCTCTGCAGCTGCAAAGAGGTGTTCAAAAGCAAATTCATGCTCATATATCATGACCATATTTCAAATTAAAACAAGCTCAATTCTTAATGTTTCTCTCACATGTTTGAACATGATATACAGTGAATAAATAGGCAGTGATCAATGGAAAAAACTAAACCTGTCCAAGCTGTTAAATAAAAGAATGAAAGTCTATTTACATTTATATATTCCAGCTTAATTTTCTGATTGATATTGTTTTATCTGTTCATAAAACATTCTATCCAATTGTCTGCCATCCTCTCCATACTTCTAACAAAAGAAACTTAATCACTAGGAATCATTACAACCTAGTACTTTATGGTTTTCAGCCTATCTTTTCTTAGATATTGTAAAAATTGGTCTCCCTGTAAAGTTTTAAAATTGCTTTGCAATCATTCAGTATAGTCCCCATTAGAAATGTTACACTTCTGGAGGAAACCAAAGGAAACTTTTCTTCTTGACCCTAATTACTGAACAAATTGTGTATTGAAACTTGATTGGTAGCCCTTCAAATGTTATCCTAGAAGGAAAATTCTTTTCTCTTTCATATGATGTTGGAATATGCTTTTTAAAATTACAAGGCTGTATACGTAGGTCTTAGTTTGCATTAATGAGCTCCATACAGTAATTTCCTGTGTAAACATCTGTTTTCTTTGACATTTAAAACTAACTGTTTTAATACTGAAACCCTTCTTATTTTTTTTATCATGGATGGAATTAAATAGGTGTCATTGACTGATGTTTCTCTGTCATTTTTCATTACTTTGTATATCATCCAAAAGTGAGTTATATATGAAATATTAAGGCAATATACCTACAGTTCTTAAATCTGAGAAGTGAATTAAAAGGAAATCTAGATGAATACTCAAAAGTGTTCGGTAAGTCTTGATGTCCTTCTTTGAAATCAAAGAGGATTTCACCATTGATCACTTGAGAGCATATTGAGTATTATTAAAATCCAAAGCATATAATAGTCCAATGGCACTGCAAATCACAGATGGACACTGACATCAAGTCCTCTACCACTTGATGTCTAGAGTAAATAAAAGCATTTTGTTTGCAGGTTAATTTATAAATTATCTGTATTTATATTGTGTATTATTATTACATATCATTATGAAGAAACTACTTCTTTATTAATGAATGAAATTCTAAAGCTTTTCAGAATAAATGTTCTGATTTTTCTCTATGACGCATTTGCAAGAGAAATCAACATGTTCAGATCAGCACAGTCACATACTGCAATCTTCTTTTTGTCACTCTGCTCAGGAGCACAATGGCTGTATTGTATCTCCCAGCTTACCTGCTGCTGTTCATCAAAGCAATAATCTGAAATCTTTTGTCTTCTTCCATGTCCTATCTGCAGAAGGCCAAGTCCTGCTGCTGTAGAGATTACCAAAGATCCATGTGCAGGAACAGGCACAAGGTATTTGATCAGAATAAGTACAATGCAGCCTGTGACAGCAATGCAAAAAATTCTTATTTTGCCCTACAAAGTGAATAAACATCATCTAAAAATGAGTGGCTAGTTCAATTTCCCTGCCTTTCAGTCTTTGGAAAATCTGATTGGATTGCCAGCAATGTCTCTACACAGAGTTGATGCTAATGTTGATATCTAGCCTACACCTGGGTGCTAGACTGACAACCAGACCGTGGTATGGTAAATTATCAGAATGGTATCTTTTCTGCAGCTGTTATTTAGGATTTTCCTGTGAAGTTATTTAGCTAATGTTTATAAGGCGCTTAAATTTCTTAGCAAGAAAGTATTATAGGCATACATATTGTATATGTAGCCTTTGATACTGTTTCTTACAGCATTGCCCTGGAGAAACTGGCTTCTCACGGTGTGGATAGGTGCATGCTTCTCTGGGTAAAAAAACTGTCTGGATGGCCAGGCCCAAAAAGTTGTGGTGAACATAGTTAAATCCAGTTGGTGGCCGATCAAAAATGGTGTTACCCAGGGATCAGCACTGGGGCCAGTTTTGTTCAATGTCTTTACTAGTGATTTGGATGACGGATGAAGTGCACCCTCATTAAGTCTGCAGATGACACCAAGCTGGGTGGGAGTGTTGATCTGCCTGATGGTAGGAAGGCTGTTCAGAGGGATCTGAATAGGCTGGATCAATGGGCTGAGGCCAATGGTATGAGGTTCAACAAGGCTAAGTGTCCTTCACTTGGACAACAACCCCATACAATGCTACAGGTTTGAAGATGAGTGACTGGAAAGCTGCCAACAGAAAAGGACCTGGGGATGTTGGTCAACAGCCAGCTGGATATAAGCCAGCAGTGTGCCCAGGTGGCCAAGGCCAACGTCATCCTGACCTGTATCAGGAACACTGTGGTCAGCAGGACTAAGGGCAGTGATTGTCCCCTGTACTGGGCACTGGTGAGGCTGCACCTTGAATTGTGTGTTCATTTTTGAGCCCCTCAGTACAGGAAAGACACTGAGGTGCTGGACTGTGTCCAGAGAAGGGCAACAGAGCTGGGGAAGGGTCTGGAGCACAAGTCCTGTGAGGAGCAGCTGAGGGAACAGGGGTTGTTTAGCCTGGAGAAGAGGAGGCTCAGGGGAGACCTTATTGCTCTCTAGAACTACCTGAAAGGAGGTTGCAGAGAGGTGGGGTTTGGTCTCTTCTCCCACGTGACAAGTGATAGGATGAGAAGAAATGGCCTCAAATTTTTCCAGGGGAGGTTTATATTGGATATTACCAAACTTTCTTCACTGAAAGGGTTGTCAGGCATTGGAACGGGCTGCCCAGGGAGGTGGTTGAGTCACCCTGGAGGTATTTTAAAAGGCAATTTTTAGTGGTGGATTTGGCAGTGTTAGGTTAATGGTTGGACTTGATGATCTTAATGGTCTTTTCCTAAGGGATTGGAAAACCTTTCTTAAAAGATTCTATGACTCTATATGAATACAGATCTGTATGTAAAAATTATGCTTATGGATGTGTCACCAACCACTGTTGATGCCTCTTTTTAAAAGAGTTTTTGTTTATTTACACATTTACAATTATTCCATGTATGAAATATATAGGCTGAACTTCTTTCTCTTGCCCAATGTTTCTTAAAAATTTTAACGAATCCATGCTGCAGATTCAAATAGTATGGATTCAAATTTTAGCAAGTGTGTCCTAACAAGTTGAGGGATATTCCTTGTCCATTTCCTTGATAATCTATCCACTGTAGCCTGGACAAGGTAGTGAGGTACAATCCTCTGACAAACTGTAGTTGTCACATACTCCACACTAACTGCATGTACTTCAGCATTTTGACTCACTGCAGTAGTTTGGGTTTGAGGCAAATCATCCACTCTTACTATAGGTTGCTCAAGTTCTTAGACTAGCTTTGGTACACAAGCTGGATTCCTACCAGAGAAAAAGCAACCTGAAGTTCCCACACAGATACATATCAATTGTGCTCAGACCTCTGTTTGTTACCTAAGGGTCCAACCCAAAATTTGATTCTTTGAATAGTTTCAAATAACACATGTAGAGACATTCAATGGGTGGCAATATTCCATTCGAGGTCATACCTTATCTTCACCTACTTTGGTTATGTAGGTGTAAAGTCTGTCTGAACATTACTGCTGCATCAGATGATTTTCCCACACCAAATTAGTTTCTAATGATACACCTATATACATAGGCACAACCATAAAATAACCTAGACTTTGGGAACTAAGTTCCTAAAACTTCTGGCATCCCTCTCTTTACGTCTCTTTCTCTCATGAGTTTTCTGGTTCACCTTATTTACAACTTACCTGCAGGTGGACTAAAGTACTTAGAATGTCAGTATATTTATCTTAGTTCGCTTGAATAGTCATTCAAATTTCTCTACTCAAAAAATGGTTGCTTCAGATACTCTTTTTTCTAAAATTTATCATCTCAGTTTAAATAAGTTTCATGCATATTATGGATTTGAAGGATGAGTGTTGGGCCTGTGGACAGTTACCAAAGAATCAAACCAGTAAAGAACAGTAGAGTTTGAGTATAAATACATTAAAAAGTAATTTTTTTTTTAATTAAAAAGACACAATAATAGAATCGATCTAAATATGGTAATACTCATTAAACCTGAACTGACCATACTCAGTGAATTTCCTGAAAGTTAAATAACATTTATGTTCCTGTTTATACACTCTTAACTCTTCAATACATTCTTAAATCTTCAAGCTATAAAGATGAGTGGAAATGATAACTAGGTATTCATGTCAGGTTATTTTTGAGTATTCCAAACAGTCATGCAAACCAATCAGCCTGACAACCATCTGAATAGTTTGGGCCCTCTAAAGCTGGTCCTGCTGTAAGCAGGTGAGTGTCACGTTTGTTGCTCTCCAGCCTGGCCGAGTGCAGCCTCAGGTCGTCTGCCAGCTTTGGGGGAGCTTCGCCAGCAACACCTCCATTTGGTCCAGGTTTGGAACAAGAGAACCAAATGCTGTAAATATAATTTCCCCAAACAAGTTATTTCTAGTAGTGATAATTTAATACACCCTTAACTTAAAATTTGAGATTGAAGATCCCAAACCTAGGCTGCATGTCATATTTACATCTCTGCTATCTCACTTAAGTTTGAGACTATTTTTCTGTTTCCTATCAAGTTACTGTTCCATACTTATTCACATTACAACACTGTCTGCCTTAATAATTTCCCCTGATGTTAAACTATTATTTCATTTGCTGGCTGTCGAGGATATTTTGTTCTCTATTCTCCGTTAGTGGGCCTGTGAGCCAAATTCAGAAGTGATATGTAAGGTGCTGTAAGATAGATCGCATAATACTCACTTGAATTCCCTCAGTATTTCATGTTCTTTGTAATGTGAAAGGCAATGTAACACAATATAACTCTCATATAAAGTAGTTGAAAAGAGCTGGGTAAGCTAAAGCATCTCCTTCCATGAATTATGCTTTCTCCCAGCTGTTTATTATATGAGTTAACTTTGATTTAAGTACAGGACATCCAAGGGAGAGAGCAAGGTAGAAGATAGAAGTCTAAGGTAATCCTTTGTTAGTTGTGGGTGCACTGGCAAGTTCATAGATAAACAATGCAAAATTATAGACTCTGTGTGGGCTAGTTCAGCTCAAAGGCAGTTTAGCTATGTTACTTACAGACCTGCCTGGCTCCATGTATTTATGAAAACTCTGCTCCTGAGTCAGCAGAATCAAATCATCCAAGAACCATTTCTTTTTTGTGGGAAACACAAATGACACCTGCTGTCTCATGCTGACTCAAAGAAGGGAGATTATAGTGAAAAACTACTAAACTTTCTGGATTGTTTCCATTATTTTCAATATCTCATCCTCTGAGTAAGGATAACGGGCTTGACTGTAAAACATGCTGTCTGTGTTACTCCCTACTTATGCCTTGTATACCACTTCTGAATTCAACTCTACTCCTTCAAAAGAACAGCGTACATATGTTTGAGAAATGAAAGTGTTTTGATGACTGTCTTACTTATTAGGTAAATTAAAACATCCTCTGTCTATCTATTACTTTTGTTTTAAAAAAAAAATGTTCCTTTGGTTTTAATTCTGGAAGAGAAAAAGTGTTTGTTTTCTTCAGTGGTCTAAGTGAACCAGTCCAAATTCTCAGGATATAGAAAAGACTCATACACAGAAGCTGGTGACAGAGAAAGTGAGAACAAATCATGAATCAGGGTGTTAGAAAGCTCTGGATAAAATGTAGAAATAAATAAAAGTAAATATAGGTGATGGGCAGTGGAAACAGATTGTGAACATAAAGACTGAATCAAAAATGAGGCAAGTAGTTCCTCTGTAATACACTGTTAATGTCCCTGCTGAGAAAAAAAGCTAAAGCTCAGAGAAAGCTGCTAGGTACCTGCTTTAAAAGTTACTGGTGGGAGTGGCAGGAAAAAGAAATACAATAAAAAAAAAAAAAGCAGAGGTCCGCAAGGATGAGTTTCTGCCGTCTCTCACTGCACTAGTGGCTCAACTCTGCCTGCCTATTACCCCCAGGTATTCGTTGCCTTTCATGATGCCTCAGTCTGACAACCCACATTAGACTGCAGGTTAGCTTATGGGAACTGAAGTCTACATTAATAGGCTTTCCATATTAATTTTTCACTGAATGTGGATGAGTTTTCAATAGATGCTTTTCACTCAATCCTCTTTGTCACAAGAAAATTGCAAATCATGTCTTTATAAATTCTAACCCTGTTGTGGAATCCTTAACAATAAAAATTTCAGTGTTGCTCATATGACAGTATTATTAAGGAAAGCATATTAAAGGAAGAAGTGGCATTCTAGATCCCACACAGACTCTCCGTATCTGAAAACTTTTAACCATATATATATGTAGTCATAGAAATTGATAACAGCAATATCTTGTCTTTTGTCTTGAATACAAAGATATTTGAATGCAAAAGGATTTTGTGTCTAAATTAATCCCCATCTTCCATGCTAGTCATTTTTCACTCTAGCAAAATCCAAAAGCCAAGTCAATGACACAGTGAGCTGCTGCAACACCTGCCTTGTGCAAGCATCCTGTACCTATTGCCTAACTAGGAATCACTGATGGAGGAGTGCTGATACATGAATTCAACTTGCTGTCTCACTGTTAGAAAATATGATTCTGTTTATATTTTAAACTTGGATTGAATATTAAAAGTATGAATATATGCATCCTACTCAACTTGAATGCAAGCATCAACATTAAGAATAGTTTTAGTGAAGCCTCAATTTTATCTACGTTATAGAAAAATGGTATAAAGAAGAGATACTTTTTTATTGTTTTTAAGGGGAAAAAAATGGGTGGCCCAAGTTCTTTGGGTTGCAGTTCTTTAATAAAAGACTATAGTATTTGCTACCTTTAATAATTCCAAACCAGCTTCTTGTCTGATAGTAGTGGCGCACAAAGTACTAATCTGGAAGCAACATCAGACTAATGAGAACAGACATTTTGTGTATACAGCAGATCTAGAATTTTGCAGAGTCAAGATGATGAGAAATTCAATCTCCTTCACTGACTTGATTATGTTGATGTGAAAAGTCTACTCTCCACATAAACACGTTTGGTTTTAATAGTTCTATCAGTATCACTTTTTTCTTACATGTACATAATCTTTGCAGTTATCACATAACAAAAAATTAAAGTCATCTCATATTTTATGTATACCCATAGGTATTTGAGCACTTTAATTGTAAAAGTCCCCTTTCTCCTATGTGGCATTCCCTTAGTGTACCTCAGGCTGGGGAGTGGAAAAGCCTCGTTATGTACTCCAGTTCCTATTCAGTCAATTAGTACACACTCAGGGGTTATTCTTCTGTGGCAGACCTACCCATAATTGAATTTATGTCAGATAAGATGTTGTACTTATACATCCATTGGGAGCAGAAATGAAGACATCAGCCAAAAGGCACACAAAGATTTCTCTTCCCTAATATCTCAGTGAAACAGCTGCTATTTGTTTTTAGAGTATTGTGCAGATGCTTAAACAACCCAGAGACTGATTCACTTGTCTGTTTGAAAAATAACCAGTTGTTGCTTCAGCTGAAAAGATATGAGGTCAGACTATCCTACTGCATGAAGATGATAACTGACAATGTTTTGAAAACCTATATCATTACCATTGATGTAAGAACCACCTATGTATTATTTCAGCAATTGCATAGGTCAGAGTAATTTACAATGGGATTGGGGCATTGTTAATGATCTTAAACACTTTCAAAACTGATACCCTAATTGGCATATCTCTATTAGTTTTTCATCTCAGAAATGATTTATTTGTGAATGCTTTCTGCAATGCCAGGCTGGATGAGGCTTTGAGCAACCTGGTCTAGTGGAAGGTGTCCCTGCCCATGGCAGGGGCATTAGGATGAGATGATCTTTAAGGTCCCTTCTGGCACAAATCATTTTATGATCCTCTGCTTCTATGATTACAATTTTCCAATTCTATACTGAAATAGGCAGCAGTAAAGCAACTTTTTTAACAGTACTGTGTTGTTCCTTTTTCTGGTTGTAAATTTTCAATGTGAATATATTCAAATGTAAAAAAAAAAAAGTTATTATTAGTAAATTTTATGATGGAAAGAGAGCATATAATTGTAACATGTTCCATTCACAGCCCCTCCATCTCCAGCCCACAGAGACAATAAAGTCAACTGGACAAGCTGATACTGATTAATCCACATGGACTCAGAGCAACCCAAGATTTCCGTGTGCAAAGAGAATCACTGCTTGCGTTTTTGTTTGTTTCATTGCAACCTCTTCATAAAACTCTTGCAATGTGAAAAAGAAGTGAACAAGTTTAGAAGCTGGTCCTTGGTTTAAGTTGATGTACAACCAAAAGTGAAAAAAACCCTAAAATACAATCAACCCAGATAAACTAAATTAAATTGTAAGTCACTTTCCATGTCATCACAACAGGACATTCGGTTACTACTCAAAGAGGTAAGTGACTAACAGATCCATGTACTGGGTCAATTTTATTGCATAAAAACAAGACAATGGAAAATGACAATGTGCCTTTAATACTTACCATATTGAACAGTTTAAAAATTTCATATTCTGAAGGATTTATTCAATTATGAGAAAAGTCTCGTTAAAATAAATAGAACGTTTTTGTTCACCCTGTGAGAAACTCCTATTAAGGACAAATGTTTGAGTCAGAAAATTTCTTAAGCTTCAAAAATAAACCATATGGATAAAGAAGATTCTTCAAAATGCACACTGAAAGTGTTTGATTCCTCTTCTGTTTTTACAGATGTAAATCACATTTCATTTAAACTGGTAAAAGAAAGTGAAGAAATCAGTCCACACTGTCTAACCACACAGTATTCTGTTGAAACTTATAATCCTTTCTTTTTTTTACTCAAGAGAGGTAGCATTTACAATGCGGTGCGGCAGTTAGATTCGTAAGAAAATACCCTATAGTCAGTGACTGATTGTCCCTTGATTAGATTCTGCTCCAGAGTGCATTTGTCACATCACTTGTTTCTTTCTATTTTCAGGATTCACTGTTGCAATCAAATCTCAGACATAAACAAATAATCACAGTCTACTTGAGCTGCAGAGATTTCACTTTACACAGAGGGGACTCCTACTGTCTTTTTCAAAGCCTAGAGAAGGGTTTTTTGTCACACACATAAAGAAAAGAATCTGAACCTTCCATTTTTCTTTCTGACTGAGTGCGACAAAGTGTGTAGGGGGATGTTAGATCAAGTGCAGTGTGTAACATCCTGCATTTTCAACACCTGTCCTAGCCCTGTAGATTTTACTTCAAGCTTATTCCTCAGGCAAGACTCCCAGGCTCAGGTGTCACCTGCCTATACCACTACTCAAGGGTGGTCTCTTGGTATCTCATACTTTGGCTGATCTAAACCCAATCTTAGAAAGTATAAACTGCCTTGCCTTATCTAACATTACTACCCAAACCAAACACTCCACAAGCTGTCATGAAAATCATCTTCTTAGAGGAATTGCCTTTCAATTTTTAGGATGCTTCAAATTTCTCTAGACTAATACTAATTCAAAATAAAAATAAAGTTGTTGACTGATTATAAATGCTGCAAATCCTCTTCCTCTGTCCGTAGTATATATTTAATGTCTTTGCTTATGGGTAAAATAAAAAGTATTTTAGGATGTGAGCATTTTACTTAATTGCGGCATTTTATTTTCCACATGTTCTGTAATAACTGTCAAAAACAGAGACTACACTTTTGCTGTGGGATTAATCATCATTAAATACTAAACCATAAGAACATAAAGTAACTTGCCAAACATTAACAAGTTCTATAGACTTAGCAGGCATTACCACAGAATCAGTGCACAGGACATCTTTAATGGCCACATGACATTATAAATGTAGTCAAATCTCTATGCCCAATCTATGATAGATTCCTTTTACAAATGTATTAAATCCACTAAAGTAGCTTGCTCAGGAGATTGCCAGAAATAGATGACAAATGAGTTAAGAATTAACTTGTTCGTTGAATGTGTTCAAATAAATATGAAGTTGTCATGCTCGTAAAATCCATTAACTTTGGTACATAGCATAGTTAATGATAGAGCACTTCCAGGATTGCTAGTTGTGTGGTCCCTGTCCATAGAAAGTAAGAAGACAGAACATCTTTCATCTGTAGGTTTTCAGACTATGCCCACATTCTGAGGGTGATCAGATATTTCAGTAGCATGTATAACATAGTCTACCAGAAAACATGTTAAAAATTAGCTTTAAGGAAATTGCGTTACTTACCTACAGTGTACTGTTACATTTCCCAGGTTGCCAGTCATCCTTTCTTGGACAAACACACACTACAAGTCAGATATTCAGCAGAGCTGTAGGTTCCATTTACAACAGATGCTGAAATAAAATACGTCACTTACTTTCCAGACTAAGAAAAAGGTATGTCAATAGCACCTTATTTGATGAAAATACCTTGGACAATGACTCCCTTTAAGAATAGGGAGTATGTGGTTGGAAAACACAGAACTGTAGATAAAGAACAAAATATTTCTAACTTTGATGAATTAATGAATCGGATCAGGAGTCCTAGAGCCATGGAGGCAGACCACAAACAGCTTGCTCCCAGAGTGAGCAGAGGCAGCCAAGAGAATTAGATACAGTTTAAGGGTGAATACTGACTGTGAACGTGGAAAGATGGCTCCACAGTATGCACTAGCAAGACATGAACTGTAGCTGAAAGACTGGAGATTCAAAGGCCATGAATCAAACTGCAGCGTACTGAGAAAAACAGAAGTGTATTTTGCCTAGACTGCTTTGTCTCTGGATTTGTTTATCTATGTATAATACTAATTAAAAATCACTGGAATCTATGGCAGACCAGAACATGCTTTGTGTTTAGCATTTAATATTTGCTTCTGAAATATTAACACATACAAGGCAAAATTTAGAGTCAAGGGGGATACTCCAGGGAGTGTTGACAGTCCTCAGTGCCAGTAGCTGGGTCATGGGTTGTCAGCTCTAAGGCAAGTTACCTCCAAGGATGTGCCTTCTGTTTCCTTCATGGAGAACTGCAAGCACAGGGAAACTTGGTTTGAGAGCAATCACAGCAGCATCAAAAGTGTCCAGCCAAGGAGGACTTGCCTATAGCTTTCACAGGGTCCTAAAATCCCCCGGTGCCTCAGTACATTGCATTCAGGGAAGAAAACAAAAGACAAAGACTTAGCCTTATATCATAGTAAGAACACAGGTTAGCCTCAGAGATTAATACAGTGGGTGCCCTTTAAAATGTCATTAAATCAATTCTCATTGAAATTACATTCATCTAGCCTTCTGCTCATTCTGCTCTGAGCAATAATCCTATTTGCTGCTATTGTCAGAGACCCCTCGGATAATAACACTTCCTTTGCTCGCTTCGCACATCTCTTGTTAGTAATGAGTTGCCCAGCGCATGTGCACTTTTAAACCCAGGGTTAATAATGCAATCACTTGTTTATTAGAGATAATCACACTTGCTCCTCTCACTTGATGTTGTAATGTGGCATATTTCAAGAGAGACGTTTTTTTCGCTGAAAGTAGATAGAATCTCAGTATGGTATAAATTCTGAATCACATGTATCACATATATTTGGCAGTTTTAGTTCATCAAGACCACAGGGAAGGGTCCAAGTATCATTTATTTTTTTTCCCCAGATCCAGAAGACTTATTATCTGGTGTAGATTACACTTTCCAGGTTAGCAAGTAGAAAACTGCACTAAGAAAGAGAGAGAAGACACAGGTCATTATTTTATTGGACATAAAGGACAATTTCAGTATACTGGTGGTTTATGGATGTGAGACATTAGCATTTACACAATGGGTCATATGCATGTTGAGGACAACAACGTATAAATAATTCGTATGGACAATTTTTATGTTGAAACAGGTCTCCTTCCTTACTGTCTTGTGTGGAACAATCCAGAATTCAGCCCTTATAGGTAATTATAAAGCACTATATGCATATTTATTAATAATGAAATATTATTCATATCTTTACTGATTTAAGTAGTTTACATAATAGCAAGTATATTTCAACAGTATAAAAATGATATCTTATTTATATTCTATGTATCTAAATATATATAGGAAAAAGACTGGAGTCTTTAGCCTTGAATTTTGCTAATCTGCTTAGTGCTTTAATGGAAACATTAAGCAATCAGCAAGAGAAAATAAAATATCTGTTCTAAAAAATGTCATGTTCCTCTGACTCATTTAAAGAGCAAAATCTTTTTTTTTTTTTAATTACAGGAAAATGATCCCACACATCTATAAAGTATGTAGCAAAAGATAATATTTTCCTGTACTTCAGTAATTAAAGGTGATTTTATCATAAAACTAATAATTTTATCATTAGTAAATTCATAAATACCAGTTCCTCCTACTCTTCCTCTGAAAGACACCACAGAAGAATTGAAAAGGTCTGTCTGCAATGGGAACGTTGAAGTTATTAATCAAGCAAAATTCTGAGATCATTTGGAGATGTCCCTAAAATAAAAATGTAAAAATCACCTTAGTTGAAAATCCTGAGAAGAAAATTAACAAACTCTTCAGAGTTTTTTGCTGGTGCATTACATCTGTTTATACAATAAAAAACACCATCGAGATTTAAGTTCAAATCTAATTCTAAATCTGGGAAATAATCCCTTTAGTTTTGTCCTTGTATAATTTCTCCTATTCACTGACTTTTTTAAGGGGGGCAGATAGGATCAAATATCCATCTTTAAATTTGCACTGTTGTAAAATAGCTTGTAGTATCAGAGCTGACTTTCTGATAAAGGATTTTTCCTAGTCTGTAGCAAACAGCACTTGTATGTCATTGCAAATCCATCAGTGACAAAAAGGAGGATTATTACGGTGCAGAAAGGAGGAGGCATATTTTTCACACTGAAATTTTAGGTGGTTTGTAATTTTGGCACTAGGGTTTTTTATTTATATAACAGTATCATATTCATATAATTCACAAAATTCAGTAAATGAAATAGCACAGGTCTCTAAACCTACTTAACTAAAAGGTGTCATTTACAAAATCTTCATGGAAATTATTATATACTAATTCCAGAACAAAAAATTTCAACACAAAACCGTATTCATGGTGAGAGCTCAGAGAATATTTTGTTCCATGTGGATAGTAAGGGATCATAATCCAGCCTTCATTAGCACAGCCTAAAAGAAATTTGTATACTACCCAAAATATCCACCCAAAATCAATAGAATTCAAGCCTAAGTAATCATACCTTTATTTTATAACATTTGGTCAGAATTAAATTTTCTTTCACAGCATAGCAGAACACAAGCTATATTGATAACTCGTTATAAATACAGTGAACCACTGGTTCTGACACTGGTTTTATGTAAATAAATTGCTATGCTGTTACTATGACTTTACTGCTGCTGGGTGTTGAAGACTTCAGCCTCGAAAAGACAGTTTTAATATACAATTGCCTACAAACAAATTCATCAATCATTGGAAATTTAAGCATAAGGAACACTGGAATAAATGAGAGTGAAACATCACCACAAGCCAAGCTCTGACCTTCTTCCTCAGTTTTCATTCAGTCTTCATTCTGGCAGGCTTCCCCCGAAGGTAGTGGAATTCAAAAATGAACCATTACCTACAGCTCAGTTTGTGGCTTAGTCCCCAGTATCTGCAGGGCAGTCAGACTTGCATTGCTTTCTTCCTCTCCTTGAAGAATGGTTGGTAGGACTTGCAAGCTTATGCACCATGGGGTTTTTTCCAGGTTTTCCATATTAAATAATGATACACTTTCTCAAGAATATTACATATTATAGTCTGAGAGCTATCGCATTTTCAGCAAATGCATTGTCCCCATTCATTATTTGCCAACAGCAAAGCTGCGTAAGACACCTTCAACTCCTCTATAACCTCAATTCTGTGAAGCAGGAGTGCCAATCTAGGTACTTCCCATTGCTTTATAACAGGACTTAATCCTATAGTTCTTCTGCCAGAACCGGAACAGATGTCTGCTAATAACAGCAGGTCCAAGGACTAAACAGATGTGTCACTCACCCAGGGCGTGACATAGGATCGTTCTTGGCATGTACAGTGGCTGTTTGTATGGAGATTAGATGTCAACAGGCCAGACTTCTGGAAAAACACAGCTAAATGAAACAGGAGGCAATTATTGAAAAAATGGTGAACTATTTTCCAAACCAGCAGAGATGGGTATATGCCTCCAAGAATACTCCAGTAAGCCTATCCAAGTGAAATGTGGGAGACTCATATGGAAACATCTGCTGACTGGCAGCTGCTGACTGCAGACTGATGTCTGCAAAAGTCCTCGACTTGGAAGTGATAACTGAATCTTCTTCAGCTCATCTTGTTGGCTGTTCTCAGGTGGAATTCTCTACTGGAACTGTGTCATGGTTTAACTCCAGCAAGCAATATACTACGACGCCACTCTTACACCTCCCCCACCTCCCAGCCTGTAGAAATGATTTCAGGTGTACTCTACGAAAGATTTGAGTCTCGCATTCCAGCATCCTTTTTTCAGAGCTCTGAGCTACAGATTCATTCCCTTTGGCCTAAACACTATTTAATTACTTGTGCAGCTCTAAAAACAATGTCAACAGAAAAAATTGAGAGACTTTCACAAAAACAGAGATTCTGGTGGTTTTTCAATATAGGACTGTAAGAAATAGGTGTAAATTGGGAATAACATGGATTCAAACCAGAATAACCTACAGGTAGAACACAAGACCTATTTTATTGACCATTTTGATGTGGCTTACTTTCCTGCATACAGTTTGTCTCTCTTGTATTCCTCAAAACACTGAAGTTGCATGCTTTTTCTCCTTTAGTCTCATTTTATTTAGTTCAATTGCTTCATTGAACACCACCTTCTTTTGAATTTCTGACTTTAATACTTAATACTTCCTGTGCACTGTGTGGTGATGGAGAGGACCTCATTTAAGACAGGGGTTCCTACTAGACAAGAAAGAAACTTGAAATAATAATAGCAGAACATTCAAGCTCTCCACACTTAAGCATCGCTCTGACAATGGTGCATAAGCCATTATTTGTGGTAAAATATTTGTATCCTTGGCTTCTACTAACTTCAGTGAGGGGTGCAGATACTCAACCATGTGCCAGATGAGGTACTGAACTCCTGTTTTTTTAGCAACTGTACTCAGTTTCTTTCATCCCCTTTAAAGCATTTGGGAAGCAACCTGAATTTTAAAGGTCAAAGATAGAACAAATCTAACCACTAGTACACAGTAGTTCTGGCACAATGACGGATGAAAATAATTTTTTGTAGCTTCATTGTAGCTTTTTTTATAAGAAAAGTTACCAGATAACAAAATGTTATGTGAATATTGCTTCCACCACATCTTTCTTATACCAGAAATACATTCAATACAAAAATCAGCTAAACGTTCAAGCTGCACTGTACCGTTTTTTTTCTTTATGTCCTTCTATTATTGCTCTCACTACCCAACAGGTCAGTTACAGATTTCACCTCATTGAACCAGCTGCAAGATTGTTGAAATCTAAAAAGCACCACTTGGCTCCATTTCTGTCAAAACTGCTAAGTTACATTTACCCAAGTTCTAAAAGAGATTATTCATAATAAATGTATTGATCTGTTCATAACCATTTCAGCTGAAAGACCACTCCATAAAAGGAACCTCTACTGTCTGAAGATTTATAACTCCACAGTAATGAGATGTTTGAACTGCATGAGAGACAGCCAATGTTTTTTTATGAACCCATTATTTGAAGCTACTGTACTTTAATGTGGTATCCAGACTGGAATGAAACAGTTTCATTTTATTTGTCTTACTTAAAACTTTCCACTTATCTGTGCAACTGGGAGATTGAAATCATGGATTTCCTTACACATCCCACAAAGCAAAGCCACTAGCATAACCAGTATCTTCCCTCTTTAGCTGAAAAAGCGTATATATCACTTCTGTATATTACAAAGTTTATTTTCAGCAAAATCTCATGCCAAGTTCAGTATCTTTATATATTTCTGTACATCTTAGATACTATTTCTTGGAATAGTCAGATGTTATTTTTAAATTGTTATGACATGTATTTTGAAACCCATGCATAAGACAAGGTGGTCCAGTCAGAAAGCTTCCATTCACTCTATTACTTTTTCCTTAGAAGAGAAGCAACCACCTGAGTAATGTGGGCAGCCTCTACAAAGAGTGTCTCTTCATTTTCTGAGGGGGCACAGTTAAAACTCTCTATAGCTCTGCCAAGACCCTATAGCAGGATAGGGTGAACAGGAATCCTGCTGTATTAGCAGTTTCATCTCCAGCCCACAGCACTGTCAACAGCATTTGGGGCAAGGCCTCAAAAGCAGATCAGATCCCAGTGGTTTCTGAGGTTAAGCTATGTATAAATGCTTGTGTGGTGGACTGATGTTAAAGAGTAAGAATGTGTTCTGTGCCAGCAGAAATAGTGCCTGGAGATGGAGGGTCAAGGGTGGAATGCCCTTAGAGGAATGAATCTGGAAACACACCTCACAACAGCAACAAATCCCTGCATTACCTGGTCACCATAGGCTTTTGAGAGATGTGTGATCATTTGGAGTTTAGCAGTTGAAATCTTTACCCCAATAACAGGTTTCAGTACATTGCAGCCCTCAATAGCTTTTTCTCTGTTTGATTTTGGAATGCCAGACTCAATCTATATTAAATCCAATATGTATTGAATATGGCCCAGTGTATTTTAGACCTAAGCACTTTTAGAAAAGAAATCACAGGCTGTCAATAGAAGACACTGCATCCAGTTGCAATAAGAGAGCAAGTGCTGTTTTAATTGCACCTAATATGATAACCTATCAGCTGAAACCCTACTGCAAACTAGAACTATGATTTAAATAAAGAAAAGGTCATTAATAATTTCTCATATGGGAAACATCCACAGCTGTTTCACTGAGGAGGAATGAAGGAAGAAGGACAGAAGGGAAAAAGGAAGAGAGGAAGAGGGCATTCAGGGGGGAATGATTATGGTACTGTCTTTCCTTCTTCTCCTTTCCGTGTTTCCCAGCTTGATATTTCCAGAAATTATTCCTGACAACACATGGTGGTGGAGAATTTCTTAGATGTGACTAGACTCTGTTTCTACTTTGTTTGCTATGAAGGATGTTAATTTGAAGAGCTATGGTTTAGCACTGCACATTGCAAGCTAAGCAATGTATTATTGGACAGTTTCTATGGCTCGTGATATTTGCTTATTGAAATCTTCCATTTGCCTCAAGACTGTTCCTCTCCTGTCAACATTTAGTGAACAAAACAAAGGAGGAACTATCCTTGAGTTAAAAGGAAGTCTAAATTAGCCTCAGGATAGGTGATAATTGGTTTTAATATATTTTGCTTTACTTATTCTACCCAACATTCTGTGTACATAAAAAGAAAAAATAGCAAGTCAGGGACATAGAGAAGACTTAAGAACAAAAGAAAAAGAAAAAAAAAATACCAGCAGAAATAAGCCAAGCCAGCAACCGTTGAAAAGAGAAATATACCTTCTTACTAATGTCTTTTTCTTGTTTATTCTTCGTTTTTGTTTTTCATTCTGCTTTAGTTTATTTACCCTGTACTGATTAGTTTTTGCCTAACAAGCAAGATCAGACCCATTTCCTCTCTTCCACATTACTTTACTTAGCTTTACTACAGCAATCATTCGCAAAACCAAATAACTATACCACATGTAAAAAGACTATTAAAGGTTGTCACTGCTTCAAATGCATAAAGCTATCAGGAATTAGATTTTCACATCTCAGGCTTAATATACTCCTAGCCTTTAGTCTGTGAGATCACTGAAAGAGCAAGAGCAGGAAGGTTTCCTCACTGACGCCAGGATTTCAATGTAGCACCTCACCATTCTGCAATTCCTTAGACAGTTCTGCCATCAAGTCTGCCAGACAGGCTTGAAATTCTGAACACAGCATATATTTTGCCTGCCAGAAGTCAAGATTATATTTTAATCACAGCTGCTATGCTTCTTCACTTTCCTCATTCTTCCCTCTTCTATGATATATGTCCTTACTAAGTCACTTTACACATCTGATTACCATTTCTGAGGATTCTGGTGCTGCAAATGGGTTATTTCACTACAACTGGTCACTACTGGCATAGTCAGAAGGGAAACAAAGTTATTGCAGTTATGTGTTACTGTATGTTAGGGGAAATGCACCTCTTCTCTGGTTTTATGACTTTGCAGGCACAATAGCTAGAAAAATAGATGTGCTTGCTCTGGACAGGTAGCAATAGGATTCAAGAAGTTAATACAAATGTAGTTTTATCGCAAAAGGACATGAGTTAGAATAGTTCCAACGTCAAGTGTTACCAGAAACTCCAGTGATTAGTGGGCCAAATTCCTAGCATGTGGGGAGCTTTAATGCTGCAGTGATAGATTCACAGCTGTCGACATGACAATCTGTGACTTATTGGAATGCTCCCATCTCCACAGCCCCATCATCAACCCAATGACCACAGTTTTTTCTTGTGAATTTGGACTGAAATTGAAAAGAAGGAGAAAAGTAGACAAAGGTTATTGGCAAGTGTGGTCAGGAAAATATGGGAGGGTTGGGATTTTTGTTGGTCTTTTTTTTCTTCCGGTTGGGTTTTTTTTGGGGGGTTCGGTTTTTTTTACTCTTCTGACTTATAAGAAAGGCTCAGAAAAGTTCCACTATTGCCAACTTGGATACATTTGCTTACATGTCTATGAGATTTATGAATTGAGCTTCTGGCCTTTGACATTCATTTTTCAAAACAAAATCAAGTAGTATTTCACAGAAAGTAAGTGCACAACTGAAAAGAGCCATCTTTTAAGGAATTCTCCTGTAGAATTTTTTATTCCTTCTCTTCCCTTTTCTAGCTGAAGCCTAGTTGTTCTCTGAAATGGGAAACCAAGAAAAATATGAAAATAATAGTCATGAATAGTTTAACAAAATGTTTTCTTTTCTGCCTTTCTCATAAACATTTATCAGACCCTATCACCATCTCCTCCTCTGCAGAAAAGGAAAGTAAAACTCATTGCCTTCTCCAGGATGAAGCAGCCAAGCTGATGTCCCAGCTCCTTCTCTGGCACCTTCTCATGGCTATGATCCTCACCATCCATGCTGGTTGATACAGGAATCAGAGGGTCTGAAACCAGCACATAAATAATTTTTCCATCTTCCTTCATCCATTCATGGATGACTAGCAAATAGCCTGGATCTCTACAACCTTCTAGTAGTACCTGAATGGTCAGAAAAATATTATCTAGCTGATTGACAACAACTGCAGATATTCTCTTGAGTCATATAGTCAGGAGACAAGAGTAAACATGAATGAAACAGGTATCCCAATAGATACAGCTGCTTTCCTTAGCTACTGGAATATTAATGCAAACTATTTGTTTAGATTTAAGGCTATACAGTCCTGTAACCCAGTAAATAGTTACTGGCAGTTCTATCAAGAGGCCACAGGTTTTTTACAATCTGTGCAAAGCCTCAGAGCTAGGTCTTGTCTTAGATTTATAATTTAAATGCAACAAGTTGGTGGAAGATGCAGTCAACCTGCCGGTACTTTCTTACATGTCAATTATGTGAGGAGCCCTTCTGGGAGTGCTTTTTGAGGGTACCAGCCATCACAGAAGTCCAGAAGATGTTGTTACTGAACTAGCAAGAATCTCGCTTGAAGTACCTTACTTCTGAGCAACATAGGCTGTTAAAATTTAATGTAACAAATTGGTGGAGAATGTAGGCAATATGAGTTCTGACTTCAGCATGACAAACTCTGAGTACCAGGTTAAATAGCTTTTCCCAAAACTCTGTCTACTACAGTATTCACATAAATCCAGACCCAGACCCGAGTCCCACTACACCCTTAGAATGAAAAAAAACCCCTACTAATCACAGAATTTCTGTAGGAAGGCCTGGTAGCTTTCAAGAAGTGCACTTTCAGCAGGAAGAAAGGGCTGCTCTGTAAAGGAAAGCAAACCAGGAGTGACAGCAAGGTAAGCACAGCCCTCTTGGTCATTGCCACCCCACACAAACAAGCAGAGGAGAGCTCAACTGGTGATGATGATCAGGATTGGCCGTAGCCCAGCTGGCCAGCCAGGTCCATAAGAAGGACACAGGGAGACAGTCAGGAAGGACATGCCAGGGCCAGTGAGATGCAAGGCACAGGCCCAGCTGCAATGTACCTCAGGCAGGGACCAAGGGTGTAAATCGTTGTCCAAGGGGAGGCTCTCATCAGCTCTTCTCACTACCTCTGTGTTTTCCGAGCAACTGGGTTCAGGGTTACATGACTGCACCACAGAAATACTGGTCTTCAGCTTCAGCAGCCAAAGCCCTAGAGGCAATACACTTCAGACCCTGAGTCGCTTCATTTTGTTCGCAGTGAAGAAATCCACAGAGATCATCATTCCAGAAACATGATGATGACAAACATGACTTATTTTGTTTTCCCAAGCAATTCTCACTTCTTTTATTCCCAAGACTCTTCATTTACATCGTTATAAAAAAGATAATAATTGAATATGTATCATTAATTAGTACAACTCATATGCCTGTACAAATGGATATGGAAGTATCAGTCATAGAATCATAGAATGGTTTGGTTTGGAAAGGACCTTAAAGATCAACTAGTTCCAACTCCCCTGCCATGGGCAGGGACACCCTCCACTGGACCAGGTTGCTCAAAGCCTCATACAGCCTGGCCTTGAACACTTCGAGGGATGGGGCACCCACAGCTTCTCTGGGCAACCTGTTCCAGTGCTTCACCACCCTCTCCATGAAGAATTTCTTCCTGATGTCCAATCTAAATCTCCCCACCTTCAATTTAAACCTGTTACCCCTTGTCCTGTCACTACAGGCCCTTGTAAACCCCACCCCTCCCCTCCCTAGCTTTCTTGTAGGCCCCCTTCAGGTACTGGAAGGCTGCTATAAGGTGTCCCCAGAACCTTCTCTTCTCCAGGCTGAACAAGCCCAACTCTCTCAGCCTGTGCCCATAGGAGAGTTGCTCCAGCCCTCTGAGCATCTTCATGGCCTCCTCTGGACTCACTGCAACTAGTTGATAACCTTCTTATATTGTGGGTCCCAGAGCTGGACACGGCACTCCAGGTGGGGTCTCACGAAAGCAGAGTAGAGGGGGAGAATCCCTTCCCTCGACCTACAGGCCATACTTACCTGGATACAGCCCAGCATATGGTTGGCTTTCTGGGCCACCAGTGCATACTGCTGGCTCATATCCAGCTTTTCATCCACCATTACCCCAAATCCTTCTCCTCAGGGCTGCTATCCGCCCAGCCTGTACTTGTGCTTAATTTCAATCAAAACCTTTGATAGCAAAAGCTAAATCAAACACCCTGAAATCTTTCATGATACTATCAGTATATTGGCCAGTCTCTTGTCATAGAAAGTTCATCAGTAACAACTTGTTGGCATCTTACTTGTAAGAGGTAATGTTTCTTACTATACAGCAGAATAAGTAATAACTATGAAGTATTCACCAACAGGTTGGAAGGTCAGGCTTAGCTTGACTAAATCTCTAAAATACGACTGTTTATCCCAAGCTAATACAAAGCTCCAGAGTCAGCAAAATTTGTCAAAAAAATGCACAGTAAAATTCTAATTCTGACTTATTCCTAGAATTGAAGCAATATGCAAAAATTATAAACTAGATATGCTAGGTAAGAAAGGGAAATTCTACATTTCAGAACCTGAAAATATCTAGCTTTAGGGTTGGTAGAAATGTTTACATAACAGAGTGATTTTGTTTAAACCAGTTTCATCAGACATGGTATTTTTGACTATGGATTTGCATATACTGAAACAAGAAAGTAAGATGTAATATGTGAATACAAATACTGAGGGAAAGCACTGGGGAAGTAATCTCAGCTGTTTATACATTGTTAATTAAATGAAGAAAAATAAAATTATATCATGAAATTGTCTTCAAGAGCAGTTGTCCTACTAATTTGAAGGTTTTTGAGAAGTTTATTGCTTCCTAAATGTCCCACGCTGAGGAAAACCAGGAACTTTTGAAAACATTCATTCAGCTCCTTTGAAAACAAAATTGTATTTGAAGCTTTCACGTGGCATTGTAAAAATGGATTGATCCTTCCTTTACATCTAAGTTCTTTTTAAATTGATTTAATAAACATTCACTTGATAACATACTTCAAAATCACCCACATAAAGCCTCAAAATTACGTCTCTTCAGCAACATAGGCTTCTGATGTTATGAATACTGTCTATGAAACTCAAACCTGACACTTCTTGCAGTGCCAAGGAAAGTTCAACATGACTCTTATCTTCAGCATTCAAGGATAACTAGTCCACCCACCAGATGTACAATCCTAGACAATGACTGTTATTCATAATTTCATTCATCAGGCAAATCAGGCCTTTCAAACACTAGGAGAAAGCTTCTCTGGGCAGGAAGTTGTCCTTTACAGAGCACTGGTCCAAGTCTGTCACATTAGGAAGTAAGGACTTCCTATATCTGAAAAATTACAGACAGCTAGAGTCACTAAATTTTTTTTTCCCTCTTTAGGAAAATTTGGCAAAAAATGACATTTAATTCCATCTCTTAGGAATCTTTCAGAAGCTGATAATATTTAGCAAAACTCACTGAGCAGCACATGTAAAAAAAGGAAGGGAAAAAGGCAAAAAGAGAACACGAAAGGGGAAAAAAGTTTAGAAAGCATTTAGAATACTCAGTAGCCTAAAAGAACCTCAAAGAAGCAAGTACAAAGTATCCATCTTCCATATCATTTTTTTAAATAATGTAAAGAAAAATTCATAGCTCTCTAATTCAATCCCTGAGAAACAAGATATAACTTTAAAGATTATAAAATTGTTCAAGGGGTTTAGGTCTAAAAAGACCTAAACATTTATTTTCACCTAGTCCAGACAGTGAAAAATAATCTGAAGTGAATCAGATTAAAGAGATGTCTCTAGAGCGCAGTTGTCTTCTCTGTGTCTTGTTCATATGATGGCCAGTACAACTGAGCTCTTATATGTTTCAAAAGTGATAATAGACTGAAAATGCAGAGAAAATTAAAGCATCCTATGTCATCTCCTCAGCTAAAATTTGCCAATAAACTCAGACTCATAATTTATAAAAGCAGCAATATTCAATATTTTTTTTGCTGGTTTTATAGTATAAGTAATAGGTTCGGGGATTTAGGGACATTTTTATTGTCTCAAAGATTTCCTTCTCCAACACTTTTGGATGCCTATGTTTACTGGTTTTTCTACTATTTTCCAGGAAAGCCCTGAATCTTACTTCATTTTATGTGACTCTGGATTTTCCTTTTTTTTTTCTCACTGCCTTCTGAAGCTGTCATTATCCACGGTTTTCTTCAGTCTTCTTAGTCTTAATGCTTATATTAAGGGCTTACCCTTACAGTTATGAATAACATTACAATGATGCAAAAACACTGCCCCATCCCAATCATACTTACCAAGCTCTTGGCAGGATCTCAAAACTCAGCCTCCACTGCAACAACATATAATTCAATCCACACTATATTCCAACACTTGACTTACCTTTTCTCCTTTTGTTTTAGCAGACATAATACTGAGGTGTCATGCCTCCCCTTACCTTTTATGACTGTGGGGGGAAACATTCCTCTTGGAAGCCTTGGATACTCAAATCATCAGGTTTTTTCGCTCAGCTTTCTACCCTTGAACTTGGCCTCCTACTTCCATTCAATTGTCCTGAATTTATGGGCTTTGGGCAGCTCAACCAAATCAGTCCCCAGGCTGCTTTGAAACCAGCCAAGCTCCAGGAATCCCATCTACATATTTAACGTTTCATACAACAAAGAGGGAAATGAGGGCAGAGGGGACCTGACAGGTTAGCAGGGTTTCCCTTTATGATTCCTCAGGGGAAGAAAAATAACACTGTAATGATTTAAACAGCCTGATGTGTGTTGTCAAAGCCCATCAGTCAGCACCAAAGAGTTACGTGCAATATGCCCCAAAACAGCTAAAAAATGCATTTGCCATAAACCAATACCATGTTATTCACCTAATATGGTCCACAAATCCAGCACAGACCCTTTAGTAGGTGACCAATTTAAATAAGGTAAAGCTCTGGAGATTGGTTATTACTATATGCCGTACCTTGCAGAACAACTCTATAATAATGATCTACCTGAGAAAAACTCCTTTGCATGTACTTCTTTTCTTTGGCCTCAGAAGCCTAATTGCCACAATATCAAGGTAGTTTAGAATGTATTTAATTTTCACTGTAAGCAAAGTAAATGTTTCTAATTTAAGGAGTTTCCATAGTGTTAAACTTGCAATGAATTTGAATAAAACACTTATCTTAGAGATATCTGGCAACCAAAATAACAGTAATACTGTATTTATTAGAATGTAAAGCAGTACAATACATACATATTGTATTAAAACTTCTTAATGTCATCAAGAAAAAGCATTAACCTGTTAGAAAGAGAACTTTAGTGTATCTATCTCCATCCATCTAAAGCTAGCACTTCTGTTCTCTCTGATGTGCAAGACGTGTTAAGGAGACAGAAAATTTATTTTCACCCCTCTTTCAAGGAGACCTGTCATAAATAGATTCCCAAACTCATGGAGGAAGGGAACCATGTTAATGTTGCCCGACAAGGTGCATCCATGCCAGTCCACTGCCTATCAGCAAGCTGTGTCTGTCCCTCACTGCTGATGTCCACAGGAGACACCTATTGTGTAGATATGCTATCTGCTCCCTGGCCAGTATGCCTGCTGCCACCCAGCACCTACTCTGGTGAAATCCTCCACTGATCCCCTACTGAAGAACTAGAAAGCTGCTAAGTGTTCCCTGTAAAGTCCCACTGAATTTGGCTCTGATTTGAACAGGACTAGTCTTTGTCTTCAAGTGAAGCACCATGAGGGAGGAGGATGTGAGCCAGGGAAGGGTTTGGCTCTAAGCATTTCAGGCTTTCTGAAATCAAACCTGAGCTAGCAGGAGATACAAATCGGTAATAATGCTTTCCATGTAACCAACTATTATTCCTGTCACTTAGCCAAGCAGAGAAGTTGAGGGTCACTACGTTTTAATACAGGCTCTCTTAACTTTCAGTGTTATTAAGAACTTGTGAGTCACTCAAAGTAATGATTCCAAATGGGGGAGAAAAGTAAAGCAGATAATGGAGCCTGCAGGCATGGAAGAATTTTATTGTTCCTGGGAGACACTATACAGAAATGTTAGACTGGACACCAGCTGAAAAGTGCTGGAACCAGTGTCTTTCTGTAAAAGTGAGTAAATGTTCAAAATAAATTCACTTAACTGACATTTTTTTCAATAAAAGCCAGAGGCACTGTGGATGGGGGTTGGGGGGAGAAGGGGTATTCTTATCTCATATTTACTCTGGTCACTATTTTTCAGTAGATTGAACTGAATGTAAAGTGCATTTTTGGGACTCTAAAACACTGTAAAAGTACTATTCACCTAAACTTAGGTGTGATGACTTGCAGTAAACCTTCTGGTACAAAGAGGTAACTACCATACTCCAGAAGCTCCTGCTACCATAAGCCAATTTTTCCAGTCTATTTCCCTTCCTTCCCTAAGGAAGCTTTTCTCTACAACTTCAGTTTTGGTTTGGTGTTTCTTTTTTTTTTTTTTTTTTTTTTTTTTCTTTTCTTTTAAATATTGGAAAAAGAAATTCTATGAGAAGAGATGTAATTTCATTTAGGTGTCCTTGCCTGGAAAAAACTCTGTTTCCAGAAGTAGAAAGAAAACACAATTCTGCCTGGCAAGAAGTAATAGCTTAAATACCCATTAGATTCCTCAGATTCAAAGTGAAAAGGCTTAATTAATATGGTGTTATTAATATTACTTTTACTAACAAATCAAAGGTCATGTTGAGACATGAGCTTCAAGTAATTTGAAAGTATGGGTATACTTGCATATCTAGCACAACCTAAAATTAATGACGTAATCAAAACCACACTTGCCAGCTCAGGAGGTAATTCATTAAAATGAGAAGTCTGTTAGGTGTCTGTTAGGTTTAACAGTAGAAATCTGAGGTCATCTGTCACAGTCATGTGCAAAAGCCCAAGGATACTTCCGGTAACCATTTGGTCTTTGGTCCTTCCTAGTCAGTGTTCCCCTTTAGCACTGTTCTGAAGGTTAGAAATCCTATTAGAAAATACATTGTTTTTTCCTTTTTCTTTTTTTTTCTTGTCAGAAGTCTCTTTAATGTCCACAGAATAGATATGACAGGGATTTTTGTGGTTATGATCATCAAGTTAGTTTTCTTTTTTATTTCAGAGACATCTAATTTCCTGTCTTTCTTACTGATCTATCCAGGGGCAAAATGAAGTTCCAAGAAATCCCCACTTCATCACATTGCATTACAGGTCAGGTTTGTGTTCCTAAATTTTATAGGAGACAATATTAGTCACACAGGTCCTTGTGACTGATTACTTAATATATTCATATTTGAGAACTGTACTTGAGCCAGTTCTGAACAACCACTGGCTGTTCGCTGCACCATTATTTAAAGGCATGAACTGTGTCTCCAAAGTCCTGTCTTTACATTTCACATCCAGTTTAATTTTTATTCATATAAAAGCAGGTAATCTGGCAAGTAAGTTACCAGATTGCTTGTAAAGTTTTTTCTGCTTTTCTTCTGAATTCTCCATGTGGGTTTCTGCCTATTTCTTTTTCAGTTTGAGATACTATATTTATTTACATTAATGGTTTTAGTTGAAAATAAACCTTTTAGATTTTTTTTAGAAAGGAGACTGTCTTTTAAAATCATTATATACTAATTCCCATCCCTTCACCAATTCATATATAGCTTTCTTCAGTTAATATAGCGCTGGCTATCAAAAATAATGAGAAGACTGTAGTTTTAGCACTGTTTTCTTCTCTCTTCTCTGAACTCTCTGGGTGATAAATGATAAACTCAAGCTAATCTCTCTACTAATTTACAAAGTTATGACTTCCTGTTGTCCACTGCCCCTTCTGCAGGAGGTCACTTTGCAGCAATATAGATGCAAAGAAAATATGATGTCTATACCTCCAAGTTTTAGTGGGGGGAAGAAAACATCACCCTGTGGCAGCTTTTGGCAGAGGGACAAAGAAGTAAGGAAGGGGATACAACTTTTAATTATCATGGTGTCACTCACTGGACAGCTCTGTGGTGGTCCATCAGGAGCATCCAGAGAATCACTAAGCTGCTCACAGAGGTGATGTGCAGAAGGACCACTCCAGGCTTATCTTCTGCTTTTCTGTAGGACATCTGTAGTTCCTCATTTATCCAGACTTGCTGTTCATTCCATTAACTTCACCATTTATATATGCCATTTTTTATATCCAAATCAACAGTCAGGTAGGTTATTTCTTCAGGTAGATTTCTAAACATCCTCCTCACACTCAAGTAAAAGTTATGAGTTTTAACCTGATTAGTCTGGAAACAAAAAAATAATGAAATGCTTATTCTAGGTACATGATAGAGGTACTGACACATTATAAATCTTTGTAGCCCTCTGTGTCCCACCATCTTAGGCAAGATAGATCATCTTTTTTTAATTATGAAAAGAATGCAAGATCTCGAGTCTGCCTGCCTGTCTTTTCAACTTGGGACAAGGACTTATCATGCAATTGACAATTCAAACAGGCAAACTCAAAATACTAGTTAACGTTTTTATGATTTGTTTACTTGGGAAGGTTGCAGACAACCACAAAGAAATCTACACCAACTAGAAACACACACAAAAATGTATCTGAGGAATCACTTGTTTGTATGAAAATATGCTTTCTACAACAAGGATGAGATTGTGCCAGAAACTTGTTATGATTTCCCAATGTTTTGTAGCATTAGAGGTAAAAATATGCACCTTTTAAGAAATTACAATAAATACATCTGTGGCCCATGTTTGTTTACTTAAATATGCAAACTAAAATTAAAAAATATTTTCCTTCCTATCAATCAAAACCAATAAAGTATAAATAAATACAGAAGTTTCTCAGATAATAAGCACCATAAATCTACATTGTACTTCCCTTTAAAACGCTCTATTTACATGCAGAAACCTTACTGAAGGAATGGTAGGAACCATGGTATCCTTTTCGTTAAACCACAGACACTGCAAAAAACCATACTATCCAAGTGGACTTAAGGGTCAAAGTCAGTGATCACTTACACACGTGAAGTTCCATTGAATTCAGACATTATATAACGTGAGCAAAATCTGCACTTTAAAGTTGTGCAAAACGCCTGAGGTAGTCCCTTAAGGAAAAGTGCATCCGGTTGCCTGGTTGGGAGTACTGATACAGACAGGGTTTTTTTATAAGCAGATCCACTTCAAGAATTATGTTAATTAAACCTGCAAAGGTCCCAGCAGGAGTCATGTTAACATCAGTCCAGCTGTTTCACAAAGAAAAAAACATAATCTGGAGTCAACATTCCTCCATTCCGTGTTCTTTGTAAGACAGAGATCCCAAGTCTCCCACAAATAAAGAAGATAATTTGGTGTAATGTTACTGTTGTTCTACAGGAAGAAAAAGAGATCATGAAATGCAGATTTATTACTGAAATTTAATCAGGATTTCTGGAGCTGATACACATTTAAATAGAATTTCATCTGAGAAAATGCAAAAGGGAACTAAAGTGCAAGTAAAAGCCCTATGACAACCATAGCATAAGGAAAGGAATCATCAAATCTCTTTCTTTCTTTCTGTGCCTAGGATAGATCTTTATAATGTAAAAGACTTTGTTTTAACTAAAAAATAAAATAAGGTGCAAAAGCTACTATGAACTATAACTTTCATAGCCAGCTATACCTTTCACATTCTGTTACTCATTAGCTTCAGAAATTCTGTACACTGAAGCAGGCAGAAGTTAAACATGCATGGGAAGTGTCAGTTTCAAAGATTTTTTTTTTTAATATTAGTGGCACCATGGAAATATTGGATAGTGGTTTTAATGTTTTTTAAAAAAATCTAGTTAAAGACTAGAAATTACTAATACAGTATTCCATTTATTATTTATTTTTCTACTAAAATATATTGCAGCAATAACACTGTCTCTTGATGGCCTCCATCTAGTTATATATTTTTGTACTGACAAGGCATGTTACATCATAGACTTGCCACACAGAAACATCAGGCAGCAATCATACCTGGCTGTTTGTTCTTAAGGCAAAGATTAGCGTTGGTAAGATTAGTAACTCCCATGAAGATTGTTCATGCTTATAAAAAATACTGCTTTAGATGGTGGCAGATTCTGAGAAAATATAATTCCTTAAAATTAACTGGGGTTTTTAAAGTTTGCATAACAAAGGGAAGTGCTAGAACCACATTTTTATTGAATGAAAACTGTTGTGGTTTATCCTAGAATTTTGGAACAAAATATGACACAGGTGAATTCCATTAGTTCACCGAGTGTAAAGGAAGGAATAAAATAGTATCAGTAATGGTAAAAAACCAAAAGCTCTTGTTTCACAATGCACACTTTGCCTTTAGAACTGAAACACTTTCCAACGAGTCATTTTCACAAAGCTGGAAATCAATTTGCTTCTGGGGAAACACACCATCTTTGTATAGAATTGGAGTGCATCACTTCTTCCTTGAAGAATTAGACAACGTGCAAGAAAATAAGTAAAGAACTCTGTGGGAAAAGTATGAATTAAGGTTCTATTTCAGCCAGAGGCTGTAGACCTGTGCACTGAGGCAACTTCTATTCACCTCTAGATTGAGCTGTAGGTAGGATAAGGATCTGACCATATCTGCTCTCAGATCAGGAAAACTCTGCAGGTTTTAAGGCTGCCACATTCATTTTTTTGTAAGTATCAGGTTCTGGAAAAAAGAAAAATGTCTCAAGTTTTTCTAGTCATTACCTCTGTCTTCAAGGTTGCAGCTGAGTTTGCACTTAACTCATGTGGGTACTATATTGCTATTAAGCAAAGCATTTTAGTCTGCCTCAAAGGATACAAGTAGGAGATATTATATACATTGAGAAATACTCTTATCAATCAACAAACCACAGAAATAATAAAAGCAAGGACATCACAAATCCACAGAGATATTATTTAAATTAAAGTGGGATTCATTTTGCATTTTTAATTAAGTTGCAAGGAAGAACATGGAAGAAGCTATTATTTTATAATCCATTTGGTTTAAGAGAACACTAAAAGTAGTCACTATTGTATAGGAATAAAAACTGAAAATACATTTATAAAAAAAGAAATCTTTGTGTGGTAGAAAATTCAATAAACAGTATTAACATATATTTTGTATATAAACTTTACCATTCATTTTGCAATAAAACACAGATGAAAAGCTAAGAAATACCCAGAAATCTGTGGATAAACAAAGTTATTTTCAAAAGACTGAAATAATGTATAATTTGGAGAACACTTTTGTGTTTAACTGAAAGCTCATAGATTTTTTTTATTTCCCATTTTAATAATAACATTGCACCAAAACAACCTCCAAGGTTCAAGAAGATGAAGGACTGGCTCATGGATTTTTACAGAGATCTTGCTGAACCTAACTGGTGAAGGCTTTTTGTGTGGGGATGTGCTGAGAAAATACTCAGGAAAAAGTGAAGAGGGGGTGATGGGGGAGACAGAGTATTATCCTGTGCATGCCTCAATTTATCTGCTGTATGATATTTCACCTGAGTGTATAAACTGAAGTATGATAGACCATGTTAGGGAGAGCAAGTAGGAAACCAATAGCTAAATAAGAATATCAAGACTCTGTTCCCCAGTGGTCTGACCTATTTGCTTCTAGGAAGACTGCACACTAATTTTGCCAAAGCCAGAGGAAAAGATAGAACAAAATGAATCATTTGAGCACCCCACCATGAGGGGGAAGCTAAAAAATGGGGGAAGAAGTGTGCCTTATCAGAAAAAGAGACAAGCAGAATTTCCTTAGGGTGCTTTTGAGACAGCTGTGCTCATTTAAACTCTGAGCAGGTGACAAGCTGCAGGCGATTGATCTAATAGTTTGAACCCTTTTGCTGTAACTGCTGTATGCAATTGCTGGGTGAATAGAAAATAGGTCTGTTTGTTCCAAACTTAATCACAGGTGCTTGAAAGGTAGAACCTGACAAACCTTAATTGCAGTTTTGCCTTCATGTTGATATGGAGGAAGAGATAGGGAGTCTCACTTTAGTGTCTGGTCTAAGAAGCTAAAAGAGATTTCCCTGACAGATGGATATATCTGAAGAGTATATATTTGACCAGTGGCAAGTTGGGGCTTTGGGATAGAGGAATAAAGGAATAAAGGACTTATCAGGATCTCTAATAGGATGGTAGATGTTGAAGGTTTGTGATCTTTGTGGGACTGCCTAGGAAATGGAAATTAGTAGACTTCTGATACAGAAAAAGGTAAGCAACAGTCTCTTACTGGGAACATCTATAATGAAAACAGAGAATGGAAAAAAATCACATTCTGCAATTATTGAAGTTTCACTGTGTTCTCAGGGAAACACAAAGATTTCTCTAAGGAAGTATTCCTGAGACATATTCTACCATGCAGCATTTGTCTCAAAAGAGACATCCATCAGAGGACTACTTCTAGAAAAAAGTTTATTTGTTGTGGTGCAACTTTGGCAAATTTGAAAGATGTATGACCTGTGTGAATGTCTAGGACACTCATGCATATGGAGCAGCTAGTTGATCTTGTAATGCAAATACTTGAGCAAATTTTGTTTTTGATGTGAACCATAACTAACTGCATAATCCTAACAGCTCAATGGCACTGTAAGCAGATATTATTTGCTATGACTTTTTAAAAAAGAGAATGCATTTGTATGATTTCAAAATAAAAAATTGTAACAGGCATTGGGTGAAATCAGCAGGAAGGGGAAGCTGAGGTACATCTCAGCATGGAACTTCTGAGGAACACTACTGCCCTCGCTATGAACTAGTGACTGGTGTAATTAGGTGGTTTGTTTAGACTTGGCAGTAATAGTTTCCCATTGTGTTTGAGTCAAGGAGGGTGAAGATGAACTTTTGCTCTGAACATTGTTCCATAAAAGTGAATGAAGTGTTTGGCAGCTTGCTGATGTAAGAGATTTTTCTGTATTAATGTATTAGATTTATTCTTACAATGCTGCTGATATTTCAGTCCTGTTACTGAATAAGCAAAGCTATTAGTAGTAAAAGTGGACTAGGATTTTTTTTGAGTGAAACCAAGAAATCTGCAGAAAGGGGGGAGGCTGAAAAGATAATTTTACAAGTTGTTGAAAAACAAGTGCAAAAAACTCTGGAAAATTATTTTCTGGGTGTCCTTGGATTATTTTAGGTATCTCTAAATCTGTTGTTTTCTAATTTACATATATAAATCTGTAATATATAAGGTGTAATTCAAATTAAAATACTAAGTATTTCAATTTCTGAATGTTGCTTACATGCTTCTATATTGCCAAAATGAAACATTTCAATGTTTAAAAAAATTGTTTTTCCTTTAGAACAACTTCTCTTTTACTGTTTCTCTTGATTTAAAACAAACACACAAATGTAGATGCCGAATATATGTATGATTTCAGCCTCCAGTTACAGCATTTTCCACCAAGTGAACTCAGTGTCATATAAAAATCGTTCCACTCTAAGTGCAAGAGTTACTTTGATTGTCGCTTATGCTTCATTCCTCCTCTCCAAAGCATGCCAACATTCATGGGTTTACTTCTAGCCTTGGCTTGCACTGTGTAGTGATAAGAGGGGTCTATGCTACAGCAAATACCTGAATAGGCCAGAAATGTAAATTAGAATGGCAGATTTGTCATCTTCTGAAGTGATGCAGTATTTTCCTGCGTGATAGTGAGGTAGTGTTAGATTTTGTGACATCTTCACAGCTTTTTTTATGTAAAGGCGGCATTAATTCTGAGCAATCATCCTGAACTCATTGTGGCTGTCTCTGTGTACAGATCACACACACACACCCCAAGAGGTCTTCGCCCCTTCTTTTACCCTGGGGAGGGAATCCAGGACAATCTAGCTACAATTTTTGGTAAATGTATAGTTATTCTACTCCTTTCTCGTGAATCTTTTCAACACGCTGACCACTGTAACTGCTGTAACCAGTACCAGCATGAAATAAAAGGTTTTTAATTTTACTGAGTCAGTAACAGAGAAAGCAGGATGTCCAAGTCCAGTGTGCTGTATGAGAATCCAAATGAGAGCCATCTGTAGATGCAGAGCAGGATGTATGCTATCCTGTAAGCCCTAGAGCACATCTGAGGTTAATTGTTTTCCTGTTCAAAAATATCACTTTTCTAAATGCAGTGTTACTTGTTTTGAAGAGAACAGAAGGAAACAATAGGTTGTGCAGAACAGAACAATTTAGTTAAGATATAGGCATCAGAAGTGTGGGATGTGTGCCATAAGGCAAAGCTCGTTTACCACCTGGGTTTTTCAAAAATTACAGTGAACATGGCTTTAGTAGATACGAGTCTTGAAAGGAACAATAGCATGTAAGACATCCTGAGGCAGAGGGAAGAGGAGTAATCCTCCCGCCTTCATCTAAGAGTGCATGACTTTAGCCAAATCCAGAGTTACAATTCCTGTACTGTGATGCCCTGCCAAGCTCTGACCTTGGACTGGCTTCCGTCCGTGGCTGTCTGTCTACCTCAGTGTTTGTAGAAGGAGTTATTACACCAAATACCAGACTGATTTTTCAACTTGTGGTAAAACAAGAGTGTATTAACAACTCTGTTTCTTCCTGTGTATATTATCAGTCCGAACACTTTTCTCTGTGGCCACCCTTAGCCCTTCTAACAAGCAGTGAGAAGGAAAGACTGTGTAGATGAAGGAAACAGATCTCAGATCTTTCCTTAGGAAAACTCTCATTAATTTTCTTCACCTGTTTTGTAGGTTGTTAGTTTCCATTTTGCTCTTAGCTTAAAAAAAAAACTACACTGCTGTTTCCTCATCATTAGTAATATTATGATTTTTTAAGTTTCTCTGTACTGTCCAGATACGGCTGGACTCACAAGTAACAAGAATACAATTAATCCAGTCAAAATCTTAGGGTCATACCTTAGCAACCTACATGAAATTTGGGAGTAAAGCAGAAGCACAGGCTGCAAGAGGAAAGGTCTTGCAGAAGGCAGCAAGAAGTCATGCAAATTTAATGCAAATAAAATAGCTCCCAGTTACCCACAGGCATCAAAGCTGGAAGAGATGGATTTTTTTTCTGGTGATTAAGACAACTCTTAACCACTCTTCCAGCTGCTATGCACTCCTAAGAAGTTATTTACAAAAGAGTTAGGAAGACAGCCTAGCCTGAGGAGAACTGAAATGCTCTAATTTAAACTAAATTTTACAGGAAATTCAAAGATAGAGTTGAAAGAGGAAAGAGTTTGGAGGAATCTGCAAGCAGTAATTCTGGCTTGCTTTTTTATTTCATGTTAGCAGGAGATGCAGGATCTATAGAAACATCTTTTAAAAAATGCCATTATTCTTCATGTTTATATATATGCATACTCCTGTTATGTTGTTACTGTATATCTGGTGTCAGAAACTAATTTTAAGGTACCTAAGTGTCTTTGGGAGACAAAACATAGCAAAAGGATTATGGCTATATCAATTTGTTAAAAATATTCAAAACAATTTGCATAACACAATAGTAGGAAGTTATTTTTTCATGCAAAACACAGGAACGGTTCTATATAATTACATTATCCTTAATATTTGCAGACCATGTATAAATTATTTGTCATTAATATTATCTAGCTTTTTTAATTTGTTTATACATGCATTCATATGAATATAACTTTTGCTAGTATATTTCACAATATTTTTAAGAGGCCTCATATGGATAAGGAAGCTTCAGAAAAATCGTGTCTCTTTTAAAGTTGTCCAGCTTACCAGTGGCAGTGACGAAATCCCCCAAATGAAAAAGAGATGTTTCTAATGTCATCATCCCAGACATAGCTCTCCATGTCATCATAGTGTACTGCAACATGAGCTTGAGTTTGCAGGAGGGTAGGAATACCCATTTACTTTGAGAGTTAGTTTGCTGCAGTTCACCTGTTGGGAGAATCGATACATAAGAGTTTTGTTTAGCTGGTGACTTACAGGAAGAAAAATCTGTCTGTTCCACACAGTTTCTGTGTACTAATGCCAAACAAGAAAGGAAATTCCCTAGGACGTGCTTAGTGTGAAAAAGAAGAGCACAGAAAAGCTGCTTTGCTTATGTTTGGTATTTCAGACTGTCAGGATCTCAAGGGTTCTACTGATATGCAACAGTAGACCAGCATCAGGCCTTTCTAAATTTTCACTTTAACTGTCCCCAGTCTTCATCTTCCTTGAATAATTGGGAAGAAAATTTTAACAGCATTGTGATGTCTGAAGTACTCCATCTACATAATCCTCTGATACAGATATCTTCTGATGGCCCTGATGTTCTTGAAGAACTCTGGATATTTCTGAATGTTGGTTCAGGATTTCCATTAATGATATGCATATGCAATAAGTTCACCACATCCTGGATACATAAATCTATTAATACTTAGCTGTAATGCTCAGAAGTATACAACTCCAGGTTTTCTAGATATTATGCATGTTGGTGAAAGCAGCAAAGATGCCAGAAAAATCATGGATGAACATATGAAGTCTTACAACCTCATCCACATATGACTTAGAGATGGAGAAAGCAGCTTTGTTCCAGGAATAATAGATGTATACAAGCCCTGCATATTCTACAAAGAGTAGAATCTTCTGCATAATTCATAAAATTGGAAAAAAATTTAGTACATTTTTCTATTTATTAACAACTTGTAACAAACATATACGTGGGTTAAAAAAAGGCCAGTTACTTTGGTGTCTCTATGGCTAAATGAGAATTTATTCTGCTCATATAAAACTTAAAAAAAGCAACATAATGAAATTGTTTCCTATCTGAATACGCTAACAGATGACAAGTTGTTGGATCACAACTGTGGTACTGAAATAGGAGAAAAATGTAACAACTGTGTAATTGCATCAGCATTCCTTCATCTCCAATTATATATTCTACTGGGTGATAACCCTCACGCATTAACTTCTCTAATGCCCAAATATTCAAGCTGCTGCTCGGCTACTAGGTCTACCTAGTTATCACTACAGCACATTTTGCCATCTGAAGGTAGGACAGTGATTTCAAGAATATGAAAGGCAGGTAATCATATTCATCATTCTTCTAACTTCTTTCTGTGAACTGGAAGAAAAATTTTCAAGTAGACACCATAGAATTTGGAAAACTTGTTTTGTTGCTGAGCTATTGATCTCTGCATTCAGTCTGGTTGCTGCTTTAAACTTAATTTGCTCTGACAAACTAAAGCAGTTGAGGACAACCAAGAAATCAATTTCTCCAGGTAGATTCTAACCTGTACTGTAATAACAAAATAACACTGTAATAATGCCAAACCAACAGTCGATGATCAAGGTGGGTGACATATTCATTACTGTTAAAAATGTTCCACTCAGTTTATCTGGTCCGAGATGAGCTATGCTGGATATCAAAAAAAACCCAGACAGGAAAACATAATGCTTACCCTCAAAAATTCCTAGTGTTGGAGCATTGCAATTCTTATTTAGTACAGACCCAAACATTGAACTACAGCTCCTCAGGTTCCAAGATCTAAAGTACTTATCTAAAGTTTAAGATAATATAAGATGTATAGACACTTTATCTTAAAAAACATATACCCTGAGTTTATGGTGATTCCTGCAACCTCACCAAGCTTCTATTCAGAAGGGCTTTTCTCAGTTCATTATGAGCTTAACTTGCATAACTTTTTTGACCCCATTACACATTTTCTTTCAATAACCATTATTCCAAGTTTATAGATTAAACTGAGTTCTTTTACCTTTCACCTGCTTTGAATAATGTATTACTTTCCTCCATAGTAAGATTCAAGATATCTCTTCCTCCTTCATTTATCATATGCACTGACTGAATTAATTTCAAACTAGACTGCAGGCTATTTTGGGCAAGGGTCGTTTGCAGCAGGGTATTTGCAGAGCATTCACTACAAATGGGTCTGCTGCAATTGGGCGTTAGAGGACTACAATAACAGATGTTATTAACAACAACAGCAGCTTTAGGTTCAAAGATCAGGTGAGGTGATGCCTAAAAACAAATGAGACAATTTCATTCTGCTGGCTAGTGAATAGTTATTACTTCACAAAATGAATTTGGTTTTTGCAGCTTCTGCTGAGAATATCTGATTGATGGGAGTCCTGGCTGGTGCCACTTGTCAGAGCTGTCAGAGCATAACCTTGATGTGTATGTTTCAGCAGTGTCTGCTTCTCTCTGTCACTTTCACTATATGCCGAGCTCTAATTTGTTGATTACAAACTGACGGTCACTTTGGCATTACTGATTTTCTCCATTTAACATTCTTGATGCTGTTTCTCCACTCTGCTCTTTATACAAGAAATGTAGAAAGTAAAAGATAAGAAACCACATCAAGAATGTCATATTAATCTGAAGTTTCTTTCAGAATGGTAATTTAAATTAAGTTGGATATGCTTTATTTCTGCATTCTGATTTTAATTTCTTTTTAATTAAGCAATTTTCAAAATTGAAATAAATTGCTACATATTCAACACACAATACAATTAATAAGGCCATTTAAATTTTTAAAGCCTAAAATGGCACCATATTATCATTTTAAGACTAATTTATAGTGAACATTAATGAAGAGCTATCCACATGAAGATTTTAATAACATCATGTGATGTGTATGAAATTGCTATCTATAATAACAAGAGCATGAGAACTCATGGCAAATTAACATGTTTATTAGCAAAATGGGCACTACAAAATTGCTGAAGAAATTCAAATAATATATTGGGCAAGGCGATGCTTAAAAGAGATGGGATTATTCAAATGAAATAACATTGGAATTTATTTATAGATTTTGTAACATAGTACCATATTGGAAAAGTGAAGATATGCCTTGAAGGTAGAATATTTGATGCACAGTAATTCTTAAACTGCAGATATTTGTGAGTGTTCTGATAATAATATAACTATTTCATATAATTCAGAGAAAAATCTTCCAGGTGACTAACATAGAAAAGCAGTTTCAGAGAAGAAAAATCACAGGAAAGGATGTCATACCATATGTTCTTTTTTGATGAGCTGTGCATGTAGTCCAGTCTGTGAAGTAGTGAAACTTCACATCTTCTGGGAAGCTCAGAAAGATAACTACCAAGTTACCACAACACACCTGAAGAGTATTTCAAATGCCTAACTGTAAGGATTTCATGCCATTTTTGACCCTAGAATAACTGCATGGGACTAGCATACATAACATATGACTCATATGAGACAGATCCTGTGAAGAAGCAGCTGAATATCAGACATGACACCCTAGCACTTCTAAAATGGCACGAGATGACTAATTTTAAGCCTCTGAATCCTGTGCTCACCCCTTCATAGATGTCTGTCTTCAGCAGCTGATAGGCATTGTCACTCATACCCCTCCATTCTTTCTTCCCTTTTCAAGCAACTTCAAGCAACTTTGTTTTTCAAACAAGTTGAAAGCAATGGTCACTCCTACCTTCAAAAAGGGGCAGGAAAAAAGACCTAGGGAACTACAGACTAGTCAGACTCATCTCATTCTCTGGGAAGGTGATGGAACAACAAATCCTGGAAACCAGTTCTAGGAACATGAAGGACAAGAAGGTAACTGAGAGCAGTCAGCATGGATCCACAAAGCAGAACTCATGCTTAGCCAACCTGGTAACCTTCTATAATTAAATGACTGGATTAGTAGATGAGAGGAGAACAGTAGATATTGTCTACCTTCACTTCAGGAAGGATTTCATACTGTCTATCACAAATTCCTCATAGAGAAGCTGTTGATGAGTGGACAGTGAGGCGGATTGAAAACTCTCCAAATGGCCAGGCCCAGAGGGTGGTGATCAGTGGCACGAGGCCTAACTGGAGACTAGCAGGTAGCAGTGTAACCCAGGGGTTAATACTGGGTCTAAACTTAAGGAATTAAGTGACTAAGGAATGATTAAGGGACTTGAGCATCTCTCCTGTGAGGAAATACTAAGAGAACTCAGACTGTTCAGCCTTGAAAAGAGAAGGCTTGGGGGGAGGAAAACTCTTTAATGTGAACAAATATTTGAAATGAGGGTGTAAAGACTGAGGCAGGCTGTTTTCAGTAGTGCCCAGTGACAAGAGGCAGCAGGTGCAAAGTGAAACATGGGTGGTTGCTTCTGAACATCAGAAAACCCTTCTTTACTGTGAGGGTGGCTGATTACCAGCACAGGTTGCCCAGAGCAGTTGTGGAGTCTCCCCCTAGGAGATATTCAAAAGATGTCTAGCCATGGTCATAGGCAACTGGCTCTAGGTGACTACGTAAGAGGTTGGACCAGATCACATCCCAGAGGTCCCTTCCTGAAGTGGAAATCAAAAGACCTCGTGATACTGCAAACATTTGACCCGCATCCCTACACACCTAACAAAAATTACCCAAAACACTCAAGTCCACATGCTATGAACACCCTAGCACATGAATATAGGAGTCCTTAACTCCAGCACAGAAGATTCCTCTTGTCATAGAAGACTCTGCGCAGTTTTCAAATTACAGATGAACAACTATGTGTAACTCCTAAAGGTGTTCTCACACACTTAGAGAAACGTGCATTCCTGCAGATATGCACACACCTATGATTCAGGCACACCCACATAGTAGTGCATGCATTTGCATAATCATGCAAAACACTCACCTGCATGCAGAGAATTAGATTCTTAGGATACAGCAGATAGCACCTCTAACGTGTTCAGACTGCTTTAGATCTGTGGCTTCTCTCCAGATTAATAGAGTCCCACGGCTAACTCCATAAATATTGCTTCAATTACCATGGGAAAAGTTCCAACATATTGTAGAGGTAATCTTCTCTATCATGTATTTTATGCCAGTGGTTTTGTGGACATTACATTATAGCATTTTATCTTCTGTTTTTCTTTTTGTGATGCAGTTCATTAAACACATTTCTTCCTAGATCCTGTTGTATTCATTCTGATTCACTAAAGCCCTACGAGACCGAGAAAAGCCTTCAGGGTATATATGCTCAAAACAAACCTGAAGCTCTGGAGAACATTCATTTCTCTTTACATATCAACATACTCAGCTCAATTTGTTGCAGTAATGTTAAAATTAAACAATGAAAAAGCAAGGAACTGTGTAGGAATTATTCCTTCTACACTGCTCAAAATAATTTCCTTTTTAAGCAAGTAAATGATCTCTATCCTGTTGTTTGTACTAAAAAATAAAACATAAAAACTTACTGCAACACAATGGACACTGCCCAGCTACCTGACATATTTTCCTATAACATTTGTTTTAAAAGGCATGAGTAACATTACAAACAAGTAAATGACTACAGAAAGAAAACACTTTTTGACATATACTGTATGTATATCACTGTAAATCACTTTCCTAATAATAAATAAATAAATAGAAACCCTTGTTTTCAACAATGACAGCAGACATCTCATACCAGCCAAGCTCTGAAACCGTTAGATATTTGGCAAGTCTCCATATTTGTTGCACAGACGCAAGTAAAACAGTAGGTTTATAATTCAGACAGCCTTGTCATGATTGAGCTATTGCTTCATAAATTCTGTCTATTTTAACCTTTATTCAAGAAAAGTGAAAAATTCACAGTCTTGAGTACTTTCTGTCTACTTTAAAAAAATCCAAAATTAGAAAACATAGGTGTTCTGAAGCAGTATTTGAGTTATGTTGCAGTGTCACAAGAATACATGAGAGCAAATTAATTTGGAAAGAGGTGGATAGAACAAATGCTGTACCTTTTTAAATGTAAAGAAAGATGACAATGGCCTGTACTTCTACCATGTACAGTCCATATCTGAGGTCTAATTATAAACTAGTTACTAGACTATCTCTCCTATTAGAAGCTTTCTGGGGAGACATGTATTTCAGGCTTCAGATACTATTTAGGTATGAAAATGGGTAAACAGAAAACAGAACCATCACACTTTTTCTTCTTCTGTGAACCTCCAAGAGACTAGAGGGGGTAAAACAGTACATAATTTTATTTTACTGAGAGGTCTATGAGTGTGTGTGACCAAGACATAGATTATCTTGCAAGTTAAGTATTTTATTACAACATATTATACTGGTAGGTTTCAGGGGTAACTTGTGTAGCCTTCATATGCTGATTCCAAGTTAGGTGCTTATAAATAGCTCTTTTGCATTTTCATACTGTCTTGTTTACACAAATGTGTTGTGATTGGTGGCTGCATAGTTAAATATGTGCTAGACAATGTATAGTATGTAAGTAATAGATAAAGAAGACAGTATAACACAAACTGGCAAAATTAGTCAAGAAAAACAACTGATAGTTGCTATTATCTCCTGCCAGTGATACATCATTTTTTTAAAACTGAACTGTGAAGGAAGAATTTAGCAGTAATTTATCTGGGTGATGCTTACCCACAGCATCATGAACATCTGAAAACTGAAATGTAGTAGGCTTTTTACTACACTTTACATTGCTTGATGTGTAAGTTATATGAAAAGTAGGATAAAAATGTATGCTAATCAACTATGTGTTTCATATGAGTAAAATCTTGAATCTTGCACAATTTTCAGGTAAGGACTGATCCACAGTATGCTTTTGATTAATGACACCTATTTCTAGAGGATTCTGTGGGCTTTAGATTAGGCCCTAAAAAGGCAGAGCGGGATCTGAAGAACAGAATCAAGCTATTAAAGTCATACAGCAATATATGATCTACCAAATATCTCCGGGTAAGCCCAGCACTACTGTTTTCTCAGCATCTGTATAATTTCTTCTGCAGCATAATGTTTTCAAGGTGGATCCAAATAAACCACTACATTGCCATACATATGTTGGTAATAACGTGGCCAGGCTCTTCTGTACCTGACTTCCATCACAGAAAACATAATACATTCTTAGAGCAATGATGTGTCTCATTAGGCTGTGGTAAAGTACCCCTGAAGGTATAGTAGCATGGATGCTGGGCATGCTAAGCCACCTCTCAGAAGAAGCAAGAGTGATGACAATTCAAGCCTTCCAACTTTGATATTAGCACACCTGTAGAGTGCTGTCAGGGACATCTTAAATGTTGAAATTGGTATTCAGTGAAGTGACTCACAAATATAGCCTTTTGAAATACTGGTGACATTACAGCTGCTTTCCTTAGGCAAGCAAGGTTCATATGCACCTTCTTTCAGATCCACTAAGGTATCTTCAGACACAGCTACAAGGTTTGCCACAGAACAGAGATTAGCACAGTGTACCTGCCACAGAGATCCTGACCCAGCCTGCTTCAAAAAGGTCTATAATTTCTATTTTCACAGGACAACAGATCTGTGCTTTCTGATATTTATCGATATCAATTCTGTTATTTATCAATAACAGGTGAAAAACCCTAAGCAAAAGACAATGTATGTGTGTACTACCAGAGGAGAAAGTCTAAGGGCACTGAAGCTTGGAAATCGGGCGGTTACTCTCAGAAAAATACAGCTGCCAGTGTAGATGAAGAATGCTTGTTCTTTTAAAATTAGTCTTTTGCTTGAAACTGAAAAGTCTGATCTGAATAAAATATTTGAAAATCTTTAAAAATCTTTCTTTTTGCTGTCCAAAGGCATGGACTCTCTCTCTGGGTAGCGGGTACAGTGTAAGTGGTCGTTACCCTTGCCATAGTTCGTCAGCTCATTTGTGCTGCTTCATGATGCAGAGCTGCAGTTTGAATCAATTAGGGTTTAAAGTAATGTTTTGGGCTTTGGTTTATTTTTTTCCTCATCTTTTGTCTGTCTACATGGCAGGTGGTTTTGTACTACTTACACTAATTCTTGACCTTGTTATGAATCAGACTCGAGTCAGAAGCATTGTCTCATCTATGAAACAGGAAATTAATATCTGGCCTAATGATGCCTTTAATTTTCTTACCACTTAATGAACCTACATTTAAAGTATGGCTTTCCCATCTCTCTAAGTTGGCATAAGTCAGCTTTAAGGTCAAATCTAATCTAATTCTCACTCCTGTCCTCTGTGATAGCACAAACATCTTTTCTGAACCCTTTATTTTTTTATTCATCAAGATATTTTTTATTTAAGTTATTTCTCCAAATCTTGTCTGTAATGTAGCTTTATAAATCCTTATAACAACAGAAGGGAGAGGATAGTGAGAGGTAAGTAGGAAACTTGGTTAAAGCAGCAGAATAACAGTCCTACTTCCTTCCTCAGCCTGAAGACATAGTAACTGCATTCTGAAGTATGCAGCCTTTCATTGGGTGCTTTACAAAGGTGGTGAGGAAAATAAGACTTGGCAGAATATGTAGTTCTGTAGTTTTTTACTGACTTCCACATGCACACGGTATGAAAAGGGAGCACTTTAGCTCTTGACTAGGGCCGTGGCTGCTTATTACGTCTATATGGCAGATTTTCATCTATGGAGTTCAATTTCTACATGAGCTGGAGACTTTGTACATGGATGTAAGTCAAATTAAGGGACTTCAGAGGGTTCAAGGGAGAATTCAGGTGTCCATGGAGACTTGGCCTTACTTAATTCTGTTTCTCTTGGATGAGTGGTTAGATCAAGTCATAATCAATTTTGGTCAAAAAATGACTACGTGTTCTTACAACCAGATGTGAATCAAAACACCTAAATTGAATAGGGCATCCAGTACTATGGAAACTTATTAGAAATGTTCATAACAAAATAATAATATTTTAAGGAAAATCTTTTACTGGCAACATGAGATTCAATAATGTTTTCTCACATTTTCCCAGTGCTCTGCCTGAGGTTTACAAGGATTCAGAACGTCTCTTTTACAAATTGTTTTAATATTTCTGTGAAAGTAACATGAGTGTCCAACTGCATATTGAAATAATCTTGACATTTTTTTAAGTATAATGTTTAAAATGGAAGTGTAAACAATGTATTTTGTAAATTCTTTTCAAAGGCATTTACTGCACCTAGACAGAAGAACTTGCCTGCCAGACCTCCTTCTGATCACAGAAGCATGAAGTCAAGAAAAATCAAAAGCCAGTGTGGTTCTGAGCCTTTTTTAATAACAATATCTCAGTGTTACTCATTTCATAGACTGCAAAGTAACTCTGAGGATCAGTCCAAAATCTGAAAATATTTTAATTCAGATACTTGAATTATACTCTTCCTAAGCATTGATCTAATTTTTATCCACGAGAACCAGTTTTACTAGCATGGGTGGGAATGGACATACACTGCAACATGTTTCACAAAAATGAATGTGAAATGAAAAATCCTGATGTATTTGTCCATGCCACTGATATTTTCACCATGCACAAGAGGGGCAGAGACTTTGAAATCAGAGAGGGGTTTTGGCAAAATGAGAAGAATTACTGTTGAGTCCTTGCTTGAGTACCAGAAGTTTTCAAATCTCCTTTCAAATTATGTCTCTATGTTTTTATGCTTGAGACATTGCAAAACTAAAGGAGATCGTCACATTCAACGCACACAAAGTGCTCATTTTGGACATGTGGTTGCACTTAGAAATACTAATGTTCATGATCTTTCATTAGTGGACTCAGACATTATTCAATGGATTCCAGCTCATACTGAAATTGTACAGCTCCTTTGACCTTCAAGACACTTAGAAAATACTAGTTGCCTTCTTAGAGGCTCAAAAAAAAAAAAAAAAAAAAGGGCAATTTTAATGTATAACCACTTTGTAAAATATAATAATTAGGATTTTTTTAAAAATTATTTGTTTATAGTAACTATTTACAATAAGCTTGCACTTTCACACCGAGTCACCACTAACCTGGAAGCGTATGCCGTACACATCTGGCATTGCGCAGGCAATCTAGCATGTCATGGTAAGAAAGATGCTTCTCTGTACATGCCACCTGTGTTTGACAGCTGACAAGTAAATGACTCGGCTACACAAAAAAAATGTACAAAATTACATTCAGCTGCTAATAGAGGAGTTCATTTACAAGAATTAACTGGGGGACTTGGAAACACATTCAACTAATTAACTATACAAATGATAAATATCTGAGGGGATAGAAAATAGGTAAGCTTTCCAACACTGTAAAAACTGGTAGATTACTGATCCAAGCATGCCATTGCCAGATTACTTCAAAGTGTAACGGATCCTTGAGTGAAAGATCCAATACATTTGTAAAGTATTACATCTGTTTTTCTAATGGTGACATTTGTGATCTATGTGCAAAAGAAGCGAAAGCTATATTTTATGACTTGAGATGGCGGAAGACTTGCATAACCCTAAGGTGATCCACAAGAAATGGAAACCATTACATGTATAGTAGCCATCCTATTTCCATCTAAAGTGTTTAGGACTGCTTTATAAGCCTCTGAAGGTTTAAAGAAAGAACTAAAAGAAAGAAACTTCAGGATAACAGTCTCCAAGACTTATGGCAGGACTGTGAGAGGTTTCTCACTTGTCATACTTATTTTCATTTCACAGAATATGTCTGGCAGAGAGAAAGGCAACGGTTGTTGCAAAGAGAACTTTGAGGAACATAATGAAAAGGACAAACAATAATTCTTATGTATCTATTTCATCTCAATTTTTCATAAACTCTTCTGTCATTTTCTACTTTAAAATATTTACAGTAGACTCAAAAATTTCAGCAGCTATTGTCAAATTGTTTTTATATGTCATCAGACTTGTATCATGTTTAAATGTCAGTGTGATACAGGTTAACACTCAAGAATGAAGACTCACCAATTATATTCTTGGTTCCACCAATCATTTTCAGACTGCTTTACAGCATATGACTCACCTATATTTCTTGTATGTAAGTAAGTCAAAATGATACTCCTGTGTCCACAGATTCCACACTCCAGAACTACTCATAGCACTCGAAGATAAGGTTCAAGCAGAGCCAACCTTTAGCGTTATACCAAAAAGCACATCAAAAAAGCATCATCCTCACTGCTTATGGTAAGGCACGTTGGACCAAATGAAAAATGTGTGTGGATAGGAAATTTAATCATCAAAAAAATGTTTTAGGATTAATTTAGTAACTGAAGTTTAAGGAGGCATTTCACAATACCACAAGAACTAAATTTTCAAATTTTATATTTAAGACAGTGAAATTTTGTGGCTGGGTCTATCAAGACCTGCTCCTGTCCTGGTTGAGCTCCTGTCTTGAGTTGTCTCATAACTAAGTCTGTTGGAGATTCATCAATTAGGAATTCTTGCACATAAATGCCTTGAAGATCTTAAACCCTTTGACGTATTTTGCATAACTCTAAGAAACATGAACAGTACTGAGCAGAAAAGCATTTATTCAAAAACATGTTGATGGCTGAGAGAATAGGCAGTTGAAGTTATGGGTTGTTATCCAAGGGCTTATTCCTTTATCAGGGAAGTGCTAACTCAGTGAAGGCTTTACCCCTTATACTAGCATATGACAGTACCTCCCTTCAGAATATCTTAATTTCTTTTACAGGCAGAAACATTTGAATTTACAGACATCCAGAAGGTTAGCCTTACATTTCTGAAATTGTTATACTTAAAGATATAATCTTTTTATTTATTATTTCAGCCAAGGAAATGTTTAATTCTGATAATAGTAAAATAAGAAAATGAGTAGTTGAAAAGCAAACATACCACTAAAATGTGATTCCAAATACTGCAAAGAATAAGGATCATCCTTTGACATTAAGGAAGTGGGCTAATTCAGAAATCTGTCTTTGCCTTTCTGAGTTCTGTCAGTCTGTATCTTTTCTGTCATTGTGTTCAAACACAATCCTCCCATCTCTTCTTCGTACACATTTTGAAAAGTTATTCCATTGAAAACACAGTTTTTCTGTTTATAATGCCTTAAGCTATGGTGACTAACATTTTATCCATCTCCTGCTTCATGTAATATGCCGCATACCAGATAAGATCATGAGACTGCATCTGTACCACACATACGTTATTTAATTCTTCATAGAACCTTACTATCTTCTCATCATGGAGAGTACATATAACTTATTAATAATATAGTGGAAAACTTAACATTTTGAAAGCCATCCTCTTTAGTTTCAGAAGTTCTTGGCATCATAGATATCTATTAATTAGCTAGAATACTGAATGAGATTTTATTGAGTTTTGTGGTCTTTCTACCTACAGCATCAGCCTCTGAAGGAAGTACCTAAACCAGCAGATTCCACACAAGGCTAGGCAGGGCATGACACTATTCCCAGGTCTCTTGTTTGAACTAAGATACAGTGCAGCAAGGCATGGAAAATGTAGAGGAAGAAGTGCAGACAGAAGAAGAGACCACCTAAATTTCAAGCAGCTTGATTTAATAACTTACTGATGAATTCATTCAGGGTCTAATTATCAAGCACACAGGATAGAGATTCAATAATATTACAAAAAAGCCACCCTAATTAAAAAAATAAGTTTGATTATTTATAATTTATGGAAGCATAAGTAAATGTATGAAAATAATAAGTTGCTGAAGAACAAGTCTGTTGGATTATATCACATCCTTACAGACATGTGTGTCCTCTCAGAGTACCTATTAAGGGATACCATGGGAAGAAGTTTAGGTTAGGATATAGAGCAGATCATCTTGAGTGCCATCACATGGCATGTACAGGTCAGCCATGTGATCAGGCCCAATTAACATGGATTTATGAAAGGAAGGTCCTGCCTGATGAACCTGATCTCCTTCTATGAGAAGGTGACCTGCTTAGTGGATGAGGGCAAGGCTATGGATGTTGTTTGCCCAGATGTTAGTAAAAGTCTTTGACACCATTTCCCACAATATTCTCCTAGAGAAACTGGCTGCTCATGGCTTGGGTGGCTGTACTCTTAGCTGGGGAAAAAAATATCGGAATGGCCGAGCCCAAAAGGTTGTGGTGAATGGAGTTAAATCCAGTTGGTGGCTGGTCACAAGTGGTGTTCCCCAGGGCTCAGTGTTGGGGTCAGTTCTGTTTAGTATCTTTATCAATACAGGGATTGAGTGCACCCTCAGTATGTTTGCAAATGACATCAAGTTGGGCAGAAGCATTGACCAGCTTCTGGGAAGGAAGGGTCTTCAGAAGGATCTGAACAGGCTGGATTGGTGGGACGAGGACAAGTAATAGGTCCTGCATTTGCACCACAACAACCCCATGTAATTGTACAGCCTTGGAGATGAGTGGTTGGAAAGCTGCCTGGTGAAAAAGGACCTGGGGATGTTGGTTAACAGCTGGATGACTAGGAGCCAGCAGTCTGCCCAGGTGGCCAATGGCATCCTAGCTTGCATCAGGAACAGTGTGGCCAGCAGAAGCAGGGAAGTGATTGATTGTCTCCCTGTACTCGGCACTGGTAAGGCTGCACCTCAAATCCTGTGTTCAGTTTTGGGCGTCCCACTTCAAGAAGGACACTGAGGTGCTGGAGTGTGTCCAGAGAAGGGAAATGAAGCTGGTGAAGGGTCTGGAGAACAAATCCTGTGGGGAGCAGCTGAGGGAACTGGGATTGTTTAGCCTGGAGGAGACTCAGGGGAGACCTTATTGCTCTCTACAACTATCTGAAAGGAGGTTGCAGTGATATGGGTGTTGGTCTCTTCTCCCAAGTGACAGGATGAAAAGAAACAACCTAAAGTTATGCAAGGGGAGGTTTAGATTGGATATTAATAAAAATTCCCTTACTGAAATTTTTATCAAGCATTGTAACAGGCAAGAGACGTGTGGACAAGGTGCTGAAGGAGATGGTTTAGTGGTGGTATTAGCAGTGCTGGGTTAATGGTTGGACTTGATAATCTCAAAGGTATTTTCCAACTTTATGATTCTATGATATATAGTAAACAATTACACCCTCTACATAGTTTTCCAGGACATCTTCCCAGTTTCTACCTGTACTTTAGAGATTTCCTGAACTAGTTCTGTGTACTAAACTTTTTTAATAGCCATTGATGAAACTCTTAGATAGATACCATCTGGACTTGAACATTTGCTTCAATACATTTTATCGACTTGTTCTAAAATAATTTCCTTTAACAATTTATTCTGAGAAGGACCAGTGTGCCCTCATACTCCTTCCCTTGTGAAGAAAAATTTTGGTGTCATCAGGTCTCATAATCACCTCTGCATGAGATTAAGGTTCAGTCCAAAAAGGAAGTTTCAGAAATTGTTGCAATTTAAAATTTTATGTATGTACCCCTTTAGTCTATATTAAGATGCACAAGAGCAACTCCAACTGAAGCCTGATAGCTGAAACCATGTCAGCAGAGGTGGTAGAACAATTCTCTCTGTGCATCTCTTTGTGGAAGCTTTCCAGTCCAAGTGTGAAGTAGTATTCTGCTATCCTACCTCTGAGTGGTTAATGAAATATTTTATTTATGACACTTTCTGTGTTTGCTTATTGTGCTTTCATTTTTATTACTCAACAGTTTTGATCTACTGGGATATATTGTCTTTTTTAATTAAACTGTGTTTTAGATATTGTTGTTCAGAACTCATAGGTCTAATGACAGAGGTACCCATTAATTGTGGAATATATTATATACTTACTGCCCAAACTACTTTAATATAAACGTAAGCTACCAGAAATAGGGGGAAAAAAAGTCTGTTCAGTTAAGAAAAAAAAAAAAAATTATAGAAATAATTCAAAGACAAAAATTGCAGTATCTACTAGGAACATGAGAGACCGAGAGCAAATTCCACTGGCGACATGAAATCAGGAAGAGATATCCTAAGCATGAGGAAAGATTTGTATTTTCCTTGACCTCATTTCATTATCACAAAGTATGATGAACTGAAAAGCATTAAGCAAAATGTTCCCTTAGATGAAATAAAGTGGCTTTAATGACTTAAGTATTTTAATATAGAAAGTTGTCATTCAGAGTTATTGTTCATAAAATACAGAAGACATTAATTCTGGTAAGCAATAGAACTTTTTTGATACTGCATCTTTCATTAAAATTGTATTCAAAGGCACTCCATACTATTAAATAATACAGTAACAGATCTGAATAATAAATAATATGGGAATTGAGGAAAGAGAAATAAGGTGGTATCAGCTAATGTTTGTTTGTTTTTTTTTTTTCTTTGAAAGAGATATATGAGCTAAAAATATGAAGAACATAGCCATAGATAGACTATGTATGATAGGAGCTGTACAGGAAGCAATACCATCTCTGGTCAAGCTGTGCGCTGCATAATTATAAGTGTTTGTTGAGTGTTGCATAAAGACAAGACATGCTAATATGAAATAAAACACTGCAAATCATCAGAGTGACTGGGGAGAAGAAAGCATAAGAAACTGGGGATTTTTTTTGTTGTTGTAGTAGGTTGGGGTTTCTTTATTCTGATATCTGGTAATCTATATCTTCAGATTACAACCATGTTACATGTGATTTTGATTGTTAAGAGGGAAAAAAAAAAATCACATAAAAAATCATTAGTTAGGCACGTAAATCTCCAGTTTAGCCACTGTGCTGGGTTCAGTCAGGAAAGGGCTAACTCCCTTTACTCTGGTTGCCAGGGAACTATGTTGCTGGACACTAAGTGAAAACATTGATAAGGCCTCAGCTGGTGCTGGGGATGGCCTGTACTGAACTCCAGGTCTTTTGTCCGCTTCAGATACTGTAGCTGACCCAGACTGACCAAGGAAGTATTTCATCCCATAGTACGTCATGTTCCGGTCTCTTTGGGTGGGGAAGAGGGTCCGGTAGCCATTACTCTGCCCTCCTCTCTCTCTCTCTTACTCCCTTGCTCGTCTCTCCGGGCAACTTGCTAACCCTCCTGCGTTAGCTGCTTTGCTAACTCCTGTGCTGGCTCATTCGTGTGGGAGATGGTGGATTGTTTTGAGTTTTCTGGCCGTGTTATCAGTGATAAGGTTTGCTCGGAATCTGCTGCGTAGGCTCCCGGGCTTCGGCCTTCAGGCCGCGGCTCTCAGGCTGCGTTTGCTCTCGGGCTGTGGTTCTGGGGCTCTCGGGGTCTGATTTTCATCCCTCAACATCTGGGTGTGCATTGATCAGTGGATGGTGGGAAATTGTATCATATTGTATCATATTGTACTATATTGTACTATATGTTTCATTTTCTACTATTTTAATTATTTAGTATTAGTAGTACCTGTATATATTGATTTAGATTTAATTAGTAAATAGTTCCTATCTCAATTTTACGAGCTTCCTTATTTCTTTTTCCTCCGATTCTTCCCCTCCACTGGAGGAGAGGAGGGGCATTTGTGAGAGCGGCTTCGTGGTATTTTGCTAGCCAGAGTTAAACCACGACAGCCACATACCATAATTTAAACATTCAGAACTGGAAAACACCCAAGTTGATATGAAAAGAGAAAATGGTATTATTAGTTCTAGTTCAGGTGCTCAAATATAAGTAAGCGCTCAATGCAGATGGAGAAGAAAAATGAAAACTTGGATGACTGTATCCTGTCATCCCTTCCCCCACCTGCATCCATACTGGAAGTCTATGCCAGACTTCCTTTGATCAGAAAAGGCCACCATGAAATAATTTGTCATGGTATGGTAATATTTATGTCAAGAATTTATTTAACAAAATTTGTTATCTGGACAATAGAAAATCTCAGCTAGTTAAATGAATAATCATCATCCGTGACCACTCCCTTGAGTTGCTCTGGCAGCTGGAGTAAAAAAGGTTCCATGGTGCAGCACTTTGAGTGAATCTGAATCAAAGTTTTTACTCTTTATTTTCTGTTTAGAGACACCTCTGCTCTTCTCTGGGTTTAGCAAAGAATAAACTTTAGATTCACCATCACATTAAAAAAAACCAAACCAAAACAAAAAAAAACCCTAAACTCTTTTAAGTCGCTATTGATCAATCTGGCTTTATTTGAAATCTACCAAAAAAATAGTTTTTTCCTATTTATATTTTACAGTCTGTGGGATGTAAACAACATCCATATAACTTTAAGAATGTATATGTGTGTAATTCCTCTGCAATCCCTTTAGACTTCAGAATCCTCTTTGACTATGATCACAGCTTGTTTGCCGTGATAAAACCTAGGCAGGCAATTCATATTATTAATTAAAAGCTATTATGCCTTCTTAACACAAGACTTTCCAACAAAATATCAAAATAGTTTGTTCTTAGCAGGGAATATGTTGTGAACTATCACTATTTCAAACCCATTATAACAATTTTCATCAATAGTGTACTCTATCTTTATAACAACAAAAATTGATTATGCAACAAGTAATGTACTAAAATTATGCATATTTATGAACCTTTGGAGTATGTTTGGTCCTCTCTTTACTTAAAGGAAGAACATATCAGCATTTTCTTTAGATAAATATATTCATTTTTATTTTGCAGATGTGAAATTATTTTTCACTGTAACAGAGAAACATTCATATTAAGAATGTAGTTTTAAAGAAAAAAAAAAACTGTTTGTCTAGCACTCACTTTTCAGAAATAGTTGAGAACACAAGGATAATGACTGGTTGGAGCGAGTCCAGCAGAGGGCCACAAAGATGCTCAGAGGGCTGGAGCACCTCTCCTATGAAGAAAGGCTGAGAGAATTGGGCTTGTTTAACCTGCAGAAGAGAAGGCTCTGGGGACACCTTATAGCAGCCTTCCAGTACTTGAAGGGGCCTACAGGGAAGCTGGAGGGGGACTTTTTCTACAAGGGCCTGTAGAGACAGGACAAGAGGTAACAGGTTTAAATTGAAAGCGGGGAGATTTAGATTGGATATCAGAAAAAAATTATTCACCGAGAGGGTGTTGAGGCACTGGAACAGGTTGCCCAGAGAAGCTGTGGATGCCCCATCGAAGTGTTCAGGGTGAGGCTGGATGAGGCTTTGAGCAACGTCCTCCAGTGGAAGGTGTCCCTGCCCATGTCAGGAGGGTTGGAACTAGATGGTTTTTAAGGTCCCTTCCAACCTGAACCATTCTATCATTCTATGGTTGTTTTGTTAATATATTTTAAGAGACTCTCAAATTTGACCAGCTGTAAACTTTTCTTAAACAGCCATCTTATTTTCCTTTCAATCCCTAAACCTTTTATTCTGTAATGTACAATTGTACTTTCACTTACACAGAGGAAAGAAGATGGGAAATTTATTTACAGAATTACAGTAACACTTAAAAAAAAATTAAATAAACCCAGTAAAGTTGTTTTGGGGGTTTGAGCCGGGAGGAGAGTGGGAGTGGATTTTAGTGAAGCAGTATTAGGCTTCATCATTTCCACAGAGAGGCTGTCCTAACCAGCTGGTCTTTGAGTGGATTATTTTACCTAATTAACCATACATGTGTGACTACCATATTTTCAATTCCAAGTTTCAAGTGATGCTTATATTAAGAAAGTGGAACCATGGAATTGTTCTGTCTTAAGACTATAGGATCACTTCAGCTATATGAAGTTTTCCACTAGGAAAAGTCTAGGCTCAACAAAGATCAGTAGCTTAAAGGTAGAGTTTGCTACATGTATGAATGGGATTGTCTGACATGGCTGTGCTAAGAACTGTTTCCAGTTCTACACTCCTATACATCAGAAGGAAATCCTCCCTAAGAAAATTTCCCCTTTTCTACATCAGCAACCCCCAAGGTCTCCTTTTAATTTCTGTGATACTGTCCTAGGTTTGAGCAACATATCTCCCTTATCAGATAATTTTTGTGGGCTTAGCAAGTGTACAAAGGCTTGTGTCTTTTGTTGCTCTTCCTATACACCACTGATTTTACTTATTCCATCTCCAAACCCACATATTAAGAACATCATAAGAGTCCTTCTCTGCAGTTCCACAAAATACATATTCCCCCTGGGCTTAGGATGTCTTTCAACTTGCTGAGATGACCTCAACTTATTGAAGTTGTCTTTGATTGCTATAATTGTAAAACTGAAAAATATCTTTGCATCATAGGGGCAAAAAAGGTAAAGAGCAATTTAAAATAATCATTCTGTTACTAAGTAGCCTAGCCAGCTGTGCCATTAATGGAGAATAATTTTTTCGTATCTTACCACAAAACTGTGTTTGTTCTACATGGTGTCTGACTTGTATCTTTCCCCAGCTCATGCATCATCAGCATGTGGTAACCAACAAATGTCATCTAATCACATGGATGAAAAAAATCACAGGTAGGAAAAAAAAAAAAACCAACCACAAACCCCAATCTAAACCATGAAAAAAAAAAACCCCAAACCTAAAATATTAAGGAATTGTTTAAATGTCAGAGAGATGTATATGTTAATAGTATGTTGACCCATTTTTAAATCCAGTTCAGATAAAATTCCCCAAACATAGAGTATCTAATTTAATATGCACCAGATGTAGGACACAGCACTCCTCAGTCCACACATAGTGTTTAATTCAGCTTCATCAACTCATAGTACCATTATTATATATTGAATGGGTCATAATCCACAGTAGAAATTCAAAATCTTCTTTCAGTTTGGAGCCAAGAATTGCCTTTTGGAAGAACACTGCATTTCCCATTGATAACAAAACACACCAAATCCCTAACACAGGAACCTCTGTGAAGTTTAAAATCAAATGAAGTGAATAGTTAGTTTTCAGTTAACTAAGTTCTTAATTTTTTAGTGAACTTGGGTTGATATTGTTGCTTATGAATATATCCTATTTCTAAATGGGTAAATCCTCACAAGGACAGAAGGGGAGAAAGCAGAATTTGATACCCCAGGACCTGCCTTGGTTTTGCAACCTGTGCCCCCGGGGTAATATCACTCAGTAGCAGTGATCAAAAGCAATCAAGCTGAAATAATTTAATTTAAGAAGAAAAAGCACCTGCTAATAAAGAGTTCTCTGAACTCTAGAGATTAGTTTGCTCAGTTTGATTTTGTGAAGCAAGAACAACAAAGGACTGAAAAGCTGAGACCCTACATGATATTTTTGGTGATGATGGCTGGATTCTTTGAGGACTGTAAAGCATATGTTTTATGTATTATGTGATTTATAAGATCACGTTGGTTAACAGTATTTCAGGCCAACGGCTATTCATTCTTCTCATTTTGGATCACGGATTTCATAGATAATTCTAAACAGCATTGTTGGATGATAGCAGATTTTTTTTCATAAATTGGAAAAAGATAATTTAAAAAAAAATGCTCTGTCATCTGAAAAAGTGCTTGTGTTAGATGGATTTTGTACAGATGAGTTTTAAAATGTGATGCTTGGTTTCACCAACCACTGCACATTCTGAGATTTATGTGCAGTAGTTTTGATGCAAATACAGCCACTAATAACTTCTCTGAGAATGGTGAATCCTGTACTAAAATTGAGATGAGAAGCTCTTTTTCTGCAGCATTTGAGACCCACATAGCATGTCATGAAAAAAATTTGTCCCAAATGGAATTTCTGATTAAGTAGTGAGAAAGAATAAGAACAATGTCATGTCTGAAATTCAGTTTTGTTCCTGTCATGTTAAGCTGAAGGACAGAGGTTTAAGAACCCTAAACACATTGCACTGTCTAAAATATGCACACATATCAGGCATGAAAAAAATATTAATAAAGTATATTGGTGTCTGGGCCCTTATCCTACAGCAAATTATACCCACGCAATGTACCATCAATCTTAAAGTGCAGGAGTTCATTCTTGTTGACCCGATTATAGGCTAAGACATTAAATTGTCCAAGCTACACTTGCAGCCCAGAAAAAAGAAAATCAAGGTGCTGCTGCATCTCAAGATAAGTTATGAGAAATTTAGTTTTTATTTTAAATTTTGCAAGGTAATTTCTTAATGGAGGTACAATAAACATAGTATGTGCCATTGAACAGTCCCTATCCTTTACCAGCTCTTCACCTTCATTCTCTTTTTAGCTACCTATAACTATACCTACATGGTCCACCCTGAAAGCTTTCTCTAGACTGTCTCTGTGGTCGGGTAGGAATTTGAGATACATGCAGTAGGAGACTCAGGATGCTTAGATCTTGCATATGCAAAGGAGAATGAAAAGACAGAGGAAAAAAAACCCCAAACCTGCAGAATTTATTTTTCTGGTATGACAGTTGATGACTTAAGTGAAAACTTCCTCAGGGATTTCCAGTCTACACCTCATTTTGAATCTTAAACTGTATTATAATAAGGCAATATAACATTTCTAACCCAGCTTTAATGGTTGCCACCTACACTATGTACTTGTTTTTACACACTCACAGAGAGTTCAGAACTTTTATCTCTGTCCCTGTACAAGGAAATTAGCATAGGTCCCATATTCTCAAAAGTAATAAATAGTTACTTAAACGGCTTGACAATCTAGGCTTAATACTCTAATAAAATAGGTATCTGAAATTATGTATAAATCTCTGTAGTAACTTTTTATTTCATTTCTCTGAACCTGCTAGTTGATAGTTTACTCATGGATAGCTATATTTCAGTTTTCCAGTGTTGATTCATCATTTATGTATAATTTTTAAAGATTTTAAATAACATTTAAATGAAATTTTTAAAACTTTGCAAATTCAAGGCATTGGAAACAGCAAATGATGCATATAATTACTTGTTTGTGCATATGTGTGTATATGTATATATCCTGTGTGCGCAGACTGACTGTGGGTAGTTTGATTAGGTACATAAGTTTGTTCACACCTGGTGTATACATGACGTGTACAGAGAAACAGGGAGATAGACACATGGATAAATGGATGGATGGATGGATGGATGGATGAATAAATGAAATTCTTCTCTTGTAGATTCTCCAGTTACATATGTGCAGTGGGAGAAGGTAAAGTATTTATTTCGAAGACAGGCATTTAACAGTGTCTGCCATCCCTTCAGAGAGAAGCAGTCCCTGAGGAATGTGTTCTAACTACACTGGAAACAACCTTTACAGTCCTCCATTAATCTTAATTTTGCTTATCATATTCACAAGGAAATTTTTTGTCACAGTTGCTAAGCAAAGAAAAAGTCCCTCAGAATTACCTTACTCTCATTACAAGCTTTCAGAGAAGGAAGCAGTTTCCACTTACCAATTTCATGCCTATCAAAGACCTTGGAAAGCATTTCCTTTTTTTGTTTTAGTTTGGGTGTTGGTTGTTTTTTTCCCTGCTTCTCTGTTATTCTCAACAGTATTCCGACGATTTTATTTCTTTCATTTTCCCTAGGCTTTTCTGAAAGATTGCTGACCCTTAACATGACAAGAAATTTCTCTCCAGCACCACCTTTTGATTCGTCCAGGAGTCCAGGATATAAACTGGTTCTCTTCAAGGACTTCGTGTGCCTTTTCAAAGCATTTTCTGATAATGTTTGTAAACATGCAAAATGAAATTAAATTAACAGAACACAATAAATAATGCCTTAGATTAACAGAATAAATCTGTTGGGATAGAAAGAGATGGATATTTTTGATATTTTCACTCTTTCCAATTTCCCTTAGACACAGCAATACAAGGCTCTCCCTGTGACTCCTTGCTCTGTTTCACCACAATCAATATTGGTCTTTATCCTGTTGAACCCCTATTAATCTGAGCACTAGTCAACAGCCAAGAAGTGACTGCTATCTGCCTGAATTTAAGAGGGAAAAACCTTGGCAGACTTGGACACAGTCACAATGTTAGGGACAAGCATGGAGGAGAACAGGCTTTCCACTGCTGGAAGAGGCAGGTCACGCTTTCTACTAGACAATGCTGAAGTGCTTTTCTTCTTCCAAGGACATGGAGAGAGTATCTGGAAGTTCCTACCTCTGTATAAAAACAGGCAACCCCTTGTCAATTCCAACTAAAAATACATGTAAAAGGTAATTGAGACAAGACCTGCTTTGGAATAATGTATCGGGCAATTTTGGTCAAGCACTGCAAATGTCTGCATGTTAATGTCTTGCCAGTAAGATTTTTTCCATGGTCACTACAGAGCCATCTGGTTTAACATTTTTACTCTGTGTCTGTTTAGACACAGTTTCTGTTCTAACCTTTTTGTGAACCTAAGGGAAAGACACAATTGGCTGGTTTTAATTTACATTCTAAACACGCCACATGACAATTCAAGGAGAAGTTATTTCAGTCTTGACTTATAACTAATATAAATATCTGCAAAATGTATGCATGTGTCTAATTTTCCAAGAGTTTGGCTTTGATAAATACATACATGTACAAGAAGTTGATGTATATATTAAACATAGATTATATACATCTTTTAAAATTATTTTACAATTAAAATATTTTTAGACTAATTACAATTCAAAAACCTCATGTTAAGGCATTCACATTTCTCCGTGGGATATTTTCTCTGCATCATACCATAGCAATGAACCCTTAAGGAATTTTGTAACTAAATGTGGCAAAAACTTTGATTGTGAATTTATTTTTCTTATAATTTGTGTATGTTTTCTTTCTCTTCAGAACTTCTGCCCTCATGAGATGAGGGATTTGAACAATTCTTTTTACAATTATGCCACAGATTCTGAGGTCAAAAGTTTTCTGGGTAGAAACAGACAGCACAGAACAGTAAATGTATGCAAAAAGTATACAGAAAGTTTAGTGACCGTGTAAAATAACAAGGTTGGGAGTGCATACCACTTAGCTGTGAGAGGTCTCAGAAGTATGTCCTGCTAAAAGAAGTTCAAGACATCCAATATTAAAATTATAGTGCCAACTAAGCATGGGATTTTAAAGGAAACTAATGAGGTTTTCACCAGCCCTATCACAATGAGTTAAGACAGTATATGCTACTTTGTCATAGGACCAAACTGTAGCTTCCTCCCTGTAAAATTAAGATCAGCACTCTCTTCACCAACTGAATCTGTTTACACATGTAGACTATTGATTATAACCAGTTTTTGGTAGGAAATGCTGGCTTGTGAAAAAGTCTGGAGAGTACCAATTACTATAATTGTTCTTTAAGACAGTCTAAATGATTCATATTAAGACATACAAAACATAGAGACATTTTTTTCTCTAGCCATATCAGTGTGGTCCTGCACCATTTTTCCAAGTTATGTAGTCCAACTGCATTGAGAGTCATCATATTGCATCAAGCCTCAACTAAAAAAATCTCAGATTAAAAGACCTAAAAATAAAAACAAGAAGAGCAAGAAGAAAGACAAACTATGACCTCAGCTTGGTGTGGAAACTGGTTTGCAAACAATGACCATGATTCACACAAGAGTAAAAAAGCTGTCTTCCCTTTCTTTCACCTGAACATATGTATCTATCTCAGCCATAAGAGTGGTGGTTAACAGTGGTCCAATCTCTTAACATCCTGCATTTTCCTGAGTAACAGCAAGATTACTTGGCAATAAAGTAATCTGAACCAAGAGTCCAGGATCCATAAGGATCACCGACTCATCCAAATTTCATAACACACAGAGAATAAAGAATTCCTTCACTCTTCAAATTAGGCTTGCAGTGTCCAATGAAGTGTATAACTGTGTAGTCCAGAAAGCAAATAAATAAGAAATACATCTCCAAGCAGTAACTTCTCTGAGCAATGCAATAGTCCAGAAGGTTCCTACAATTATCAGTATTCAATCTGATAATGAAAAAATTACAGTTTTACATCTGTAAAAATTACTGTATAGTTGTTAAGTATTTCCAGAAATACCTCCACTACTAATATTTCTTCCATCAGTTCATAACAACTGTCTTGCTTCTACAAGACTAAAATGCCCTAAAAGCAAACAGTATTTTAAGGTTGTCTCTTGAAGACCACACGACATCTGCATTCACTACACTCATCTCTGCAAGTGTATTAACAGAAGCAGTTGCCACTGAGTGTTCCCAATTGAGTCCTTCAGTTCACTGTGAAAATAAAAACCTTCCGCTCTGCAGAAAAAAAAAAAAAAAAAGAAAAAAAGAAAAAGTGATTTTGTTAAAATGTGGCCTAATTACACATAATGTTAAATGGCAATTACAGAAGATGCAAAACAAGCCTGAAATGATATTTATCATTTGAAAAAGTCCATCCTTTTTTCTCTAAACTCTCATCACCAAATCATGCAAATTAATGATTGCTTTTCTGAATTTTGGAAATGTATTCAAGAAAAAACTCTAAACAGATAAAAAAGAGATACCATCTGCCAACTGTGTAACTATAACAACACTATATCCAGATGTAAAATAGCTTTTTCCCTGGAAAACTCTCATTAAAAAGAAATCTATTAGCTGTTTCTAACTTTTAAGTCTACGGGAAGTGAGATAAAACAGATAATTAGTACAGATTTATGTTTTTTCAGTAAATGTTCTTCTTATGTTACCCAGAGTCTCAGCTGGTAGAGGGTGAAATGGCACTAAAACACTCATAATAGGTAGCAGATAATACAGACTTCTTTTAGGGCCCATGATCGAATTCAAGAGGATTTGCAGATCAGAGGAAGTGGAGTTATGAAAAAATGTATGTCGCCATGTAAAGAATACACTGTGCTGAAGAAGAGCTTCTCTAGAGATCATTCTTAGGAAGACTTTGGGAAGACTGCAGCAACACCCAAGTGCCAGACCCTGCACTTTGGTCACAACAACCTCATGCAATGCTACAGGCCTGGGGATGAGTGGCTGGAAAGATCCAGTGGAAAAGGACCTGGGGTTGTTGGTCAGCAGCCAGATGACTATGAGCCAGCAGTGTGCCCAGCTGGCCATGAAGGTCAGTGTCATCCTGGTCTGTATCAGGGACAGTGTGGTCAGCAGGAGCAGGGAAGAGATTGTGACCCTGTACTCAGCACTGGTGAGGCCGCACCTTGAGTACTGTCTTCAGTTTTGTGCCCCTCACTACAAGAAAGACACTGAAGTGCTGGAACTTGTCCAGAGAAAAACAACAAAGCTGGTGAAGGGTCTAGAGAACAAGTCCTGTGAGGAACAGCTGAGGGAACTGGGGTTGTTTAGCCTGCAGAAGAGGAATCTCAGAGGAGACCTTATTGCTCCCTACAACTACTTGAAAGGAGGTTGCAGCGATGTGAGTGTCGGCCTCTTCTCCCAAGTGACAAGTGGTAGGACAAGAGGAAATGGCCTCCAGTTGCAGCAGGGAAGGTTTAAATTGGATATTAGGAAAAATAGTAGATATTTGTGAGACTGTATATTGCTTTAGTATAAAGTTACAAAAAGAGTTTAAGTTCTGAATTGCCTAAGTGAAATTTACCCATAGTTATTGCTAGTAGATACCTGTCCTGAGAAGGAAAATGAAGTCTTTCAAAATGTTACTCGATAGCACAATTCCCCTGACTCATCTATTCCATGGGTATTTATACACCTATAGATGCTGTGAACAGAGGCATATAAAGAAGGCCTTCAGTTCACTGTGGGAATTACTTCCTTCAGTTCCAGAGAAACTAAATTTAAAAAATGTCATTTTGGATCTTCTCTTTAAGTTCAGAGTAATCAAGGGTCTCATCCTTCTTGACATATCAATATTAAGGTAGGAACATCTTTTAAATTGCCATCCTAAGTAACTTGTTTATGTAGTGGCACTTCTCAGAAGATTCACTTATTCTGAGCCTCGTTTCATACTTTGAAGATTCTTCACAAGGTTTTGTCAGGTTTCCTTTGAAATTGAAAATATATTAAAGTGTGGAGAAACATTTACATATATATTTTATATATACATATATATATATATATATACACACACACACACTCCATGTCATGAAGTGAATTCAGATTTGTTCTTTCTTTCTATTTAACAAACATGTTCCTGATCAGCATTTGACTATTTTGGCAAGCATTCTGCCCAGTGAGAACAGAGTATTGACAGAGCACAGCAAGGATGCTGATTGAGTGCTTCACTGCAGATCTAGGCTGATTTAATTACTGGCAGGAGTTTGTGGCCAGGAGCTGTGGGCTTATTTTTATATCATCAAACTCTAATTTTATTTCCATTATGTTTAGGAAAAACAAAGAAAAAACTAGTGCAACAAGCAATGAATATATGTAAGGATAAATTTGATTAAATTTTCACTATTTATAACAGATCTGTAGCAGGTATAAATAAGCATAGTTCCATGGATTTCCAGAGAGTTATGCTTATTTACACAAAGCCAAGATGGCAGACTTCTATGTTCTCATATATGTTTGTGTTATATTTGGGATTAAACCATTAGAACTTACTATTTCTTTTCAGACACATATTCTGGATAGTTGTAATGCTCTGACTCGGGGACATTAATCTGTAATGGATGAGAAAGAAATAAAGCAGGGGGTGGGGTAAAGATGTTTTAATATAAATACCCATCTTCTGACAAGAACCATGTCATGGCTATCATCATGGCAAATGATGATAGTGATAGTCTAATGAGGAATAGTGAAGGCACAGAAACAAACAAAAACCCCACATCTTACACATTTTGCATACTTTGGCAGACAATACCAAAGTTACTTGGATGGAATGGCTAAGGCATGACCCGATTCAAGTGAGCAAAGACAGTGGACATGAAATTCTGGATTTTGAGACCAACATTCTGTGAACATAATTAGTACTTCAAAAATTCTTCTGAAAATGTTGTCCCTACTTCTGTACTGAAGTTACTTTTATTTTAAAACTACAGTTTTGTTACAAATATCTGTGGATCACAGTTATGAATGGGAAGAGGCCTACATAAATAAATCCAGATGTATCAGCCATTGATTTACACTGTTGTGCAGTCCCAGTGTTCCCATCTGAAGCAAGACATTTAAGGAATTCCACCTGGGGGTAGGTGAAGAAGTCAGCCATGATAATGAAAGAGAGAATTCAGAAAATAAAAAGATAACTCCATTTCTTTTGTGTATTTTTCTTAGCTTTAGGAATATGCCTGCAAATAATCCTAGCCTAATTACTATAGCTTTACATCATAACATTTAAGAGGGCAGCAATCTCAAATTTCATTAACGTATAAACTAACTCCTGTCTGGGATTTTATTTTTTTAATCTCAACGTTTATTTAACAGTAATTTCTAGAACAGAAACTATGTCAGAGAACTGTGTTTCTCTTTTGATTCTGTCATACTCCAAAATCTGCTTTAAATCCAGATCTGCCTATTGTCTCCTTAGGGAGTAGACTATCCCTGAATGACACATCCATTAGAAGAGGCAAACTAAAACACAATGGAGTGAAGTATTTGTTACACACATGCTGGAATTAACAGTGATTGTGAGTTACCAGAGAACCATCATCACAATGGATATGCATGCCTTCATTATTTCCTTCTTGGAGTTTAGAGACTCAGGGAAAAATACTAAGATTAAAATTAGCAACATCAAGTGAATTATGATTAAAACTGAAAAAAACTATGAGCATTTATTTACCTATTATTTAGCTGTAACAGATGGGATATGGAGAACATCATATAATTTAATTTACCTGAGGTAGGCAAATTCAGTTGAATACAGGTCCTGTGGGATTTATTTTGTCCTAGCCCTGTAGATGTGAGGCTGTTGCAATTCCTTGTCCCCAGGACCAGGTGGTAGGGAAGCTGAGCACAGTTCTTCACACACACTCACACAGAGAAGATGGTTAAAAATAGGATTTAATAATATAGAATATACTGTGGTTATGAAGCCCAGGACTCAGACAGACACATGTACTGAACAGTCAGCACCTGCCTCCATGTGACCATACATTTCCATTAACTTTCCTTCTGTTTTCCCATACTTGTCCCACCCTAGTGGGACATTCCGTAGTAACCTGTTTGTCATTTTCCCTCTGACCCTCATTGGGTCTTTGTGTAATTTGCTTAGCTTTTATTCATCTAACATAACCATATCTGAATTATTTTTAGAAAACTGGCATTTACAGCCCTTATTTTCAGTAACTGTTTCAAGCTAACATGCTTGAGATGATACAGTAATAAAAAAACAGCTAAGAAAAATTAGACTGAAAGTCTGGTGTACTCCATTTGACACTTCAGAGCTCCCTGCTAAGAAAGCAAGTAATGAGATTTTTACTTCAGGGAGACTTCACAACATCTCTGGGCCACCTGTTTGGCTGCCCTCACAGGAAATAATTTTTTTGCTATGTTCAAATGGAACCTCCTGAGTGCCAATTTGTGCCCATTGTCACTTGTCCTGTCAGTGGGCACTACTGGAAAGGGTCTGGCTCCCTTTTCTTCAGTCACTCTATCAGGTATCTATAGACATTTATGAGACCCCCCCGATCCTTCTATTCTCCATGCAGAAAAATATCATCTCTCTCACCATGACCTCATATGAAAGGTGTTCCACTCACAGGGTCACTCACATGTCTTGTAACACACGAAGCTATACCAGTGCACAGCTAAGAGGAATTGAGGCAGTAGCAGAAAAATACCAAACATTTGCAATGTTCAGACAGTGAAGGATGTTCCCAACAGCATAAAGTGGGCACAGGCATCACTTGGAGAAGTCCAAGAGAACAAATGGGAGTGCCTGGGAAATACTTACACCCAAAGATTCCCTAGTGGAGAACAGCTATTTCCCTGGAAGCAGTAAAGAACCACAGAATGGCACATGACAAAACCAAGGTCCACCTGAACTCTATGATCTACATTTCTATATATTAGAAACATTTTACTGATCTCCTATGAATTCTGAAAGAAAAGGCTTTTCATAATTTTATACATAAATCACGCACTACTCAGGAGTAAATACTACTTGAAAACCAATTTTCCACAGGTGTTTAACACTTGGCATACATTCTACAGATATGGCTGTACAAAGAGAAAGGCAGCATGAGGATCAAACTTCAATCTGTAACCAAAAGATGCTGTTTTACTATGTCCTTAATGTTTACCTTAGCCTAGCTGCAAGCAATATTTCAGAAAAAGAAATAGAGCTGGTTGTATTTATCTTCCATCAGGATGATAATGTCTCAGAATGTTTTCAGTTAGTGTGTCAGACTGAGTTACAGCCTGAAGCTTTATGAGATTTTAATTACAGGTTATTCATAAAGATTGCATTTAAGGAAGTCAAAAATTAAGAAAAAATCCTGTCTGAGATTATTTAGCACTTATTTACTATTTTTTAATGCTTTTTTTTTTTTTTTTTTAAGAACTACAGATGGTTTTTGTTTCAATCCCTAACACCAAACTTTCTGTAAGAGAGAAACCTAGTATTTGAGTTTTGATCTTTCGGTCACATCATCCAACTTTAAAACAAGATTATTTATAAAGTCATGTTGTTTATTCTAATTTTTCAATTTAGAATTTTCAAATATCCAGACATTTAATATATTTCTCATTTTCCTTCTATTTTCTTGTCATTTGTCAGAAGTGTCCCAGTTAATATATAATTTCAGAAAATGGACCTTGAAAGTGATTATCTCCACTGCCTTAAAGCTAAGAAACCCTATCAATATTTTCAGAGAATCAAGACATTACTAATTTAATCCTTGGAGATGTTCAGCAGTGCACCCTGGCAGTCAAAGAGCAAACGGCAATCATGAGTGCATAACCGCATAACCAGCCGGTTAACAGAGGTGGTTATCCCGCTGTATTCAGCATTGGTATGGCCTCACCTTGAGTACTGTGTGCAGTTCTGGGCTCCAAAATTCAACAAGAATGTGAAGGTCCTTGAATGCATCTGGAGGACATCAACAAAGCTGGTGACAGGGCTGGAAGACATGTCCTGTGTGCAGTGGCTGAGGACTTTGGATTCGTCTAATTTGGAGGAAAGGAGGCTAAGAGGTGACCTCACTGCTCTGTACAGCTTCCTGAGGAAGTGGAGAGGGAGGTGCTCATCTCTTCTCACTGGTATTCTGTGATACGAGTAAAACTTGTAGTTTTACTTCAGGGTCTAAGAAATCAACTGGACAGTTGACCATTCATTGTAATGACTATGCATCAGTCCCAGTCTCTTATGATCCTGAGGCTGGTGGGTTTTTTTTCTTTTTATTCTTTCCACTTATCATGCAATAAAGCTGTAAAATATTAGCCCACATTCTCGTATTTTAGTCAGAAAGTCATCCTTACCAGAAAAGAATAAGAAGGAATAAGAAATTTCTGTATAACTAGCTGAAGTAGAACAAAATTAGAACAAACTCGAAGTCATATCTGAGAAGATAAAGTTTTGAACAACTCACCTAAAAGTTTCCCACCAGCTTTACACAAAGTACGAAGCAGGGACAGCAAGTAATTTGGTTCTATAGCAACTTAGCCAGAACACAACAGCCAACAAGTAAATTGAGTCATGTATTTTGCTGTTGTTATTTTAATATAGGTATATGTTTTCTAATTATAAAAGTAAGGATTTCAGGTAACAGTTTTATCCAGTAGGTGGAATAAAGGTCAGGATTGTAAATTGGTTGCTCAATTATAGTAGTGGAGAAACATGCAGAGATGGAACCTGATAATGAGTCAAAGACATAGGTGGAAATAAGGCTTATGGCCCAAAGAATGAGGAGGAAAAAAACTATAAAGCGTTTCTGGTTAAGCTTTTTGGGTAAAAAAAAAAAAAAAAAAAAAAAAAAAAAAAAAAAAAAAAAAAAGTTTATTATTAGTTAATCAGTTTCTTAAAGTAAGACACAGAAGAATCAGGCCAGAAACACTGAAGAGCTGATAAATTTCAGTCCTTCTTTTTAGTTGTTGCCTGTTTCATTAAATACCTATTTTACTATTGAAAATTTACTTTTCAAATATCAAACACTGCACTGAATTTCATGTAAATCAGTAAGTTTCCAAAACATCTCACACTTTCTACATATGCATCTGGAATTCCATATGCATTCCCAGAAAATGTGCAATAAAACGTAAGCCAGTGGTAAATCTTCATTTCTAATAAGCTATCAGATTTTTATGGAACTCTATTCTGGTGTCACAACCCTGGAGAAACATCTTTATATAGTCAGTTTCGTAAATACTTCCATTGCACACAGCATGTTCATAAAATATTTGCCATTAGACATTACAGGCAACAGTTCAGAAATCAGATTCAGTAATTTCTTACATTAATTTTTAGTTTTCCAAACCATAAAACAGCTATTCAAAATTGCTCTAAGTATTTGTTCTACAGTTGTGCATGAAAATGAACATAGGGATGATAAACTGCTTATTTTATATTTTGTATTATATATGCTTCAGTAGTCCAAAAACTAGGGTAAATTTTCAACAAACCAGGAAAACTTTTTCTTAAGGAATCACAGAAACATACGATCTTTTAGGTTGGAAAAGACCTTCAAGATCATCAAGTCCAACAGTTAACCTAACACTGCTGACTCCACCACTAAACCATGTCCCTAAACACATCATCTACACATCTCTTAACTCCAGGGATGATGACTCAGTCACCTCCCTGGGCAGCCTGTTTCAATGCCTGCTTCCAGGAAGACATTTTTCCTAATATTCAATCTAAGCCTTCCCTGCTGCAACTTGAGGCCATTTGCTCTTGTCCTATCACTTGTCACTTGGGAGAAGAGACCAACACCCACCTCTCTGCACCCTCCTTTCAGGTAGCTGTAAGGAGCAAAAAGGTCTCCCCTGAAACTCCTTTCCTCCAGGCTAAACAACCCCAGTTCCCTCAGCTGCTCCAACATATATACAATGCAGATCCCACATGTGTGTCTTGAATTTGTCTACAGAAATAGATTCCTTGGTCTTTTACAACAGACAGCTCTCCTGGATATATAGTATAGTCAGCCTGTCCACTTATTCTGTTCCTTCACAAGGCTGGAATGCTTTTCCACCCATCACTTAATTTTTTTATTTTTTCCTAGTGAATATGAAGTCCCACTAGACCTTCAGAATAAGGATCAGGACTGTAATGAACTTCAGCACTTCCCTTAGCTGTCTGGAATCCACAGCTCGTAACCTTCTCATATTTCTTTGGATTTTTTCAAAATTTCTGGTAGTTGCAGTTCTAAATCTTCACGTTAAGAGCAGGAAACCCATTTCTTTATCAACTTACTGTCCCTTGTTAACTGGGAGTTGAAACAATAATGGCAGAGACACAAGGCATTTCCAGCAGTTTGCAGCCATGTAGAAGACACAAGTTTCTCCCTCTGCCAGGAAATGCCTGACGCTGATATCATTAGTGCTGTTGCCAACTATGAAAATATAAAAATATAACACAACTGAATGTCTTACCGCATTTAAACTTGCATTTCATGATGCCATAGATACAGTACTCTGCTTGCAATATTTTACAATGAAGCTTTGCCTTAGCCCTTTAATGGCGGACCAGAAGTTCTTAACCCTGGTCTCTTAAAGCCATTGTAAATAGTGATGATAAGAGTTAAAATTTGTTCTGACGGAGAGATCACCAAGCTGGTCTTTAACTTTTCAGCAAAAGGTTATCCCTCATAATGTGCAATTCAGATTTTCAACACATAATAAAATATTTTCATTTCCTTCACAAGGCTCTTACTTGGATTTTTAATTCTCTGTCACTCACAAGATGCCAGGAATTGTCCTTTCCAGAAGCACTTATAATTTAAAGAGTTCAGCCCATCAGAGCTATGATTTATTTAATCTTGCCAGAGCCAGCAGCTGATATATCTTCTATGCAAAAGTCTTCAGTGTATAACTTGAAGCTGCTGGGTTCAACTTTTGAAAAACACCCTAATTTGTTTTGCTTAGAAGACTGATAACAGGGTAAATCCTTCACCTCTCTTAGTCCTAGAGTTTGGCTAAGAACAAATTCACAAGGGAAAGAATCTGAGTATATGTCACTTTTCTTGGAATATCCAATTCTGAAACTCTTAACTACATTATTTTTCAGTAGCTTAGTTCCAGCATTTCTTGAAACTCCAACTACCCAAAGAACTCTCATGAAGGAGAACCAAAATAAATAGTAACCTTTCAAAATCCTGAACATGATCTTTTCGGGTCAGAAAAAGATTAAATATTTTCCATGTGGGACATATTAGCAGCACTTTGCTTTGTGTATAGAAGACAGTTTCTGTCAGTCTTGAATTTTTTACAAGCATTTGGATGAAGAGATGGTGGTATCGTAGTGGTTCAAGAAATTATGATAACTTTAAGCTCTCAACACTAATATGAGAATTTACATCATGTTTTTACCAATATTTAGGAAAAAGTACCATCAATAATAGCACTTTTTATTTGCAGTTTTACAGTTTAAATAATCTAATAATATTTGGGGATTCATTTCATGTCTTTAATATTTTGTAATTTATATAATTTAAACTTAAGTAACCAAAGAATGTTTCACTTGTAATATGAGGAAGAAACACACTATCGATTTTAAAAGGTCTTGGAAGAAAATTTCTATGAAAGTATTTAAAAATCTGTGTTAAATACCCTTGCCACAAAATTCTGTTTGACTTCTAGGAAGAAAAGGATAGTATTTACTGTAATTCAGAGGATCAAATTCTTTCTTGATTTGGACATATTATTTGAAGAAAGCACAGGGCCAAGAAAAGCGAAGTGTTAGAACCAGAAGACATTATGTATCACGTTTTTAGATCTTGATGCATTCAAATATGTACTTTTTATGCACAACCACAGTTTTTTAATTTCTCTTCCAGCTTTTTCAGTTTTTCAAGACTCAAATGCAATATGCAGTTCTCTTTCTGAAGATTTTTCATTAATGAAGAAATTAATAATTTCCAGTGTGCTACTGGAAATCATAACTAAGCCTTTTTTGCCAACCTATATTGATGTTTTTTCTATATCTGATGAACCTACCTACATTTTCTGCTGTAATTCTCAAAATTAACAGCAGTACAAATAACCTTAAACACAATAATTTCATATCATAAATTAAAAAGCTGTACATTTTGACAGGTCAATTATGCATAAATATCTGGAATATATCTTATGTATTTGTATGTCCTTATCAGCAAACAGACATACAGCTCTTATCAAAAGTCTTTGTTTTTAAAAAAGAGAATAATACTGATGTTTCTTGTTAGGCAATATTTCACTGCCGCTTCAACACAGAGATAGCTACCCTCAAGTCCACTGGGCCAGTTGTAGAACCATGACTCCAACACAGTGTGATTGCACATCATTTCAGCTCACACCTTTTCACTCAGTGTCATGGAGAAGGGATGTGTATCCCACCAAGTCTGGGATCAGGCTGGTTCCAGAGAAGCTTCTGCAGAGAAGCTGGATCACTACAGAGTGGTCACAGGATCAAAAACTGAATGGCTCACACCCACCTTTGCTACAAATTCGAATGGAATGCATAAGATACAGTGCCACATACTTCAAAAAACAGAGTCTAGAACAGAAGTCTGTAATTCAAAGCACATAAAAACCTTGTTTGATTAATTCCAATGATTTATGAGTTTGGAAAAGATGAGCCCCAATTTAGAGATGGAAAAATGGTAAATTTTGTAAGAAAGATGGATTCCCATTGATTTTATATGAATATCAGTTCCCAAAATTATCATAATTAGCAGGGAGTTCATAGTGTATAAGGGCTAATGAACCTTTTACTTCAAGACTCAAGTTTATTGTAAAAGACAAGTTCACATTTATCCATCCATCCATGCTATCATCCCCTGAAGGATTAGGGGATTAGATTATACTAAAATTAACAAGCAGCTCAATAGGAAGAGTAGGTTGAAATATTTAATAATAAGGTTTTTAAATATTTCAGGGATCTTACTTCATGGGATTGGGGCTGGTCCTATAAGTGAAGAAAATTAGCTGCTGAAATAGTGCACACCTGGAACACATCTTCCACTGTAATGTCATCAAAAGAAAACCTAGTTCATGTCCTCTAGTTTCCTTGGTAGATGTGTGAGAACAGACACCTAAAACAGTACTCATCTAGAGTATATCATAAAAGTAGATAAATTCTTAAGCAGCACAATAGGGTTTAACAATGATAAAGTGGCAAAAATAAGTCCACAGAAAGTCAATGATAACTATGAGATTTTGCACTGTTAAAGCATCACTCTAAGGTTCAGAAAAAGAAATAGTACTTTAGGTTTTAGTTTGGTTGTCACCACAAGATAACAGTCTAATTCATATGAAAAAATTCCCTTCATTCTAAAACTGCTTTCATAACCTGGAATTTTGGGAAAGTGAGAAAAAAAAATATATTTTAATCTTCTATTTCTAAATATGAGCAGCAATGTCATTTCCGCTGTGGGGAGAGTAACGTATCCAGAAAGTCACTAGATAGAAATGACTGGCAGTAGCCAGAAGACCTGAGTATCTTATTAGCTGTGTTCAGCAGAAGTGGAATGGATAAATCAATTGCTGCAGCCCTATCTGGTCAGTGTACCTGCTAAGCAAGAAAATAATGTGTGCAGCTACCCATTAACGAAAAACATGGAGTAATAGAGGGAACTATCCTAGCTACGTAACTGGGGCCACATCTAGACCTGGTATGGAAAACAAGCACCATGCTGAATTTGTTATACTGTATGAAGTTGTTGCACATGGTTACTTTGCAAATGCTGAAGTAACCTGAAGTGATTGTGTAAATCAACACCTGCAGTATGACTTCACCCTGAAACCCGATGAAGTATTCCATGATGACAATATACCTGGGAATTGCATTCCAAGGTGTGCAGGTGGAATAAAACAAAGGTATGAAGGGTCATTTGGACATGGGTTAGTTGAGAGACTTGTAAATCTTTGGAGCTCAGTCTCATGATTTAATAATAAAATCAAGATTATTTTTTTAAGGAAGGTTAGTTTTCATATTAAATCACTACAGAAAACCTATGACAACAGAACTGCATGTCTGTAAATTATATGAATCTGTATTAATTCCATTCCTGATACCAAATATATAATATTATTGGGATGTTCCTTCAGCAGTCTGCACACAGTGTAAGCAATTTCATGAGAAAAGAAGGAGGGATGACTGGGTAAAAATGGTGAAAAATCTATATGAAGTTTTGTATATGCTGCAATGAGTGCTGCAACTATCCTACAGACTATTAAGGGGAAATGAAATGATGTGGCAAAGTCTGTAAAGCTGCTCAATAGATAGTAGCTTATTGTCATATAACTGACATCAGAATTTGGTTTCAGATTCACAAAATATGCATGCTCAGCTGGGAAAGCTATCCGTCTCCTAACACCTCTTTTTGCCTCTTTTTCCAAAAAAGATTTCATACTGAACAAGAAAGTGCACTTTCTTCTTCTGAATTTTAAAAGTGGCATTTTCTGTTGTGTTCATGTTCTTTTACATTACGTTCAGCACAACCTTTTATAAGCATTGAGCTTACCCAAAGGAAACTTGCTGAGTAAATCACTGTAGATTAGTTATAAAAACTGTCTTTTAATTGACAATCTACACATTAATGTCATGCCAGCTGCTCAAAAGCACGCATCCCACTTAAAAACCAGGGAGCTATGGTATTTTCCTCCAGGTGGAATGCACATCCATCTCCACAGATATCTGGCCACAGAGATTTTCTTACTAATCTTTGAGTTTCCAGTTAGGTGACAAGGAGCAGAGCTTTGGTTTAACTACACAGCAATATTAGAATGTGCTCTGTCCCTTGCTGCTGTTTTCGAAACACTGTTAATTTAAAAAAAAAAAAAAACCCAAACGGTTAACAGATGGGAATTCAGCCCCCTCAATATCCAATGGTCAAGTTAAAAATAAATCTGTTTTGCAGCAGATTATGTGGCAACATTGTTTGACAAATTCAAAATAATTTAATTTTCTTGCTATTAATTCAAAGAAAATAAATCTTTTGGTATAGATGTCCATATAATACATACTTTCAGAGAAATGGAGATAGAAAGGTACATTAATATGCTTTAGTTACAGAAAAGATTAATAATTTTCTCCTACTATTTTTATACAAATTTGTAGAGCTAATAATCTACTCTCAAGGGAATTTTTGCAGCTAGAATTTCCATATTACAAAAGGCAAATGCTTTTTTAAAACTTAGCTCCCATTCTTAGTGCAGAATTTCATGCAACATATTTACATTTATTCTTAGATTTATTCATAATGATGAGTGAGAAAGCTTTTAAAAACAAGTATTATTTCACTTGTGTGTTTAAAATGTTAATTACAAAGTTGGTAATGTAGCACTTTGTAGTTCTGACTTCACAAAAAAAAGAGAAGTTTTCTTTAGGTCTATGCCATAATTTACCACCACAGGGACATGGAGCATTGTCCTCTAAATCAAGACTTTTATGCTTGCCTTTGCTGGGTATACATTCTAGTTGCTAAAAAATAGTGCTGCGGCTTCCAGATTTACAAGCCTGACAAATAATGAAAGCTGCAAAACTTTAGGGAAAGAATAAGACTTAGATCAAGTTCAAGCACACTAGTCAACTCAACGTAAAGCAGCCCTATAAGCTTAACATAAAGTTGATATGGCCCTATCATCCATATGAACTTTCAGCATAAATTTGATCACAGCCCACAATGATTCAGATACTTAGATCAGATTATTTTCTTCTGGTTTATGGTACCTTAGCTGTGCTATGGATGTCTTCTCCATTTCCAAAATCATGATCTGCTCCATCAGCATGGTGAGGTTGCTGTCACTGCACATTACTTTGATTGTGATATATCTTACTGACAACATCACCTCCTTTTCATTTACACTGACAGGACTTAAAATACATAAATGGAATATTCTCCAAGGCATATAATCAATAGCATCTGCTGCATTTCTGGTATTGCCTTTGCCCTGTTTATACCATTACTGGCTCTGCTGAAGTTATATTACTATAAATGATTCCAGGAACATCTGTTGGCATCAGCTCACAACACTGTTTCTACAGCACTAACAATTTAAAACCTCAGAGGAATCTCAGAAGTATTACTGCTTTATTGTTCTAATACTCAAGCTATTGTGATAAATAAGATGATGAAACATACACACTAAAATTCTCTGTAGCATATACTTGTTTTGTTGGGTATAAGATAATAATGGAAAAACATTTTCAAGAATAAAGAACTCTTATTATCTCAGAAAAAAATAGGAATCAGACACTTTTTTTACAACAAAAAATAAAAAGTGTTGAAATAAAAATCAGCTAACTTTTAGAAAAAAGTTGCCATAAAACCAAGATTCTCAAGCACTATTTAGGACAATATGAGTAACAAGAACTGAAAAAATATCTAATTTTTAAATAAATATGTGTGTAGGCATTAATTCAATAATGTATTTTCTGGTGTAAGTATTCACATGTCATTAAAAAGCACAGTTGAAAATAAAAGGAATATATTAAAGATTGGAGGTTAGTAAGCAGGTTGGAAAAAAATTCTAATGAACTACAGGTCTGTGGCTGAACAGTGGAGAGGAAAACCTCTGCATAATTTAAATTAAACAGCATGGTCTGATTTAGTTTTAATAAATGTATCAGACTGAGTACTCTAAAATATATTAATTTTAATGATGTACTAAGCTTAGGCACATGATTATTTATGAAAATATTTCTGATATAAATATCATCCAACTGTTTAACTATGGGATAGACTCATAAATGTTCCAAATACTTATAAATTTACCCTAAAAAAACCCCAAAATATTTAAGCAAGAGAATAGTGCAACTAGCTTCCTTTAGGTAGGTATAGAAATGCTTTGCTGAATCAAGCTAAAAGGTTCTTTCAAATTCTACAAGGAAATTATTACATTTTAAAAAAAGATATAATTAGGAGCTTGATTAAATTTATAATTGTAAGTGCTATCAGGAGCAGTAAGACATTGAAGAATTGAAGAGTTATTGCAGATCATTTATCAGCTGTGTACAACTCATTCATGATAGCACTGAACATGCTATCATTTCAGCTGTATACTGAAGTGTATATGTATGGGGTCTGTGAAACTTCAACACATTAAACCTGTTCACCTGATTAATGTACATAATTTGTATTTCTCACAAATCGCCGGTTCTACCAAAAGATTGAGGATTTATTTACACTAAAAATAGGTCTGTATAAACGTTAGTTCAAATTAAATTTCAGAAATTATTTAAGTCACTTAAATGACAATTTAAAATTATTTCTAAAAAAGAAAAGAGAAAAAAATCATGTACCATGACTGAATTATAAAAGCAAGGCTATCAGTATTTTCAAGCTGACAGAACATATTTTGTGAGTAAGAAGGGAAAATGAGTATATTTTTTTCTTCACTGTCTAAATATGGTACCTTTTCTTGAACACTTTATTGAGATTATGCTGTCAGTGATGTCAAAATTACATTTCTTGGCTGTTTTTAAGGTCATTTCCCTGCAGGGATGAAGGAATTTGGGGAACTGTCATACAGCAGTAATCCTTCTGAAATCTGAAATTGCCTATTTTCTAGGCCTAGTCCACCATCTAAATGTGATGGACACTTGTGCTGGTTTTGATTGGGATACAGTTAATTCTCTTCACAGTATTGCTGAGAAGAATGTAGACAACACACTGATGTTTTTAATTGTTGCCAAGCAATGTTTATGTCAACTCAAGGACTTTTTCAGTTTCTGATCCTGCACCTGTATTCCCAGTTTCTGCTCTACAAGAAGCTGGGAGGGGACACAGTCAGAATAGCAAACCCAAACTGACCAAAGGAATATTTCATGCCATCAAACGTCATGCTTGGTATATTAGTTGGGAGAGTTGGCTGGGAGAAGCAATTGCTGCTCGGTGACTGGCTGGGCAATGGCCGGCCAGTGGTGAGTGGTTTTATCTTTTTTTTCTGTTCCTCCCTGATTCTTTTTTTCATTACATGCTATTATAATTATTAGTATTGTATTCATTATGTAATAGTAGCATCATATGATTTGATTTATTTTCAATTACTAAACTGTTCTTATCTCAACCCACAGATTTTCTTATCTTTTACCTCTGATTCTCTCCCCCATCCTACTGGTGGGAGTGGGGAGATGAGCTAGTGGCCATGTGGTAGACCTATCCCTGTATCACCTTTCTCTGCAAATATGAAAGTATTGGTTAAGAGGTTTTAGTCCAATTCTTCCTTAGAATTAACACTAAGACAGTTCAGAGTTCTGTTCAGACTGTAAATATATTCTTAAATCTTGTCTCGGACAAATTGCCAAAAGATGTGCCTGCTCTCAAAAGGTAAGGTGATACAGGAACAAATTTGAAAATGAGTATACATAAACTCTATAAATAAAAGATACAAACAGCTTCTATGTAGCATTAATCACTATGTCAGGCAGCAATAAAAGCGAATCCTTCTCTTATTCATAATACAGTTTGGCTTCAGCTTTACTTCAATTCTAATTTGGCAAATATTTATTTCTAAGATTTTGGGCATGATTTACTTCTAAAATATTGATTTCCCTCTAAAATTCTCAAAAGGTCTCTTTTTTGAATCCGTCAATACTTTCATGTCAAATGTAAACTGAAATGTATTTCAAATATGGGTGTGTGCTGGAAAAGAATAAGAACATTTGGTCTACATGTACCATAGAGTTCTGATAGCATTTTAAGGAAAAGTGAAAATACAGTAACATGGTGCAAGGGTAGAGAAAGAAGATGACATTTCCACATTACAAGAATCATTATCTTCCTTTGGAGGCCACACACTTTTCCTTAACTCCTAGAAGAATATAGATACTTTTGAGAGGTATCCACACATGTCCATGAACTCAGTTGCTGTCACCTACTTTCATTGGCTGTCTGGAAACAAAATTTCCAGATTTTAGGCAAATGTTACTTACCTTCAAAAGCCTCCTCTAAGAAAAGAAATGCAATCAAGGATGAATGAACTTTAAATTCATTACAAGATCCACTAAATAACAGCCTTGCAGTTAAAAAAAAACACCTTCAGTAGAATTTCCCAGCACTATGTCTATGACTCTTCTACATGGACAGCCGCAAAGTGCAGTAGATGGAGTTATCTACTTACATATATTTCCTGTATTTCCACTGCATTTTCTTTCCTCATTGTTACGAGCTTATGAAAATAGATATTAGCTTTAAAATCATATTTCAAATAGGGAAACAAATTATTTGTCTATGATTTTCACTAGCCTTCACAGTATCAGCTCAGATTTCATTTCATATTGTGCAAACATCAAGTTAAAATTCTTACAGTGGCTTTGCCAGCAGCTGTGAATATTTTTGTATTTTGATTGGCAGGCCTATAGTTTAAACAATTAAGTAAAAATTACATTTTAAAGTGGTTATTAAACTTGCCACCTAACTTGTCTAGTGTTCTGCAGGAGTTTTTTACATTATTAATATTCAGAAAATGGTTTCTTGATGGAGAACTATCTTTTGAGAACTACCTGAGCATAATTTCTGCAAAAAATAGAAATAGAATACAAATTAAATACTTGCGTTAATAACAAAAAGAATATTAAGATTGGCAGTCAGTTAGACATTATGCATTATAGCTATAGTATTAATAATACTTAGTTGGTTCACCATTGCTCTAGGAGAGTTAGCTTTCATTCCAGAACAAGGAGAAATGGCCAGCAACATCTTTTTCTGACAATAAAAATGCAAAGTTTCTTTGAAAGAACCTGGAGGAAACAGGCTTCACACTGCTTTATTAGCCACTTACAGGTAGTTATAGGTAGCCTTTTAAATAAGAAATTCCAGCATTTCACCTACATATCAAGTTTCTTAGTAAAATCCGCTGCAAGCCTAAAAGGAACCTCCAGTGGTCTGGATTCTCTGTATGTATGTGAGTAGATAAGCCCATGGGCAGGTGCTCAGTGTCTTATTATAGATGTATTTGGACCAGACAGCAATCACAGCATAATGCCCTGGATTGTTTTCTTTGATTTAGGTGCCTCTGCTCTATTTAATTCTAATTTCAAGCACTGAAGTAGAAGCTTTATGGCCTCACTTTATCTTCATGTATGACATATGTTAGTGCATCTTAATATCTAAAAGAGAGTTGAAACACAGGTCAAAATGAAAACAGTCTTTCACTAGATCTGCATTATACATTTTATATAATTTTGCATTGATTTTCAGGATGACAACTTTTAATCTTAATTCTAGAAATTATTTTCAACCTTTCCATCTCTCCCAGTTCCCAGAAGGCCAAGGAATGCAGTTTTCATTCCCTCAAGTCCAAGAATTAATTCAGTTGGAGATATAATTTGCAATTTATATGTTATTACCTTTGCCTTACGCTATTATCTAATTTTATTTTTCCTTCTTCTTTAGGCATTTACATTTATATCAATGTTGAAATACTTTCTTCTATTTAACCTTCTTTAGGTATTACTCTTAAGATATCCTCCTGTCTCTTGGAAATGTTCCTGTATATCAGATATCTGCATATGAAAAAAGAAAATACAATTACAGATGAGAGCAGTATAAGTTGAAGTACTCAGAAAAAGTATTTAGACCAATCCAAGTCTGATTAACATACTAACTGCTACAATTTGTTGAGTAAAACAGATCTCTAGAGCCATGTTGACTTGGACATTTTAATGACAACTCTGATTGCAGAACTGAATTTCTTTTTCCAGATACAGTTTAACTTCACAGGTGTTCTGCCAGTTTATTTTTTCCTGAATATTTAAATGTCCAAAACCAGCTCTTCGAGGAATATAGGGCCTCCAGATTAATCATTAAAGTACAAGTATAACTATTTTAAATTGAAAACACGGAAGTTTAATAGAACTCACTTTAGGCTGCTGAGCCTGGAGAGAGATGAAAAAATAAAACAATGTCAGCTCATCAGGCAGGTTCTCCTAATCTCACAGAGTATTAATCATGTCCCTTGTAATGAGAAAATTCTATTACCTATTGGATTTAAAATTATGTGCAAAAACATTGGAAAGAGCTTATTTTAACAACTATCTTCAAAGTTTTTAATGGAACAATTGGATTCAATACAACCCGACATATAACACATTTGTTATATATATATATATATATATATATATATATATATATATATATACTAGGGTATCGAATTCAAGCTCAGAATTTGGGTGACTGAATATACATTTGGACATGTGTTTGGGCAGTCAAATTGTGGGAGTTTTTTCATTCTTAAAGTGACTGTAACCATCAACTACAGCTCTATTAATCAAAAAATACTCTCACAGTGAAAAGATTTTTGTACACTGGAAACATCATGCTCTGTGAAAGAAACAAGATAAATAGGCAGTCAAGATCATTTATGTTTCAGCTCTCCAGACTTTCTGCAACTGAAATCAGTTCCTGAACTGTATCTAAACTGCTACGTTTACATTGCAGCCAAAAATATAATCTAAGAGTCCAGTCTTGCTGTGTTTTAAGTATCTCATTAAATTCTTGGATTTTAAGTCCTTAACAAAGCCAAACATATTTAATATTAGCCACTTAAGGCAATTGGGCTATATTATAAACTGTATTCAGAATCCAAATGATGTGAAGCTTTCCATTCCAGTCAGGAGACCGCAGGAGCCCTCTGCTCCACATTTCCACACAGGATTCAGAAGGATCCTGATCTCTGGCATCACACAGCAAACAAGTTCCACTAGCAGTTAACTAGGAAGTTTTCCCATTGAAAAGTACTGAAAGCAAAGGTGCAGGTACTGCAAGAAAATACCCTCTGTATGCCCTTCAACAATCACATGCATATACAGCTGAGTTGCCTGTAGTTGACTTAGCCCATTTAGGAAAAAATATGTGGAAACTTTATGTCTCCTTCCTCTCCCCAGTACTATACACTACTCAAATATAAAGCTTTTGGCAAGGGAAACTGGCAGGAAGGGATACTGTAGACATGATGTTTTGTTTGAGTACATTACCCAGCCATTCTTTGCAACGCCATTTCTCTCTTTTCCATACACGCAGAAACAAATTCAATGAACAGACAGCCTGTGAGCTGTAGCTCCTGCTTAAATGGTAAGAAATGCTTTGTGGTTGTCTCACTGAGAATAATCACTAGAATGAAACTGAAAAATCTCATTCAATAAATGTGCTTCAGTGGTTTTGATTTATTTTTTTTACAATATATATTTTGTATATATTGCACTTTTTATTTCATATATTTGGTTATGTCAGGCTTTTGATTGAGAGACACTTTGAATGAGAAACTTCTAGTGCCACCTCAAATTAAATTTTCCAGATATGAATTTAACAAGGCAGTTACAGGGCACTACAATCAGTAAATACTAACTAATTGTTAAAAACAAATTCAGACATGATTAGCTGTGTAATAGACATATATATTGTATTACTATAAAACCTCAGTTTTATAGGGTTTTACTAACCAACTGCTATTTCAAGTGCTTATAAAAAACTAAAAGTACTCTATTAAATCTAGTTCTTTAGTCTAACATGATGGGTTATGTACTATTCAGTTACTGTTTGTGACTACTGTGTGTTGACCTGGATATTGAGATTGTTAGCATATGTCTGTGTTTTGCTACTGGCAAAGTTAGATGGGCAGTGTCTTTCCTGCTGTGCATCAGTGAATACACACAGCACTAAATAAAACAAGTAGGAAATAACACAGTGCACAACAGTCCCTTTAGTCCTCATCATCCAGGAAAGGCATCCCTTACTTTTCTGAAAAAGAGAAATCAATGCCTGAATATGACCCATAGCCCCACTTTCCAGGTGTCAGAAATACAAGTTTTGATTTGTGGATTCAGGGAATTGTTGAGGTTGGAAGTGACCTCTGGAGACTATGAAGTCCAACCACTCTGCTCAAAGCAGACTCAGAAGACCATGTCTTCTCCCAGTCCCAACAACATTAAAGAAATTCATAGAATCATAGAATCTTTTAGGTTGGAAAAGACCTTTAAGATCATCAAGCCCAACCATTAATGTAACACTAAAACCACCACTAAACTGTGCCCTTCAGCAGCTCGTCCACACGTCTCTTAAATACCTAGGGATGGTGACTCTACCACCTCCCTGGGAAGCCTGTTCCAATGCCTGACAATCCTTTCAGTGAAGAAATTTTTTCTAATATCCAATCTAAGCCTTTCCCAGCACAACTTGAGGCTGTTTCCTCTTGTCTTACCACTTGTCACTTGAGAGAAGAGACCAACACCCAGCTCTCTCTAACCTCCTTTCAGGTAGCTGTAGAAAGTGCTAAGGTCTCCTCTGAGCCTCCTCTTTGCTGGGCTAAACAACCCCAGCTCCCTCGGCTGCTCCTCACAGGACTTGTTTTCTAGACCGTTCACCAGCTTCATTGCCCTTCACTGGACACACTCTGATACCTTAATGTCTTTCTTGAACTGAAGGGCCCAAAACTGAACACAGTATTTGAGAATCACTTCCCTAGTCCTGTTGACCACAGTGTTCCTGATGCAGGTCAGGATGCCATTGACCTTCTTGGACACCTTGGACACCCTCGTCCAGATCATTGAGGAAGATGTTAAAGAAAACTGGCCCCAACACTAAGCCCTGGGGAACACCACTTGTGACCAACCAGCAACCAATTTAACTCCATTCACCACCACTCTTTGGGTCCAGTCATCCAGAGAGGTTTTTACACAGTGAAGAATATACCCATCCAAGCCACGAGTAGCCAGTTTCTCCAGGAGAATGCTGTGGAAAAATGGTGTCAAAGGCTTTACTAAAGTCTAGGTAGAGAATACCCACAGCCTTGCCCTCATCCACTAAGCAGATCACCATGTCATAGAAGGAGATCACTTTCATCATGCAGGACCTTCCTTTCATAAACCCATGCTGACTGACCCAGATCACCGGGTTGTCCTCTACGTGCCATGTAATGTCACTGAAGATGATCTGCTCCATGACCTTCCCCAGAACTAAGGTCACACTGACAGGCTTGTCATTCCCCAGATCCTCCTTCTGGCCCTTCTTGAACATGAGCCTTTACCATGCAGGGCTGGTTCTTTGAACTAGATGACCAAAAGCACCCGCTGCCATTAAAAAGTCTTGCCAAAAGAGGCCATTGTTGAGGTGCTTGTCAGATGGATATAGCCAAGTGTTTTCAGCCCCAATTAAGATATTACATTCTTAATCAAAACAAAGGATATGAAGTCTCTTCATATCTTGCTTGAAATTCATAACTAGTAAACTTCATTAGGGCAAGTACCGATTTTCTATTTTAAACAAAGGGCTCTTTCACATAATTGCATTAATACAACTTTGAGAGTTATTCTGCTTCAACTGAAAAACAGTGTCTAACTGTTATGTATCCACAACCCAATGTCAAACATGTCAAAAGAACCTCAAGAAAAGAGGTTTAAGCTAATGTGTTATAGCTCAAGCTGGAACACATGTACAGTTAGTAACAAATGTTCAGATGACCGTTGGTAGTGTGTTCATATGTAGGGTTTTTTTCATGCCTGAGCCATAACAGATAGACAGAGGAAATCCAGTACTCATTGCCACTGGAAGAAATGTCTAATAGAATCTATGCTAAGAAAGTTACTAACCCTTCAAAATATGCCACGTCACCAAAACATGTCCAGAGTTTCCAGATGTTTTTTTCTCTCAGTACAAAGTTTTCATTCTTAGCTTATAGATTTAAAATGGTGATTGCTTAGGACCTTCCATATAAATGCTTATACAAAGTTAAAATGTGTCTGGGTTGAATGCCTGCGTAACTACTTGCTAGACTTGAGCTGCGAGTGTGAGGAAAATTCATGAACAATAACTGAATCTCACACATTTCCAGTTTTAGTCTGGAACTCCCCATCTCAGTTTATTCAGTGGGATTTCAAATTTTATTGCCAGGGTAGTAAAAACAATGACCCAATAGGAAGCTCCCATCCAGCCAGTGAAAATTCCAAAACTTAAAAGTCTGATCCAGTAAGACACGTAAACCCATGTGATTCCTTAGCACAGGAGTAGTCCCACTGAAGTCAATTAGAAATACTTCTTTGCTTGAAATAACCCCTGGTATAGGTATTCTGCCAAACTGGGACCTAAGAGAAAGTGTCTCAGAGAAAAGAAAACAGCTATAACACCTATTTTCTGTCAGGGACTATCAAATTTTTTTTTCCCCTACATTTTCACATCTGGGCTTAGACTTCCTTACTTAAATAACTCAACTGGCATAAGAACATGTAAACCTTTCTTTTTTAAGGAAGGCTAAACAGGGGTAGAAACAAAAAACTAGCAATGATAATAAAACAGCACAGCTGAAGAACAAGGAAAAGTTTACCTAAACTTTCTGAGGCAAATCTACAGACTCTTTGTGTTCCAGTATCACCTGCATGAAACAGATTATTCCACCACAGTTAAGGACTAAGAAATTCAAAGAGCCAGTGAGCTCAGATTGTTCATAATGAATTTAAACCAAATTATTTAGCACAAGTTTCTGGTGAGGCTTTCCCTGATGGTCTAGCACTTTCGTTGACTATGCCTTCAGTATGAAGTGGAGTTCAGAGAAGATTAGCTATTTCATTTGATCAGACGACATCCTTGTTCCAAACTTGGTCCATAATGCTAACCACTTTCGCAGAAATTAAACTCTAACTATTGAATATCTGTATTTTCTAGGATCAACTTTAATCAATCAAAGTTCAATTCATAACAATGAGTCATCATATAGAGTTGCGTACTCATTGTAACTTGGTATATACTGGAAATCTAGTCTCACAGTTTTGTTAATGTATTATTTTTTGACCTGTTTATAGTCGTCTGAGAAACATAATGCATTATTGCTGGATGTCTAACTATTACACATTTTCAGAGGAGATTTATGACTCATCTAGACAATAAAATAATTTGTATTAAAAGACTCACCCTGTATTATTTTTCAAAAAAATACTGATTTATGTGTCATTTATTGAAATTCAGTGCATTCAATTTGCTTTAGTTTTAGCAAAAACAGAGAAACGCATCTTGTTTTCACATCCTGCTCCACTAGTCATACTGTTTTAAGACAATAAACATCTGTGACACCCTTGTACACAGACTAGCAGAATTATAATATTCAGGATCAATCAAGTATGCTTATGACACTACCATTTGTTTGTTAGAAATGGATTTTGAAGACCCTTGACCCTGAGATGGTAATTATGAGGTATGATGGTGTTCACAGTAGCTGCAATCTGATTAGAGAACTGATTAGTGTTGACCATGAATCTGTCAATACTTTTCTTTCTGCTCAGAGTGTTTAAGTACAGCTAGATTATACTTTTAGAAAGATATATTACAATAATTTCAATCTGATTTTAATGTTTAAACTAAATATAAGGGTCACTAATGATTTACTTTTTTGTTGTTTTATTTTCTTGATGGTTTCAATTTGTTTGAGTCTGGAATAAAGAGGGAGAGGTATTATAAATGTCATACACTCAAATATTTGAAGTGAAATGGGAATTAAGGAGGAGTGTTGAAGTGTTATGGAACACTTCTTCGTGAGAGAAAAATATAGACGTATAGCACTACGAAAACCATTCCAAGGAATCAGCTAGAGCAGCTGATTTAAGAGACATTAAAATATTTACTAAATAGCATCATTTAAGAACCATACACTCAATGTTGTATTCAGAAAGGTGAAGATGAAGGAATTTTAAAGGGTCTTTTGATCTGTTTGTTACAGATGCACCCTAAGAATTCAACAAAATTCTATAGCTGATAGTTAATGAAGCACATAATCCAAAGTAAATATTTTACTCTCTAAAAGAACAAGAGAACTTCATGGACAAAACCTACTTTTCCCCAAAAGGCATTACTGTATGCACACCTCCCCTTTTCGATAATGTGTATAATTAAATATCATCTAATATTCTCAAGTGTTATAATGTAGGTCAGGTTAGTAAAGAAATCTATACAGACGTTACATCTTCAATTGTGCGTGAAGATAAGAAAAAAATCACAGATTTGTATTTAAAACCTCTCTGGTACAGCATATGCAGAAACTTATGTTTGCACATGAAAACTATGCTGCTTGAGAAAAGCACAAAATTGAAATATATAAACCGTATGTACTAATATAGTTTGTGCATTATTTTCATATTCTTTGCCATGCAAAGCCTTGACTTTGAAGAAGCATTTGTTAAATGATGAAAGTAAAATTATCAAGATACAATTTGACAGACACTACAGATGCAAATATATCTCCAAACCAAAAGGTGATGGCTTGCAAAGAAAGTGCAACATAAGGTAAGTGGTTTCCTTGCTAAGTTTCTACTGTGAACCTAGACACATTGTAGAACATGCTGACTTTCTGTCAACTTCAGGAAAATATCCTGTCATTTATTGCCTGGAACACTACTATTTGGTTATTGAAGTCATAAGCTATTTCATGGCAAGTAGTTATTTTGGATGTACAACTCCAGAAACACTGTTCCAAACTGATATTGACACGAACTTGAAGGAACCACCCAGTATATCAAATACACTTTCTTCCTTCTCAAATAAATCACATGATGCAGTCCTCTTCATACATCTTTAAGCTCCACCTTAAAATTATGTAGGCATTTTTGGCTCCCATTTCTACATGGTAGGAGTTTGGTCCAAACCTCACTCATCTGATGGTTAAAAACATTTCTACTGATTTCCACCCTAGACTTATTCATGACCACTTTGTGTGCTTTTGTTCACATGCCAAACACTGCTTTTCAGCTAAAATAGTCATCTTTTTACTCCCTAGTGTTTAACTTCATGAGCTTTTTACAGAGAGAAAAATATTTTCTAAGCTTTCGTTTTACTACCATAATTAAGAAAAGCTGTTCTAGCCTCCTTTCATAAAATTAGCTCTCCAAATTAGTAATCAGCCTATAGCTTTTCTTGTATACTTGCAGGACTCTTCTAGAACATGAGGCAGCAGAACAGCACACATTATTTCTCTGAGCTAAAACCAATATCTTGCACTACCCTCTCTAGTGGAAAAGCCTCTCTTTGCACTACCTACTATCTTTGTTTTCAAAGCTGCATCATGTTGATAGCTCACAGCAGACCTTCCATAAATTGAAACACACGTTCTTTACATGCATAACCATGCATTTTATTTTATAGAATGCCGTATTGTTTAAATTATTCCAGTCCACTAGGTCATCCAGTTCTTCTTTATGGAATTGCATAAAGAGCTGATTATGCCTTTTACCTTTGTTCTATTGTCATTTTGATACATTTTGTGGCAAAGTCTTTTGTGAAATTTTGAATTCGGTTAATCCCAAGAACAAACTTTGCAAAGCTTTCCAAAATAGTATATGCATGCAGGCTGGTTCTTTTCCAATGTCTTCTCCTCATGTTGTGCTTTAACACATTCTGATCAAATCTGTCAATATCTCAACCTTTTGAGCCCCATGTTGGGTGACAAAAAAGACTGTTGTGGTTTAACCCCAGTCAGAAGCTAAGCACCACACAGGCACTCGCTCACCTTCCTCCCCCAGCAGGAGGGGGAAGAGCATCAGAGAAAAAGGTAAGATAATTGATGGGTTGAGATAAGAACAATTTAGTAATTTAAAATAAATTAAAAAAACTACTTTTACTAATAATACTACTATATTTTATAAAGAAAATGCTACTACTACTACTACTCAGAATAATATGTAATTTAAAGGAGAACAACAATAGGAAAACTCACAAAAGATATAACCACTCAGAATCCTCTGACTGATGCCCAGCCAGTCCCCAAAAAAGTAACAAAAGCCAGAGTCCAAGACACCTGAGAGAAGTGAAAGCCAGACTGCCAGTTCAACTCCCCCCAGCTTATATACTGAGCATGCTGTTTTGTGGAATGAGATATCCCTTTGGTCAGTTTGGATCAGCTGTTCTCACTGTGTCCCCTCACAGTTTCATGTAGAGAAGAAGCTGAGGACACAGGTGCAATATGAGAACCTGAAAAAGCCCTTGGCTTACTGTAAACATTGCTTGGCAACAACTGAAAACATTAGTGTATTGTTAATATTCTTCACTGCACAAATCCAAAAGACAGCCTCATACTAGCTACAGTGAAGAGAATTAACTCTATCACAATCAAAACCAGCACACCCCATTACCTTGTTCGTTCTCTTCTATATAATACTTCTGAAGGCCAGTTTAATTAAAAGGTATTTAGGTGAAATCATTAGTGATAAATATATGGTATTTTCTTTGCTTAGAAAATGAATTATCAAAAAAAATATTCATTTTATCAAATACGGTCAACTTTTGGTAAATCATCTTTCCATGTCCTTGCATGTCTTGAATTTTTGCCTTTACATTATCTGAGCATAATTTATTTAAAATAAGCTATATTTGCCTAGTCTTCTGAAGGACTCTTTCCTTTTCAGAAAAAAATGACCGATACTAACATAGATACAAGTACTGCTGTTAGATGAAATACAGAGAGAGCCTGTTAATCTGTTGTAACCTATTACATACATGCTCAATTCCAACACTTCCCAAATACGTCGAACTGCAGACCTTGAGCTCTAAATTTGAATATATTTGTATTTGATATGGAGCAATTCTATTTCAAACTTCCCTTGATCTGTATAGCTAAACAGGCATCAGCTGGTAGCAATTTCTCATTGTACCAGAGAGGTACAACTGGAAAAGTTGCCTATGCAAGTACAAATATATCATATACTTGTCAGATCCATTTATTTGAATTTGAGATATCCTTGGCACACCTAATTAAAAAAAATGCAAGGTGGTTTTGGACTCAATTAAACTCAGTCTTTAGAAAATAACGTTTTGTAGCAACTGCGAGCCTAGTCCATTTAAGCCACATGTTCAACCTTGTAATGAATTCCTTTGCTGGGAAAACCTCACAATGATTTCAACAGAAAATTTTTCTAAAAGAAAACCAGAGTATTAGTCAGAAGGTTTATATATTCTTTGCATAATACAACCGAAGAGGAAAAAATAAAATATAAGGTAAGAAGTGTTCTCTGAAAATTTCTAACTCATATAGTGTTAGTATTTTTGGTGAATATGACTGAATGTTTAATATGTATAAATTAAATTGTTGAAAAGATATTTCAAAAGAAGAAAATCTGGCAACTGTTATTTAAATGTTCCTTAAACCTCCTTAATTCATTAATGATTGAATTAACCTGTAAGATTTTTTTACAATAGTATTCATGAGCAACCTGGAAAATAGATTGGTTTACATTTGAAAAGTATGGATGAAGTAGTTACTAGGAAACTGATTTTTTTTTTCAGGTTAGGTGGTAAATATATTTAAATTTATCATTGATACTAGTAATGTATCGTTATTCTTGTTTATTTAAAGCCAAAGCAATATGAATGTGCTTTAAATTATTTTTTTTAACTAATGTATTAACAATTAATATTTTGTTAAAGTATCTGGCAAAAAAGACTTAAAGATACCTTATGTCAACCTCTGTGGCTTGCTTAGGATAAATAAAGACCTCCAAAACCTTCCCTCTGGTAATATCATCTGATAATTAACCACAAAAACTCCAGTGGTATGTTTGACGATGAAACATGGTTTAACTCTGTGAGTTTCAGAGGCCTGTTAAAAACTGAACATTTTAAAATAAACATGTTAAGCCACATCCTTAATTTAGGGAGTTGAATTCGCCTTTCAGGGAGTTTGTTTTATTTTATTTCCTTCAGATGAGAAGGTCCTTTCCACGTCCCAACAAGCTGCTGTTTCTCCTGACCTGGAACCCTGCTGATTCTGATCCCCTAAAGCAATCTCTGTCTCTCTGTCTCCCTCACCCTCTCACCTCACACCCTCCCCCTTTCTCCATAGCTATTCCCTCTCTTAATATGTATTAATTCACTCTTTCTATGCACCGTATTTACATACAAGCTGGATACATATGCATGACTTGTTCTGGTTCTAACACCCCACAAAAGCATAGGAAGTAATCCAATAAAATTATAATTAAATGCTATAAAAAGAGTGGCATTTTATAGCATGGCGCCAATTAAGCAGTAAGATATTCACCAACTTCTTGTCACAGCAAAGTCAAACTCTTAAGCCAAGATTAAACTTAAAAATGGCTTCTTTGTTGAAGGGTACCCCACATAGCATCCTATCTAAATTCAAAATACAACAGAATAGCTCGGTCATCAAACCTGAAGTGAAAAACTATGCAGTACATGTATTCTTGCTCTTGAAAATGGACACACTGGGGTTTTTTCCTCAGATTTTTTCTAATACTGTTTCCCAAGACTTTTCCAGCGCAACACTTCCTTTGAAGTCTTACATAGATTTCAGGTGTCAAACTACATGCTCTTGAGAAATGTCAGTGGCCTGCTTGTGAAAGATAAAGCAGGAGAGGCTGACACAATCAATGTATTTTGTTTACAGAAATTTTGTTTCAGTGATCAATAACCATATGTAACAGAAAGATGGTTTCATTCTCCCTTTGACATGGTGCTAGCTACATTGCCTAAGGACTTTTTTCACTGTCAAACATGTTTTATTCTAATATCTATAGCCAGTTTAGCAGCAACATAATGCTTTATACTCAGAGGTGCCAGCTAGGCTTTCATGTTTGATTTGTATTTAGTCCATCAAAATGTTTATATTTTAATATGCTGTAGTGCCAGGCTTTAAATCACTGTCAGCAAAGTAAACTTGCTGAGTAATAAGCTCAGGCCCACAGAGGAGATTTCAGGCAGTGGAGGGTTTTCCTGTAGGGTTTCATTTTCTAGAACTGATCTTCACAAAACAAAATATTGTGGCAAATGTCGTTATTATTCTCAAAGTATATAGAGAATACAGCTGCTTTTGGAAGCTAGAACTAAGACAATTAGTACTTCTGAAAGGTACACACTCTTCTTCTCCACCTAGATTAAATAAGGGTGTGAATATGGATGACAGCATAGCATAAAAAATCCCACACTTATCTGATTGGCAGACAAATGAGCAATTCATTCACTAATACTAATTCCTGTATGTCAGGAAAACCTATTTTGGATTTAGGACTTCTAAAATATTACTCTGTGTTTATTTGCCTTTTGTAAAAGCAGTTTCTGCCTTATCTGTCTTATATCCAAATTTTCATAACTAAGTTTATGGAATCATGACTAAATGTCACTCTCTTACCCCGACTCAGTTACTGGCATGCTAACTGCTGACCTGGTATAACTGACCAGTTATGCATGCTTTTGTCCTGCCCTGGCTGTGAGATAAAATGTATTAGCTCAGCGCTGAGGCGTGCTAAAAGTGTGATGGTGGGCAGGTTGACTGTTTCATTTGTTTAGTAGCTCAAATTCAGTTACATTCAGCCATATGTCCACAACTTCAGAATATGGCTGTACTGCAAACTACCAGACACAGAGGTGTATTTTTGGTAGTGATAAGTAAGTTTATGCAGAAAAAGCTAGTTAGGTAAGAGTGTATATGAAAAGGAATAACAAGTCCTGAGTTGTTTTTCAATTCTGTTTCATTAGGACAAAAAGTCTTAGAACCTGACTAACCTACTGATATTTTAGCTAAGAAAACAGATAGAAAAAACTGTCAGAAATGGTAATTATGTCTGTACAGACATGCCTTTAACCAAATGAGTTCAAATTTTTCTTTCATGTGGGATCAAGTAACAAACAGTTCATTTATTGCTGTCCAGATCCTAATGCTAAATCCTTTTTTTTCCTGTTTCTTTCCTCATTGCAAATTAATGACACTCTTTTTCTTAAATACAGACTATATAAAATATATATACAATTTAAAAATAAGAAGCCATTAAAAAGGGAGGAATTTGGAAAGTAATTTTTTCTGCACTGATCCCAATAGTGTAAAACTGTACAATTTCCAAATACTGTAACTTACTGCCTGGAGCAAATGGACTTTGGGATGTAGGGACCAGAATTTCTAGATGTTTTTACTCACTGCATGAGCCAGCACTGCAGCTAGAGGGCAGAGAGTATTATTTATACACACTTTAATTCTGTTCCCTGTGGTAGACAAATGCTTTAGAGACAAACGGTTATCAAAGAGTAGTTCATGAGTTGTTAGAAGAAATAGGTTAATGCCCAGTCCAGAACCAGTAGAAGATTGCACTGCAGAAAAAAATGGCCTTAAACTGTTACTTTTTTTGCTCCTTTTTTCAGTTTGCTTATCCAGGCCCTTCCACTTCTCTGGTCAAGAAGTCCACCAGAAATACATCCCAAGTTTCAGACTGAGTTACTTAAAACCAGCAAATTTCTGGAAAATTGCCAGCAAATTTCAAATCAGTTAAATTTTTTTAAAAACTTTGGAAAAAATTTCAGTTATTAAGGTATGTGGAGATTTGGAGATGGGCAAAGAACATGGGTGTTACAATCCCTCAAGTTTTGAGAGATTTTCTTCTTTTGCATGAGCAAAAATCTCTTATTGATATTTTTGCAACATCTTGACGAGAGAAAGGGTTACAGTTTGAATGTAACTCAGGCAGAACATCAGAAACCTTGAGCTGAATTTCTTCTGTTTGCCAGCATTTCACAAAGGTTAGGAAGTGAGATGCATAGGAAGAAGCTGCTTTGAGGCTTTGTTTTTCCTCATGTAACACAACAGAAGGAAATGTCAGGGATCATAAAAGGAAGAAGTTGATAGCCAGCTGCTAAAAAAATCAATAAAACTAGAATTTGACCAGGGCAATTATAGTGTTGATAGTATGTGTACGTGCATATGTGTATGGTTCTTTCCTAAATTGTTTGGCATGTTTAGTGATTATTAAAAGGCACCTAAAGGTGAGACAAGATTTATTACAAAAGAACACAAACCTGACAGAATTATGTAGCAGCTACACAGTGTGAAGTAGAAAAGTAACTCACCTCTTGAAAAAATTATATTGCCAGGTGTTACACCTGATCTGTTTTCATTTAGGATTCCAGAAAGGGTATGTTTTCCAGGAAATACCTGTTTTGTTTTGGTTTTTTATTTTTTTTTTTTTCTTTTTTCCCAGAAAATAATGCCTGGAAGCCACATCAACCTCATTTCTGCTTATAATTATTTAGGGCTTACAATTTTTCTGAGGATCTTTAGGGAGTTAAAATAGTCTAATCACATTTTCTCAATACCAGTATAATTGTCGCTTTTGGTTTATGTTTAATTATTGGAAAATTATATTCATGCAGTAAGAATGAACAGGAGAAACAGGGATATATTTTTTTCCCTGCAAATCCCTGGATTAAATATTTTTCTCTTACTGATATAGTAGTTGTAGCCAGCATGATCACATTTTTCCTTAGCTAGGAAAATTGTTTAACTTTTTATTACAAATACAGATGTAAAGTTATATTCAATTTACATATTGAAGTAGCAAAAATAATTTTTAAAAATTTAGGGAGTGAGAGTTAAGCATCCCAACCTATACATACAAAGAGAAATTACTAGAACACCCTGTCCAATACATCTAGCTGAAAGAAGGTCATGTGATGAGAAAATATACACCACTTATACAGGTGTGAGTGTATTTCTGCACACTCTTGAATATGCAAACAAAATTTTCAATATACGATATCCATAAACTTGACAGAAACCTACTTACCTTCCTGATTTTTGCTGCTTTATTTACTTCTCACTCTTCACACTGAATGTTTCAAAGAACTAAAAGCAGTTGTTTAGAGGCAGTAATTAAAGTTATAGGTATAATTTTATTTTTGATAATTCTTAACCTTTATATTTTACAGTTTTCATAGCTGTTTATCAAAGATTTTTTTCCTTAAACTAATTTGGTAGGTTGAGAGTGTTTTTTATTTTCTTTTCTTCTGCTGCTACAAGTACCTTGTGCAACTGTTGTGATTTAATATGTGCAACAGAGGAAAAACCCTTACCTTCCTCTGTCTCATTAGCCATAGAAATACTCTCTGCAGGGGTGAAGCAAGGTGTCATTTCCTGAATAACAGAATGAGGTGAACTAGGCCCAAGAACATATTTCAGCATTTAGACATCAATTTGGCAATATCTGAAAATATGGAAGACAGAACATATCAGTAACTAACAGTCAGTTTATATATTCATGTGAACATACAGCCAGCGTAATTTAGATAAGCACAATACAATTAGCTGAGATGGAGTTTGGATAGAACAATGGCGCTATCCCTCTTCCTCTTGAAAATATCAAGAAGCTATTTTTAATCACCACAAGTAATGAGTATCTTGATTATATTCTTCCGCAAAAAAATTCAACTCCACTATCATGGGTCATTAAGCAGGAACATTAATTTAATTAATATTGACTCACAGTGAAGAATATTATCCATTAAAATGCCACAATCTCTTGGTTTAAAATCTGGAAATATCCTATTTGATCTAAGTATGTTTTGTATAACTGATTCTCAAGGACTCTAATCTGTGATGTCCTTTGCATATACCCTATAGAAAACAGAAGACTTCTGCTGAAGGAGAATTTATGGTTTCTGCCCCAACACTCACACTTAAAGAAATAAAAAATAATTTACAAACCCACATAAAATAAAAAGTATCTAATATACACCCCTAAATTCAGAGCAGGAACACTGTCCTGCTGCTTCCCTAACCAATAAATTACCCTTTTCATCTACTGTTCATTCACTTTATTCAAAGCAGAATAGTTTCCAAAACAAGTTATTCCTTTAAAAAAAAAAAAAAAAAAAAATCACTTTAGACCTGCCTAATCACAGGAACACATCCTGTCAACAGCTCTGCAATAAGATCCAGTGGTATGGATGGTGTCCAAAGAATACTAATCAGGTTTCTGTATAAACAAAGTGCATTCTACACTTCAGTTTCTGGAAGTTCATTGTCCAAACATTTTACTAAAGTACTAAGTGCCTTTAAAAATAAAAAGTCCTTCTGCACAACTGCAAGAACTATCAAAGTGCCTGTGGTAACAGATAAGATTGCACTTTAACTTTCATGATGTGTTTTTGCTAGTACCAGCTCTGTTGATGTTATCAAGTAATTGCTCAATTTGTGCAACTTCACTGTTTCCAGTCAGGGGCTATGACTGGGATTCTGCCTTTCTAATATTAGTAATGGAGGCAATATGTGCACATGGGTGGTTGTAAGGCAGAGGGAGAATCACTTTTGTGGTCTGTGTGTTGGTATTTAAAATGTCAAGGTGGAGTCCAACAAAAGTATTAGCAACAAAGGGCTGCACACTTAACTCTTGCTTATCTCATTTCTGTAAAGTGTAGCACAAAGGATGCTGAACACATTTACAGCACAGCCCTCTCACTGAATTGCTGAATATCTAATCTCAAACCAGCACTAGTAAATGCAATAAATTCCTCAGAGGCAGCACTTTGGTGTACAGATTCAGCAGCAGGAGGTCCAGTCAGTCCAATTTGACCTCTGAGCCCTTGGAGTCCAAGAGACACGAAGTCTAAGGCATACAAATTACAGATCAAAGTAAAACTGTGAAGTTTCAAGGCTTTCAATGTTTAAATACTGACCTAGAGAAACAGACGGATGTTGGAGGATGTTTGGCTTTTTATTTCATCTGATTACTTTTCAAGCTATAAATTACACCCTGCAAGAGGAACAAGTTTTCTGCAAAACAGTTTGAGGCTGTTGTGGTGCAGAAAGCAGAGAGAGGAATGGGAAAGGGCAATAGTCCCACTTATTCTGTCTACACAGAAACTAAATGCTGTATGGATTCCTGTTGAGAGAAGGGCAAATCAGAAGACCTCCAAATCCCAGAAAACTCCTGGAGAAGCTCTTAACCTTGAACTTTCTCTATCTTCCCACATGTAAAATTTAATTCCAGGTTTTGATCTTCTTGTTAATCCTATCAGTAGTCTAAAGAAAAGGCTGGTAGGGAAGTAAAGAGGGAACCTGAAGGTCTTTGGGATACCTCCTCTTGTGAAAACATGAGGATTGTCCTCCATTGTCTATTGCCCAGTTTTTTCCCATGAGACCTCTCTCACATCCACTGTTGCTGGTTTCTTATTTCTTAAAAATGATCCAAGACGCTGTCACTTTTCTTCTCATCAAGGACTCGTTATCTATGAGAGGTTTAGAATGACTAGAATATCTCTTCTGGCATCACTGTGTCTTCAAAGCACCACACCACTGGATCCCTGCCATGACAAAGATCATCATGCTCTCACCCCTCCAAACACCCATCCTACCATTCCAGGGCTGAAAATGCCTCACCCTGCCAAGACCCCACCCTTTTCCCTATCAGTAGTGCACCAAATAATCCTTGTCTCCTTTTCCATTTCTTCTTGAAGTTTCTCATTCCAGACCTAGGCTAATTCACAACCTTATATAAGCCACCTAAAATTAATCCTGAGCCTTCTGTTTCACTGAACATGTACATGCAGCCAGGTATCATTTCTGACATGTTTTCTTCAAATTTGGCTTGTCAATGCCATAGAATCCACTAAACAAACCTGCTGTGAAGGCCTACCTCATCTGTCACCCACTGAATCTTCCATTTTGTTTAAAATCATCTAAAACCTCCCAAACCATTCCTACAGAGGTTATTGTTCACTAAATCCCTATTCTTACCCAACCATGTACCTAGGATAAATGTTGCCAACCCCATTTCTCTCAGGGAATTAAAAAATACAGACATAAAAATCCAATACAGTATGACCCCATAAAAGGGAATGGACTGTCCTATTTTGTCTGCTTAGTCACTAGGGAAGAAATTAGGTACTAGGATGCAGGATGCATAAGCTCCAGGCATAGGGCATTCCCTTCTCTTCCATTATCATGGGAAACAGGTTCTAGGGAACTGCATCTGCGAGAAGTCTCTTGCTTTGTGTCTGACGTACTAATTTTGTTTCTATCTCAGGTTACCTGCTGCAGTCCCTACAGCTCACAAACCAGGCAATTTTTTCTTTTGTCCTGTTCAAATTGGCAATTACTTGCACATGACCTGTGGACTCCCGCAGGGAAAGAGGCCAGGACACTGCAGAGCCATGAAAATCTGTGCTCCTTGCTGTGCCAGGCACTCTTGGCATGCAGTCCAACACACAGACCCCTGCAGCCTTCCTACCTGTGTCCTGGTGGGCAAGGGCAGGCAACGGTGAGGTCCGGCCCAGGGTAGCCCATCTTACACCCTAGAACAGAGGGAGGCTGGTAGGTTTTCAGAAAACCCTGAGTGATTTCAGGCCACAAAAACTACTGACTTTCAAATAGCCCTGCACCTTTACAAGATCCAAGAACACTTTCCAGCCACTTGTCTCAGGGGTAAATGAAGTACCCACCATTTTTCCACATATGCTGTAATTGCTGTGACAGGAGGCCCCACTGTGTGGCTAGAAGCCTGCCCCAGCTCAATCCAGCCACATCTGCCAGCCCAGGGACCACAGTCCCAGGTGCATGGCACAGAGCACTGCCTCGGCACCGGGACCATGTCTAGTTCAGTTTGTCACCAGGTGCCAATTAGCGTTGCATAGGTATTTACTGTGGAACTGTGTGCCACAGAATTTTGTGCCATTGAGGAGAAATAGGGAAGTCAGGAGTCTTGAACTGATAGCGATTTACTTGCAGGAAAGCTGCCACTAACTACCAGAAAATTGTTGATCTTTCGCCTGCCACTTCTCACTCAGGTACAATTTAAATAGGTCCCTGTATGCAACTATTCTGCATTAAAACTCCATTTTCTTACACATCTCAGTAAGATTAACTGTACAAAAGCTTGAATTTCAGTCTTTCTGAGTAACTACCGCAGAAGAGCCGTTGTGCTTTAAATCCATACCAGTCAAATCCAGAGTAACTTCATACAGAGAAGTCCCCTCAGGCCAAGGGCTCTCTAAATCTGCATTGTCTTGCAGCAACAATAGAAATTTGGAAATAAAAGTCTTTTGAGAAGTCCAGATATGTTGTACATGTAGTGATTTGCTACTGTCAATCTTATTTTTAAATGGAAAGTAGATGGGATTGAAAATATTTTTATTTAACTGCAAGCTTAGCTCCCACTGATTTAACAAACACTTTGCTAGCAACATGTTACTGGCCCAGGGTGTTGAAACCTTCTCATGCAGGCCCATGCAGTATCACATGTCTGGTAATGCCAAGGTGGTAGCACTTTGAATTAACAGAGACTTCAATAGCCTCTTTGGGAAAGAGCTTTGCTTTTTTTAAGCTTTATCAGAATTGCAATGCAAATAAACCACTTATACTGTCATTGGCTTTATTGCAGTATAACTGCTGGAAACATTTGCATTTGTTTCAAGACTATCTCCACAGAATTGTCAAGAAGTTGTTTTCCCATCAAAAGCTCCATCAAAACCACATCATAATGCTACTAGAGAATTGTTTTGAAATTACTAATATAATGTCACAGGAATATTCATTACCATGACAAGATTTCTTTAAAAGTTGTCATAAAGATTCTTTGCTAGAAATTGAATAATAATACCTGCCAAATATGTGTCTTGCTTCAGCAGAACACCACTACTTAAGGTAATATTCATGTGCACACTTTTAGAAGATGCTGTAGGTATCAGCTGGGCATTCTTAAATGATTTCATATGTGGTATTTTGAACAGATGAGAATAAGATGTGCTTCTGTGATCTCTTGAATTTTATTGTCAACACTTTAAAATAACCTCAATGAATGAATGTGTTGGCCCAGTTAAAAATTTATTTGGATTAAGGAAGAGTATTTTTTAAATGCAGCAGCTATTCCACTTTGAAATGCATTTCACTTTCAACATAATTAACTTTGCAAATGTGTTCTCATGTGGAATTGTTCAGGAATAGCTAATTTCTTGTATTAGCAAGCTCTGATAAAGTTTCGCAGCTCCCATAAGACACAGAAAGTATTATCACCTTTGCACAGATGGTGAATTTTAAGTAAAATGCCAAGGGGAAATAAAGTCACTGACATGACTTGAATTAGACCTCCAGACACTCTTGCACACATACTTGTGATCAGCTATCCCACTTCTCTCGCTTATAAAAATACCATCTTCTGCAAGTGCCAAACAAACAACAGAACTGTGACGCTGACATTAAAATATTTGCTATCTGAAGAAAATTGTCATAGAGTTATATCAAAATTAATCCTACCAAATTTATTTATTGGTCATTTATAACTAAACAGGGGTTCCTATTTTAAATAATTGTTTCTTATAAGCAGAAAACTCAACAAGGCATAAAGATTCTGAGTTGGATACGTGATCCCAGACGTATACATTTCTGAGACAACAAACCAGTAACAGCTGTTAACATATGTAGCTACATATTCTTACTACTTAAAAAAGTAATAATCATGCCATAATCATGCTGTAGGGTTAATAGCTTCTCACCTGTGCTTGTTCCTTTAAATCAATATTTCCTGTCTCTATTTTGTTAACATTATCTACATATAAAGCATATTCATAAATTACTTAAAAATGCATTGCAAATACTTTTCACAATCCAGGCTGCAGTAGTACATTAAATACATAAAAAGACACTTATACATCCAGAGTTTTACTTAGGTCAATGAAAATTGAAGTGAACGAAGAGATTCACTTTAAATAACATTATTAGAACAAAACATTATTACATGCTAATCTCTCATTAGGATTAACAATTTAATATCTATTTTCTTTTCATAACTGAAAAAATCTTCAATTCAAAATTCAGAAAAAACAAAAACAAATTTCTTAAACCCTATTGGTATTAAAATCGTTATTCTGCTTTTAGTTACAATTAATTATAGATGTGGGTGTCCTCTTTCTTCAGATGACAATTATTCAGTGTACTTGAGCAAGATAAACAACTCCATCACAGCAGACACCACAGCAGTTTCACTAGCACCGTGCAGAACTCCAGCTGCTAACCTCAAATTCTTTAAAACAGTGAATAACAAACGCAATTTGCATAATAAAATCCTTTCGTATTCATTGAGATTGCTCATATCATTAAATGATTTGATGGGTGAATAAAGGAGTAGAAAATGTGGCCTTGAGAAAAGAAGCCTCATTAAGGCTTATTTCTCCTTTCTGAAAAGTCAATGGATGTGAAAATATAATGAAGTATCTCTGTCAGTTGTGAAGCAGCAGCACATACGCACAAACAAACATTAACTTCCCTATTTGCACGAACTGACAGACATTCACACATGCTGTGGGAAAGATACCTTTGCAGCTGGTTCCAAAGAGAAGATGAAGATGGTGCTCGTTCTTAGCTTGAAATTGTATTATTACACGAATGGTAAATAATATTACAACATGTGAATGGACTAACTGATTATATAATTATATCTTGTTTCCATGGACAACTGAAGGGTTGAAGTTAATCTTTGGCACCAGCTATTAGTGATCTAACCTTTCACCTCTTCAACATGAATTCAAGTCATGTTAAGAGTAGCTTTTGTCCCTGTGCCCAAGTTTGGCATGCATGTTTATGAAACTTGCTCAGAACAGGACAAGGTATGCAAGCCTTGCCCTGAGGAAATCAATGGCAGCTCTCCTTTTGGCTTCCATTAGCCAGGCTTTCCCTCTAAGGCCAAGAATATAAAAGTGTCAAAAGAGATCTGCCTAAACTTTAGCTTCCTCTTTGGCTCTGTTGCATCTTGGCAACATTTCCATTTTTCTTGGCCAGCTCTCCAAAATTCCGGTAAAGAGAGGACAGAAAAAAAAAACCAAACAAACAAAAAAAACCAACAACAACAAAAAGAAAATTTTGTCTTGCATCTTGACTATTTAAGGATGCTATTTTACCCTTAAGTTGCATCTGATTTGGTCTATTCATTCTTACACTAGCCAGAATAGTCCCTTTGGGAAGTACTCCTGGCTGAAGTGCTCAGAACATTTTGAGTTCCTTTCCCTTCTGATCTGGCAAGTCCTCTACATCAACGGGCCAGCAGTATGTCACCCACATCCAGTAACACCATCATTATGCCACCCAGAGGCTTGCCTAATTAGAGAGGACATCGGTACAGGAACATAGAAAGGACCATATAAGATATAAGGTCCTGCTAACCAGGTTAGGATAAGGTCCTAACCAATACCTTATATCTCTCACAGTTGCTTTTACAGACAACTGAAAAAGAATACATCAGAAACATAGTCAAATAGTCTCAGTATTCATTCTCCTCATGAGAACTCAACCTAGTTGTTGGTGCTTAACTGTTGTCTTCAAAAGGAAGCAAAATCAAACACCTGTGCACTTTGTTACATCCCATCTTATTTACCTATTCTTGAAGATAAATAACCCTTACCTGTTAATTTCTACACACACACAAACAGGACTATGCGTGTCTTTTCATGGCCTGTCCAAACTATGCTAAAATTGTGTGTTATTCAAAAGCCCTTGAGCTCATCGTGCACAGCCTGGTATGCTAACTCAGCAGAGCCCAGTGTCATGCTGAGACACTGGGATGCTTCTAGAAACAGTGCAATTGCACTGGTGACATACTACATCTAAGCCAGTAAGCCCAACTCCTCAGCTTGAACAAAGCACAACCTTGACATGACAGCCAAAAGCAGCGATTCATGCTACTTATGTGGCTCCATAAACGGTTGCTATTTTTCTTTACAAAATTGTAGCAACTTCTAAAGACTTTACTTGATTTAGCTATACACATGGGGTTTATTTGGTTTTACTAAACTCGTCTTTTGACTGAAATCTCCTTTTATAACATTTTTCTGCTTGTGTCACTTTGTGTCCTTTAGATGTTGAACATTATGGTGTTCAGTTACCGCTGTGACTTGAATGAGCTTTCTGGGGTGGTACTTCAGACAATGCAAGAACAGCCTCTGTTGCCATTCTCTGCAATTATCTATTCTAAGCACCAACCACTAAAGGGTCAAGAAATAGTTCTCAGAAACAATCTATATTTGCACATGGTACAAGTGGGTAGCTGAATTTCTCTGTTAATAGTTGTCTTAGATTTTTGTGACCTCTCTGATCACACTCAAATTGTTCACACAATGCCCCCCTATAATAAAGCCTTAACAACAGAGACTATTACAGCTTGGGATTTCTAGTCATATAGATAAAGCTTTGATAAGGGAAATAAAATGGAGAAAAATGATGAGAAATATATTTACATGACTCAAATAAATTTAGGAGTGTAACTGGATCTGTGTTATCAGGAACAGTAGTGGAGCAACAGGCATGAAACAGGTAGCAGTTACAACTGAGCAGACATACATTAGTGCTCACTCAGAGCTTATATGCTCCTGAAGCTAGTGAAGTTTAAAAGCTAATTTTTAGTCAGACCATACATGAAAAACCAAACCAATCATGGCTATCAAAATTTTACTTAGAATTTACTTAGAATTGATCTAAAAAAAAAATCTAAAAATAATGCAAGTCATTGCTACCTGATCAGCCTAGAGCACAAGCTGCACTTCTGTGGGAGAAGGTTCTGTTATTACTTATACATGGTTGATGCCATTTATTAAGGAAGAATTGTATTTAGGGCTTTTAGAAATAAATAGAACTGTAAGTGGTATGTATGAAACTGCAGGAGTGACTGATCTACAGATGGCAGTGAATTTTCTCTGCTTGAAGAATTTAGCATGCCAAACTGAGTGACCATTGTGGAAAACGGAGAGTCTGTGTGTTATTTCCTTACTTTCCCAAGCAGTATTTCTATTCAACCTATCCTTAAAAAAATAACAGTGGTGGTGTGGGTTTTTTTGGTGTTTTTTTGGTTTTGGGTGGTTTTTTTTTTCGTGGGAAACTACAAGGATTCCTCTTCTGAACTTTTCTTCCTCTTAAAAGCAGGTTTCTGTTGCCAGGCACACATCATGCTCTGAACTTGGTTTCATTCCCTGAAAGATTTGGTTCTATGATCTACAAGTACTGACTGACTGAAGGGAAATACCCCACTGCTGGTAGATTCTCCCATCTCTGCACAAAGCTGATACTGTTTCCAGAGTTAATGAAAGGGACAGTGCTGTGTGATCAGATTTGTCTTCATCACAGTACACCGTCAGTGACAAGATAAAGATACACTCTTGAAACCAGAACAGAATTTCAGAGGGAAAACTCTACCCTTGCTGAGCATGCGGTCGGTGTGATTTGTAATAAAGAACACAACGGTACTCTTTCTTTGCATAAATAATTTAAATGCAGCAAGTACTGTAGCAGTCACACAGAATATAAATTGCTAATTCCAGAGACTAATCCCCTGATTTCAATATCAAACTGTTAAGTGGTTATACTTGTCAGGCCACAGCCAGTGCTTACATGGCAGAACTCAAAGAAACTGAGCCCTTCTGTATTCAAATGGTAATTACAAGAAGTAGGATCCCAACCCCACCTTAAATCTTTAGCTATAAATGTTCACTTTTCTCATAAACAATTACAATGTCACCATTTTTAAAAAGCACTTTTGAAGTGCCTGTACAATGAAATCCAACCATTCTGCATGCAAATTGTGAACTGTCCCGCACACACTTTGCCAAATCCATTCTTTTGAGCAGACAGGTTACTGCAGATTACAGGAGTTCACTTCCCTTGGAGAGATATTCCTGCCTGCTCACAAGGACTGCAGGTTGTTTGCCCTCACATGCATCTGACATAGTAAGGAAGGCCACGACATGGAAAAAATTAAAAAATACAACAGAAGTATTGGGTACTAGAGGTGTAGTGAAAATAAAATATACACATCTGGAAGTCCAATGTTGTGGATAATTTGAAAAATATAGGTATTCTTAAAAAGTGCAGGTGCCAATGGAAGTATCAACCCTATTTCTTTTTGTAGTTTGTTATTTTTGTTTGGTTTTGATTTTGTTTTTGTTTTTGTTTTTTAATGTCAGTTAGGAAAACACAGTGTCCCACAAAGACATCCTTTGATTATCAACCCCTGACAGGGTTCTCTTTAAAATTAAAGATGTGTCATCTATACGTCGTGGCTAAAACAAGGGATCCTGATACACTACTGATTATTCTGTAATCAAGAAAATGGCTAAGAAATTATTGTTCTTACCGATACTACACACAGTATATAAGGAAATTTTCCAGCTTTAAGCAATATTACTTCCACTTGAAAACTACTCCTAAGGCTCTGGAAGGAATGTTTTTGTCATTCAGACACATGAGAATGCTGAGAAAGGCTTTTCTTGAATCTAATTAAATCTATATTTCCCAGGAAGTCTAATCTTCATGTATTTGCATTTAGCATCAAGAATGAGAAGTAGAAATATTTTACATCCTCAGTAGGAACAGATTTTACTCTAAATCTTATCATTTCATAGTAACATTTACAAGAGGTTGCTTCATTGAAGGAACTTTGACAGATGATTATAGATCTATTTGTAAATAAGAAGGTCCTGAAAAACTTACTCCTGAATACTCCTAAAGAGAGTTGAGTAAGGAGCAAAAATTGATGGCTACAGATATCACGGCTTTGATTGCTTGTCTTTTTCAAAAAGCAACACTTCTATGTGCTTAAAATTCACCTAAAAATTGTTTAGGTTTTCCTTTGGGGTTTTGTTTGTTTGTTTTTGTTTCCCCACCACCACAAAGGATCTGATTTTTATTATTAGGAAAACCCAAATGGTTTTTCATGTCTGCCTTTATCTGAGAGTTGGCACTGTGAGTTGGTGGCAGCATTGACATAGATTTGAGGAATCATGAACACTAGCTAGTGACAAAGTTCTCAGTTAAGAAACAGCTTCTCCACAATGTTTTATGGAAAATATAAATAACTATAGCAAAACAACATATTACATGGAAGGACATAGTCTTTCCCAGTTTAAGCAGTTTAATAGGATTAGTCAGTGACACTGCTGTATACTATTTATTATACAAAGTCCACTGTCCCTGATCATGGAAATATTTTTTGGGCCATACAAACCGCTAAAATTATTTTCCAGCTTGCAAATTAAGTCATCAAAACCAGAAGTGTCCCTAATACATCTGCATGACATTCCAGGGAAAACTTGAAAAAAGCAGTTCTTCTTAATGATAAGTGGGTGTCGATTTTTTACACTGGAATAAGTCATCTTCTTTTATAGAATGATAAACATTCTTTGACCACTTTGGCTCTTGCATCTGAAAGCTAATAATGTGTGCAGCTTTCCTCTACTCCAAATGTATTTGGGCACTTTACAGCTCTACAACATTTTTATAATCTTTGATATCCTTCTGTCTCAAAACCAACTAAAAAGAAGAAAGAACAAGGAAAAAGATCATCTGCTGAGGAAAAAACCCAACCCAAAACAGAAAAAGCCACTATATTAAAAAGCAGCTTCTGTTATATCCATTTGTACTTACTGTTTTGTTTATGAATGTCTAGAGCCTACACTGCATGTCTTTTTAACTGTTTTAGTTACTATAACTTGTTTTGTAATTACATTAAAAACCATTACTCTTATAAGTTAAAAGAAGTGAAGCTGGTATTTATCCATGTTATGGGAATTCCATAGTTAACCCAAAGCTATATTCCCTATATTTCCATGTTTTTCCTTGTCTCATCTTTCTTTTTATTTCTATGATGAGATATATAGGGTGAACAGAATAAAGATTTCTGTGCTGTCATATTCAGGACAATTGCAAATGCTCATTCATGTGTACTAAATGTTTGGAAAATAAGATCTACATTCATGTATCTTGGTTTTGCCAGTTGACTAAACTGATTTCAGTGGAATTTTTCTTGATATGATATGAATATTAAGAAGGAACAACTCCTTGAATCTTGTCTTTTCTTTACAAAAAAATTTAAATAAAAAGCACTGTTGTGAGCTCATAGTGGAAACATCACGAAGGTGGCTGTGGCTGACCTGAAGGATTAAGAAAGAAGCTTTGCTACTAGTGGTTAACTACAGGGACACATGAAATTACCTAACACCTAACTATTACTATTAGCATAGTATTATTTTCTTGATCTATTTTTAAGATTTACTTATGCTTAGACCTTAGTGTTCAGTTATTTTCAAAACTGCTTATACTAGATTTGTGCACCCAAACATACAAATTAAACCTTGATCCCAAGTCCTATTTTCATAGATATCCAGAGAATATTCTGGCCAGTATTTCATCCAGAATAGAGTGGAATAGACAGACAATACCACTCTGACATAAAAGCTGATTTGTCAAAAAAAAAAAAAAAATTGAAAAATTTAGGTCCAGCAGAAAAAATTTATACTACATTAGCATTTTGAATTGTGCAAGTTTCATCCGGAGTTTGATCCCAAAGCTAGATCTACCATATTGCCAAACCAGGGATTTAGATGTTTCATCAAACTTAACCTCACTGCCACACATGACATGGCCATCAATAACGAAAAAAACTTCTTTACTTGGAGAGTGGCAAAGCACTGGAAAGGACTGCGCAGAGAGGCTCTGGAGTCTCCTTCCCTGGAGATAATAAAAACCCACCTGGATGCATTCCTGTCTAACCTGCTCCAGATGAACCTGCCTTGGCAGACGGGTTGGACTAGATGACCCGCGAAGGTCCCTTCCAACCCCTAGCATTCTGTGATTCTGTGATCAAGGAAGGATGTGCAGGAGGAGCACCCAATTCTCTCTCAACTTCTGTCATTCTTGAACTAAATGGAAACCAGCACATAATTCTTTATCAAAAGTGAAACTTCTCAAGCCTGGACACCTCAAGGTCCGTTTTTTGAAAAAGACTGTTGTGGATTCCTAGAACTGCCCATAAATATTGCAGTATTAGCCAATAGTGTAAACAGTGCTAACTGCCATAATCCAGCTTCCATTTTTGTTGAATGACAAAGTGGCTCAAGAGCAGCACCACAGTCTCTACTGCCAAATTCCCCTGGAGAAAGACCTTGCAAGGCAGGGCATGTTGTTTTTAAAAAGTGATACAGTAGACATTTTGTGGGGTGAGTCTGCCTTCAGAAATTCCTATCTTGGCTAACTTCAGCCACATTTCAAGTGCTGAAGTTGCTCTCCAACAATGACTTCCTAGAATGTTACAAATGATCTGACTTTAATTTGAGGCAGAATATTAGCATCTTCAATGAACTCAAAAACAGTCCTATAGCTCTCAGCACTCAGGGAGCTAGTGTGCTTCACAGCATGTTTCTAACTTCTTTGGGGCTTTAATATTATCAGTAGTGACAGGACTCAGTAGTTGAGAAACCTCTCAGGAAAACTGGAGTCTACTTAATTTTCTCCTTAATACTGCTAGTTCCAGCTGGAGTCTCCAAAAATGAAGTTTATTATTAAGAAGGTCTTTAAAGAGCATCACAATTAGGGTAAATGTCACAATCATTAATCACCTTCCTAAATAGACAAAGCAAATACCATGACTGTATTAACTCTCATTTCCTGTGAAAACACCATAGATTATGAAGATCAACACCACATCCGATAGTTTGCTAAACAAAAAGGAATTATGTACTCATAAGCAATGCAGTGTGAGGCACAAGCAAGCTACTTGTTCACACCTCTGGTAACCCTGGTGAGTCAAGCAATAAACAAAAAGTAGAAAGGCAAAGGATGAAACGAGTTGTGTGCAACATGTAAAATAAGAGATCATCAGGGTTTCAAGCAAGTTTAACCAAGTAAACAAACACAAAAATTAATCAAGGAAACATACGTTGCTCTATAAATTTTAGGGAAGTATAAATAGACAATACTCTCAGCATAATCTGGTCTCCAAAATTGTGGAAATTGCTTGAAAAGGATAACTTGGCAGGCATCAGACCCAACAGCCAGCAGAGCAATGATACGGTTCTAATGTCCACTTAATGCATACCTTTATATCAATCAGGAACAGGAGCCAGTCCCTCCCAGCATGGCAACAGAAGAAAAGGGGTGTTAAGAAATGAGCATTAACTTGTACTCTGTAGACAAGCCATAACAGTGAAGTTCTGATAACTGATAGAGGAAGAGTAATTGAAAAACAGCTTGCTTCACTGAAGCAGCATGCTAGTTGCTCATCAGTCTTTGATTTACTCACAGAGGAATTTCCTTCAATTTTCAGTTTTGCAAAAAGGAAGTATCTTGCTTGAAGCATGTCACATACCAAAGAGAGGAAACTGACATCCCTGCATGGCAAACAGAAATAAGGTGATCATCCCACTACTCTGAGTAATGGAGATACCTATGGCAGACTTTTACGCTTCCCCACTCCCTGTACAAAATCTGTGGAGAGTGATTTCTTTGTCTAACCACCAACATTAAACAGTACAAAAATTTCCATTTAATTAATGGGAAAAGATTTTGGGTGTTGAAGTCTTCAACTTTTCTGCCTGATGAGATGAAAGACCTAACGTTCATGGTATTTCTTACCTTCTAACACCTAAGGGCACCTAGAAAAATCTGTTTCTATATGACAAATTGTGGCAAATCAATGTAATCTGTTACATTTCACATCAGTAATGAGGAAAACCTGAATGCTGATCTAAGAACTTTCTAAGTGTCAGGTTCAGTAGACCAAACTGACAGTAGATGCTTATCACATCATTGCTTTGATTGACAGAAATATAGATCCTTATGCTTATGACTATTTAACGCACCTCCTGCATCTGCTCTGGTTTTAAAACAGTAGGGAAAAGATGCTCAATGCATAGCAAAATTTGAATTTTCAGCAGTTTCGAGAAATGTTCACACTCACATTATCAAGATTCAAATACTTTTAATGCTGCACAAATCCACAAACAAATCTTCTCAGTCACTCAGACTCATTCTGTAATGTGAGCTCTGAATTTAACAACATAAATAACCTCTCCTCCATGCAAATAAAATCCATACATTATTCTCTGAAGTACATTAGTTCAATGTAGTTAAGGGATAAAAAAATGTCAGCAGAAAGACACAGGGAGAGAGGAGTGGTGCTAAAGGTACGGGTGTCCAGAACATACTGGTCTCCATGGACTTTTCAAGAGTTTGCATGGAATACTAATTCCTTGCATCCACTACAGAAGCAAATGTTAAGGTGAATAAATTAAAATTATGTCAGATGTGATGTGATGAAGCAGCGTTTATTTGGCACAGATAAATATGTCCCTAGAAGCCTTACAGTAAAGGAAGTTGAAGAGTACTGTTGTCCCTATGGTGACATGACATTGACTATGTTGACACTAATTCTTGCGAGACAAATAAAGCAGGGTATATTACACAAATTAAAGTAGTCAGGGAACTGAACAGTGTTCCTCAGGCCAATGGAATGTGATGAAGTAACCATCAGACAAGAAATTATCAACACACAGTGCTGTAAATGAGTCTATATTAGCAAAGAAAAAATTTTGTCTTTTAGTGCCTCAAATTTTTTCACTGGCAAAGACTACCAGGTCAAAGCAGGGGAGTTTATGGCTGTGTTGTCTACTCAGGCTGCTTCTTGCTAGGTTGCTTTCTACTGAATCAAAATTTTCCTCTTAACTGGTGAATTCTCATAGACAATGATGTGTTTCAGCGCTTTGACTTTATTTGTAGCTCATTTATCATAGCACAGGGGACTGAGTGAAGAATTCCAATCAAACGCCTGCCTGCTTTCTATGCTGAGTGAAAATCTAAAGTTGCAGTTATTTACTCAGCAGTTTTGTGGCAAGCTTGTACGATCAGCCAGGAAAGATGATCATTGTGCAGCTGAACATGACCACGGTCAGCTTAGTGGGATGGAAGAACGTACCCCCTTCCTTTCTCCTGGTGTGCAATACGCGCATATTGGATTGTTTTTACTACTCCTGCTCTCCTTTGGCTTGCGTAACAGGGTTTGTTAAGCTGTCTTCTCTAAATATATTTAATCCTCGTTTTGCAAGTTATTTCTTCTAAAAATAAAGCAAAAATTATTTTCCTTTTATTATTGCAAACTTCACCACTACAACCCCAGGGCTGTAAAAAAAGGACTGACTTACAGGACTTGCTGAATCCAAAGTTTTCTCTCCAATGATTTTCCTGGGTCATTTATCTTCTCATCTTGCTGCTACTGTTAAATCTTCTGAGAGTAACCTGAAATTGTGCTGATTGTTGATATGTTTAATGTCCTTTTCAGTATTTTTTTCCACCTATGTCAATACTTTAAGCTCTGTTTCCCTCTCTTTCTCTCTCCCTGCCTCCCTCTCTCTTCCTCCTCCACCCACGACTCTCTGTCTTTTTTTTTCCCCAGGTACAAGAAAGTATAATAAGTACAATATATGAATTATATCTTTAGAATCTCCACAGGGGCCCTCAAAGTACAAACAAATGTTATTTTCTGCTCTGTACAAATAAACTTTCCATAGTGGAAATAGATAATTTATTTTCCCAGAGAAGTATTGATTTAAGCTGAAATAAGTTACAACAGTATTGGAAAAAAGAAATACCATCTGGTTGCACCAACAGATATATTCCTTGCCCAACAGAAAGTTTACAGAAGTATTTTTAACTCTTTCCCATCCACAGTATTTTGTGATCTGTGAAGGAAATTAATGTTGAAATAAATGGCGGACGATACTCTCTTTCCTGATGAAGTTCTCCTTTCTGCCCTGCTACATCCCATTTTCTAGACACAGAAAAATGTTTCATTCTAGTAATACCACACTGAAAGCTCTGAGTTAGATGTTAAGTCCAGCATAGCTAAATTTAGACCTGGACCTTTTCCCGATTAACTACAGAATTAGATTTGATTCTTATAAGGGCAAGGAAAGATGTCAGAAATTCCCAATCTGCACTAAACCCCTTATTTTCCTTACCTATAAATAGTCAGTAGACTGCCTTGTATAAAAAGCAGGCTCTGGTCCTCAGTCTTAATTCAGCAAACCTAATACATTCATTTTAACTGTCCTGCTTTCCATAAATAATTAAATCTTATTGGACTACAAAGAATAAGACTAACGCAAGGATTATAATCTGTGTCTCCCACATCCTACCTAACCACTGGAGTATTCAGGAACTTTCCTTGACAAGAAACTCTAGAAATACAAACATACAACTCAGTAAAAATATTAGGCTTGACAAATTACCATTTTCTGAAGGAAAGAATTTTCTCGAAGGTGAGCTTATCTCAGAAAGGTGACTTCCTTTAACATCCATTATTTGTTGTTTTTCAGCTCCAAGTGCCGTCCCACTGTATGGTGGGACTGGTGACCACCTGTAGGGTCAGAACCCTCCTCTGGTCGCAATCAGAGAACATCTGCCTTAGTGCCCCATGGGGAAGCCTCAGGGCTGTAAACAAACAACATCTTCATTTGGATTTAGCAAGACTCTTTATTTTACCTAAGTAGTAACTTATTTTGGTCTGGCACTTTGCTAGCTTTCCCTTTTCACTATTAGTTTTAAAAAAACATTGGGTAATTTACACTTGAAATACTATTTTGAAGAAAAAAAATATTCTGAACCAATCCCAAAACAATCCTTTTTTAAACTGACAAAATGAGACACTGTAATTTGTTATTTTTAAGGGGGGGGGGTGTGGGGGGGGTGTGTTTATTTAGTTTTTACTAATATTTTTAATCAGATAAAGCATAAATTCTCCAAGCTTTTTTCCTTCGACCAACATTCATAAATCTAACAAAGTACCTGCTCAGAAAAGAGCTGTTGAATTTATCTTTTTTGTCCCAAAATACTATGCAAAACTGTTGACAATATTGAAAGACCCTAGCCATTTGAAGGAACAATGCGGATAATTCTTCTTCCTATTGAAAGAAACAAGCATTCATCTGAAAAGTGACGAAAGTGTAGCTTCTAAATTTCATTAAACTTGGACCATCCTCCACTCCTCTCTTTAGGGCCTGACATCAATAGTCAAGCATTATTCCACTAAAATACCTGCTGGGAACCCTTAAATGGTGCCTTCTGTGCTAAGATCTGAGATGTTCTAGGACTTTTTATTTTATTTCACGCAACAAATTTCTTGCTGATGTAGGTGTTTTAGAAAAACTCTGGGAATTTAGAAGAATCCTGCACTTGCAATAACTGTAAGTACCAATTACATTTACACATTTTCAACACTTACTTAGACATATAAATGCTGACATTTGCCCTAACAATTAGCTTGTGTAGACAAAACTGTAATCACAGAGCAGCACAATGGTTTACGCTCATTTTAGCAATTAACACCACAGCATCTTAAAAATTCCTTATTCCCAGCTAGAATCTCTCTTTTCTCACAGCCTTCGGACAAGCATAGGAAGGTAACTGGTCCTCCCTCTTTTAGACTGCAAGAATTAATACTTCCTAAGTGCATTATTTCATCACATTGTACACCTCAAACAATAATTGGATTTATGCAATGCTTTCTTTGGCCTGCAGTGAAGTTACAGATGTGGAAGTAAGTATAAAGGGCCCATTTGGGGCTAATCTGTACTAGCCTTGCTCCTTAAAATGCCTATTTGCTGAATGACTCCTCGTTCATTGAACATCCCTTCAGAAGCTGTAGGAGTCAACAGAATCAGCTTGTTAACTGTCAGTTCTGCTAACCTCCGTTCTGGGAAAAAACCCAGCCATCCCATCTGACAGTGCCATTTTCAGCATTCTTTAATGAGTAATATGTAATATTTTCTGGTGAAAGCAGAGCTGAAACTACAAGTTCATATGTGTGTGTGTGTGTGTGTATATATATATATATATATATATATATATATATATATAAGGTAAATATTGTCTTTATTCACATGTGATACACAGAGTATTGTTTCCTAAGTAACTGTAAACCATGAACATATGAGGCACCAAGTAGAATTTATTTTAATTATTTTAAAGTTTTAGACCAAAGCTTTTCTAGAAAGGGTTGTCTCATTCAGTGATTAACTTAACTCTTTCATTCATTTTACTTTCATTAAAATGCACATTTACTACCTAAGAAAGCAGAGTACAATACTAAAAATACATTTGATTTTTATCTGAGCTTTTAATCATGTGTCTTAGTTGCATTTATGACAGAGTTGCTTTTTCTTTTTCTAAATATTTGGTAGTTATTCTTCAGAATGAAAAGTTATTGTGAGAAGTACATAGAAACAATTTAAAGGAAAAAAATATTACAAATATTATACCAATATAGTTTATAGTTACGGCGGGGGACACACACACACACAGACAACCACGCGGTGTTGCTTACTATGCATTCCAACAGCAGTAGATTAAAAGCACACAGAGAAAATAAATCATCAAATTTGCTATGTAAATCGTGTATCTAGTTCAGTGGGATAACAGAAGGGAGAATGTTGTGGCACTCTATCACAGTCCTGCAGAGAAATGACAACGAACAACAGGAGGAAATTCAGATATATTCCAGGAATAAAAGAGGAAAGAAGGATAAGCTGTGACACAGAAATACCATGAAACCACCCTCCTCCATTGAATTTTAGCAAAGTGGCCATTCCATAGGTCAGACTTTCCAGTTTTTTTGTACCAGACAAGTGCTTTTTTTCTACTTGAGCACCACCATTATTCAATCTCCAGGTTGCTCCTGACATGGAAGTTATTTGTCATTTTATGGCATTACTGTGAACTGTAAAAAGTATAAGCCATCTAAAAACATATGTTCCAGTAAGACTAGCCTCCTGAATTTGGGACTTTAAAAGAAGGCGAAGTAGCCACATTTTCTTTGTTGGACTGTTTATGTCATTCCAAACTGTAAATTCTCAACAACATAGCAAATATTCAGGAGTTATTAAGGGAAGAGTCCATTTTTTATGTAATTAATTTATAGTGAACAAGTGTTTAAGAGTTTTTCTGTGAAAAAGGAAGGGAGGGGAGGGGAGGCAGGCAGGCAGACAGGACGGAACAGTACCAGGTTAAATTGAAATGCCATCTAGGCAGGTAGCCTGCTCTCAATAGCAGACACATATAATCATCTAGAAATAATTAGAAGAGCAAATGAAAATAATACTTTCCTGTAATGCTCCCAAACTTCAATCACTTTTCAGTCGGGGACATACTGATCTAGATGGGGTTCCTGTGTCCACAGTAACTCTGAATATTTTTTTCCTTTGAACTTAGCCAGTCCTTCTTTGATCACCATGTGAACTTTATGCATCCGTATTATACTTGGTCCTCTTGTGTTGAACACATTGTCATCAGTTTTATTTGCTCTTCCATCTTGTGGTAAAGAAAATGAAATATCAGTTGAGCCCCTGCATGCCACTAAGGAGGCTATAAATCTGTATTATTTTCCCTCCCCTCCATCAGGTATGCCTTTTCTAGACTGATGACTGCTGACCTTGTTGCTCCTCATGCAGAAGCCATTTCATACTCCTGATGGTCTTTGTTGCCCATTTGTTGTGTTCCAGATCTCAACGATCAAGTGGTCGTTTAGAGCTTTCTGCAAACCTTCAGTGCCATTACTTGCATTTCCTCTCATCAATCATGTATACCTACTGTGAAACAATAATTTAGAAAACCCAGAAGCTGTGTCGCTTTGATGACAGCCTAGAAATATAATTCATTTAAATGATGCCACAAGTGTGAGGCATTCAAGGCTTAATGAGAGAAGCAACTGGATTGCAAGGTTTTTGGCCTGCAAGGATGAACAGTTGATTACTGGTCTATCGTATGGGCTGTGAGAGCCCACTCCCACTCCTGGAGGTCTCACTGCTGGGGCTCAGGGACACCATGGCGACAACAGAGCCAGGGGCTGCCCCTCCCTATCAGAGCCCTCCCATTCCTTGGTTGGAGTGAGCAGGGGAAGGTCTTACCAGACAGTGTTCATTTCACCACCCTGTGGGAACCCCCACAGACGCTGACACTCCAAACCTACACCAAAAAAAAACCCAAAAAACAACAAACACCAAAGAAAAACAAAGCCAAAACAAACCAAACAAACCAACAAAACCCCCCCACAAGGATTAAGTGGCTGTCCTGAGAGCAATATGGGGAGAGAAAGGTAGGGAAAAGGAGAGAGCTGGAGGTGATGGGAGGGATTTGAATTGTTTTCAACCCATAGGGAAAAAAAAAAAAGGTTTAAATTAAGTGCTAATGGATCATAGACAGGGTGGGTGGATAGAAAACTTAATTACGTTGCAGATGCAACAGCCAATGACTTTATATAGAGTGCGTTATACTTACAAAAGAGATTCCATAGAGAAATCGCATGTAATGAACAGATTTACTAATCAACTGTGGGACTGCGGTGGCTGGCCAGAAGAGCAGATCGAGGAAACAGTTTAGCTGACAGAAATCCAACCACTGTTGTTTAAATTTTCAGCTTATACATGTGCTTCCGTTGTTTGTTTATTTAAAGCCTGTGTCAGTACTCCTCTGGAAAACATTACAGTCATCTGGGCCTACAGCACTGTTTTGGAAGAAACAGATACTTGTCCTTAAATAAGTTTTAGGGGTAGTTCTCAGCAGGGAGAAGAGAGAAATGGGGGATCCATCTTCATCTGAACTTTATAGACCCCTGACTCTTTCAAAGTGTCCATTCCCTGCTGTGGTGAGCGCAGTGGCAAACTGCCGGCATCGAGCCTGGCACCACTGGGGATGTGCAGGAGAAGAGCTGTCTGGCTGCTGCAACAACCCGTGCTGGGTGTAGGGAGGGAGTCCCAGAAAAAAAGTGCTAGAGCTGTTGACAGGTTGTATGTCTTGAACATACAATAGGAACAGTTGCTTTGTTGGCTTCGCGAGCGTCTTTTATCATCCATCTTGCTGACTGAAAAGATTGACAATACTGTTAAGATGAAATGTTAAGTGAGGGTCCAGACTCCTGCTCAATAAAATAAAACAAAACTAAACTTCATTGGTAACTTCATTTTGGATCTGATGTTGCTTAAGTGCCTGCAGTTGAGCAGTGCCCAGTATTGCCCCAGCCCACACAATCCTCTCCAAAGAAAAGAATCAGTTTTAAAGGCTTTGACACCAGCATCATGTTCTCATTTTCCTTTACCCAAAAAATCATGAGCACCACATGGCTCCTTGCAAGAAAGGACACATGACCAAACTTCAGGCTGAGCCTCAACAATGAGAAAAGGAAAGAACTTCCTCACAGAATCTTGGGAAGAATACTCGTTCACAAAGCTCTGGGTGTATGTTGCTGTCTGCATTCCCTGGAACCACACTTCAGGCATTTGGTAGCTTTCTGGTGGCCCCACTGGGTGTTTTGGATGATACGCTGAAGAACTTGACTCTTCCTGTGTGTTCTTTATGGAGACCGGGCACATGAAACGGAGTTCTACAACCTATTGCCTTGATCAGTCAGTTTTTCTTCTACACCGTTTGGTCTCTGCTAGTTTTAGGTAGAGGTGTAAATATTAAAATCTGTAAAACACGTAAGATTATACATAGACATAAAAAGCAGAGGAAAAAAAATCAAGTTTATCCACAGCACAAAATTCATAAGGAAAACCCCACAGCAACAAAAAATTGGCCCAGCTTTATAAAGTGATAGAATAATGCTGAGATGCAAGCCTGTTAGTTACATTACGTGATTCAGACCTCCAAATTGGTGGTACTCAGGATAATTGCAGCCATATTGCAGCCTTCCAGTACCTGAAGGGGGCCTACAAGGAAACTGGGAGAGGACTTTTTGCAAGGACCTGTAAGGGGTAATGGATTTAAATTGAAAGTGAGGAGATTTAGATTAGATATCAGGAAGAAGTTTTTCCCGGAGAGGGTGGTGAGGCACTGGAACAGGTTGCCCAGAGAAGCTGTGGCTGCCCCATCCCTGGAAGTGTTCAAGGCCAGGCTGGATGGGGCTTTGAGCAACCTGGTCTAGTGGAGGGTGTCCCTGCCCATTGCAGGGGGGTTGGAACTAGATGGTCTTTAAGGTCCCTTCCAACCCAAACCATTCTATGATTCTATAACAACATTAATTTTGTTGGAATTTTAATAAAAAATCAAAGTAGTCTAATGAAGAAATAGTAACTCATAAAAATTAAGAGCAAAGACAACATTCTATAAAACCAAACTGTCCTAAAAATATGCATACAAGGCATGCAAATAAGACACAATGTTGCATCGCTGACTAATCAGAATACCTTTTCATTTGTTAAAATGAAAGTGAATCTTTAAATCAAACAGACTAAAATGCAATTAAGGAGCATCAGTGTGAATGATGTGGTTCCCTTTTTGTTTCACTGCCCATTAAATCAAGCTTAGTACTGTAAGCTGAAACAAGAGAGAATAGCAGCATAAAAAGGACAAACTGGGAATGTGCAACTCATCAATAAGTAGATTCCACCACACTGTTGGCAAATACAGCATGCCTTTGTTAAATGAAGATGAATTCCTGGTTTCCTTTTTGTGCTTTTTCTTCACCCTTCTATTCTGTCTGTAGGACATGGTTTGTTTTTCCTGACAGTTTGAAATTTCTGAGCCACTGCAATGTAGTGCCAGCACACACTGTGCACAGTAAGTGAAGAAGAAACAATCTGGCTGTTGTTTCTTGCTTTGCAAATAGCAATTTTCTTCTCATGACTGTAATTTTAGATCCTGGTACCAAGGGCCTGATTTTAGAAACCTAAATGTTCCTGTCCCACTTTTATGTATCCATTTAAGATAGTTATTCTGATGCAAAATTAAAATTGGTGTCTAGTTAAAAAAACAAACTATGCAAATGTCCAGAATATGTTGCAATATTACATGTAATTACACAAGCAAATTATAGCTAAAGCAATTTTTTTTTCTACTTAATAATGGCTTCAGTTTTCTGAGGAATCAGACTCCCAATATTGAATGGGTTCATCAAGGTGAATTAGCAGTTCATTCAACTAAATTTAAATCAAGAGAAATTTAAAAAACATTTTTTTAAAAAATTGTAGATATTATCTAGCAGTAAACCAGTAATACTTTATATTTAACACAAATTAAGCAACGAAACAGACAGATTTGCTACTAACACTTAACTCTATTTAGACATTCACTGGCTATGTTTAAAATGAAGACAAATTTCCAACAACAAATTTCAGATCTTTTGCCAAATACTAATGATATCATGTCAAGAAATTCCTAGAACAAATGGTGGTATAAATCATATGCCATGTGCAATTAACTATACATTTCATTTAGATTTAATAGGCTATTTACTGCATGATCTTCTTATGTCATAAATTATCATAGCTCTATTGAAGTCAATGGAGCCTGTTCGTACCAGATGAATCTCTTCTCCTTACTGTTGAATGATTAATGTTGCTTTTTAATATTCAGTAGAAAAATATGTCATGATATTGAAAGACATCAAGAAGAGAACAGGCAAATAAACATTAGAGCTGCTTTGGGATTTTCCAAGAGAAGCTGAAAGCCAACACTTGGGAAGAAAAATAAAAGCACAAAGCCCATCAAAATCAGTTTACAAGATATTATGATTACTTTATTTGAAAAACTTCAAATTAACTCCCAGGGAGAAAAAAAGGAAAAGGGAAAGAAGTAGTACTGAAAACAGGTCCTCCTGAAAAGCAGCCATCAATCACACATGTGAGGTAAGATGACTAATTGCCTAGTCTAGAGATTATTGAAGATCACTGATTCTGCAGTAAGGACCATTCTTAAACACTGGATTACATCAAATAATCCAGAATCATCATGTAATTACTTGTACTTTTGTCTCTTCAAGAATGTGACAACTTAGTTTGTAAATTGTCTATATCTAGTGAAGAACCTCAGCTGTTCACATACATCAGAATTTGTTGCTCAGTATCATTTTAACCACCGAAGAAACATATCCTTTCTCTTCTATTCTAATAGCCAGCTTCACTGTGGTTTTACTTCTGAAAAAGACTGAAGACATAAATGACCTTTACAAAATAATTAAATGTGATAATTCTGGATTATCTCTTAATTAAACTGCAGCTTTGAAACACCCTTTGTGAGTCTATCAACAACTGATTGCAGATAATCTTGAGATAAAACAATTAATCTTCTTTCCTTTTGATTGCTTCCCTTGATCCCTTGTCTGAGGCAGTTATTAACATTATTTGCCTTCATTATCATCTGTCTGTTTGAGTATTTTAACTTAGTTTTATTTATAAGTGTATTCTCCTGTTTTCTATGGATTTTGCCACAAAAACTCAGGGCAATGGGTTGGGCACTCTTTGACTCTGTTTCTACCATTCTCCAAGGATTTTCATACAAGTAGTGGCTCCACATAAGCCAGGGTTTTTTTTTTCTTGTGTTAAACACTTAAACAGTTTCCTGAGAACAGTTATATTTTGATCTCTTCATTTCAGAGGTCGGCTGCATAGATCCAGGAGTCTTGGTATTCAGTGTGACAATATCCAAATAGCTACTATCAAGCAGCCAGAAGAGTACTAGTAGCTTTTGGAAAGGACAGAACATGTTTAGAAAATTAGAGCTGAAGTGAAATTTAACTTCACAGAATTGTTTTAATTGCCCAATTCAATTAATGGAAAACCACACAGGTTGACTTAAGCCCCCTGGAGATCAATACCATCCCTCTTACATTCTACATGCCCTCATCTTGGGAAGCAGAGCATATACCATTGAATTGACCTTGCTGGACACAAGGTTTTTGCAATAGTTTAGAAAAACAAGACCTACTTATGGTCTTCTCTGAAGAGGCTTACACATTTATTAGTGCTCTATTTCTTTTTCATCCCTATTAATCTCCATGAGGGATGTTCATAAAGGCCAACATTATCCTAATAGGTCTAATCTCTCCCTCCATATTCAATTCAAAAAGGCAAAGGGTCAATTAGAAGAGTTACATCAGGTCTATGTTTCCCAATAAAATTGTAGCAAGCATCTAGGGAATTTTACATCATCTTTTGTGAATATTCTTTTCCAAAATTTTCCCATGTAAAAATAACTGTAACAATTTCAGGCTGTTTCTGGTAAACTACAGAATAATTACAACTGCCATTTGTCTTTCTTTTCATATATTTCATGTTATTCAGAAACATATTAATAGCAAACCAGCAGTTGATTAACAACAGATATGCTGCAGAGCCAAACAAACAGTTTTTTATTGATTTGGAACATACTGAGTTGTCACAAAACGACGTCAAGACTAGTAAAGAGGAATAGCTAGAAATTGTAGCTCTATAAGCATAGGTAGAAAGTAGTTGTGTTGCAAATTTTCATTAAAACACAGTTGTCAAATGGTGTGTGGATTTTCTTGCTGGTAAAAGGAAATGAAAATTTTGTTTACATTGACAAGGAATTTATAACACCTACATGATGAAAGCTCCCACTTTTGAGGCATCCCTGAACTTCACCATCAGTATCTGTATTGAGTCATTTATTAAGATGAGAGCAATATTTGGGCTAGTATCTTAAAAATCTCTGTGAAACATATCTGCATTCAGTTACATATTTTAATATTACCACCAAAAAAAACAGAGAAATCACCATGTTTCAAATTGAATTTCTGCAAACAAAATATCCAAGGAGTTTGTGGAAGGCTGAAATACATAACATCGTTGTTAAGTAGATTTATTGTGCATTAAAAGTGTTATGGCACCACTGAAAATCAACTTATAATTGTAACGGTATACTAAATCCCTGCAAATTTTAAATGCATTATTTCATACCTTTGCTTTATGAGACATGAATGATACCTAAGAGGATTCCCAAGTTTTAAGAAACATTTTAGGAAAAGTGTTTCCATACCCAAGCCCATTTCTACCACATAAGGATTTTCACAATTGTGTCTTCTTCACATTCACTTCCTCTGTCTGCCTCTCTCATATAATTACAGTAAAATTACAAAGGGATCAGAATTTCCTGTCTCCATAAATTTTCAGTTGATGCTAAGAAATTTAGTCTCAATTTTTTATACAAATTTAGTACATATTTTAGGTAACAAAGACAATCTCACATGTGAAACACCAGACCTGTCAGTTGGGATATGCAACAGACCAGACTGGCAAACAAAAGCCATCTTCCAAACAAATAGGTAAAGCTATAAAAATGACATAAATTCAAATAACAATTCTCACTGCTTTCACTTATTATTATTTTTTCCAAGAGACAATGCTTCTAATAAGCTAGAAATGTACGCTAAACTATAAGATATTCACTATATCACAGGAAAAGAGACCTTCTGTATCTTGGAAGGAAAAGAAGGGAAGACATTACGCTTATCTCTCAACAGTTATGTTTCCACGTGTAACAAGAAATAATTTTATCATCAACTATATAAAGTTTCAGTGAAAAGTCAATATTACATATCCCTTCAAGAAAACACTAAACTGAGGCTCATTAGAGAACTGAATTTTATGCCTGTTTGTTTAATCGTGATTTTGATACGTAAATTACTAATTCTAAAAAAATATCAAATACAGAACATTATCTATGAAGTTCTATATAGGCATAACTTAAGCTACTGCACACTAATCAAATACTCTCAGTTAAAAAAAAAAAAAAACAAAAAAAAACTTGATCTTGTAACACAGAGTTGGATCCTGCTGAAGGTTCAACCCATGAATTCATATGCCCTGCCCCAGAAAAATCATGTATAGCAGGATACTTTTTGGTTACCAGACTTTAAATACTCTACCTGTGCAGGTGAAGTTTTCCTTTATTGTTCTCCTTGGAGAGAACAAAATATTTTACAGGATTAGAATTTGCTACTGGTTCCACTTTTCCTTACGAAGTCTTTTCAAACCACCTTTGACTAGGAATTCAGACCAGGAATTCTTCTCGATGGCTGAGAGGTATTTGAACACTTCTGTCTCTCCTAGTTTGTAAACTCCTCAGAGAAGAGACTGTATCTTGTCTTTGTGGGAAGCACACCAAACTAAGTAATAAATGATGGCATTTTCCCTTGTCTGTCACTTTGCATAGCAACAGCCTGTCTTTCACTCTCCCTTTCTTTGGCCCGAGGAAGAAATCACACGTAACTGGGAAACTGAAGCAGGAGCGTCTAGAAGGTGATCAGTAGGAAGACCTGTTTAGATTTAAATTGTTACCCCATTTAGACTGTCCCAAAATGATGGCTTATGACTTTCTTTTCCCCCCCCCAAGAAGTCAGTTGCTTGGTTTGTAAGAGCACAGTCTGACATCACCAAAGTCAGTAAGAATACCATAATTTACGTCAGAAGTATGGGAATTGAACTCTGTGAGAGACAAAAACAGTTATCATGCCGCTTAGTTGTTCTTTCCCCAGCTCCAAAAGAAAATTTCACATTGTTGTCCTTCAAGGATTAAGAATGTGGGCAGATGGTGTAAGCCTAGTGTGCCTACATATTGTGTGGGTTTAAACAGAAAGGAGGCACAATGAGCCACAGGTGGTTCACAGCTCAAAACAGCTATCTGGAGATGCAATACACTGGAAGTATTCACTCCCTATGGCTCAGAAACTTATACTGAAGCCTGCTGCAATTTCTTCTTGACATGTAGGTATGTCTATGCACACAATGTTCTCCTTGAAATATCTCATCATTATAATTGTACCATGAAGTTGTTCTAGTCTCAACAGACACAACAAAGGAAGTGAGCTGCTGAGCAGTACCCAGACTCATGTTTGGAAAGAATGAGAGAGTGAATGCAAAAAATGGCATTTGCTTTATTTTCTAACTTCAGATGGTAAGTGAAGTAGGCTGTGCCATCTGCTGAACAATTTGCCTGCACGCTGTCTCGTCTGCCACTTGTTTAACATGTAATGTTATATGTCACTCTGACAGCAGTGCAACATTAACAGGCCCTAACAGGGGGTGTCTCTCAATAGGATGACAGCCGACGTCGACTCTGCCTCTGAAATACTGCCAGTTTCATTTCTATCCTCCAGACTCATTTCTCAAGATTATTAATGATAGTTTGAGACTGAGTTTGCAGCACACTGAGTTTAACTCCTGACAATTACTCCCCGTCCTTTCCAGAAGGGAGGCCTGTGGGTGTTATGACAACATCATTTTATGCTTTTAGTTCACATCTTTTTTTCTCTCTGTTTTTATCACACTCACTCTGTCATCCTCCCTGCCTTTTCATGTGATTTTTTTTAACTTAACATTGCCTCCTTATAAAGAAACCTCAAGCTCCAAAACTCAGTCTCGTCCTCCCTGCTATTCCTACCTTTGGCATGGGGGTATGCAGAGAAATTGCTGTGGCAGGGTACAGAATTTTTGGATGTTGGATGGCTGCTCCAGGTTATGCCTGCTGTTAACCCAGAACATTAAATTAGAGCCTGCAACCATGTCAGACGGTACCATGATCCCTCTGGATACTTTAAACAGAAAACTATCTATTATTACCAGATATTTACTAGAACAACCGTCATGGTTGCTAGGTTTATCTCACTTTTGTATGCTCCTACCAGACCAGTCTTGTATTAAATTCTATGTATTTTTTCACCTGTAGAACCAGAAGCTGATAAATCTTTCCAAATAATAGTAACTACTGATCACTTTGCAGGTCCAGCCACATATAAAACATTTCATGCTTTCTCTCTTTGAGAATCGGTGAATTGTGGTCCTGTTAAAATAGAGTATTTTATATAGTAGTTGGAACAAACCATGGGAGCAACTTCATTAAAAAAACAGTTACAGAGAGGTTATTGAAACAAAAGTAGCCCTAGCACTGCTAAGGCTTATGAGCTCCAGCACAGCAACGTATTAACATGTCTTTATGGCTTCCAGGCCAGAGCTGGCTTCCATTCAGGCAGCTCAGTGTGCAAGCAGATCAAACGCATGACTGTCTGCACCCGTCTGTGCAGACAAAGCCTCAGCTGCTTTCTCTGACTCATCCTGCTCAGGCTGGTTTTGATGCTCCCCAATGAAAACACACTAAAGCTGTTAAAAGTATTTATGCGTGCTCTCCTAAGGCCCCAAAAGCTAAGTGCTGGTGGTCAGCAGGGCTTCCATTTCTCTTCTTGTTGGAAAGGCTCTGCTAAGTAATCAGACTGTAAGCTGAGTGCTCATTCAAGTATATAGCACACACAAGCAAAAAAATATCAGTGACTGATAAAGACTCAATATTAGTTTGACTCAAGACTGGCTCGCCTTATTGAATTTCACTTACAAATGGAATTAACTACCCTTGTTAACTCACTGTATACACAGACAATCATAGCTTAAGGTTGATATGGAAGCAGTAGTCAGAACTGAGCTTGTCACAAATCAGACCCATGACAGAGACACGCTACCTAATAAAAGCAGTGTGTTTTTTTTCCAGTTCCCAGACTGCAGGAAAAGTCAGTGATCTTTATTATATCAAAAAGGCTCATTGCCACATGCTATTATCACACCACATCTGAACAGCAACAAATGTTTCTTTGTTCTTCTATTGTGGAATCACCATCCTTTATAGAAATGTTTACTAATACTAAACACGCATCATCTTCTAAGAAGCCTAGGCTAGCCAAAACATATCAAAGTTTTCCTTGGCTTTCCACACTCTTTTCAGTGGACAGAGTCAAGTTCCAGGTCAAAGCAGCCAACATTCACAAGTTTTCAGATATCTATAGCTAGCATATAAAATGTTTACATAAACCCCTTGATAAAAATTATGGTACACAGCTTTGCTCTTCAGGCACAACACAGCACTTAGATGCCAGTTTTCCACAGGATGATCTGAAACTCTTTAAGACTTCCTTATGGACAAAGGTCCAAAGCCCTTACTGGCTTCCACACAGAGTATATGATGCATTTACACATCTTTTTTTGTGCCAAAGATGTCCAGTATAAGCACATAACAGGATATGTTTGTTAATAATAACATTAATAAAACTATTAGAACAATACCTATAAAGCAGACTTTATAAATTTTAGTATTTCACATACATTTGTACACTCTTCTCCCCTGGGAAGAAAAGAAAAATTAACTACAGGTCAGCTTTTCAGCATGCAGTTTATGAACTACTGAAAAATACTCAAATACTATTGTGCACAAACTCATATAAAAAAAAAAAAATCAGAGGTAAGAGAGTAGTATTGCCAACACAAGGCTAGAAATTATAAACTTCATATTAAATAGCAAGGGTGCATGCTCCCACTGCATCTGTACTTTTGCACCTCCCAAGAAGCTGCATAAAATAAGATCATCCCCATTTGTTACGATTTTCAATAGTTTGGGATACATTGAGATGAAAGATACAAAGTCAAGATACTGTATTACTGGGTGGCCAGTTCCTAGTTCACTACTTTTGACATTTTGTTCCTTGATGTCAGCTTCAAACTACAGTTTCATTTATTGGGAGATTTTTTGATATAGTACTTTGCACTGATCTCATGACATCCCTTGTTCTCCAGGAATCCCACACTGCAATAGGAAGTGGGTAACACTCAGCAAGCAAATGCCATACAGCACCTCAAACATAATGCTATCAGTCAATAAACTTCACAGGGCCTCTGTCTTTCCAAGAAGGAATAAGACAGAGGGTCTTCTCAGTTGTGGTTTTTAAAAACTTTGTGGATCTCTGGTACAAGAATAGGGTGCTAACCACACTATCTTTTAAAATTTCTAGCCAGATAATTGCATCTTCCTGACCTACATTCCTCTGGCAGATGCTTTTAGTCATGCTTCTCACTGACTATCGTAAACTGCCTCTGAGAGTTGCTCTGAAGTGTTAAATACTGCTTTGTTTTGCTTCAAAGGCATTTCTGCCATGAGAAAATTATCACTCTATGACCCCTTTGTATCTTGCAGGAGTGACGGGACATTAAAATATTCTGATAGCCTCAGGAAAAAGTATTAAGGAATACCCCAGTATTAATAAAATAGTGAGTGGCGTTTTAAATCTCTTTACATCTGAGCTTCTAAAGTGGCAATGAAATCTATGGAACACACACTGCATGAGAGGACTGTCAGTATTTCTCAGGTTGTCGTACAAGGAATGGGACTTCTAGGTATATGAAATACACAACAACTTATCTCAGTGGAATTTTCCTTCACTGCCGGAAATCAGGTCCAAAATTCCTTATGTCATATACCCCAAAACTATGCACCCAGATTGAAAGTCTCAGGGTAAAAAAATTGCTTGCACAGCTGAGCTGCTTTACATTAGAAAAACAGTCCTGTGGGCTGCAGAACTAATGAGCCCTGGTTTCCTATGGGTTGTGCCTAACGGTCAGATCCCCTGATGTCTAAAAGGTGCAAGCTCCTGTTTTCCCACACTGAGGTTCTCACTCACCAATATGGATTTGCTTTCAACATTTCTCTCCCAGAAGGACTGGGGGAAGGGGAGGATAGGAAAGCACAATTACACTATCTTTTTCCTGTATCCAGCTGCCAATTTTAATAATAGCAGGACAGCTATATGCATGTTGATCTTGGCAGAATTTGGCCAAAAAAGATCACACATTAAAGGGAGTGAGATTGAGACATAATGTGAGCCTCATCTCACTAAAAGAGAAGGCAAGCATCATCCCTGTCCTTGAATTTTCAGCAAATTTTCTCCAAAACCAGCTAGTTTATGCTGTTCTACCTTTACAGCTGTTTCTGTTTAGACTGCTGTTCTTCACCTTGCTGTTCACAACAGGATGTGATTCAGGTGTGTCCAAGAAAACATCTACTTGAATACGTAAATACGTTTGCTTATGAAAACCTATTAATGAGACAAGGTATCAGTTGCAAAACTGCATGCATGACAGTTTATAAAGCTGGTTTTCTACCCAACTTCAGGTAACCCATTTTGTTTTCTGCAATTTATGGAGGGGTTTTCTTGTTTGCTTTATATGCTTGTACATCAGGTATTTTTTCCCCTTTCTTTCCCTCACTTTATATTTCTGTCAGCATGTGATAAATGCACTTGTTCTGGGGAAATGCAATTCTTTCAAATTTGTCTATCACTTTAAAAACAACGAGGCAACAATGAAAGATGTAATCCAACTGTTAAATGTGAAAACTCAAAGACAGGTTAAACTCAAAGATAAAATAAAATCTACCCTGTCAAAATCATGATTTAGACTGCTGTTAGAGGCTTCTGAAGTAGTAGGAGGAGTAAATCGTTTTCTCAAATGTTTGAAATCAATTAACTTTAATGAAATGGAACAGCATAATGATTAGCAATCTTGGTACTTTAAAGTAATAGAAAGAACATAAACTTCTTAAAGAAACATATTTATTGAGCAATTTTAAATTAAGAATATTTTTAAAATGTAATGTCTTAGAAAAGGATTGCCTGTCAACCGAGTAATTCAAAGTCAAGAGCACCTGGAAAAAAAAAAAAAATCTGTCAAGTGAGCAAAAACAGTTTAATAATGCACTAAACAGAAAGCATGACAAAATTTCTCAGTAATGCTAAAGACTAAATTAAACAGTAAAAATGAAGTTTCAGTGTCTCTTCCATGCCAAAAACCACACAGACAATCCTAGACAACTGGGATCAGGAAAGATCTACAATATTTAACACTTTCGAGAACAATTGTTACATGTATTAGAAAACACTGAGACGTTGCATGCTTCGTCATGGGGACAGCATTGCTTCATCTCAGCTCCCTTACTATTGAGAACGGCCTGACTTGTCCTCCAAGCCAGAGATAGAAACAAGGCTGTTAAGTGTGAGTGCTGGGGGTGTCAGAGACACAACCTCATAAGCAGAAAAAAACCCATTCTCCGTTCAGAAATAACATGCATGCATTACCTCTAATCTGAAGTGATTATGTGGAAAGTCCTTAAGTGCAAACAACTTTAGAAAATAATTAAATCCAATGCTACTTCTCTGAACTGTGCCTTGCTATGTTTGTTTACAGAGAGCTGAAGTCAGGTACCATTAAACCACACAAGAGGAGAAGACCTGTGTGTGAAATCAGTTCTGCTCTCACTGTGAAATAAGCACTTCTCCTTAAGGTTAATTCTGACAGGCTCAGCTCCGTCATACAGCTCCGGGGTGCGTTTACCTAGCACCGAAGGTAGTGAGCACTCCAGTTCTGCAGTCTGAATGTCCAGCTCCAGTCAAAACTATCTTGAGTCCAAACATAAGGAAAACAGGAGCTCTCTCGTGCAAACAAAGACTGTTGCAAGATGCAGTGACTAGTAAAATTAGTGTCTCTAACCCACTGTAAGAAGATAATTAGAGCTAGTAATTTCCTTTTCCATTTCTATCAGGAATTATTAAATGAGGATTAGCAAGTACAGAAACAAGCACAGAGCTGGTAGCTCTTCAAATATTTTGGCATGTGTTTGTCATCACCGATTCGATTGTAGTGAACAACAGATGTTGTTAACTTTGTATCTTTTTTGCGAAGGCCTTATTTGGAAATAAAACCATAGCCTGCTTATTAATGCTAATTCTTTGCCATGCTTTCCTTTTCAAGCTTGTTGTAACAAAGAATTTATTATTGCTCTTCATAATTTTCTTTTTTTATTTCAGAAAAAATAACATGATAAATAACAAGAAAAACTCTGGGGTCTTTTTTTTACATGTTTATGCAACTCTGTTCTGCTTTGGTGGAGTTTCTTCAGAATTACAGTAATGGTTCTGAGACTGCAGTGAGGCCCTACGATTCTTCCAGCTATGAAAGCATAATAAGTGGTTATTTTAGTAGGATGCAATGGGTGTGGGGGTTATTTTTTCCTGTAATAGACCTCTAGCTCTCTAGCTTTCAAAAAGCTTACACATCTAATCCGTATTACAGCACAGGGCTGAAAAATAGATATGGTAGAGGGGTCATTTTTTTTACATTTCTTTAATATATTCTCATGTGACATTCTCTGTCCTTGATGTATCCCATTCCTCCTACTAATAATCGATTTTGTTAGACACTGCTAGCTCTTCTTTGGCCAGTTTCAAATGATCTGTGTATTTCAGTTAGTGTCCTGCTACCTTGCCTTTGCTGACCTAACTTCTATATATCCTATCTGGTCTCACTGGATTGCATGAAGTTCACATAAAATGGGGAATTTGGTTTTCCCAGTCCTCTGCTTTATGAAAAAAATATTTTTAGTGTGAGTCTCCTAAATATTATGTTTTTAAAGCATTACATACTCTGGAGTGACTACTGCAACCAATTACATTAAGGACCATGAAGAGCCTTTCAATAGATCCAATAATTCTGGATCCTCAGATGAAATAATTGTCATTTCTGTGTGGTAAGCATGAAACACATCATCTGGTACAATTACAGAAATGGCTTAGACAAAAAGAACATATCAATTTATTTTGTTAACCCTCTCAAATATAATTCCAGGTCAGTCTAGGGTCAGGCTGTATCACTTCTACTCGTGTTAACTTGTACTTCCTCAAAAAGTAGATTTTTGCTTTCAGTGTGGATAATATTACACAAGATACTGTAGGCCAGCTGACATAGAGTAAATGTCCATGAAAAAATGTTTAGTCACATCACATGTGAGGTGACTAGCCTTAAATTAAGCTTCTTTTACATTCTTGATTAATTAAACTAGCAGATGTTTGCAATGACTACTGACAGTAACTGGGCCTCAGCTGACAAACATCCCGTAATAGCCACAACAGTTTGAAGGCACATTTGGACCCTGCAATTAATTGCAGAACTTATGGGATCTTGTTGGTTTTGTATTTGTTTGGTATTTTTTATAGGACAACCTCAAAAATACCCAGATGCAGTTTTTCTTGAAAGGCGGTCCTGAAGTAGAAGACCTTCTGTGAGCTTCATGCACCTAAATATCTATTGCAAGCCTAGCAAGCAAGTTTGTAATCAGAAGCGCTGTCATCGTTCATGGGTTTCAGACGGTGGGATGGGATACCTGTACATTTCAGGTACACATGCTTAATCTCTTGTACTGCTACAAGGACGTCAAGCCCTGATGCTTTAGGCTCCATAAAAGTCTACCCCTGCCACTGCACAGACCTGCACTGAAGGAAGGAAAAGCTATGGGAGTGTAAGAGTCAGGTGCAAGTTAAGCCCCTGTGAAGCTGAGAGGTGATCGGCATGAAACACAATGATTAACCCTTCTGATACTTCTTTGAAAAGGTAGCCTTCAACAATATATAAGCAATAATAAAACTGAAGATTAAAAGACTGCATTTTATATTTAAAAAACCTTCTAACTTATATGCAACATGACTCATGAATTTAAAAGTAAAGCAGGTTTCATGCTTCAGTCATTCCCCAACTGCATCCTTCAACTGAGCTGACAAATTGTTTGCTTTGCCTTAGCCTGTGAAAGTGGAATCTGCCAGTTAAATGGTTAGTACTGTGGCAAAAAGTGCTTAGCAAACAATCCTGAAGCTATTCAAGAGGAGGGAGATGAGGTTGTTAGAAAAATCAGGGAGGGAGATGATGCTTTTAGAAAAATCAAGTGAGCATGCAAAAATAAATCGCAGCTGTGACACGGACGGTAGAGCCTAATGTAACTGTGAGAATCCAATCACTGAGAAAAAATGAAATTAAGATAGAAAAAGGCATCTATTACGGTATTTTTGGATTTTCTTTGGTAAATAATTGGAGCTAGACTATTTTTCATTAGAAGTTAACAAACACCATGCAAGTCATAAAAGCATTAGCATTTCAGAGGAAAAAGTTGTTCATCGTCTCTGACACAGAAAACTAATTACTAACTTACAAGAGTTAGCAATTGGACTTCAGAAAAGGAAAACAATAACAAAGATTAAGTACACCTTTTACCCACACCCTCATGAGATCATATACATAGAACTAGATTCCCTGATTTATACCAACTAAAATCTGCCCTTTTTAATATGAAGTCAGGATAACAGAAACCCACATAATTTCAAGACATTAGGCATTATAGTGATGTGGGTTGTATTTCTCTTTTTCTCCCTTTTTTTGACTGAAAACTTTAGTTAAATTTGTAATTACAGCTTTTTATTTCAATCATATTTGGCTAAAGCAAAAATAAATTTCAGGCGGAGTCCACCCCTCCCCCCCTTGATCACTTTGTCCTGTCAATCATGATTATGTTCCTGCTGCAATAATTACTGGTTTTAATCAATTTTCAAACAGTGCTCAGTGGACCATGAAGTGCAGTTGAAGTCCATCATGGGAGAGGTCATACTGAAAATGACCAGAAATAATGCTTTTTGCAGACTGGGAGGAGGAAAGACAGAGAGAAAACATACATAGAGAAATCACCTTATCAGGCCTAACATTGATTCAGTACAGCAGTGAAATAATTGTAATTGTGCACTTGACAATCTGCACCATGAATTAGTTCTCAGTTGGATACTCCAGTTGCCATAATAACAGAAGCTGTCCAGGTATTTGAAGGGAATAGATCTTCCAATAAATTGTATTTTCTAAACATAAAAGCAAAAAATTCCTTTTGCAAAGCATTCCTGTTATAATTTCATAATGTGACCTTGCACGGTAAAACAACAACTCACTGTTAGTGACCAGCACTTGTGTTCTGCTCCCGCAGTGAAGCTCTAAGGCAGCTTCTGTCTCGATGCTCAGTTACACAGCTTCACATTGTCCGAGTGACGCAGTAGGCTCCAACAGAAAAATATAGTCTACTTGAGGAGTTTCTCGTATAAAAGTTCCTGAACAGAGTATGTGTAAGAATAATTTTTACCGCACTACAAGATCAGAAAAATCATCAGAGGAACCAACATATAAATTTAAACAAAGTCCTTGTCCCAAACAGCTTTCTATGGTGAAATTTGAGCTACTCAAGTCAATGGCAAAACTCTTACCTTCAACTGGGACATCATTCCTTACAAGCCAAGTAGATGCAAAATAGGGGTACATAATCTGAAAAGCCGCAGAAACTGTAAGACAAGATCTGTTGGTTGGGAGCAGGCCCTCAAGCAGAAGCACCCTTGAGAAGTGTCCTGTTTGAAATAGTATGTTTATTTTTTCCAGGTTTGTCACATATAGTGCTATGTCTTGTTCTGTTTGGATTTTGTTAGCAATCAAAACTTCTCTCTTCAAGAGACTCTGATTTATTGCCCCCCCTTGGTTTTCAAAGTACCACCAAGACAGAAATTGCTGACAGGGGAAATTACTGCCAGAGATGTACCAACATATTAAAGCATTTATTTAAAAGACATAAGTATCTGGACCTTTTCCAGCATTTAAGTATTTCAGACACAGGATATACTGTATCTAATACAGAAGGATTGGAGCTAAATGTTACCATTGAACTTTGCAGGGAGTGAGACTGCAGTAAAAAAAAAACCCCAACGTTCAGTTATTCTGAGTATCCAACTTTGCAAATCAAGTAGGCTCCTAGGGCTTCGCTATATGCACACAGTTATCATCCCCCTTGTAGCAGGTCTGCTCTACATGCTCATAGTAATCACTGATGTTTTATTTAACAGATGGTTGGAATCTGTACAATTTCTCCTAAGAGGTACGAGGTATGGTTATATCATTCCCAATGTTGAATTAAAAGTAGAAATCCAACACCAAGTGATGCTGATTATCCAGTGTAAGTCAATCTATCATTTCTACAGCTTTGAGTCTCTCAGATCCGAAATGTATGAGGCAATTTTACGTATTCCTGCTTTTTCTTGTCATTTAAGAGGCAAAAAGAGAGGTGCATATTAAAAACCTATTAACCTTGCAAATAAGTAATTTATACAAAAGTTAGATTTGCATGCCTTGTTATTCTTCCTTATAGTTCCCTGAATGAGGCAGAAAAACTAATTACTTTTATTTATGCAGTCCCATTAGTGTAGAGTACTTTACAGCCAACTAGAAGAAACAAATCACTGCTCTCAAGACAGTGCTGTCTGCAATGAATATAGCAGGGCAAGCAGGGACAAGAGCCAAAGGTGGTGGTGGGGGGAGGTTATGGGAAGACTAGCGTTAGGGAAGTTTGAGAAATGATCTTTTCATCTTGGCACTTTCAGAGATGGTAGGCGGGAAACAGTCAAGATGGGTGTGACACTTTGGGATTTGCCAAAAAATATCATGCGGTCCTATTCAACCCAAATTTCTGAGAGCCCAAATATCATTCAGTAACTTTACAATAAGAAATAAAAATGGACAAGGCAATCAGTCGCAGTGCAGCTTCCCACATTGTCTGTCTGACTTTTTTCCCTTGAAGTAGTAAGGCTTGTCCCCAGGAATCCTGTTTAAAAAAAAAAAAAAAAGTATATTTTATGAAAAGGCTGTTCTTCCGCTCTTCCCTTGTTTTGCCACTGAATGCTTTCTGTTCTGCAGTTTATGCTGAAATCCAGTTTTAAAAGTTCACATTTCTCCATCATGACTCTTTTCCTAGTTAAATCAATTTTTCATCAAAACTTGGATTAAAGTGGCTTCTGTTCTCATGCCAAATTTCGTCAACTTGCTTTCATAAATGTGGGGGGTTTTCTCTTAGGGGTGGGACCAAAATGGAGATTTTCTCTCCACCCTTTCCCCTTTTTTGTTTAGCTATTAGTGAGCTGTTATGGCTACTTTTTAATTTGGGTGGTGAAAAAACCAAACAGGAAACATGCCTTTGTACTCTCTAGCAAATGAGGACAGTAGGTTCAGGGATGTGTCTGATCTACTGCACAGCTTTGCAAGGTAATTCTACTTGATACAAAATCAGAGGCCTTTTAAATTTCCACATGTATTTTATAAATGCTTTCAGGATGTTTTGGTCCAGTTTTGTCCTGGAAGTGTTCAAGGCCAGGCTGGATTTGAGCAACCTGTTCTAGTGGAGGGTGTCCCTGCCCATGGCAGGGGGTCTGGAACTACATGGTCTTTAAGGTCCTTTCCAACCCAAACCATTCCATGATTCCATGATACAGTTAAAAATCATGGACAAGATTTTCAATTCCTGAATCTTTACATCTAAGCCTCAAAACTTATGTTAATGAGAGATGTGGTGCTGACCTAAATGATCCATAGCTTACAGTCTAAAAAAGAAATTCAAGTTTTATTTCTTAGTAACATCTTTTGCTACAGGCACAAAACTGATGGAGAAACTCAATTCACACCCAAAGCTGCTCTCTGCCTTTAGCTTCAGGGAAAGCATTTCTTCTAGTCTCTAAATCATTCATAAATCTAACAAAGGAGAACAGAAAGGGGAAACAATTATTCTGTGCAAGAATATCCTAAATACTCTTTCAACTGATGAAAACAACAATCAGGAGGCTTACTTAATTAAAAAAAAAAAAAATCCAGAAACACAGATTTACAGTTATATTGCTAAAAGAGTATTTTCCACTCACAAACTTCATAGAAAAACTGTGAAGGGAGGAACAGCAATTAAAATAATAGATTTTTTTTAATGACAGAGCCACTATGCTCTGTGAATTTTAATGCATGAGTGCTATTCATAGATGTCTGTTGTTATTAACTGTATGTTTATTTAAAAAAAAAAAATCCAATTGTTAAAGGCTTTCTTTCATTAAGGAGTAGCAAAGGACAAAAAATGCTATGAAATGATGGTGGCTGAGAAGAAAGAAATGATCCAATTTGACAGCAGAAATAAGACATATTTTCTAGCATCCTACATCTTCATGTTGTCATATAAAAATATTCACTGCCACAATAAGAAGAACAATGATGGATTCCAGAAACCGGGGGTGTGCAAAAGCGACTCTTAGTTGCAGTGATTGGCTTTGCACATTGCATAGAAACCAGAAGGTATTGATTTAATGTAAGGAACAATACACTCTATTATATACTCATGTACTGTAGAGAAACTTACGGTTGTGGTTGCAACAAACATGTCAAAATAATAAATAAATCAATTCTATGTAAATTCAATTTCTCATTGTAATAAAGATGCATTCCTTGGTATGCAGGAACATCTGTTTTCAAGAAAATTAGAGAGGAAATATATTTCTCCAGAAAAGGACAAAAAATGCTTTGCTGACAGGAAAAAAATCTAGAGAAGAAACAAGCAAAGCCTACGTGGTACAGCAAACCACTTATTATTGGATTGAAAAATCTGTTCACCTGGGTTAAATCACTCCTGAAATCAAAACTGAACTCGGGTTTAGCCGTCAAAGCCAAGCTTCATTTTTGCTTAGCTCAAAACAGAACCCGTGGTTTAAACTATTCAGACTCTGCAGGCACATCGCTTCATACAATCAGGTTCAGAGTTTCAGAAAAAGAAAAATACCCATGTAAAAATAGAATGTCAGCAGCTAAGGGACTGGTGAGGCAAGGAAACACAGACTTATGCACAAGTTGTATCAAATAAAAAAAAAAAGACATCAACCCACAATTGTTCTCACTGCACATGGCTTCCACACCTGCTTCCTCCAAAGGAAATCTTAAGGTTTTTTAAAACACAAATTTGTGCTCAAATGCACACAACAGACACAGATTTGTAAATATAAACAACATTTCAATCTTCAAACCTTGCACAGAAATATATGTAACTTGATAATTTCAGTAATTAAATGTAATTGGTTACTGAAACTACATTCAAAATAAATGCGTGTATAACAAGCATGCCTGATTTAATCCATTTCCTCTTACAGCTTTCGAGAAGGTCCACGCTGATGTTTCTGCCCTTCTGAAATGGTTCCTCATATGCAACCTTCAAAGCTGTCTGACTCTAGAACTGTGGTACCACCAAAGAGACAGTGTACCATGACAAAGTAAATATGGTGAAATCAAGTAGATATGAGGTAGGGAGCAACATCAATTTGAAAACAAACACAACCGTAAAGTTTTTCTAATCAAGTGGCATAACTTGAGGCGTGTATTCAGTCTTTCATGGGAATATATTGTTATATCCTCAACTCTATTATGCTGTCTTTCCAGGCCAGCATTTCTGGGTGGTAATGTTTGGTTTTGATTTACCATTATACCAAAAGAACTTTTTTTTAAGTCTGTATTTAATTTTTTCGTTTATAAATGTACTGATGCATACCCTTTCCTGTATTTTATCCTAGCATAACTTGATCTTGGGGTTCTTTTGTTGTTGTAATAAAGCCTGTCCCCCTAAAATTCTTACTAATTTCCACAAAATGTCTGCATCTCCTCCCTGACACCTCCCTCCCCATGCCCTGCATAACACAGGATGTATTCTGTGCCTTAGAACACATTCTTCTCGTGTCACACTACTGAATCTGTGAGATTAAACATTGAGCATCTGTGTGAAGCAAGGCAAGGACTTTTGAAATTGCAGGGTCAGTCCAACTGAGGGAGCCTGTATAACATCCGAGCGGGGTCTCTTTTATTTCAAAGACACAAAAACAGAAGTTTCAAAAAGGTAAATGGTTATATGGGATTCATTTTAGATTTCCCACAATTTATTTCTAAATCTCCAGATTCTCTCACTAAGATCTCTCCTTTACAACCCTTAGGGGTGCAGCAAAACAAACAATAGTAATTCAGCTGTCAGCAACTGTTCTCACACTTGAACTGGAGGCAAAGCCTCCCTCATGCTACCTGCCTTCATGGCTGTCGCGCAAAGCTGCTATGGGAATGCCTACAACACAGAGCTGTGTCAGAGAGTCCCGAGCCAGATCCAAATGAGCTTATACACTTACACAGAATAGTTTGCTGCCTTACCTTTACACTAGCTCAAATCCCAGAAGTAATACAGACATCTGCGCCAGCTACAGACACCAAGTTCAGATGGGGTCTGTTTACGATGGCAGGATGCAAGAGCCACTGCAGAGCTGCCGTGTGCCTCCATCAGAAATCGAGATGTACTGGGGATTAGCTGCCTGAAAACCATGATGCTTGGAAGAGCCGAAACATCAGAAACACAAGGCAGGCAGAACAGGATCTCACAAAGAGTTTAGGGATAAGAAGCCAGAGCAGGAGTTCAAGAACGTTTAGACTCTATTTCTATGAGAAAGGAGCAACACAGATCAGATTATTCTTTGTATGCTCCACGTTCATCACCTGCCATTTAATCAAAACCTACTTAGGCAAGGAATGACAATGTCTGAAGGTGAAGTGTGACCTTTGATAAAAATGAGTCAAGACAGTTGAATTTGGAAGTCGGTGACCCAAAGCCTCTCTAGTGCTCTGCTCATGCTCATCAATGTTTTTCAGCTGCAGAGCAAATCTCTCAGTGCATGGGGCCTGACTGCAACAGAACGAGAAAGGTGAGAGAACACTGGTGTCAGGTCCACTGAGCTATGAAGGCTCTGTCCGTAGAAGTTTAAGAGAAAACCAAAAGGTCAAAGAACCATGCCACTGCGCAGCAACGCAGCAGATTTGAAACGGATCACGTGACATTGCAGCATAAGAGAAAGGTGATCTCAGACACTGAAAAGACCATGTGTGTAAAGTGAAGTTTTCCTCCCAACTTTTGTAGCCAATTATACATTTTAGAAGCATTTTTTACTGACATCATGTTTGTATGTCAATATAAAAATAATTTATAAATACATATTATTCAGCAGCTTTTTTTCCCATATAATTTAGAAACAACAATCCAATATAATAATTACCATACTACTTTGGCTAGATTTAATGAGTAGAAATATTAAAAATACTTCCAGACAACCTTTTCAAAAATATCAGCTGAGAAGTATATTTGCAACAGAGTATAGGAGAAAGCCAGATGTGACAGGCTGGACTCACGCTATATAAATTGTCTGTACGTAAAACAGCCGACGTAACTCATTAAATTAGAATAATTCTTTTTAAAGTGTTGTTACAGTAACAGATAAAGGACTGCACAGTGTATTAGTTATCAATGCTTTATTATTGAAAACAAAATCGAAATTCTCTTATCTGGCACATAAACAATTATTTCTACAAAAAGGAAAGCCTACAAATCTGATAATTTATACAAATAACAGTTTTTCAAAAAAATAAAATTTTAATTTAGTAAACTTGTCTTGTGCTCTTTTTTTTTTGTTTGTTTTTGTTTAGCACTGTCTGCAATAATCCACCATAAATCCCTGAGCAGAGAGACATATTTTAAACATGTTTGAAATTTATCTCAAAAGAAGAAAGCTATCAAGCCCAGACCTATATTAAAAAAATGTATTCAGGGACATTCTTGTTAAAGTTATGCTAGTCCTTTTTCCTTTCTTTTCTTTTTTCTTTTAACAGATACAAACACAAACAATTATCAATGCAAGCATGAAACTGCATCACAGGAGTGCACCCCTTTTCCCCCTTTTGTGCAATGAATAAAAATTACTAAACAAGAATGAGTACAAGTTGAAGGAGACAAATAACATAGTGAATGGTTAAGACCAAGAAGCCACCAACAGTTTGATGGCTGTTAAGCAAATAAAGCTGCAGGATACCACAGTTTTATACTGAGTTCAGTTATAGTTACTATCATCTAATTTATTTCTATACTTTTTCTAGAAAGTCAGTAAAGCAGGAGAAAGTTCAAGCTACTGTTGTATTCTAACACTGGTTTCAAAGATAAAGTAGAAATTCAACTTCTGACCCTTCAATTTTGCTTTTCCAGCCATAACAGTATTTTGAGAAAAACTTGACACATTCCACAAAACTAAACAATCTTGCCCCTCTGGCCCTTTTGGTAGGCCAGTTGTAAACTTAACAACTTATGTTATTTTATTGAGCAAGAGGAAAGAAAAGGAAACACATGCTACTACAATTTTTAACTCTGCTGACTTTGAAACAGCTACTCCCCAATCTATTTCAATACAGATTTAAAATCCAAGTGTAAGGGAAGAATGATCAAGAAGGTAGAGTATAACTCAAGTGTCCCCTTTCCCATTAGGTACGCACACTAACCACAAAAAATGCCAGGCAAACCAAATAAAAGAAAGAGCAACACTTACAGACTGTTGTGTTAATGGCAGGTAACATTGCTGCAGTCAAGTAATAAATAAATAAATACTGCGAAGTATTCTTCTCTACAGTTTTGTTGGAATGGTACTCAATGGTTAAGAAGCAAAAAGAGACCCAAACCCTTTCTCAGGAATAAAGTTTTTAAGAGAAGATCCTGAAGAAGCTTCAGTTCAAGGTGCTCTAGCACTTCAACATTATATCTACCATTATGAAAAGAATGCTGAAGCAGATACCAACGGGTCATTACATGAAATAATAGTAAATTTTCTTACAAGCAATAATACTTATTCAAAAGAAAGAAAGCAGCTAACAAATGAACTGGAAAAAACTGACTAAAGCTTCAATACACAGCAATTTAAAATAAATTATTTTTACATTTAAAAACTGAAGACTAAAACAGTAACTAGGCCAAATCATTATGAAACAGAAATAAACTGAAACTCACCAAATGCACATTTAGATATTTGACAGCTCTGCTGCTAGCTCACATCAGAATACAAATAGAATGCTAATATTTGGTTAGAATCTGAATAGATAATATTTTTAAAAACACCACCGCTGTGAAAAGTAACTGGCAACCACCTTTACAGTTTTACTGTAATCTGCACTGTTTTAAGCATAATCTGATCCAGTCTCTTCAGTTATTTGCTAGCCTCACCAGTGTATAACATTCCCTTTTCTCCGAGTTGCTCATGAAGTCTCATCTGTAGCATACCCAAGCACTAGTATTCTCAAATGTCACTTGGCTGAGTAATTGCAAAAATATTGTATGCAGAGTCTGGTTTAAACTTGGTCTTACCTGACAGCAATGTAAAGAGAGTCAAACACATTGTTCTATAATAACATTTTTTTTTTCTTAAGATGACAGTCTGACCACACTCATTTGATATCAGGGCAAACATCAGTCATGCTTGTATTGCTATATCACACCTCTGCACATCTGGGGGGTTTATTTTACTACTCTACATACACATTTGATGTACAATACAGACAGTTCCTCGCTCATTCTGTCTAGCCCACAGCCATTTGACTACGTATCTCAAGAAAACTGCATTAAAACTTACAAGCTGAAATGCTGTGCATACTCTCAGTAAAGAATTCTGAACGCTGTCATCTAATCACAAGTGAAAGGTTTGGAAAAAAAAAAAAAAGAATTGGCCATATAAACTGTGAAATTGGTAAGCAAGTGATCCTAAAGTGAGATACAGCAGCATTAATACAAACTGCAAACACACTGGATTTAGTATACATTTTAATGAGTTACAGTATCAGCAAAACACTTTAACCTACCATTACCACTTTTACTCCCATATGGCTTAGTGTATACTGTACAAGTCTCCCTTAGTATTTCTATGACAGTATACATTTTAAGCACCCACCCAAAAGTGAGCAATATGGGACTTGCAATGATTTATCAAAGATGCCAAAACCCACCTTCCCTCAAGTGCTATGGTTCTAAATACTCTTGTGGGGTACCAACGTCCATGAATATCTCAAAGTCTCCCTTTTCCTACTTATCTAGCAAAAAAACTTATGCCAAAAAAGTAGAATAGATTCTCCTAGCAGCAACCAAGACCTCTGATCCTTACAGTCAAGTCCAATGAGCGCTCTGATCGGACAACTGTGTGGAAGTTCTAGTTTATGGTTTTAACCAATTTATGAAAAAAAAAGTTCAGTTTTCTTCATCATGTTTTGGATGTCTTCAAACCTTGTTTCTCCATGATATTCCACAATTTGCGAAGATTGGACTGAGTGATGACATCATCAGGTTTAAGTTGAAGAGCAAGGAGGTAGTTTTCTTCAGCCTCTTTCAGTTTACCATTCAGATGGAGAATGGCTCCAAGATTCATTAGGGCAGCTGGATACTGGTACATGAAAAAAAGGAAGGAGAAATATTAGGAATATTTTCAGGTTTTCTTTTCAGACAATCTTCTTCCACTTAAACAAACTATTCCCTTATGTTTGCAGACTTCTCATGGAAGCAATTTAGCAATTTAAGCAAATAGAGATAACAAGAAAAAGTTTCTGAACAGCTGCTGTATACTTTGTGCTTTAAACAGCACAATCTCGGTGTCTACAGACACAGACTTCTCTTTAATGAGAAAACACAGAACTCATAAAGCTTTACATGTGGTAATGTCGGCATAGCACAGTTTCCAAGAGAAAATTAAAGTAATCCAAGAGTGGATTAAAGAGGAATTTAATTTTAATTCAACCCATTGCCAATAAAGAGTTTATAATTGTTGGTTATAGTTAACACATTGGAACTCATTCCTTTTTTCGCTTTGTCTTAATTATAACTAGTAGAAAATACAATCTGTTCTCAGATTCTAGGGATGTTCAGGGGTCCTCAGATATCTATTTAGATTCAGGCTCTGGAAATTATTTCTTATTGAATGATTGAACTGAATTAACAATGGTGGAAACACATGGTATTTTAATAACAAAGATGTGAAAATTTCATAGCAAGTCCATTAAAAAGCATCTTACATTGTTAACAATTTTTCCATCTTTAGCTAAGACAAAGTGTTTCTTGCTTTTATTTTTTTCACCTGTAGGTTATTCCATTATGAGATAATAGGTTGTTCATGATGATTAAACATGCCTGGTTACTGGAGCTAACAAAGATTACAAGGGCAGAAAGCAGATTCATGAAGATGAAGAGAACAGTCTAACCCATCATTTTGCAAGTACCTAAGGTATTCGTATGTTAATGAAAGTACAGTAAAGTCATTTGCCAAACCAGCACCTTGCATTTCAAAGAAAAAGGGGAAAAAGTACTATACAGACTTCACTGTGACTCTCCCCCTCAGGGCACTGTCATTTCCAATGACCTTCAGGAACACTTTTGAAGTCACAGAGTTTTGCCTCAGAGGATAAGTGTTACAAGACACCACTCAGCAGTGTTCTGATCAAAATGCAATACTAAGAATGTGAAGCCCCACGGAAACTCAGCTTCAGACTACTGGGTAGGAGTGTTGGTATACTTCAGAAGCCCTTCAGTAACAATAGCTTCAGGAAAACATGGTAGGTAGAAGGCCAATGAAATATGCACTAGAGTTAGTCTCCCAGGCTGATGTGGTAATAAAGTCATTAGGATGACGAAGACTTACCTATGTTCTAAACCTCTCCATTAGTCAGTTAAACTCACTACTCTCTTATCCTTCTGAACCAAGCTTCAAATCCCTCCCCAAATTTTTTGTGTCCCAAACCCATATTTTGTAGTGGAAATGTTGTTCAGAAAATTCTCTACTTTCATAATCATACAAATATTTCATAGTTTTTCGGCTTTCTTCCTGCTTCTTTTCACTTTTTAACATATGCATCACAAAAACTCATGAAGAACTGCAAAGCATCAAATTTTCAGAACTGGCTTCCACAGTTTCAAAATTAAGCAAAAAGAAAAGTTCAGCTGTCTCTACTGTAAATATCATAATCTTAATGCAGTGGAATCTGATGATGTTATTTTTAGATTTAATTTTTCTTGCTTTACCCTTATAGATTATTTCCATGCCTCCTAAGTCAGTTAGTTCGTTCTCCTAAAAATCAAACAAAAAAAACCCAGCTGGATTTTATAAAGTTTTCCCAGTTAAACAATCTTCAAAATTTCCTCTTCAGTCATGTTCTATACAGAGAAGGAAAACTAAGCCCCTGAAAAGTTTGTTATGGATAACATATATCAGCAGCCACATCATCATAGCTCCACATTTGCAGTGCCAGTCATGCATGCAATTTTATAATGGAATAATATAGTCCTTAATTACAGATGTTCTGGGTGCTAATTGAAGTGATGTAAGTGAAGAAGGATTGGAAAACAGCTTCACTGTATATGGACGGCTGTCGAAACATCCACATATTTCATTTATTAATTTATTTTTAGACTTAAGACTGTTTGAGAGAATTTTCTCAAGCCATGAGTAGGATGGTCCATTCTCACTAATTGTGCTCTTTATTTTTCTAATTAAAGTTTATGAATCAAACAGCTTTTTTTAAGGGCACGGTTATTGACACAGAACTGTCTTCTCACTTAATATATAACTATGTGCATGTGTTTGTATCTAGACAAAGCTTACAATAGATATGAATTAAAAAATCTTAAATCTAAAAAACTCATTAAATAAGACATGTTAAAATGTTCTCAGGGATAATTCTACAGCATCCACAATCTTATTGTGTGGGAAGTAACACAATTGTCTCATACAGCTTCCAAAATTCCTCTCAATTTCCTTCACACACACTTGAAAATATGGTATGTGTATGGTACTAATCAAATACTCTAAAAACATTGTATCTATAAGACTCTATGCCCAGCTAAGAAAACTCTTCTTCCATCATGCCTTTAATTTGATATATCATTTCACTGGAGCAAGAAACAACAACAAAATAATCTAGGAAACGAACAAATGACATGCCTTTTAACTGAACATGAAATTTTCCAACTTCTACTCGTAACCCCTAATTTGCTGTAGACCCATCCAATTTTAGACATTTAATTCTCTAAACAAATGTATCCATGGAAAATGTCAACTGATTAATCATTTCAGGTAGTGTTGAAATTTCATTCCAACCCCTTCGTGTTTTAAATGGCAAAGTGCACAGGATTTCGGGAAGACTGCTCTCTAACTTTCTAGGGTAGCAGCCACCCCAATATCTATGGTTTATTATAACATTTGCAAGAATTTTGGGTGACTGCAAGCTTATACATCAGAGCCAATGCTCTCTGACAGCCATAAATGACGGTCTGAGGACATGACGGCAAGACACTTGCTATAGTTTTTGTTCATATATATTGGTTTTTATTAAAGACAGCTGATAAAACTTTTCAGTACATTAACAAAGGCAGTCGGCAGCTACCAGTGCAACAACATGGGACTTGTAGCACTGTATAACAAATGACACCACCTACTACTTCAGAGACTTAAAAGAAGAAACAGGCCTACTTTCATTTCCTTTTGGAGACAGATGCTTTACATCAGGAAAAGCTGACTGGCATTTCTATCGGGGTTATAAATGCTGTCTTTTATGGTGTATTGGGAATTATTCCCTTTATTAGCATTTTTATCATGGTGTGCTTCTTTCCTTAGGTTTCTTTTTGGGGCTGGGGGAATGTGCTCGTGGGGAGGAGGGGAGAGGAATAACAGAATAGTTAATGAATAACAAAATAACAAAAGGCATGTGTTAAGTTGCCGGAGGTGTTTTTGGTTACATTGATGACAATTCTTTTAAACTTTCACTATACTACCAAAATAAAAGGAGAGCCTTGGGGCATGCAACAATCTTAACATAAAGTTCTCTCTAAAATTAGACAACTATGGAATCTCCAAATAATTCAAAACAATTCTGAGTAGTATTATGGGATTACACCAATACAACCAAGTACAGTATTGGACCTACAAACATAACGAATCTTAATGACACAGAAAATGACTGATTCCTTGTTCATCATCTCTGGCTCCACATATAGTAAATCCATATCAGAAGAACAGTTCCAAACACAAGAAGTCAGGTTTACTCCTATATATGCCTAAAAAATTATGGAGAGAGACAAATAGACAAACACTTAACCTAGCTCAAAACCACCTCTTGCATGGTAGACAAGTAGGAAGAAACAACAGTCCAAACACAAGCAATAAAATCTGAAAGTGTTTGCCCCAAAGCTCTGCTTACAGATGACCTTCTCTGCTCAACACCACAGAGTTCAGGGCTGCAGGTTCTGAGATTAAAGTACATTTTGTTGTTGCTGGGGTACTTTTAAGGAAAATCATGCCAATATTTCCTCCAGTAGAATCACAAGTGCAAGTTACTTCTCACCTACGCATTTTAAAAGGTCCTGGAAGGCTGTTGCCAATAGTTGTCTTGCTCTTCATGAATTACTAGTGTGTGACCTTGTAGATGTTTTAAAACAACACCAGGACTGTTTAATGAATACTGTAATCATCATGGCCAACTATCATGGTTTAACCTCAGCCAGCGACCAAGCACCACACAGCCGCTTGCTCACCTCCCCTCTCCCCCAGTAGGATGAGGAGGAGAATCACAGGAAAAGACAAGGAAACTCGTGAGTTAAGAACAATTTAATAATTGAAAATAAATGAAATGAAATAAAATAATGATACTAATAATACTAATACTACAATTAATAATATGTAATGAAAATAATGGAAAAGAAAACAAATTATACAATTGCTCACCACTACGCCGAACCAGCTTCTGAGTAGTGAGAGCCAGAGTCCTGGAGCCAGACCCAGTTTGGAAGAAAGAGAGACCCCCTCACCCACTCCCCAAATCATATACAGAGCATGACATTTTGTGGGATGAAGTATGCCTTTGCTCGGTTGGGGTCCCTGTCCTGACTGTATCCCCTCCCAGCTTGTTGTAGAGCAGAAGCTGGGAACACAGGTGCAGGATCGGAAACTGAAAAAGTTTCTTAGCAACAACTGAAAACAAAAGTGTTATCAATATTCTCAGCACAGCCAAAACACAGACTCATACTAGCTACTGTGAGGAAAATTAACTCTATCCCAAGTAAAACCAACACACCAACCCCTCAGAAACCGAGGCTGTTTTGTTTTGAAACAGTTCAATTAAGGACACTTTTTCTTTTAAGAGTTCCTGTTGAGTAAAGTCCATTCTTAAAGAAGGAATATTTCATCCCAGCACTTCTAGTTAAATATGGGTGAACAATTCAGATATTTCTTTTTGATAACTGAAGATACATAGGAATTACAATGACTGAGTAATGAAGTAGCAGAATATTAGTTGTAGAATGGTTCACTAAGAGTGAGAGCAAACCATGGTGGACTGCTTCATCTTATCAGTGACCGTGGGATAATGTGCTGTCATGCCTTTTTATCCTCTTACTGTAATGGCAAAAATTTTTGCTTGAACTTTTATTACTGGTGTTACTGCTGTACCACAGCATAGTACTTTCAGAAGCAATCAAAATGTCAACAGCATCTTTATCGCTGAAGATAACTGAGGACAACAGAATCATTTCAGGGGTGCCACTTGCTTTTGACAGACCTCGCAACTTTTGAGTACAATCATGATCTAGGAGTTGACCCAAGATGTAAGCATACTACTTCAGAGCATGGGGGTGGGTGGACAAGGTAGAAGGAGAGGGAGGGGAGGGACATGCAGTGAGATGGTTGCTTCCAACTGTGTCTCACTCTCCAATGCAATACATCGTCAAAGCTGTAAATTCAGCCGTGAACCAGGGAAGTAGACTTTTTTATAGGAGCAACCCAGTGTTACCAGAAAAGCCAAGTGCCAGTTATTCCTTTCAGAGACTCGTGTTTCTAGCTGGTTCTTTGTGCTATAAGGCTTCTTAAGAACTGCAGTTTTCATATGCTATTTCTGGCATTTTGTTCCAAATAGCATATGAATCACAACTAAGACAGTGATCTCCAGTAAGTTGGCTAAGATGACATGAGTAAATTGTCTAGGAACAGAAAACTTGGTGCAAAAAGCATTCTGGAAAAAGATGACAGGGTGTATAGCAAAATATTATGGATCAGAGAGAATAAAAAACCCTAAAATTCAGAGCTGAGAGGGATTTCCTGTGTGTCAGCCCAGACAGCAAAGCATTCAGTTCTGCTGCAAAACAAAACAAAAAATTATCTTTTCAAACTCTTAAAATGGAAGAATGCTCTGCAACTTCTCTGCCAGTACTGTTTAGTAACTTCATCAAAGACATAGACAATGGGATTGAGTGCACCCTTAGCAGGTCTGCAGGCAACATCGAGCTGAGTGGTGCGGTTAGTTAACAGACCTGAGGGACAAGATGCCATCCAGACATGGATTGCCATGGACAAGCTGGAGAAGTGGGCTCATGTGAACCTCATGAAGCTCAACATGGCCAAGTGCAAGGTCCTGCACCTGTGCTGGGGCAACCTCTATCCTTGGAAAAATTCAAGGTCAAGTTGGAGGGGGCTCTGAGCAAGCTTATCTAGTTGAAGATGTCCCTGGCTCATTGCAGGGAGGTTGGACTAGATGACCTTCAAAGGTCCCTTCCAACCAACTATTCTATGATTCTCCTCTGACAGTTAAGTACATTGTTTAAATTGCAAGCCTGCTCACGAACAATTTCTCTAAGAAGGCTTTTGTGTCCACAACAGCTTTCAGCTTAAATAGTGAAGATGGGAAATAGAGAGAAAAAGAGTACTTGCATTCTACCTGCAAGTACTAATTTGAATTAACATTGTGAAGAGCAGTTTCCATGGTTGTATTAGTCAGAAATGAACTTAAAACACCTCTGCTGTAAAGGGAGCCTGCATCCCGATCTAATTACATTATGACTGACTAACATACCTACTTATATAAATCTCACTAAAAATGAGCCTGGGCTCTAGAGAGGAGTGGATCCTTGGATTCAGGCATTATCTTTAACAGTACTACATTATTAACAGTGATAGGGAACAAATTAGTTCTTATTTACCTAGTTATTATTTACTAATATGCCATTAAACAGAAAGAGACTTCATTCAGTGCTCTATTAATATTTTGTTCCCTAAAGTAACAAATAATCAATCTCTAGGGAAGGTGGACATCAAAAAAGAAAACATACAAAAAATAAAGTAAATAGATAGGAAAAACATAGTTTCTGTTGAATACTGTTTATGTAATAGTCTCAGGTTAGAATCATATATCAAGTTAATAAGGCAGAAGAGAGCATGAGGTAATAACTGGTCACACTACATAAATGTTAGGTCATGCTTTTTTTTTTTTTTTAATTTTTTATTATTTTACATTTGGACATTCTCATCTGGATATGCAAAGCAGATGACACTTTACCCTGTCTGGTGAAAGGAGAATATACATGGAAATTATTTGTATGCATCTAATCTTGTGTACATTCGAACACTGGAGACTACCCTGTCTTGAATTGTAAACTACAGGATATGTACATTTAAAAACAGAAATTAAGAGTGAAGGAAGGGGGTTTTTACCCTCTTTTTATATTTATGTGTGGCAGAGGTGGGAGTTTTCATCCACAAGGACACTATGAAATATCTCAGTTTTCTTGCAGATTTAGACATGGGCACCATTAAGGAAACCCACAGCTTCGAGTTGGGGAAGAGGTCTAGACTTGGCATGGGAAGGAAGCATCAAGCAGTCTACTTTGATTCTCAGATTATCATATCAATAGGGGACATTTTTGCATCAATGTTCTTCAGCCAGTGGAGATTTTTTTCCTCAACATGTTTTCCTCTTAACCTTCAGAGACTGCATGGAGTTTTAAAAACATAGTTATCCAAATACAAACAAGCATATCTAGATATATGTTACATCATGCTGCTGGAAAGCTTTCTACCACTGGCCTTTATATAAATTCAGATTATACTGGTTTCAGATTATACTGGTTTATATATATCAGCAATTTAACAAAAGCATGTGTTACAGCTGGTAAAGGCTGCACATCATAACAGCTGAAAAAGTCCCACAGAAATGCACTTAAATTTGTAATTTCTGTGTAGCTATATTTTTTCTCCCAATGGCCATGCATCAATTGCTTTGATTTATGCTTGAAAATGTCCTAGTAATCACTCTCAGTTTATACAGAAATCGTGACGGACAGTTTTAGATAACCTACTTGCACTACCATAATAAAAGCTAAACAGGAACATACGTTATGAGTATTTAATATTATGGTTATATCAAAAAAACCCACAAACATTTTCCAGGCCTTAAAGTGTTTCTAATTAAACTTCTTAGCTTTCTGGCTCAAATGCTTTCATCAGTATAAAATACGATAATCTTACCCAATTTTCCTAGCACTTTAGGATTTCATTAAAAAAATCTTCAGATGATTTAATTTTTATTTACATAAATCCAACTGTGCTCTGATGTCTGCAATTTGATAACTGTAATACACAGCTATGATTACGGTATAAAACATTTAACAACTTTTTTACTAATACAAGTATGCTGCACGCTAATTAGGAAGCCTGTACTCCCAGCAAGTGAGAAACATGTTGAATAGCAATGTCATCTGTGCTACCATACTGACAAGCAGAAATTGCTCAAAATCTTTCAGTAACACACTTTTGTAAGTAAGGGTGTCTTAACATGAAATTGAATCTGTTAGTAAGTGTGGTTTTGCATGCACTTTCCTTCTAAGCCTTAGAAACCAGAAAAATAAATGGCTTTGTGTTACTGTCTAAAGATAAACCTGCATCTTAATTTAAAAGAAATGTAAAGTGTTAAAACAAAAATGAATATAGTCTGCTTCACCCAGCAGCACACATGCAGGGTTGATTAGAAGAGCTGTTCATATTAACACAGTCAAAACTAAGCCTCAGAGAAAACTAATTTACAGATCATCTGAGATTATGAACAAAATTCTACTGACAGTATATAATTCCAGCATTAAGAAAAGTTCATTTTTTCAATCAAATAAAATGTTCAGATGAATTTTAAGTGTCAAACAAGGCTTTGCACTGTTGGCTGACAAGTGTTGTCAGCTGAATGAAACACTTAAGAACCAGATTCATATTGATATTGCTGTATGTTGTCCAAAACTATTTAGGCATTTGCGGTGGTATAGTTTTCAGGCACACCGTGTAAACCATTATGCAACTTGACATACTTGCTCTGAGTACAAAGAATAAGATCCTTGCTAATTTGTTCAAGGCTTGTATCATGCACAGTCACTATTAAGATAGCCCACAGACTAAGTGTGATTTTAGAGCTTAACTGAAACAGGAGAAAAGATAGGAGATTATTAGGCACTGCAGGATGTTTTAGGGTAAATTTTATCCTTCATTCCACCCCTTCATAGACACGTTTTCTTTTGGCTAACTTTCCCTAGACAACAGAATCAATCGTTATTCCTCCACTGGTAACGATCGCACTGGCAGGAAAGTGCAATTGATGTCTATCACATGAAGTGATACAATTTCCATAACAGCATGTTTTATCAAAAAGTGGCTGAAGGTATTTTCAAATTGGTCAAAAAATGCAACTTTGGCATGTGGAAATGTTCCCAAGGCAGTTTTGCAACTACAAATTTGTAAATAAATAAAATAAATCTTGAGATTATGTATTGTTCAAGGAACTATATCTTTTTAGACAGTAGACACAACTGAAAATGCTTGAAAGATCTTGGTCATAAATTTTTTCTTTTCTGAAATTTCTGCATGGAAAATCTTAAAGTATTTGAATATCAATCTTTTTTTCCTTCCCCTTGGTCCTTTTTCATCTGGCTGCTATTGCTTCCATTCCTGTTGTATAGTGCAAAAATGTTAATGCCCACACTCTGTCTTGACTTTGGTTTTACCCACAGGATTATGAGCAGCTGAGAAAAGCAGCACATACTATTGGTCCTTTTCAGAAAAAGCTGAATTACAGTGCTCCATGTAATTCATAACAATTCATGCCTTACTTTTTGGCAGCCACTAATCTGCAGGTGTTCCCTATATAGTATTTAGCAATTAAACTTACAGTATTAAAATTATTAACTTCCAGGGTAAGTGCAAGGATTTAATTTTGATTCTTGCAGCTTAAAGATTTTAAGGCTGTAATTTCTAAAATCTGGCCTTCTGATCGCTAACAGTAAGACCACTGGGTACTAATTGCTCGCTAGGCTTTTACAAGGTTGTGACTTGTAAAACATAAAACTACTTTCTGCTAGGGCAGCCTTATTTACCACATCTTATCAGTAACACATATATTTACAGTGCTTTGTAAGTAATACCAATGACAGCATGACATGTTCAGTAGTAGATCTACCCATCCTACTCCGAAAGGTTGCACTTGATGCTGCATATGCTGATACATGCTGTTTATTGAACAGAATTGTTCAAACTACACTATTAAGAAATAGACAGAGGAAGCAACACTGAATATTTTCCTTTTTAAAAAGGTGTAATTAATTATTTCTGAAGGCACAAGAGGATAACTAATATTTGCAGGACTAGCACCAAGAAATCAATTGGTGTCAATTTCAATTCCTGTCTCTGAAATCTAGTGTCAAAAATTACTCAGTGGAACCAGGTGCTTGCTCCAAACTGCCCCTAAAAAAGCTCTCCAAGACTGGAGCAAACTATAATCCAGGACCACTAGAACCGCTATGCAGTTTGCCAGACAACGGCTTAGGTTAATTTGCCTTCTCATGTATTGTCACTACACATACCACTCATTCTATGTTAGCACCACAGGATCCTACAGAAATTAACTTTGTGTCCTATCTACCAGCAATTTTTTTGTTAAAGCTCACCTTTTCCCCCAAATCAAAAGGTTTTTCTCCTTTGCAGTTTTCATAACCTCTGTTCAGAAAGCATTTTCTTCCTCTGTGATGGGTAAAACATCCAATTTGTGAACTACTCAGTAAAAAATTTGATCAATGCAGCTATCAGAACAGAATTTTTCAAACAGAATCAAAGATGGATCTTGTATTGATTTTTAAAAAATGATAAAAAATACGTCTGATAATTTTAAGTGTATTTAAATGCATTCAGAATGTGAAGAAATGAAGTAGAACTACTGAGTTACAACAAAACTCCATCATCAATATATCAATCATTTACCCCACAGAATGTAAGCGACATACAGCAAACCTGCATATGGAATTTAATTTAGGTTTTTATTGTGGATTTTTATTTTTTACTGTTGTTACATTGGAAAAGATTTCTATTTTCTTTCATGCTGTAATTGTTTTCAGTGAGTTTGAGGCAGCCAGATGCTGAGGCAACTGGCACTGTTACAAACCATAATGTCAGATTAAAGTTACTGTTACAGGAAGACAATCCTTACTGGAGTACCTCAAGAATTAGTAAAACTGCCTCAGCTAAGTAAGAAAGCTGTTCATTAAATGGAATATGTTTTAAAAGGGTAGGTACACTCGAATGTATATTTGTTTTCCAGTAAAATTAACCATGGTAAATAGAATCATGGAAGTGCAATATGCAGAGCTGACCAACATACAGTGGTTCAGAATGCCCCAACAAAAAGGGTCTGTTCCTTGGGAGAAATGAAAAGCTATCCATCCCCTTCTCACTGCATCTTCTCCTTAGCAAACATCTGATCCCTAGACTGTAACCTTCCCAGGGCAAAATACGTTCAAACTGGTACTGGAGTTACTCTTCAATTACTCCAGCCAGACATCTGCCACCCATCCACTTCCCAGCAGTCTGCAAACATACAGTTCTTCTCAAGCAGACCTCAGACCAAACCCAGCCTTATTGTAGGGCATTTTCCATCTATACAATCACCTAGATACACCCGGGGGTGGGACACGGGAGGGGATAATACCAGTTGAATCAAAATCATCTTGTGAAACAGAAACATACATTCTCTAGAACTTGTGGGGAAAAAAGTAATCTAACAGGATATGGCAGCCCGCAACTAAAAGTCATTCCTAGAATGAGAAATACATCAGAACTATACATTAGGAAGAAAATTAGGAAGTTATTTATTGCAGAACATCATACCAAGAATGTAGCGTTGCTGGGTTTATTTAATGAGGAGTAAACCCACTTCTTTATCAGTTCTAATTGCATAATAAATTCATTGCATTGTTTCCAGAATCAGCACTAGAATACGCTATTAGGAAAAACCTTGCTGGATTCTCTTTTAATTGAGTTCAAACAGATGCTTTAATTTCTGAAATGCTAATCTACTGCTGTGAGTTCTATATTTCATGGCACTTTATTTTTGATTGACACTGAGGGCTACATTTACAAGACAAAGCCAATCTTGCTCTCTCCAGGAAAGGATGCAGGCAGCGTAGTACCCCCTGCCATATTACTATCAGACTGTCAATCACAATCAAGTGCGTAGGTCTACACACATACATCTTCTTCACTTCCACAATTTCAGCAAAGAGACTATATCTTTACAAAGTATTACCTCCCATCATCTCAAAGCATGATGAGTCCTTTATTTAAATCAATAGCACCAATCTAGGCAGTGACTTCCTATTAATTAGTTTTGCAAACCTATTTTTTGAATTATTCAGTAAATTAGTATCACAGTTGGGTACAAGCACAACTGTTGCACAACTATTTTCATACTGAAAAGTTATCATGGAAAAAAAATATCTGTCTACTAATTTATCGATGAAAAACACTAATGAAAAAAAACCGCACTCCAAGAGGCTCCTAGTTTATGTCACATACCTTTTTTCTTCAAATAAATTTAATGGTGGACTGAACATACCTATATACCAGATAAAGACTTTGGATTTGCATAATGAAAATACATATAAAAATGAAAAAATACATGTGAGGACACTAAGATTTCCATTCAAGTTAATTAATGCATAGTCCCACAACATTTCTGAATCAAGTTTTGACCATAAAATAGCTCAAGTATTATTTGGTAAAAGAATTTCTTCTCTTTGGAGGATTTATGGCCTATCCATTAAAAATTACAATCATCTGATGGAATCAGAAGTGTTCTGCCTGGAGAGGAAACAGAACCTATGCCTTAGCACCTGCATGATTAATTTTTTTAGAAAACATCACTCAACTAAGAATAAACACACATTATATTTGTGAAAACGTGGTCTTTTAGTTTTTTATTTGGTCACATCAACATTTTGAACTCTGTTGGCAACAAAGCCTACAAGGGAAAATTGGTGCATGAACCAAAATACTCCAGGGTATTTTTTTGGTGAAGAAAAGACTTTATTAGCAGCTCCAAGCAGCACAAGGGATTGCCACCAGACATACTGAAAACCTTATATGACCTATGTCCTAAGCGAACAGCGCATGAATTATCTGTTTCTTTCTCTTAAACTACATGTCAATATAAAATTACTGTTTCAACAGTTTTTGGTAGAAGTAGTTGATGATTTAATGAAGATCTAAAGGTTAATTAAATTAGAGAAGAGGGGTTAGTATATAGTTGCTTATTTACAACATTTGTTGTCCCATTAAAGAAAAAATGTCTATACATTCTACAGTTCCAGAAGATGAATGACTCAGAAATTACATTGCACCAATAATTAGACAACAGAAACAGTAATATGTATGGAAAATTTGTAAACGTTTCCTTAGCTGAAAATGAAACCAAAGGAACTCCATGACAACCAGCTTCTGGCTTACTTTGCAGTGTTTCTGGGCAAGCAGCTTACTGTTTCAAAAATTTTATGTTAAGACGAGTTCATAGCTGCTTGTATAATTTCACTCGAAGAAATCAGGAACTACAGAGTCTAATTTACCTCTCACGTGAAGGAGAAAACAGAAGCAACTCTAAACAAGTCAATGGTGTTACTGCAACGTAATATCTATGTAAGCAGGAGACACTCAAATGTATTTTCATTTTAGTCATTTAGAACTTACACAATCAGCATACTTATGTATCGATTAGGATATCAATGTACAATAAATTATTCTAGACAGGAAAGAGACAGCAACTTAAAAACATTTAATTTAATTTCAAAGCTCACAAATTACACTGAGCTAATCAATCACAAATATTTGCATATTTAACTGCTTGTATAACCAGAAGAAAAAAGTACAAATGAACTCCCCATAATCTAACTCTCACAAAGCTGAAGCTGAGAACTATAATGATATGATTTCCAGCTTTTTCCCATGCATCTTACACAAAGATGGATCACAATCTAGAGAACCAGATTTAAGTATTCCACAATCACCCAAAAGCACATTCAATCCTTGCTTTCACAGAGCTGCTACAATGCATGAGAAAACACATATAGAGTTTTCTGGGATAAGGCTATAAACTATTCTCATGTATTTCCCAAAGGAAATTCAGTGTTTTCTACAGCTGAGTAAATTGGTTTTCAAATTATACAACTCATCCTGATATTGTGCTTCAGTATTACAGGTAAACAGCCCCATTCCAATAGCCTTGTGTTCTTTCTTTGTCCCCTGATGGAGATCATAGGGATGGGAAATGCTATATGGAGGGTTTTTTGGTTGGTTTTTGTTTTTAAGGTGGGAGGAACTAACCTCTGCTGAAGTAGGAATACTTTAAGATTCACAACATCTTGTACACAAGCCTGTCTTGAAGCTGACAATTGTGCAGGACAGAAAAATTAAATGTGTCTTTAAAATATTTAGGAGGACCATGAACAAATATAATTGCAAATATGGAAAGATAACTTTTTGTTCAAAAGAATAAACACAGTTTTTTGTCAAATAGCTGGACAGAGGTAACATATCTGCCTTGCACTTCGCACTAGAGAAGAAGGATGAACTGATTATAAGATATGCATGGATAAACTCTACAGGGAGAAGTGTTGCTATTTCTGTGCAAACAGTGAAGAGCCTTTATACCTGAAATGAAGGGCAGCCTGCACTCAGTTACTATTAACTGTCTTGAATGTCTCCATTCTGCACAACCTTTAGGCTAGGTCAGCTTTCCACTAGGCAGGCTGAAAAATGTCACAGCTATTCTGATATCAAATCTCAGAGTCAGTCTTTTATTGCCTGTCAACAGGGAAAGTCTACCCAATTTACAGTAAGCAAGAGAGTGTTCTCTCATACTTTTGAGATCAGAGTGGTTTCCTCTTTTCTCTCAGGGTGTTCCACTATCTCCTCTCTCCATGGAGCTGATCCATGCCTAAGCCTCCCACTCCTGCATTTGTCTGAAGTGAAACTATTAAAAGTATGCCATCTACAAATAGAGGTCACATCAGTGATTTCTATCTTCTCATTAGGAAGCCACAGTATCCTTTCAGTCCCTGAAACTCCCGCATGCCCTGTAACAATTGGTTCAGTCTTTAGGAAGCAATAGAGCAGGAAGAGACGAAGAACTGGATCCTGGGAAGTTTTCTTCTTTTCCTCACACCTTCACAAGGAGAAAAGAAAGGAGGCATTTTCAAGAGGCCTGAAGTGCTGCTGGGCTGGACAGAATCCATAGCCATTCATATCATTCAGGCGGAAAGTTTGGCACCCTTGAGAGGAAGCCTTAAACAATGTGAGGCTTAGCAGGAGCTGGTGCTGATAGCGGGAAGCTGTGCAGCCCTGACACGGGGCAGGAGAAGCTGGGGGAGCTCAGAGGGCAGGCAGCTGGCACAAGCCCCACCTCCCCCACAAGGCACACTTCTATATTTTCTGCAAAGGCAGACAAGTACTGGAAGACAACTGAAGAGGTGAAGCTGCTGGATGCTAACTACTTGAAAATACTGCCCTGTGGTCATTCCACAGCACCAATACATAAAGATTAAAGAATGCCATGTGTTCATTACTTTGAATAAACAAGTAAACAGACAGAAGAACATTTCAAAACAAGGATTCTCAACCGGAAAGTATCATGCTTTACTGGTAATAATACATGGTGTAAAAGTCATATGTACTGTTTCCCTAGAGGACCATGTCAGCTTTATCTGTACTATGCTTCAGAAACCAAGAGTATGATGGCAAGACACTCCAGTTGGGTTTAGATAACAGGGACTAGTTAGACCTGCTCCAAAGAACCGCAGGAGCAATAAATTCATCACTTGTGAAGGGATCTGCAGTATCCCTGGAGCAGTGTGAGGAGGACATGGGATCAAGTGAAGCGTGGAACAGTGCCAGTTTTTTGTCAATTGAGGATAAGCTGCAGACAAATTGAGAATCACTGTTAACCCATCCATTACCACCATCAGCAGCAGAACTAACATAGCGGGAGCTCTTAAAGGTTTTGTGAAAATTCTCCCTGGCAATAACAGGACATGCCTTTAACAACGCTGGCAAAATGCATTAAAGTCATCTCCTCACAATTACTCCCAGTCTGGTAAAGCTACATGAGAGAATTACTAAACATTCATGAGAAAGTCAAATAGGGAAATTTGGCACAGAAACACCTAAGGAAAAAAATACATAATAAAGCAGATCTTGGTTACATATGTTTCAAGACAAAATCCAACATCTACTTTATTTTTTAAAGATGTATGTAGTATCAGAAGTACATTCATTTGTAGAGGTCTTTCCATGAATAAACCCCATATATTAAGAATACTTTCCATAAGGAGACACTGAAAGCATGTTATCTACAAGGTGGCTATAAAAATACCCTCAATTATCTGGAAATCACCAGGATTCTTCTTTCAGCTGTTAGACAGCTCAAGGTAGAGCTTATTGCAAGCCTGAAGCCTTTGACATGAAATCTGTATTCCAGCATTGGGGAAAAAATTGAAAGAAACACTTGTAGAAACTGCTTTTTAATATGATATTGTGTTAACTGATTACATAAACCCTTCAAGTCAAGAAATGGTTTAGTCCCCCACATCATGATTAAACCATCTAGTAGAAGTTGTATTTATTTTGCTTGTAGGTACATTTCTCCTTTCCCCTCATTCTATGTGTGTGTCTTTATGGATGTTGTTACAGTAAGACATTTAATCAAGCCCTTTTGAAGTGGTAGAGTGGAAACAGCTGTTTCTGACAATGTGCCGATGACATGGGGCTTAAAGCTGTCATGAGCTCCAGACTGCAAGCAGCACTAATATGTGGTTGGGATGGTAGTGACTTGCAGGTCATGGCACCTCCTTGAGGAATGCTTCTAAGCCAATCAGCTCAAGGTGGTGGCTCAAAGTCTTAAGGCTTTGGTGAGCTCTCCTTCATTTAATACTCTTGAGGTCATACTTCAAAGTGCCCTTTCTTCTCAAGAGCCGTTGGCCATATGTGGGGGTTCTAGAGCAGATTTTTAAAGATTGGCTGCTTCAAGTTCTGACTTAAAAAATTAGAAATGCAGTTCTATTACACAAATGATGTCTTAAAAGTTGAATGAAAGCTGAAGCTTAAGTTAATATCTCACATTCTTGTAAAGAATGCCAATTTAAAGAGAGTTTCTGGATGACTGATTTTTCCACAACAAAGTAAGCTTAAAGCTCATATTTTAGAGCGCCTAACAACTTGCTAAAACAATTTCCAGGTTTGTGAACATTACAAGATGTGGGGCACCTCAAAACCATTTCTGAATATAGACTTTCCTCAGCAATACTCCCACTCAGAATAATTACTGAATAAATGTCTTGCTGTCCAAGAAACTTACACTTTCATTTCTTCATGCAACTGAGTTTGTTAAAATTAGACTAATGTGATTAACATACATCCAATCCAACATTGCTAGAACAAATACATGTGCTTCTTACCGAGAAGGCTCTACAATGATTGTGTTTTGATCATGGTAAACACACAATGCAGGCATGCATTTTTTTTTTTAAATTATGCGAAAAAGATCCAGGGGCTAGGGAGTAGGTTACCTATAGAGTTGAAGGAGGAAGAGTCCTGAAAGAAATTATTCATAGCAAATAAAAGCAGATTCCTTCTCCAAACTCCTTCCTTGATTTCTCTCTCCCCCTTGCCTCTCCAGGGGAAAGTCAACTCTGTGAAGCATATTTGGAAATAAATAGACATAACCTTGAGAATGCTTATTTCTTCTGTGAAGTTTAAGACAAATGAGTCCCTTCTCCACTGCAGCACAATATTCTACAGAAAGTACTGCTCTTCTGAAATTTGACTGGAAATTACTTTCACAGAGGGTAAATGCACACCTACTGCAAATAAGGCCAAACATGAAGATTATTAAGAGAACAGTTGGGTCTAAATTTGGAATAGTAATACTAGCCAGATTTGTGTTTCCTTTGCAACCAAGATGCATTTCAGCTGGTGCTGCTATTGTACCAAAATGTTTCAATTCTTTTACACTCTGCAGAATGAAGGTGTATCCAAAAGCAAAGATGTCATTCAAGTTATGAATATACATTCTAACACACCTGTGTTGTATTATTCAGTTGTTCCTTTACTGGGTATATGTATTATTTTTGCAAATACTGAAAATACCATTTATAATCTCCATGAAAAGCTTTATAACAATGAATAAAGTATTTTTCAGTCCTTCCAAAATCAGTTTAATGATCACACCCAATACTACAAAAATAAAATCTTTCTATGTTTTCTTAAAAGCAATGGCTTGTATGTTTCTGAGAAGTTACATTTCTCCTGTAACTGAATACTGTTTTTCTGTGGATGTTTTTAGCCTCCTTAATCACAGCTTTTATAAAATGGATTACTTGAATGAGAAAGTGACTCAGACGTGAAGGCATATTGGTTGCTCACAGTTGTGCCCCAGTCATGAGACACTGAAATAAAAGAAGGCTTGCCTAGGAGACAAATGCAAGAGTGGAGACTGCTGTCTGGAAAAAAACCACTGAAATAGCCAACTAAGTAGTTCTGAAAGTCATAACTCAGATGGCCATTGAAAGTGAGCTTGGGAGTAGAAAAGCTCCGCAGAGCACTTCCTTGATCCAATGGGCTTATTTGTTAGGGAGCAGGTGAGGAAGTTTTGTGTATGAAGTATGGCTTTATTCCAAAAGCAACCGATATGATTGAGAAACAGAAGAAAGGGATGCAAAAGAAAACCAAAGCAAGAATGCTGAGAACATGATTGTGTCATCAAAGCTCAATGAGCCTACAAATTCACTAACAATCAGTAGAAGATTGAATATGTATATTACTAACATCTCATTGCTGCTAAGGATGGTATTTTATAGTAGTGATTTTAGATATATTACACAATACGTAATATTGCTGATTTTTCATATTCATAAGACGGTGAGAGTATACACAGGCTATATCCAGACGAACAAATTAAACTGTGGGCATTTTCAAGCTATGAGGATGGTTCCTAAGCAGCTCTGGACTGGGCCACTGCAGTCTCTCAGATAGTACCTGGGCACACTTGGAGAAGCCGTTTGGATCAACACTAGTGAATAGTCCTGGGCACATATAATTTACCAGTACAGATGTAGCTATGAAGTACGCAGGATCTCACCAATTTGTATTCCCTACTCCTTTGGAAAGATCAGGAGCTTCTGTCTTACCATGTCTGCATTATATTGCTTACTACCTAGAAAACCTCCTCGAGTGGCTTCTTTTCCTCCCACTCTAAAACTACTATGGTAAATTTGAGAGCTAATAATAAGAAAAAAGGTTTGTATGACTACTTCTAGTTTTATTTTCATTCTTAAGAGATTGCCCTTGTACAGTCAGCAGACAGCTGATGCTGGCAGTGAAAACGGATACAACTTTCTCACTCCGCATCATTAAAATATTTCTAAAATTTCATGAACCATATGCATACTATGCTTAGCTAGAAAGTTAAACTTTATCATCTTGAACATAAAAGTGAACTTAAAGAAAGCTGAACAGCAGTACCTATTAGATTTTAACTTCAATTAATCAAAGTTAGAAGAAAGTTGCTATGATAAACTATGATAAACTTACCCCACAAAAAGGATACTTTGGTCTTAACATGTAAATCTTGTCAGCAATACCTAGAAATACCTAACTTGGATAGTACCACTGCCATGAGCTAGAAGTCCTCAGTTATTTCCAAAGCTGAGAAACCTCACACATATAATCCTATAAACCACATATATGGTTATATAACAATAAACATGTTTCTCAGAAACATTTTGAGAGTACAATAAACCACAGAAAAGAGAAGAGGAACTGTACCAACTTAGAGGCAGCTGAAGGAATTATTTCAACATTAAGGTATCCACTCAGGGGAAAGAAAAAAAAAAAACCACCAACCAAAAATTCTTGCATCTGCAAGTGTAATGAATCACAAAGTCTAAATTGTTATCTCACAAAGTATGAATTAAAGAATTATAGCCTTTGGAGAAGTTTTTTTAAGAGATGGTGTGAAAGTGTAAAATTTCATATAAATAAGTTATTTGCGGTTGTTTGGATTATATTTTGTTGGCTTATTTTGAATTTTAGCTGTTGTTGCTTTTGATTCTTAGGTCTGAAAACTCATTTAAGTCTGTATTTTTAAATTTTTTTCACTCTGTTTTTTCCTTTTTTTATTTACTGAAATTGCTAACTTGTATTCTCAAGTTTGGCACATAGAATTCTGTGGTAGGAATGTGGTTTAGATTTGATTTATTGCATAGACAAAGCATTAGTTGTTTAAAATAAACCCTGTCCCATTTATAGTCATGTGTGGTTTATTTCCCCAAGTTCTGAATGTAATTGAATAGAAATATAACATTGAGTAAAAAATGGTAAAACGAAAATATTTCATTTCTTTAGTTCCTGATGCAATACAATTGGAAATGAGCTGCACTTTTTAAAAAGGGTCGGTCACGTACTCCTACATATTTCTACTTCAAGGAATAAGCATTTCTTTGCCAATATACAACCTCAGAGGTAAATAACTCTGAGGTAAAATCATCTTTAAGTTTGCTGAACAACAACGTTTGCCAGAAGTTCATGACTGAGGAAAAGGCATAAATGTATTATTTTAAATACCTTAAACAGTGGATCACAGAATAGCCTTTCATTCTCTTTTACTAGTGAAAATAGATGGAATTAAGAGAGCTTTCCAAGTTTAACACACTTAAAGATAGATAAATAAATCTAAATCTAGAAATCTTTTCCAAGTATGTTAGCCAAGTAAGACTTGTTGCTAGAACACTTCACTGAGGTAACTTGGAAGTATAGTGATTGATCTGACAAGTGAAGAGCTTTACCTGACTATCCAATAATTAACCATTAAAAGAACATATATAATACAGGCTGAGAGATCAAATTCTCCAGCAAGAAGTTTCTCCTCGACACAAAGGGTTCAGCACGTTCATCAACTTAAGCAATGGATATCATTAAGACGGTACTTACATTAGGTCTTAATCCTGCTGCCATTTCATAATACTTCTCAGCTTCTTCATTGAGACTGGCTTGTCTATCAGGGCAGAAAAAAACAATATAGTTACACCTCATTTTCCCTGGGTTTAAAATTAAACCATACCTAAAGAAGCATAGCTAAAGCTAAAATACTGCAACTACTCCCCACTGTTTATTAGCCTAACAAATACACAAAGCATGTATATCTAAATGAATTTTTTCATAGTTCAGAATATTCATTATCACAAAACCTCTTTGCCTACCTTATTTTCTTTTTAGTTCTGAAATGAGATTAGTACACACTGGAGAGAAACGCAGAAGGCCAAACACTCATGTGAGGCAAAAACAGAGAAGCGCCAGAGGAAAATCTGTCCTTTGTAATTAGTCATCCTTTAACAATAAATTACGCACGATCAGCTCACCTATTTTTTTTTTCCTTACTAATATAGATGGCATCTACATTCTCCTAGTAGTTCCATTTTTATTTCTTCTTCTGAGTTTTCAGTTTAATGCCTTCAAATGAAAATGCAGTATGTTGACAAAGACCCAAACACATTTTTGTCTCAACAGGCCCTTTTTATCTCTCCTTTTCTTCTTTTGTCTTCACCTTCATAATTTCCCTCCAATTATTAATTTTTGGCTAGTGGCCCAATGAATATCAGTTGATCACATACGTGTCATGATAAAGATGGTCAATATGTAAGAACAATCAAGCAGGATAATCAGGCAGGTTACATATTTTCTGCTTAAAGTTATTTGCTTTTTTGTCTATGAAGAGTTAGGTCTCTCCTAAAAAGAGTTAAACCAGGAGATCTTCAGAATATTTGTGTGTTATGTAATTACAGATGCATTTCTGTGATACAAACTGGAAAAATTATAAAACAAGAATAACACTGAGTAGGGTTGGTTGTCTTTTTTTTCTTCTTCTTTTTCTTCTCCTTCCAAGAAGAGTTGCTAGTTCAAAGAGTATCAATCAACTGAGCACTTATATCTGGAGATTTTACTCTGTTCATTATATGAGATTTTACATGCTTTGTTATTCAGTGATCAAATTGTGTTCTAATGTTATGTTTCTATCCACACAGATTTTAAACATTAGTCACATAATACATGATAGGCAACTAATCCTGATCAACACATTTTGACAGTTATTGGTCTTGGGAGGAGAAAGGGAGGAAGGATAATCCCTTTGAAGTTTCCCACATAATTCACATGAAAGCTGAAACCACTTCCTCACTAAAAATTTGCCAAGTAGAACCTGGTTTATACCTGTTAACTGTTTTAAATTACTTTGCACATGTATCATCAACACAGTGGTTGCAGTGGTTAGAAACAATTGAATGTTTAAAAATATTCATTTAACGTGCTTCTGAATCACTCCTGCTGGGCATTAGTAGCACTTGAAACAACTGGAAAAAACACGATCTCATGCTTCTGAATTTCAGGATTTACCACAAGTCACATAAAATGAAACATATCACAGACTCTTTTGTTTATATTTGCACAGAACTGTCAGGAAACAAAGCATTTCTGAACGTGGTGAAATTCTGCATGATAAACAAGGTGCCTTACCCAGGAGGCAGATACTGACAGTACGTTTCACCTCCAGAAAGCGTTGCTGGCATGTGAACATGGAACAAATTACAATCCTGTCCCCTTTTAGCCCAGTGGAAATACATGGCTTGCTTTCCTCCCACATGTACATCTTGAAACATGGATCATTAATTCCTAAGTTAAAATCAGTTTGAATTTATAGTTCTCCATTAGAAACGGTTTATAGAAATGAACGCACACCACACTAATCTGGTCAGGAAAATGCCAGTTCCATTTCTGGGGCATTCAGCAAGTTCCTTTAGTTAAGATACAGCAGAATTCTGGTTCCCCTTTTCACTGCAAATCTAAACTAGAAATTCATTATGTTAAGCCCTGGAATGGCTTTCCCTTGAGAAAAATAAAAGGCACAGAGGTAGGAAATTGCAGTAACCCTATGCCACTGAGCAGTAAAGGGCTCTGGATCAATGTCAAACAATGGAAGGACACAACTAAAGGAAATATAATTCACATTAGAGTAAAACATTAGATAAAATCTTGATAATAAAACAAAAAGAAAGGAATGGAGACAAAGAGAAGTTTGGAAGAGTGTCCTTTTCATAGTTAGTGAGATATATTTCAACCACTATCCTAAATCTTTTCATGAGAACTGACCTTGAAAACTCATCTGATTTCCCCCATTAACGCTTAGCGTTCGATCTTATTTTAAGGGACAAAAATGTCTCCTTTTTATTCTCTCATATCTCTTAACTTGAGCCTCCAGACCTACCAGTTCCCCATATTTGGTTCCAGCTGACTGCCAGTGACAACTCATAAATGCGCTTGACAACACATTGCTCTTAGGTTCTCCTAACACCCGATTATATTCAGCTTGCATTCATTCTGAATCTTTATGGTCATCACCGGAATAAATATTGCTTTAAGAGACAAACAACATCAAAGCTGACTGGTTTAGATACATAAACATGTGAGTGGGAAAGGGTTATTTTTAACCTGCCTATTGCTTGGCATGAGGCTTCAGACTTTTGGAGGGATATCTTAAAGTTAAATCATGGATGTCAGGCAGCTAAAAAGTTTTCTTCAAAGAGATTCCTATTTCAAAATGCTGAAGGTTGATACTTGCAATTCTTAATAGACCTTTTAGTGTCACAACAAAATCATAATCAGATTCCATACATTTAACCCTTCATCAATATGTGTTGTTTTACAACAGTTACAAAATCTACACAGACTATACGCTTAGCCATAAACATATATATTTAAGCACATGGACAGTAACTAAGGAATGAATTAAATCTGTTTAGGCAATAACGTAGAGTGAACTTGTGCCTATGAGACTGCACTAGCAAATACACTCCATATTCCAGCAGTCAGTGTACTTTGGAGAGCCAAAGTACTCTCACAGAAATTCACTGCAAAATGAAGATCATGTCATCTAGTACTGCTTTAATTCAGACTTTTGTTTTCAAATAGCCAATAAATATGCTATAACTTCATGTTATATGCATGTTTCCCAGAACAACCCACCGTCTTACAGAAGTGCGAAAAAACCAATTATTCCTACAAAACAGGCTTTTAAACAAAACTCTTCATCCTATGATTGTTTTCATTTGGACATAACATACAGCTCTTTCCCTGTTTCTAATTAGTTTGGCAGTGTCACTACACTGCCTTTCCTCATTCTCAAAGTAATTGTCCCCTAGATCACAGGAAACCCATCTCATGGCAGCTCACCTCAGTATACAACTACAAAGTAAAACTTAGCACTGTTAATACATGACTCAGTCACTGAAGCTACAGCCTCCATAAGGCATCACAAATATATGCTTTGCTATATTAAATTGTATCTAGCTTTGCCAAAAGGCTCAAACTGAGGCTATAAGCAAGAGCATAGCAAATACTACGAAAGTAAAACACATGACCAGTTACTGTTTTAAGAACCACCACTCAAACAACTACATGACCCTTGAATGAAAATGTCTGGAAAATAAATTTGTTGAGAAAACAATTTTTACAGGCAAGTACTATGAAAGTTAAAAGTTACCAGACTGTTACAAAGAAATTAATTACATTCATCCCACATCTCACCCCTAATACAGGTGACTTGATTCATCTGGCATTGCATTATCAGGATCCTACAGAAGTCATCTAGGCAAAAAAATAATAACTAGGTTTGAGTAATTAGGAACAGGAAGATCTATCAATAATGCAAACCCATTTCACTTCTTGACTTCAGCTTCAGTTTTAGTCACAAAGACAGGAAGCAAACAGTGCTGGAATACCTGACAGAAGGAGCAGAATGCTTGTGATTACTAAACTGATAGATGACCTATAAATACAGCTATTGCATTTGGACACAGTTAACAATACTGTTGCAAATTTAAGAGAAAAAAGTTAACCCACAGCATTCCAGTCTATGCCTTTTTTTAATTGTCAAAACTTGTTACTTTTTATTTAGGTTGCATTTTAATTTAAACATTCTCAGAAAGTAAAGGGATTATAAAAAAAGGAAAATATTTTACCACTATAGTAGAAAAAAATAAATTGAACTTGGAGGGTATGTTGTGACTGTTTTCTATCCAAAGCAGTAGTAACCCGAATTTGAAAGAATTTGTCTGCAATTCTGAAGAAATGTCTACATGTTTCTGAATGCTGTGACACCCCTTTGGCTAATGGTGGAAACAGGAGTATGACAGGAGAGAAAGATGATTCCTTTCTAATTCAAAAGTACATCATTGGGTAGAATATTTGGTCTGAAAAAGTATATTAGAATTTACACAAAAATCTAAGTTCCTGTTATTAACTCCTAGTAATTTTGAACACCTTGCATCATCCACATTAACATAAATTTCTCTCTTAATCTACAACAGAGATTTAAAATTTAACCCTTGTCTCTCACAACAGCCAATTCACTTCCATGCCCTGTGAACTTTTATAATATATTTTCTACTTCACAGCTGTGCAGTCCATTCAACATTCTTACTCATCAGTCACTTTTTATAGCTCTCTACTGTAGCTAAAGAGCAGTTGATCACCTACTTGAAACTACTATATTTAATAATTTCAGCCTTACATTTATGACTGTCTTTAGCATCCACAGTTTCTAGCCGTGTTGCTCTATGCCAGTGTGATTACGCCCTTCTTCCTCCTTTCTATCTTGGTATCTGCTTTCCTCTTGGAATTACCTCATCTCTCCATCACTCTAAATATCCTGAAAATCAGCTTCTCCTGATGTCCCACAGACTCATGATGGATTTATAGCAGCTCTGTCCTTCTTTTTTGGAAGGACAAGACCTTCCAAAAAGTCTCCATTCCCAACCAGATCAAGTAGGGTAACTATGGCTGATGTACAGGACAGCAGCATAGCTCTTACTCTCATAATGAAAAAATACTCATATCCTGATATAAAGACATATGCCTTCAAGACCTAGGATGCTACATTCAGTGCTTACAGAGAAAGTAAGAGATTTTAATAAACTATTCAGAGAATCATAGAATGGGTTGGGACCTTAAAGATCATCTAGTTCCAACCCCCTGCCATGGGCAGGGACACCCTCCACTAGACCAGGTTGCTCAAAGCCTCATCCAGCCTGGCCTTGAACAATTCCAGGGATGGGGCATCCACAGCTTCTCTGGGCAACCTGTTCCAGTGCTTCACCACCCTCTCGGTGAAGAATTTCTTCCTGATGTCCAATCTAAATCTCCCCGTTTTCAATTTAAACCTGTCACACCTTGTTCTGCCACTACAGGCCCTTGTAAAAACTTCCCTCCAGGTACTGGAAGGTGCAATAAGGTCTCCCCAGAGCCTTCTCTTCTCCAGGCTGAACAAGCCCAACTCTCTCAGCCTGTCCCCATAGCAGAGGTGCTCCAGCCCTCTGAGCATCTTTGTGGCCTCCTCTGGACTCGCTCCAACTGGTCTATATCCTTCTCACATTGGGGGCCCCAGAGCTCAACACAGCAGTCCATGTGGGGTCTCACGAGAGCAGAGGGGGAGAATCCCCTCCCTTGACCTACTGTCCACGCTTCTCTGGATACAACCCAGGATATGGTTGGCTTTCTGGGCTTCCAGTGCACACTGCTGGCTCATGTTCAGCTTTTCATCCACCGTTACCCCCAAGTCCTTCTCCTCAGGGCTGTTCTTGATCCGTTCACCGCCCAGTCTGTACTTGTGCTTCTGAGTTCCCCGACTCATGTGCAGGACCTTGCACTTGGTCTTGTTGAACTCCATGAGGTTGGCACAGGCCCATCTCTCCCACCTGTCAAGGTCCCTCTGGATGGCATCCCCTTTCCTCCAGCATGTGAACAGCATAACACAACTTGGTGTTGTCAGCAAACTTGCTGAGGGTGCACTCAATCCCACTGTCCATGTGGCCAGCAAAGTTGTTAAACAGCACTGGTCCCAGTAAAAACCTCTTAGTACCGCCGCTCATCATTGTTCTCCATTTGGATATCGAGCCCTTGGCTGTAACTGTTTGAGTGCGACTATCCAGACAATTCCTTATCCACCAAGTGATCCACCAATCAAATCTCAGATTTAGAGACAAGGATGTTGTGTGGGACAGTGTCAAATGCTTTGCACAAGTCCAGGTGTTCCCAAAATAGTATTGATCTATGCCATCACATATTAAAATACCCACAAAAAACCCCACATCATTCCACAAAACACTCACTGAAATCAGGAATCTGACATGCAGTATATCCTTCTGGATTCAGCTTTCATGCCTCACTTGCTATGTTTCTGTCTGTGAATCCATTTCATTCATCTAAATGTTTCAAATTACTGAATTCTATCTCGAGAGATATGATTCAGAAAATAATCAGGAGGAAGGGAAGGATCATTAAAATAGCTCATACACCTGTGGTAGATCAAACCACTGTTTACCAGTTAATCATTTGTCTTGGTTTCCTTTCTAATCTACAAGCGGTGAGAGTTATTTCTCAAAGGGCATTTTGCAGCTTGTTTCAAAATCCAGGTATAAACCCCTTCATTTTGAAACACAGGCCACTTGGCTGAAGTTGATTCTACTTTAACACTATTTTCTTTTTCTTTCATTTTGTATTCTAAATGTTAATAGTATAAACAGCCAAGTGAGATATCTTCATAAGAGAAATTATCTCAATATCTGTTCCGTGCTAATGAAGTATATTTTTTATTTCCTTTTTCATGCATTTTCTAAGCATAAATCTAATCTAAATGAAATCAAGAATCCTCAGAGCTGTTAAGCGGACAATAGACAATAATTAGATAGTTATCCTCGAAATAAGCATGGAGGATACCTATTACAGTAATGTGAGTTTAATGATAATGTTCAAGCAGAAGCTTAATGCTACTGAATATCCAGGTTTAACAGCTTTAAAAGCAAAAAAAAAAAAAAAAGTAGTCTAAAATTTTATTCTATTCAGATAGGAGAACAGAATTAAATACAAGAACACATTTTAAATCACAGATTCTGATAATATCATAAAGTGCTCCTATGAGTCTCAAAGTCATCATTAGCTTGGGAATATTTAGATTTCTAATTATCACAGTGTTTCTTATTGATATTAATATAAGATGTGATCTTTTCAGTATTCTCTAGCTACATCCAGATCAGGAATAAAGTTTATTATTTGCATTTGCTACGCATTCTACATTTTTAAAATTCAGGTGAAAGGAAATCCTACAGAGGATTCTTCACAAATGAAATGCCTGTTCTTACATGCAAGCAAAAAGGATTACCTGATTGTGAAAAGCGGATGTAAATGCACTAACCTGAGCATATGGGCTGCATTGAAAACAACATCAAATTCTGTATGATCAAGTTCAGCTGCTTTTTTTGCCATCTCTGCTGCTTCTATCAGGCGGGATTCTTCTAGGAGGAACTGACCTAAAATGGAGTGCATGAATGTGAGCCCACAGAAAGCAACTGATGCATAATACTTCAGACAATATAGTTAGGAAAAGGAATTAGAAGAAAAACAAACAAATAAAACCACACACAAAAGCAAAAAATTAGATATCTCAGATTAAATGTTTAAGTCATTTGTTGATCTCCTCTGTATTTCAACATCTTTAAAATTTAGTAAACTGAAAAAAAATTGCAATAAATATGACAGGTAATAACTAACTTCAATATCTTTAGATCATGTTTACGAATAGTGAGAATGATACAGTTAAACTCAGCCATCAAGAAAAAATACTCCCAATCCCAGAGAAGCTTGCCTTTAAGAATTTGCCCTACTGCCTATACTGATCTTCACTTCCTCAAACCAAACAAAAACAAAATAAACAAGCATCTATAATTGAAATATATTCCCATTTTAAAAGCATATCTCAAACTCACATGAAAATATACACAAATATATTTAGATATATACAAACATATTTCTTCAGCTTTAGAGTTATGAATTATAAGTTATTTTATATATGTATACCTTGATGAACCTTTTATCATGTATTTCAGTAACATTAAGAGAATCTTAATAGGCAGCATTTTTACAAGTTTCCTACATGATTCTTACATTTCACATGAAAAAATACAAGATGGCCAAAATCAAATGACTGAATTTTTACAAATTGAATTATCATAATCATGAAACCAAGTTAAAACTGAAAAGAATGAAAAATTTAGCATCAACCAAACCTTAACTGAACTACAGCAGTTCCAAAATAAATCATAATAACTAGTAGAACTCTATAAAAATGAGTTTTCCTTTGAAGAAGAGGAAAAAAGCCATGCTTTGGAAGGTACTCAGATTGCCTAATTTCTGTTCCTTTTAATGATTTTTTCACACTTAATTTGTAAACTGTGTTATTTTTGGAGCAAGGACTTTTCAAAGGGTTTCAGCTGTCTAGACTCTGTGTCTACATAATACTACTTTGAAAAGTTATTTTAATGTATGACAATTATACATTCCAAAATCCTATCCCTCCATTTTTATCTTACTTTGTAAAGATCACTCAACCAAAAGTACACCAAACCATCACTGGCCACAAACCTCTTCAGGAACAAGGAATTTCCTCTCATGGCGAGGGTTTTTCTCTTGCCTGCTTTCCTCATATGTTCCCTGTAACTTACATGCTTGCTATATGCACATGCAGAAAATCCACTTAATCAGAGTTAGCAAGGTCTGTAGGGGCACAGTGAATCCATTGACGCTTTGGTACAATGAACAGGCTTCCAGAAGGAATTATCTCAATACAAAAAGTGATGAAAGCCAGCTTTTCCAGCTTTTTCCTTCCTCTGTGGATACATTTCAACTTAATAATAGATGGAAGATTACGTATTCAGACATTCACCTATATCTTAGTTATTCAGATCTGCAAAAAGTCTTGTGAAGAAAACATTCAGGTGCCTTTCTGCATTCATAGCATAAGGTTTGCTTGCTTTAGTTACATCTACGCTCTAGTATGTAGCATCCTTTCACATGTTACGATGTTTTGTGACCAATGTTTCCAGAAACACATCATTTCTAAAAACAAATTCTCACATGGAACAGTAAGTAAGTAAATAAAGAAATATAGAGAGAAACATAAAAAGAAAACATATGAGAACAGTTTGGATCACAAGTAAATAATTTGTATTCAGAATTAGAAACCATTTCTTGACCCATTAATAGATGTCCCTTCTGAACATGAAAAAAAAAAAAAAGGTGACGAAAGCTAAGAAGTTTGTTCTTTTTTTTTTTTTTTTTGGTTACCACATCAGGGTATACCCTAAGTATAGTAGGATAAACTCAGTCAGGTATGAGTCTGAAAATTCTCAGACAAGCAAATCTACCAATAGGCAATTAATACCTCTTGATTTGGGCTGAATTCCTATTTTCTTTAAAGAGCAATCTTTTAAACAAACTTCCAACAAATGAACTAAAACAGTATACCTAATCTTTAAGTCCATGTGAAAGCAAAACATCCTGAAACTGTTAACATTAAGGTTCTTTTGTTAATGAAAGCACTGGATTAGCAGAACACACTATTGATACATCCAGACAGAGAGAAGAAAGAGGACATAACCTTTTAGAATTCAAGACACAGTGAACATTCAAGATCACTCTCAAAAAAATTATATACTTAATTTAGGAAAAATATTTTGCAGTTTAGAATTCAAAAATAATGTCAACTGTTCATTAAGCTCATTAGTTCCATAAGGAGAAAATATCTCTCATCGAATTACTACCAATTACTCGAGGGGTTTTAGAGACAGATCTTTAGAAACATACTTTCAGTTTTCTGTACGAAATATTTAACACTGAAGCTCACCAAAGATGTTATCTTATGTATACTTGTAACTACCCCAATGTAATAAAATGTAACTGATACAGTCTGCTTCATGTAACATAATCATCAGATTTCTTGACTTCAGATTCATTTTGTTAAATATTAAAATACTTGCACTTCATCCATGTAATTTCTAAAATTACAATGTTATTGGAAACAATTTCAAACCAATACTAATAGTTTACTAATGCTCTTATGCATCAGACTAGGTTAATCTATAGCTGTTTAAGAGATCTGTAAGACTGAAGATATGAAATTTGTACATGCTTTATATTTCCACAAGAAGTCTAACTTAGAATAGGACAACATTATATATACTTGCTGAAAAGCAAGTGCACTGCTACATGCTCTAGTTAAAAGCTTGTTTTGATTAATTGCTTTTCTAGGACTTTGACTGCATACGTTCCATTAGTCTACATGGACACATCAAAAACGTCAGCAACAACTCTAAACTAATGTTTTAAATTGTTAAAACCAGAATTTGATCTCCAGTTACTGCTAGGTCTCTAAAAAGTGTATCTATAATAGGATTATTATTTCATATAACATATTAAAGGATTATCTTTATTACAGGATTACCAAAGTTAACTAAAACCAATTTTAAATAATACATGACACCAGCCAAGTACAAGTAAAACTTTCAGTTATCCAGAAAAGAAAATTCCAGGTCTGTGCATTACCATAAACAAGTCTCTCCCCTATATTAGAGGTGATAGTAACAGCGGCAATAATTCATGCGATGTGGATGATACAGATGATACATAGCACCCTCCTGAAACTGACTGTAGCATCCTTTACACCCAAATCCTTGCAGAATACTGACTGCAAACAAGAGAGGGGAACACCCTGTAACCTTACTCCTTGCCTGAGCAAAGGTGATGTAATCAGAGGCTGCTGATTCAGCATTTCCTTAATTGGATGGGCTATAAACATAACAAACTCTAACCTTCTCAATCTAGTGGAAAAGACAACATCTGAGTGCACAGGTGTGTGGTGAGTTGTCCTCTGCCAGCATCCATGCACTCATGTAGCTGCTCACTCCTCCCCATCCCAGCAGGGTCAAGGGAGGAAATAGGAAGAACAAAAGCAGGAAAACTTGTGGGTCAAGATAAAGGCAGCTTAATAGATGAATCAAAGAAGAAGAAAGAAAAAAAAAAAGCCCAAGAAATCCAACAAAGTGCAAGAAATTGCTCACCACTTCTCAGACATAGACTGATGCCCAGCCAGTGTCCAAAGACCATCTAAGAAGGCAAAACCACTCTTATTCCCCTACCACAGTTTTTACTGATGGGTATGATGTTAAACTCTGGCATATCCCTTTTACCAGCTCAGGTCAGCTGTCCAAGCTGCGGCCCCTCCCAGGCACCTACCATCCCCAGCCTACTTGCTGAGGGGGCAGAGTAGGAAAAGAAAGCCTTGAGATTGTTCAAGCACTGTTTAGTAACTACCAACATACTGGTGTGTTATCAAGACTGTTTCAGCCACATACCCAAAACACAGCATCATCCAGTCTGCTACAAAGTTAACTCTATCCCAGCCAGATCCAGTACAAGGTGGAAACTTTCAGATGAGAATTGGTTTTCCAAGTCCTCCTGAAAGGCAGACTAATTTTACTCACGCATCTAAATTTAATGTAAAGCACCTAAGTAGAGATATCCCATTTTGAAAACATTAGTCACCATTCCTTTTAATATGATACACTAAATTCATGCAAGAATGAAGTGGATTGGCAGTTCACTGCACTTTCTTCATTAAAAAGCAGACTTCTGGACTTTTCCTGTCAAAGCCATAAAGATGTGTGTTCCCAAGAGAAGAGCACTAGCAGGGCAGAATACTGGCGAGGTGATGAAGGTAGATCGGAAGGTCTGATCCACAAGGCCCTCAATCCAGTAACCACTTGTGTGGGTCTAAATTTACATGAAGGATTTTCTCTTCTGACAGGTAGCTGGCAAACAGTGTGATTTATGAGACACTGCCCAATATCACATACAGAGCTTTCTTATTACAGGTGTCACAACTTTGACTCTTGCCAACAACATAAATTATGGTAGCTTGATTGTTTTTTGGAATCAGAACCAGCTTTTGACACAACAGCTTTCTAGAAGCTCTGAATCCCAGATTTTCCTTCTTCAAGGAAAGCGTATTTCTCATTACATTTCTAGGGGAGTGAGATAGTCCAAGTTCAGGTGTGATCATCAACAACATCGTTCATTGCCTGGAACAACGTTACTTTTATAAACAGATGTTTCCAGCTTTCTTGCTAGACAGCACAGAGGTAAGTGTAAATGTGTAGCCAAGAGTTCTTAAAGACCTTTGACAGCAGAGAAGTGATTCAAGACCTCACTGCCCTCTTAAGTAATTTTTCCCCTAAACTGAGATATCTAACCACCAGAAAGAGCATAAAAGATGAAGAATTCTGTGCCTACAGCCTTGTTCAAACTTACTTCTTGTGTTTTGGAGTCTATATTTAACAAAAAATAAATATTAAGAAAATATATGCAATCTACTAAAAAATAAAGATATTGATATAATTTAAACAACAAAAAATTTCCAGTTCCTAGGAGTTGAAAAAAAACCCAAATTATATTCATCTTCTGTCAAAAATTTTAACAAATATTTATTCACACAGATAAAGCATACAGCTCTCAATTGTCTCTCTAAAATGATCATGAGCATTTATAAAGCATTTTGTTAAGAGATGCGCCAACACCAGTTTAAAAGCCATACATCTGTGTTGGTAGTTCTGCTGCTTTATTGTAATATGAAAGGTATTAATTGGTTGGGATATGCCTGCGTGTAATGATCTTTTATGTTTGGAGCACAAAAGCATCAGTGCCTTCCTCTAGAATGGGCTCAACTATTCCCTACAGGCACTATGAGCTTTTATTTTACTAGATGAAAGTGCAATTGCACCAATCTTTCTTTAATTGAAATGTTTGCTCTCTTTTGCTTGCTGGCAAACATTCAAAGGCACTTTGTACTAGAACAGAGTAGGTCTCTGAAACAGCTCATCTTGCTACTGCTGCTTTTAAAAAGAATCACTTTGAATGTTTTCAGAATGCTGTTGGTTCTGCACTTACTTACTTACACGTGTGTCCCAACATCTTTAGTACTCCAAGCAAAATCAAGTAAACTACCTTCTTGGGAAAAATAAGAGGGAAAAAACCTTCTAATCCCACCATAATAGGGAATAGTTAGGTTTTGCTGGTTTAAATATACATTTATGACCAAGTCTTCTGCATCTTATCCTCTTCAAAAGAATTTTGTCCTTCCATGGCAGCAACATAAACAACTATATTAACATGAAAGGCAGATATGTTAGGACCATAGACTCAACTGTCAAATCAGTTTGTAATAAACTTCAGTATAAGTTCTTTTGGCACATTCAACATCAAGGATTTGAGGATGAGTATTTATTGGTATTTTTGAAACATTTCAAGTTTCAATAGATACCAAAATAGGGACTGGATTCTGGCTGACCCAATGCATTGTGTCTGTCTCTGAAGCACACAGCAAGGCTACAAGATCATGTCTTGACAACTGAACTACATTCTCACACTGGCACGAGCAGAATCACCACTGAAACCACCATCAACTTCAACTCTGCTGTGGCAATGCAGAGCAAAAGAGCAGATGCAACCACAGATTTCTGAACAGAAAATTTCAACGCATTCTGTGGGAGAAATGAGGAGAGACCTTGTCTCTGAGTTGATTTCCAAAGCTTTTCAGGTGATGAATCAATGTCGCAAGATGTCAAGTCAACAGACATGACGTAATATAACTGTTTCCTTTAAGAGTTTCAAAACAGATTCATTGGCTGTGAATGAGCAGTTACCAGAGCAAGGGAATGTTTGCTTAAAGATCCAGCTTTCCAGGCCTGTTTAGACAATTTCTTGCTGAATGTGTAGGATGTGACAGGGGAAGCAAAGAGAACTTACATCAGGATCACCCAGAAGGTAGCAGAATTCCAGTTTGTTTTGCTGCTCTTGGTATCCCATTTCATCTTTACCTAAAGCTATTTGCTGGCTTTCTTGCTTTAAGGGCTTTTGTGGAGTTTATCCCCTCAGTTGGTTCCTATGGAGATTATTCTATGAAAATAAAATATATACATAAAGACTACACAACCAAGTGGGTGCTGCAATATCAATATATGCACTGGCTTGGGAAAATCTTTTTATTAGCCTTTTCCTTTGTCTGAAAAAAGTATGTGTTTCTGTTGTGCTAAATATACCATTGGATGTCATCCAGAGCACAATGAGAGATAAGAGAGAAAAAATTAAATTGCAAGCCTTTGGGACTTGATGACTGAACTTGTGACCACATCTGGATCACTGGAAGCTCTCACTAAAACCAAAGATTAATGATGAAAAGATATAATAGAGAGGACCACATGTTTTACAAATACTAAGGAAGATTCTGGACCCTATGTCATTCCCCAGACACCTGGTGATGTATAAGGTTTGGAAAAGTGAAATTTGGATGGGAAAGGACTACCCAGTTGCATTTTTATAGGAGCTCCATTCTATCTCTTAAAAATCCTCATGAGATGGTATTCATAGGTCAAAACATATGATCCTTTCCAAAGAAGTTTCCAGGGTTGTTTGTGCCACAGGCTTTTCCAGTTCCTGCAGAAACCCCAGATTTTTGCAACATCAAAGAAGCCTAAAGCCCCAATTCTAGCCCTGCCTCTGATCTGCAATTTCTATACCACATCTCTCAAACTGTATATTGTGCTGAGGAAGCAGAGTCAGCCATGTATTTGGGATGTCAAAATGATTAGATTTAAGGATAAACTCCAGGGAAGAGACAGAAACATGGAAATTCCAGAGTGTTTAGGGTCAGTGACCTAGCTTGTTTGGAAATACTCCACTGCATTCCATTTAAGTGATTGGTTCTAAAGGGAGTTTGAAATAAATAGTAATTATAGTGTTTTGTAATGATCTTTTAATGTTGTGTGATAGCAACAGCCGAGAGTGTAACAAAAAGGACATGACAATTTATGTACATATGCCTTTGTACACTCATTCACAGCTGTCAAGAAAAACATGAACAAGACTTCAAATTGGTATATTCTTCTGAATAGTTCAGTTTCTGGTATATTCTTGTTTGGTTTCAGTTTGGAAGTAAGAAATACTGTCTGTGTTAAGAGTAGCTGAAGATTTTCTTAAATCAAAGTTACAGAGGAGTTCTGGGAACAGAAAGGTCAGAAGTTTAGTGAAGTCTTTCTGTGAGTCTGTTACCTCTCTTTCTGTTTTCATTCTAGGAATCCTGTCTTCCTGGAATTACATTCATTGATATTGTAGGAGGAAACATAAACTATAGTCCAAAGTCAGGATATTAATTTGATGACACTGTATGCTCAAGACAGAGAGACCCTTCCTCTAAAGAGCACATACTTCTCTGAACATGTGTTATTTGAGTATCAGGACCTTGTTTTATAATTTCCATACAAAATCATCATATATTTAATGTTAGTATTTCCAATATTTAAAATGACAAAACCCCCTTTCATTTGCTGAAAGGTTGATCAGGGCATATTGGGAAGGCTGGCAAAGTGACCTAGTGGTGGACATATTATATCTGGTTGGCTTTCACCCCATCTCATCAAGGAATTTAACTTCTCAGTACAGGATCACCATGTAGCATCTGGTGTTCCCAATGAAGCAAATCCATGCATTCTGTTTATTTGTCATTTGGCATATACTTCATTCAGCTAACCTGTCACAAATGGACAGTTCATTCACTGAAATTATGGATTGTGATATCAGTTTTATCCATTTCACTGACAAAGATAAAAAATGGCCTTCTTATGGACTAGGGTGACATTTTCTCCACAGGCATAAAACTCTCTTGAAGGGATGAGTAAGACTCCATTACTAGGTCATGGTCAATATTCCTCTTTTGTATCGATAAAAATTTGACATTTTATTTTTCAATATTACACTGTTTTCTTCATAAGATCTTTTTCTTAAATATATGTGAGAAAAACAAAGCTTTCCCAGGCTGCTCTTCAGGCAATGAAGAACAAAGACACAAAGCTCCAGCAGTGTGAACATTGTGACTACATGGAAATATTATAAATATTTCACATCTCAGAAGGAAACTGAATGCGCATCTGTAAACATACGTAAACTCTCACACTCACTAACACATGTAAGCATATGACTTAAAGACTGAAAAAAATGGTGCTTGAAAATCTACTATCATATTTCAATGAAATTTATTTTGAAGCTTAAACCACAGCAGTTACAATCCAATTTCAGGCTGGGCCTTAAAAGTAGTAAAGCAGTTATCTTTGGAGGCAAGACAGACACAAAGTGCTCACAGACCTAGGTGACAGTTTAGGCATCAAAAAGGGCTAAAAGTTCTGTGCTGAAACAATGATTAGAAAGACTTAGGAGGAAAGTGAAAAATGTAGAAATAGCAGCTAACAAGTTAAACTTGTGTAAAAGATCTGATAATCAGAAAATCTATAAAAACAACTTTTAAATTATCACATTCAAAAGTGAAAGGTGATTTAAAAAAAAAGTTAGAAAGTCTGGGAACATGTTAATCCCTTCTTACGTCAGTGAGACTATAGCTAATATGCTTGAATTTTAGCTAACATGACAGTGTGTTTTTCATTTTGTTTTATATCTGTAACTGGGAATGCTCTGCAAAAGGCAGATGATCCATGTGAATTGCCTAATTAAGAGAATGCATAATTAATCTAATGAGAATAATCCATTTTTATAATGAAAAAGGAATCATTAAACAATTTAGAGTTATTAGAAACAATGTATTATTCAAAGGAAACTATTTTAAAAGGAGGTCTCAATGGTGATTAATAAAACAGAGTTAATTTGAACATCCTGTTGGGTTCTACACTTCCCCATTCCAATTAAATCATTACAAATGTAAGGGAGGAGGGACCTCAGTGCACACATTCATCTTGAAACCTCACTCCTCTTTTCTCACTCTCTTTTTTTCCCCATTCCATTTTCATGATGTTGGAGAGAGGCCACTGTATGCACTGGCAGCAAAACTTATTTTTAGGAAATCAACAAAATTAAACCTGCTTTAGTGGGGTTTTTGGTGGTTTTGTTTTGAAACAGCAAATTATAAAGGAAATAAGACAGTTTTGGAGGTAAACTCTTTGCATGACTTCAATTTCACCGTAGATTTATGGGGGTTTTAGTTTGTTTAAGTGAAAGCTAGTACAGAAAGCCTGCAGTAACTTCCAGCTCTTCAACTACACTGCATCCTACTAAACCTTCCCAAAGAGATCTTGAAGAATTTATATTTTTTTCTTTTCAAACTTAAGTATTTTACTGTTTGAAATTAATCCCATCTCTCTACACTGACAAATTTTATACAGAATTCTTCTTCATCTTCTCCCGAGATTGGCTTAGTGCAGACAGAAATCTTTACTTCCTTTCTGGGTGGTCAATACTCTGTCCCAAACTAAATAATCCCTGGGCCATAATGGCACTGGTCTAACCCAGCTGAACATTTCTACGTTTGGCACATTTGTTAACGCAAATGACTCAGACCTACTGACTCATCAGACACCAACTTGTTTTGAAAATATTTATAGGAATCTTTCTTTGTACTTGCTTAGTTCATAAGTATCTCTGTGGTTTTTCAGATTGACACTTGGATTGATCCCAGCTCACCTTAGGCATTTAATTGATGCAGTTAGGTTAGAAAGAGTCCCGTCTATGGTTCATAAAGACCATTTAAATTATATCATCAACCTGTTAATGACAGAAGCCATGGAGATCCTGCAGGATCTAAGATGGCGTACTTGAGTTAAATGTTGGAAGTAAAGTGGGATGTATGAGAGCCAATATCCTGAGTAGATGTAGGCAAGATATTTTGGAAAAAAACCCCAAACTTCTCCTGAGAGAACAAAGATGGAAATTCAAAAATAAATAAGCATTTATTAAGTTCAGCTCAGTTTAATCAAAACTGTTCACTTTAAATCTTCTTTAAAAAACGTGTATTAAAAATATCCAATCAAAAGCCTTTATAGAAGCATTCAAATCTAGTATCTGAAATAATCTTCTCCAGCATTTTAGTTTAAAAACATGTAGGTTGTACCACAAAAGATTTTAATTGACAGAGAATTTAAAAAAACCAATTGTACTTCTGCACAATCGCATGGTGCTACTGCAGTCCTTCTTTTGCCATTTTTAATTCTTCCTGATTTATATGCATTTTATCTCATCTCTTAGCTGTTTCTGGTAGAGGACTGTGTATCTGAGTAGCTTCTATCAGATCACCCATCCAGATCCCATTTGTGAGACAATGGTTCTGCACAATTTCAGATGTTCAGATGAGTGGCATATAAGAAAGGGGGGAAAGAAAGAGGGGGAAAGAAGCCGGGGGGAAGCAAGGGTGGAAGGTGGAGAGGTGAGCAGCTGTCTGCACTTCAGCCTGAGGGGACTGCCACCCTCTCTGGTCACTAGAGCAAAAGCCACTTCCCCTGATGTCCAATGAAGTGACATCCTGTCTGCAGTGTGCAGGGATTTATATCTCTTCAGCTTTTCCCTTAGTTCTCCCTTCAGACATCTCCAAGCATAATGAGTTTGAGAAACATGGCTTTAAACCTAAATCCACTGACATCCAAAGCCAGCAAATTACCTATACAGAACTAATCATAACACTAGCTTGATCAGAGAAATGTGCTGTGGTGGTATTATCCCAAGAAACAACCATGAAACTGTTTGCCTCTCTCTGAACTTTCATATGATGAAATAAGCTGACTCCTGCACCAAATTACATCTTCTAAGAACAGCTTTGGCTTAAGGCCTGAATTAAAGCACTTTATAATACAAACGTAAGCCTCTTAAAAGATACAGAATATTGACAATTTTTCCTGATAGCTCAAAAAAAAGTCCAAAAGGTTAGAAGTCAAAAAGAACATCTGCACATCCTTGGGAGCACAAGTCATGTGTGTGCATGCATGTGCACTTGGAAGAAAATCTTCAGTCCATTTATTCCTGCTACTCCATCAACACATTGTTGTGTCCCAAATGATCACTCTTTTCATTTGGCTGTTCCATGAGGTATGTGGTTTTTAGGGCTGATGCCAACTATTTTCATCTCTGTTCCAACATCTTGATGCCGAGAAAAAACATACTCCCTAAGATTAACGTGCAAAATATAGATGTATTTCTCCATAGCTTAACACTTGGCATATAGGATAGGGACTGCACCTGTGACAAGGTGCTAAACCAAATTAATGAGTTTCAGAGATAAAGCTTAAAGTGTTCACTAAGGATATGTGTATAATAAATGGAGTATTTCTGGCAACATACACTACAGTTTCCTGATCAATACAAGAAATCAGTGGAAAGGAAAAGGGAAAGAAAAGGAAAAAGAAGGATAATTTATTTCAAATTTTACAAAGTCCTGTGCTTGAAGTGAAAAGGTTTTGAGATCACTTGTACTATATAGACATATAAGCCAAACAGAAGTAAACCATATCTTTCTCATAGCTACTTTGATATAAACATGGAGTAACTTCATTGAATATGGTGAGGTGATCAGAAGTTAGACTATCAAAAGACAAAGTTTCACCTGCATTCAGTTGAGCTCCCCGTGTAGAATAGTCCATGGCAGAGACCTAGTAATTGGTACAGAGAACCTTCTTGTGTCTACAGCCCTTCAGCAATACATTTTACTATGCTGATATTCCAAACACTAAATTTTGACCTTCACTCCTAATCTACAGAGCAGAAACTCAGTTATATTGCAGTAATGATCTCTGCATAAGGACACAGAAACTACTTTTTCTACACATGACACAATGAAGGAAAAATTTGATAAGGGTTTTAGGGAATAATCTTAATTAGGAAACAATACAGTATTTTAATACTGTAGACTGAAAATGTAGATGCAAATACATCAGAGATGAATGATGACTTGAATAACCTTGCTTTAAGTTTACAGACTACTTGAAAATGACACAGAGCTAATAATACAGGAAAAGACCAGCAAGTTGATGAAGTAATGAGAGAGAAAAAGACAAAAGTCTATACCTGTAATAAAATATACACAATCATAACTTCAATTGCTGGGATGGATTGTTGAGACCAACCTTTGAATTTCTGTGCAACTAGATTTCCTAGTAACTAAGGATAGATTTCTTAATAACAAAGGCTGGAAGAGGCTTGAGTAGGATTTCAAGAAACAATCTGCTGCAACTTTTCTTCATTATCTTGAGATATCAACTACACTTATAATCAGTTGAAATAACAGAGCTTAAGTGCACAAATACCCCTATCAGATTTACCTGTAGAGGCATAAGTAGAGGACAAGGTCACTAACTGCAATGATCCATAATGCAAAATAATGTAACACACTGTGTAGGACCAAGCAGAAATACAGTGTGTGAGCAATTCAGACAAAGAAATCACAAAAAATAAGACCATGGTTATGTTGTGGGATTAATTTTTCCTTTTAGCCACTTAATTTTTTTTTACATTTACCAGTTAGAATCAGAAGAGGAAATTAAAACAATATACAAAGATATATACAGTGGTTCCTTACTTTCTTCCTTAACTAAGATGAAATTTATTACTACTTTCTATATTTTCCAATTGGGACTACATAGCTTGCATTTTTAGATTTGTCTATTATCAGCTTTAAAACACAGTAAGAATTAGTCCATAAAGTTACATATTTTTGGTTCCTTGGGACTAATCACATCTGGAAATATTTTTTGCACATTTAGCAAGAACAATACAAAGTTATAGAGATACCTTCAAATTAACTGTGTGCTTTAAGCCCATACATGGCTAAGTATGAAAAAAGTATAGCCAACTTGTCAAAATCTGTTGTAATACTTATTCATTTCAAGTCATGAAGAGGCTGGGAAAGAGGTAGATGTAACACCCATAAGTCTTCAAGAAAAAGCAGACACTAGGATATATAGAACGCACGCACACTGAAGTATAACTGCTAGCTGCCCACCCACTGTCAGCCAGCAAAGTTAGGCCAAAACCGTTAATAATATTCCAGGCCATGAAGCTTCGACATATGGCAATAGTCACCTTTTCTCTTTCCCAGAGAGGCAGCAATACTGAAATTCCCCTCACAGGAGGAAAGCTATGCAAAATATGAAAATCTTCACCTCTCCCTCTGTAGTGATTAACAAATTGAAATGGAGATGAAGTTATACATGGTAGATTAGTTTCTTCCCCTTTCAAGAAGGTATTTTGCCAGTAGCACTTTTCAAATCCTTAATCACTCTGTGAGATTAACAGCAATCCTGGAATACGTGTGGAAACCCTATCTATCTGAAACGTACCATAATGCATGTAGCAGTTTCCTTTGGTAGGATCCAGCTGAATAGCCTTCACAAAGTACTTTTCTGCTTCACTCTTGCGTCCCTTAAAGAAAAAAAAAAAAAGAGGAAAAAAATTTTAACAGTGTGTCACTATGGAGCGATCATGTGCAGTTAAAATTTCAAAATTCCAGGCACTAGAGAAAAACAACTACTATTATCACTAAACATTACCTAAGTAAATGCAAATGTTTAAGTGTTACAGTAAACTTTGTGGTCAGCTACTTTATGCTGCAGATCTCCAGACTGAGGAAGAAACGTGTCTAACATCAGCAGTGTCCAAGAAGTAAGGAGATGGTAGAAATGTATTGCAAAAATTACTGTAAAGGGCTTTGAGTGAACATCAAGCTCCACGTTACTTTTCTGGACAGACATCAGGATGAACATTACAGAGACCCAAACTAAAATCAGAAGGGAAGGTTGGAGGGAGCTTTAGTCATGCTCTTAGGAAAAGAAAAAAAAAAGAGAGAGAGAAGGGGGTAAAGGAAAAAACATGGTTTGGTTCTATGAAATCATAGAATCATAGAGTATCTCGAGGGGAAGGGAAACATAAGTATCATTGAGTCCAACTCCATGTCCTTGTAGGTCTACCTAAACTAAACCCTATGACTAAGAGCATAATCCAGACACGGCTTGAACTCTGATAGGCTTGGTATTGTGACTACTTCCCTGGGGACCTTGTTCCAGTGACTCTCAGTGAAGAATCTTTTCCTAGTGTCCAGCCTGAACTTGCCCTGATGCAGCTTCATTCCATTTCCTCATGTCCTAAATAACGTTATATACAAAACCAACAGTAGAGTTGGCTTTGTATAAATAAATGCAAGTGCATACATTTTTATAAAGAAATGCAAGTATATAAATAGAAAATATTTCAGATTTTAATATGGGAAGTAAGATTTAATCAGAAATCAATTCTATCAACCATAAAACACAACACTAATAGAAAAGGTAATTTTTAAAGACATGGTCAATGTTATGACAAAATGATCAGAAAAAAAAACCCCAGCAGAAATGATGGTAAAAAGAACAGACATGTTCTAAACTACAGATTTTATCACTGAAATCACCAAGCAACTAATGTTGCAGTATGATATACAGGTGCCAGAGCAGATCCACTAGTGGACATTACTCTTTTCAGGAAGAAAACAGCAATATTGGATTAGCATAGTCTGACAGTCAAACAAAAATCCCCATCAGCTGTTCCGTAAGATACCTGTGACCTCTTTATCCCTATCCCCATGAAATTAATTGCTGCGGTTTGTGTTATAAAATAGAAGGGCTCCAGAAAAACGAACAGTTAAGCTTAACCACTGTGGAAGAAAGGCATTGTGGTCTGCACCTCTCAAGGTTGCCTTGAGTGTTATTTCACAGATAGAAGCATATAGGCTTTCTCAAGTTTTGTGGTCTGGAAACAGACATTGCATACATCCTGCACTATCCCACAAGTTAACATAGGAACAATAACAAGGTCTGTTCATGATTACAGCTGCTCCAGATTCTCAGTATTTCTCTCAAGGGCCTTAGAGACAATAAAATATAAAGAAGCTGTGCAGCACACCAAGAACTCTATCAAGACCAGGTTCCATCAAAAACATCATAGAGGCAATATTTCCAAAAGATCATCCTGGCAGAGATACAAGCAGATTCACCATTTAAAATATTCCAGTTTCACAAAATAATTGTTCATTGGAGGTGAGAGTTCAGCCTTATTATTTAGTAAACTTTCTTTGCTAAACCCATATACCTTAAAACCACATCCACATGGCACAGGTCTCCTGTCAACCAAACATTGCAACTACATGATAGAGTACAGTATCTTATACTGCAATGACTCTCATCCCTGTTAAAAAAAACCACCCAAACAAACAAAAACCCCAAAAGAAAAAAACATGACATATGGCACAAACTGATTTTTCCTTATCTACTAGTGTAGTAAAGACACATCTACAGATTAAATGTAACAACCTTTTTTGGTTTCAGTAGCATACAACCATAGTTGAGAACAAAAAGTGAAGAAGAAAATAATCTCGAGTTGAAAACAAAATGTAAATTTGGGTCAGTATAAAATAATTATTCAAATTAAAACAACTGAGGGGGAGGGAGGGTGATAAAGAAACACTAAATTTTGCACATTTAACTCCAAGGTTGGCATTCTTAGTCTGGCAAAAGTTACCCAGACACATGTAAGTCCAGCCCTGGGGCTTTAAAACGACAGGCACCAAGCATATGTATCACTAATACTGACAGAATTAACATCTACAGATTTTGAATAAGTTTTTTAACAGACTAACATCATTAGCTTTACCTGGTTGTGTCTATTTCTAGACTATTAAAGTACAGTTCCTTGAATATAGTCATAAAATATGTAGCTTCTGCTTACAGAACTATGAATATAACACCACAAACATTTGTCAAACATCATTAATTTTCATTTACTGGGATCAGCAAAAATACATGACTGCTCTACTCTTTCTGGCATTTTCCAAATGGCATATTACACTCAAGTTCAGGCTAGTCAGGAGACCTGGAGTATATAATGATGACACATTATGAGGGAAGGGAAGGGAAGGGAAGGGAAGGGAAGGGAAGGGAAGGGAAGGGAAGGGAAGGGAAGGGAAGGGAAGGGAAGGGAAGGGAAGGGAAGGGAAGGGAAGGGAAGGGAAGGGAAGGGAAGGGAAGGGAAGGGAAGGGAAGGGAAGGGAAGGGAAGGGAAGGGAAGGGAAGGGAAGGGAAGGGAAGGGAAGGGAAGGGAAGGGAAGGGAAGGGAAGGGAAGGGAAGGGAAGGGAAGGGAAGGGAAGGGAAGGGAAGGGAAGGGAAGGGAAGGGAAGGGAAGGGAAGGGAAGGGAAGGGAAGGGAAGGGAAGGGAAGGGATTTTCTTGCAGAACAGCATTCTGAGGAACCTTGCATCACACCATCTAAAATGTCCTCTTTGGTGTTAGCTGTCTGATGCTAAAATTTCAATACGTAGCACAGATTTAATACACCTTCTTTTTCTCTCAAATGATATAAAATCCAATCACTTGACAGAATAAGGCAATTTAAAAATTAAAATTTAGCATTTATCAACTTTTTTAACAATCCAATGTACACCTTAACTACCACAACAGAACATACACACCATGTAGTTAGATTAAGACAGAAATCCCTGGCATTGTCCCTTCCCCACTCTGTTCTGTGTTAAAAAAAAAAACATGGCATAAGGGAATAAAATTATAACTTTTCAAGAAAATCCAAATAATTGTTTGAACAGCTGAAAAATAGCAATTTGGTGTAGGAAGGCATTTTGTGTGCATGTTCACTGTTATGTGTACTGACCCATACGAATGTAGGCATTGAGAGCCACTGGAAACCTCCCAATTCCTAGCAGCAGGGTGTGCAGTTGTATATGCACAACCACATACTTTGGCAATTTTACAAAGCAAAAAATATAAATTTACAACTGCATGCTAGCAGACTTATTTGAAGGATAAAAAAGTTATTCATAAGATTTTAATGGAAGGACTTGACAGCTCTGAGGATTAATAATGGGATACAAAATACCTTTCACCTGTTGGTCACCAGTTCACATCCAGTCCAGGTCGGTAGCTAATGAAAAGGTGCTATCTGACAGCTACTGGTTTGCCCAGGAGAAATGAGTGGGTGGTCCTAGTCCAAGCCCTAATGGGGATCTTCTGCACAGACGCACTGGCATATTTATGGCTTTTCAGTGCAGAGGCCAATGAGATAGAATCATAAAACAATGAATGGCAATCTCATTGCAGACAGGAAAAGAAAATAATGAAGACACTTCACTAATTGATTTGAAAGACTGCTGATATTCTCCTTACGGGAGACCTTACTCTATTGCCCATAATGGGAACAAACTTTCAACAGTTTTCCATTAATAAAAAAAAACCACAACACTTCCCCCCCCCCCGACCCCCCCCCCCCACCGGTGCCTAAATAAAGATGAATTGCCCATGATTACCACCTTACAGCAACACCAGCAAATTAAAAAGGAAAACAGTGAATGAAATTGACACACAGCTCTTATAAGTTAGCACAACACTTATCCTGGCTTTCAGAAATACCCCACTCACCACAAATCATGCGGACTGTAGACTTCAAATCAGAATGGCTGGTTGCTTACAGTTTTGGTAGCCAAACAGTTAAGTGTTTAAATATGAATTGAGGAGCTTGATTTTTAAGACCAGTTCTCTGTGGAAGATAATTGCAAGGGGGTTTATGTTTGGTTGGTTGTTTCTTCCCTGGAGACCAGGACAATGGATCTGACCTTGCTAATGTGGTCAGAGATGTTGCTTAACTAGCCTTTCCTACATAAGACTATTAAGATCACCACGACAGACAAAAGAAAGCTAGCTAAGGGCAGTTGGTGGATTAGTAGAAGATGCTGCATTTATCCTTAAAATATGAAAACAAAAATTAAGACAAAACTACCATTTTTATATTGACCCCAATTTTTTTGTGATTCTGGCAAACTCTGCCAAATTCATGTTGAGGCAGCTGTTGTACTTCAGACTGCTGGAGGCCCAAGGACCCTGAGATGCTAGTAAAATTGCAAAAGATTAATACAGCTGAGCAGCTCTGAATAACCTTCTTGTGGAAACTATGATGACACAGTGGCAAGCAGTAAGGTAGTTCAACAAATTAGGTGGTCTCTGCAATTTAAACCAACTTTAAATTTCATAAATATTCATCATTCTTCAAAGTGTGCAAGGGTTTAACCAGTAAGGCAGAGACTTCACTCTTCAATATAGTTTTACTAGCTTTACTGGATAATAATGCGATTGCAGAAGAAATTCAATTTGTGTCACAAATGCAGTTGACTGTCATTCCCCACATCTGTTTGATTTTTTTTTTTTTTGGCAAGCTTTCATATTTTTAATAAGAGGAATTGAATTATGAAAAGATTTCTTAATGGAAGATTGATTAAACTGTGGACACTGAATACAGAAAGAAAATGATTATTTTGCATGTTTCCTTCTTACTCTCTAGAACATTTTAAAGTTACAGAGAGATTATGCAAGGATAGTAAAAAGATCTGAACTGAACTTGTGACTTCATTTCATGTTTCTTCAAGTTATTGCAGACCTGCATATCTGTATCATAGCCAGTTCCTTTTTCCTTAAAAAAGTTGTCACAAGACAGGCAAAACACAATTAAAATAAGTATAACCGAGTATATTATTAGTGATGAAATCTTGAGGGTTTTAGTTAGCTGAACAAATGAAACAGGAATTAGAATTTTATCTTAAAATGTCACTTACATATGCAAGCTCCTTATCCCTCCTCTAAATATTAAAGCTTAAGAAATTACTTTAATATGTAGTATTTAGGTATCTAAATGGATGGATTATTCTTCTCCCCTCATTTTGCTGTTGTTTCTACAATTCTTCCTTCTTCACTCTGAATTACAATGTGAATATCTTGCACCATAATTTTTATGTGAAATGCTAGTCCCACGGAAATACATGGGACTTGCATTATTCACAAAGGTCCCAAATTTCTCTGTCTCTATACTTCCTGTGCAGCAAAGAGATAAATCTTGCCTCTTCATCTCATTTTTATCATAATAAAATAAAAACATCTGAACATGGCAGAGAAGCAAAGACTTTTAAAGATTAACATCTGGCACAGAAAAGCACACACACGAGGCAAGATCTGTAACGAGAAGTACTATAAACTTCATTAGAAAAACAGATAATTGTGGAGTGTACAGTCACAGAAAGTCCTTTGCCCAACTAATATCAGTGGGCTTGTAAAAGATGCTGTCTTTTCAAACAGTTTTCCTCTCTCATCTTCTTAGATGATCATGGTGAGAAACAATACTTTTACTACTATTGATCCTCTCAAGTTTTGTCCCTTTAACATCATCAAGAACACAAACATATTATTTCTCTTTGGTATAATATATTAATCTCAGTGTATTGGAACAAGAATTAGATTATTTTGAAGGAAATTAGGGTATAAATCTATACTTACTAACCCGTGCTAATTCACCATATACTAATCTTTACCTCATAGCAAATGTGAGGCAACTTTCTCATTATTGTCCAACGCGACACATTCACATACCCTGGGCCCTGAGGTCATGACTGATGCTTACTGGACCAGGGTCCTCAGACAGAAGTGAGTCTATGCATAATGATTGTGTAATCCAGTAAATGACTTTTAGAAATAAGACTTGGCAGGAACAATAAAATGAAACATCTTTTATAGTTTAATCCTCTGTTTGCACCTAAAGTGGTTCACTTCTATCAAAATATATCATGTAATCCCTCTTTCGACCAGAGGAATATTTTTTTTTGAGTAAAAATCCATCTACTAGCCTGACTGACATTCTACTGAAGTCAGCACATTTTTCTATAGGCCAAGGTTATTTTAGAGAGTAATAACATAAACTGGGTTCCTGAATCTACATCTACAGGGATAATTAATGGTATGATAACCAGAGAGTGGAGATTTTAGCATTGTCCATCGACTTTGTTGGGAATCCACTGGAACTGAAGCACTTTTGAATGCGACACCACTGCTTATACATAGATTTAGGAATCTAAAGCACAGCTCATAACTTTACTGGCTTGGGGCATGATTCAGAGCCTGTAAGATGGTATTTTCTTCAAGTGAAGTGGTATGTATCTGATTAAGCAATAATATATTAGTGCTATTTGACATCCATTTTCTTGTTTTATGGGTCTCATATCACAGAAAGCATTCTTGTTTTATTAAAGCAGGAAAGAAATATAGGCATAGAATTTTTTTTCCCCTTGAAGGTTTTGGTGTTTTGTTTTGTGTGGGGTTTTTTCTGTGTGTGCGTTAGTGTTTTTTAGTATGTATCTATTTTATAGTCTTTATTTTTTGGTAACTTGAAGAATAAAAGGAATTTACCTCATTACATCACTCTTAAAACTAAGAAAGATTGTGTATAGTCTTAAGTAAACTTTTAAATAACAGATTTCATTCCTCACCTTGTGATTTATTTACTGTCTAGACCCATATTGAAATGTTCGCCTCAATTATTAAGCTTTAGACTATTTTATATCAAGAATATGTAATGAAACGTTAAGTAAATTTCCATGTTAGGCATTTTCTTTTCCCACTCAGTCTTAAGCCACATTTTATATTTTCTGATAAAGTAGTGTATTAATATCTACACATATTTCACTGTCCAGTCAGTAGAACATAAATTCACTGTCTCCACGTAGTGTTTTCACCGAGTCCTATGAATTTCTTCTAAACTAAATTTGGCCTATGTCATGGATTTTTCTATGATTACTGACAAAATTACTACACACAGTGTAATGGCAGGTGACTGCTGGCTATATTCAACCATGTAGCAAAATAAGAAGATCTTTTTCTTTTATGAAAGGAGTTCATCCTGTGTCAGTGATGTTTTCCATAATAAGCCTTAAATTTATGTTGAGTAAAGTGAGAAGTTTAGGGCTCCCCTTTTCCTGTCTACAGGAAGTTAGAAACAAGATACAGAAGATGAGATCCCTAAAGGAGGTTAGTGAGGGGTTATGTGCCTAAATGCCTGCTCCAGAGTAATTTACCAACTAGTTAGACGGATATGTTATATTTAAATGAAAATACTCCATTTTACAATTATTTCTGCTACATGTGGCATGCAGCCAAATGTATGTCCTAAGGGGACTGAAAAGTGTATCTGTGGATGCAATACTTATGGCATGCAGCCAACCTCAGAAGAAATACAAGCTCAATAGATGTCAGCTATTGAAATTTCTGTAGTTCGGAAATCCTGACATTCAGCCTGGAGGTGTTAATGCTCCAGATACAGCAGATAACCATACCTTTAAAAACATAGGGTTTATGGTTGTGAAGTCAATAAACATGACTTTCCACATTGAAGAGGGAAAGCCACCCTTCCCATTCCCTACAAGTGGATTGCTGGTAAAATGGAAACAAAAATGAAAACACCTCTGACATTTTGCAAATATCAGAACTAAATCCAAACTTTGTTCTTGGATCAGTTTTAACACTCAAGGGATTTCAAGTAGCAAGAAAAAACTGAATTGTCTGTCAGACTCCAAAGACATTGAATACACGACATAAAAGTAGCAGTGGCTACTCTTTGGCTTACATTGACTTTTTAGGGAGAGACTTACCAAGGATTCAAAGTCATTTATACCTTGTTGTAATGTGAGTTTAACTGAAATATTCCATTTTCATTAAAAAATACTTCCTAGAAGCAGTACTAACAGCCAAGGGATTTAGACTTCCAAAATGAAATATCTAACAGCTTTGCTATTCTAATTAAATTGACCTGTTCAGAAAATGTCTCTTCCTAGATTAAAGATTTCTGTATGCATAGGCATTTATTTATAATTCCCCAAAGAATTATTACTAAAAATATGTTTTGTTTGTTTTAAAGGCATTGGTTACTAAAAGAAGGGATAAACTGTTCTAGAAAATCATACCTAAATTTAACATACAGCATTTCAATTGCTATGTGTTAAAAATAGTCACAATTCTTTTGACATCATGACTGTTCTACCTCATCCCTGCTTTCTTCCAATTTATTTAAATCTAGAGAGACAGAAAAAGCGTAGCAATCAACCAGTGACATAAAAAATGACAATATGACAGAGCTGTCCAACAGAAATGCAAATTTCCTTTCTGTGCTGGAACATAAGCAGCAAGTAATTACAGAAATAGTAAATGTTGAATTAGTCTGTTATTGCACTATGGTCCCCTATTCCCCTGCTGTCCTATTTCTTTCTGTTCTTAGGACCTTCATTTATTTCTATACTGTCATTTATTTATATTTCTTTTGAGATGACTTTCAAGGACTACACCAATTACGGAATACAGTAGGGTATTTGGCAGTGGCACTCTGAGTAATTTCACAACTAACCAAAAATGGCAGGATAACTCTCTGGCCTTCTGTTTGAAAGGAACATAAGCAACAAACACCTGCAGGCAAAAATATGGCCACCCACTGAGGGAGTATTTTGAAACTCATAAAAAGGACTTAACTTCAGTGTTGATACTTGAATGTCACAACTCTGCTTCTTTTATTTTAATTCAAAACAATGCCAGTCTCTGTCATGTCTGTGTCTCTCTCTTCCCCATGCCCCTTTTCGGAAAATGTTTTAAAATAAAATGTTTTAGATTTTAGGGAACCTTCTAGGGTGATTATTACTGATTTTAATATGATTTGGAGCTGTAACACAGAAATTTTACAAGGCAAAGTGAATTTTTCTTACAGCAGTTTGGGTAATTTTCCAAGCCAGTAAAAAATAGATTAACAGCACTGTGTGGTGCCATGTAAAATGCAAGAAAACACTGTGCAATTTTTTCCAAAGAAATACAGCAAAGCCTGTAATTCCTAGATGCAACACACTAAATGTTACAATATGGGACTGTCCCTAAGTACTTGAGCAATTATAGGCACTACTGCAAGCTATGAGGGATAGTTTGTGGGTTTATGTTCACTCAAAACAGATAACCCAACACTTCAAAACAGATTTATTTATAATTCAAATAAAGCTTTTCAGACTAGTGTGCTACTATAACAACTATCCACTGCATCATGGCAGAGCGGCCAGCCATTAGGAAGGAGGGTTTCTCAGTCTTCTCATTAAGATGATTAAAATGAGAGGAGAGAAAAAAATTAAAATACTTACTTATAAATGGTGTTGGTTTGTTTTTTATTTTATCATGACAGCCAATCCTTTTTCTTATAGAAGGTCTGCTCATAAAATGGAAAATTAATTACAGCATATGGTCAAGGCCTCACCTGGCACTGTCATTTTTGACAGACTCATTTTTATCTTAGAACTGGGAGCCTTGCAATTTTAAAGCCTTTTACCAAAATGATGCTTTTCTTCATGATACAGAAATAAACTACCTAAGCAAGGGATGAGGCTCAGATGCTGTGGTACCAAACCTCTGTGTTATCAGGAGAGTGGCTAGGTCAACTAACATGTCGCATTGACAAATAAATTTCTCAAGTAATTTATGCAGCTTAACAATTTAAAAATATGAAAAGCACTTGGAAATACATAATGCTGAAGCACTGGAGTTCTAAACAGCTATGTGTTGGTTCCAAAAAATAAATAATAATAAAAAAGAAAAGCACCAACTTAAGCCTCAGACAACTGGCTATTTTCCAATTATTCTACTAGCTGAGCTACTAATCATGCTTTTCAACCACTAAATTATGCTGTTCTAGTAAATTTTTTGGAAAATTGTAGCCTAGTGAGCTGTAATTTTTAGAAATGAACATATAACATTATCCAATATAGGGGTTATGAAATACTTATGATATTAGGTAAGATGACTGTAAATTCATTAGCTATTCCTTTTGGGCTCTTAAGTAGGCCTGGGTTTTTTCTGCAGATATAGCAGCATGCCCAGGTCCACACTGGCATTTCTTGTATCCCAAAACAGCTAACAAGCCTTGAGATGAACATTTGCTTTAAAATAAAAACAGAGAATTGGGTTAGTACTAATCAGTAATTTTTTACTCCAAAGGTTTAATTGCATGCAAATTAAAACTATATGACCTTATGTATTTGAAGAATCAAAGAAAAAATAGCAACTACTTTTGGTTTGGTTTTTGTTTGGTTGGATGGTTTTGTGTCAATATAAATTATAGTTATTACAAGCTGAACAGCATATTCTGAGTTTTACGAATGTGTCTTTGAATTTATTCAGGAAAGACAGCCACAAAGATGATCAGAGAGCTGGAGCTCTGCTACTGTGAAGAAAGGCTGAGAGAATTGGACTTGTTCAGCCTGGAGAAGAGAAGGCTCTGGGGACACCTTATTGCAGCCTTCCAGTAGCTGAAGGGGTCTACAAGGAAGCTGGGGCTGGGGGCCACGGGGAGACACACACACTTTTTACAAGAGCTTGTAGTGACAGAACAAGGGGTAATGGGTTTAAACTGAAAGCAGGGAGATTTAGATTAGATATCAGGAAAAAATTCTTCACGGAGAGGGTGGTGGGGCACTGGCACAGGTTGCCCAGAGAAGCTGTGGATGCCCCATCCCTGGAAGTGTTCAAGGCCAGGCTGGATGGGGCTTTGAGCAGTCTGGTATAGTGTTTTTTCACACACTCAGAAAAAAATAAAATCCTGTCTCAGGAATTCTCCTGGTTTTGAATAAACACATTTTTAACTGTTCATTAAAATATTTATAGAAGTAAGCAAACAAACTACTTATTAACAACCTCAAAGGTTCTTAGTGATTTCCACCTTAGAAGAGAATGTTGCACAGAAATAACAAAATATTGTGGTGTCTTTTAGGACTTTTTCTGGAATATATGGAAACTTAAGAATGAAATTTACAAATTGTATGCGCTTTTATTGAACATGTACAAACCCAAAAGAATTAGCACAAGTAAAATGAAATAGCATAGGTTACGCTTTTGCTTACAATTTTTTATTTAATCTCTCACAAAATGCAAGTTTAAAATTTAAATTGCTCTTGGGAACAGTAGTGACATTAGCTATGTGCACATGAGAAACTGTTAAAATCAACCAGAGAGGATGACATGAATTAGTATCTGTCACTTACAGCATGATTATAATAATTTTAAGTTTATCACAGTAGATGAATTATGATTTACCTCCTTTACAGTTTTACATGCCACTTGTGACCTTGCAAAAGTTAACCCATTCTGCTAGAAGTTAATCCTTACTTAAAATTTCTTTTCAGTAAAAGCAGATAATAGGTGTTAATATTAAATACAAGTCTGTACCTTGACTTTGATTCAAAAATATTAATTTTAATAAATTGGAACTGGCTTCAACAAAGAAAGGTACATAGAAGCACAGAACACTTCATGTTGGAAGAGACCTTGATATATCATCCTGTCCTATTCCCTGCTCAAAGTAGAGTTAACATTTTACTTAGACCAGGTTGCTCATGCAGGTTATTGTTCAAGTTGGAAATAATAAAAATATCCAACCCAAACTTATTTTTCATTGGTAAGCTAATAACCTCATGTAGTATATGGTGCCTTTATTTTAAATGTGCTTTGGAACTCAAAAAAAAACAAACCCCCAAAAAAACAAAGAAAAAGCAAAGATACCACAGGTCATTGCGGATTCAGAAAACGTGCAGAGTTTCTAGTTGGTGTTTGACAGAATCAAGGCCACATGATATGAATAAAACAAACAGCTTACACTCTAGGACACTCACTTGTTTCTATGTGCCTCTTTACGAAATTTCAAAGAGCTTTCACTGAACATTGGGAAAGGATAGACTGCCATTATGAGCAAGAAATTTTGGAAATCTCTAGTCTGCACACTGGGTATAGATTGCTCTCACAGTCCCTTATGTAAAGAAAACAGAAGGTACAAGGCGGCAGTCCATGTATCCAGATTGGCACTAAGGGCACTAATGAATCATGGCATGCTGCTTTTAGTAAGCATTAATAATGGCAACAGACTTGAGGAGTTAGAAAAGCTGGGGTTAAAATGAAGCCACTTCACTGGAATTTAAGTCCGGAAATAAAACATAGCTGAATTTGTGAACTTTATAGGTTTGACTATACTGCTATTGGTTTTCATACCAAAATTGCCTTTGGTTGGAACTTAGGAACTTGTCTGAAACATTCCTCCTCTCCTCTCTCACTCCCAATTTCATTGACAGAGACAGGTTTTCTATCTATATTAGCACCCACTTCCACTCTTTACTTTATCAATGATCCCCCTATCGTTACCAATAATTTTGTTTCAGCTCTTCTTTTCAGAAACAGAATTGCAAAAAGTCTGAAGGTTTGGTTCCAAGAGATGTGGGGAAGAAGCCTCTAAAACATCTCTCCTCTAACGCCTGAAAACTAACTGAAGTAGGCTTTTCTCTCTCCTAAATATATAGGCTGTGAGAAAATGATCATGATCCTACGTAGTGAAGTTTATCAGAAGAATAAATCACAGTGAACCCTCAAGTTAGGTAAGGGCTGAAACAACTAGGCCAAAGGGAAAGGCTCTAATGCTGTTGAGTCCCAAGGAAGTCTATGCAGACTTCCAGGAGGAATGTCAGTTACAGCACAGACTAATAATAGAGTTCAGTATACTAGAAACTAGACAAAATTCACGTAATGAGAATCACTGAGCAGATGGTAGGCTGCAAAACTGATTCAGGATAAGTGACCAACATGGACACAAAATCCATATTCTACTGCCAAATCTCATTATCATCCATTTTCCTGTTGAATGTCTTTTCAGACTTCGTAGCTGAAAGAATCAGATGAAATAAATACCAAATTGCAATAGATAAAGATAACATTTTTTTTCATGAATGACATAACCACCTGAAAAGTTTTCTGCCATCTCTAATTACTTTGTCATCAAGATGTTGCCTCATTATGTGCTTATGAAGTCCTATGTCAGTACAAGCCAGCAGAACATCAGCACCATCTTTTCAGCTTATGCTGCTGTTAACAGAATGGACACGACCCCTACCTGTACATATTGCCATCAATATGAGAAGAAGCAACAGTCACAGAAGTGCCAAGAGATAACAAACAAATGTGATGAGAAGAGACTACAATTATGGCACAGAGCAAGTATAGGGAAGCAAGTGTATGTTGAGAAAAGCCAGGCAGATTATTTTATTGCCTATCACAGTGCAGTATTCAGTGTTCAAAGTTGTATACAGCTCCTGTCCTTTTTGCTAATGAGACACATTCTTCCACATAGTTCAGTTCCTCAAGGCACAATCCACCTCACATGTATTCTGCATCCATATCCCTGAAGAACAGTAAATTGTTCAGTTCTGCTATAAGGATTCGCATACATTTTTCATCACTTCCTTTCCAAAACTCAGGTATGCCACTAATGTCTAATACTATACCTGAACTTTCATAATAAGGGAACAAAAGGAAAAATTTCTTTTTCGTGGCTCACCATGTTTGTACAGAGTTACAGGATTTGGGGATTTTGTTACTCTGAAGAAACTGTATGACCTTGTTTCCCAGAACTTCAAGACTCTCCCTAGCAGACCTCATATTTCATCTACCCAACAGTTTGGAAAATGCACCACATTAACCAGATGAGTACTGGGGTAGGGATGTCTGAGAAGGAAAAAAAACCAAAAAAACAAAAACCCACAACATTTGGATTTTGAGAAAACTCTTTCTTTGCCCACAGCAGTTCTAATAAATTAGAACTTGTGTGTCAAAGATCTGCTAGGAAGGAACCAATAACACTAACTTTCTGCTATTATTCTTAGGTGCAAGACATGAAGATATCTGCCAGAAAAGCAAAGTAAATTAGGAAATTTTGCTGTATAACCTACTTACAGTTCTGTCCCAAAGGAATGTAATCAGGGAGTGCATGTACGTGTCACTATCCAAGAACTTCTAACTGTAACTGGAAATCTTAGCAAAAAAATGTCTTTCCAGGATCTGGAACTGACAGGCAGTGGGGATATAACACTAGTACCTTGACTGTGTATTTGACATTACATGATAACACTGAACAACTTTTAATTCTAATTAAGCTGTAACTTGTCATTCATATAGAAAACTTGTGTTCTAATTGCTCCCCCTTTTACAAATTCAGATACTTTTAGCACCAATGGATCTGCTGAAACTAATTATGAGCTGTTTTTCTTCACTGGATCTCTACCCTGTGTCTAAGAATATTCTTTGCTTGAAGACTGGACAGGGCATATGCAAGGTCTGAGGAAAAACTTACATCTAGGTGAAAAGGTTGTGCTATTTCAGGAATGGATGCAATGTTTCACAGAAAATGATGCTGTCAAAATCCTTAATTAAAAGGCATGACTGAAATAGTGTGACAAATAGGGCAATAAGCAATTTTCAGACCAAAGCCTTTCCCTGCCCTTACCTCACCTACTCCAAGGGCCTGGGACCAGCTCCCAGGAGCTGCTGATTCACTCACCGTCAGAGCCAGCAGTTTTCCATAGGTGAGATGGGCTGGGATGTGGTCGCTCTTGGATCGCAGTGACTCCACGTACCAGCGCTCTGCTTCTGGCAGCCTGCTCATTCTCATATAGGCTTCTCCTACAGGGTGAAACATATGTAAATGAGAATGCCCAAAATTTCCCAAGGCTTCCATAATTTATCTCATTTATAATTTGCTATGTATTGGATGGCCAGAGATCTTGAAAAGGGTGAAGTGCTTTGAACACCTGCAATGACACACACACACAAAAGCCTTACAGACACTTGAAAGAGGAGACTGAGTAATGGCCTTATTAGGGCTGAAAGAGCATGGCTGAGATGAAAGTCTTGTTGGAACAGAATTGCAAGACAGCTCCAGCTGCTAAGTTTCAATCAAAAGTCCCAAAATAAAAGAAATTTTATCAAACCTACTGTAGAAAAGTTACTTCTTTTCCATCAGCCTACATTGCACAGCATGGGATGGTAGGGAGACTATGGAAAGTGTTTGCATTTAACCTTAATATATAAAGAACACAGATTTCTTTTGAAAATTAGGAAAGATTAAGAAAACAGTCCTCAAACTATATCAGAGGGAAGGATAAGACATTAAAATACTTAGTTTCTGAAGGTAATTAAGTTAGGTCATCTGCCACAATTAGTTTAAATTGGAATATAGCATCCATAGTTTTAAAATTGCTAGCCTGAAGAAGTCACGTAAGAAATAACCACAATTGGACATTTTTCAAAGCGAAATCCTTTACTGTGAGAGGCTAAGCCAGGCAATGTTGAAGGACAACAGATGAATGGAATGTCAGAAAGCCATACGCTGTGGTACAGATAATTGTAATCTTGAAGCTTCTGAGAATGAATTTAGAATACAAAGACAGGCTCTTTATCCAAGAAGCAAACTACCAAATTTCTCAAAGGTTGGAAATAAGCAATATCAAACAAGTATGTAATGGTGAAGAACAACAGCTTTGAGATTAATATCCTGCATTTACGCAGCTCTTTCACAAGGGCTCTAGACATAAATGTGCTCTTGCGCAAGGCAATGACAGACTGAAAGTGCCTACACGAGAGCAAGGATTTCGTCATCTCACCAGCTTATTCATTCCAAATAAATGGCTAAGTGTCTTCCCAAAAATTATGAAGTCACAGCTTATCCAGTGCCACCACTGGAGGGGCATCAAGAGAGGACTACAGCTGACGCAAGCAGAGGTCAGTTATGAGCCAGTGTCCCTGGTTCTGGATTACATGGACATTAATAGCTGTGAGGGCATCAGGGGGAGTGAGAAGGACCACTCCTTTTTATTCAAGCTTGAAGCCAACTACAACACTCCCAAAACTCAGAGAAAAAGGTGCCATCTACATGCTCAAAGAAGAAAAAGAAGGAACTCTTTCCATGGGAGCTACTTTATGGTGAATGTTTCCAGGGGCTATCAAGGATTTTCTTGATGAAAGAAAACTGGACTAGGTCCAGGTAGATTATTTCTATTTTTTGCTATCTTTGTCACCAGAGGATAGGGAACCCAGGCAAAATGTGGCACATAAGCGTGAGTTTCTGGAGTTAAAGTGCAGTGCACGCAAAATGACCAAACCACAGGCTGCAGATAAAATAAGTGTGGTGTAGAGTCAGAAGTCACACTGAGCCAAGGCTAAGGGAAGCAAACATGATTTTTATGAACAAATAGAGTTTTTTCCTAAAAGGGCTGCAACCGTGTAAATCTAGCAGACTAGGAGTTTTAATTCAAGGATCTACAGAGCATTCTGTACTCATACACAGGTCTTGGATATCTGATTACACACACAGAAATAGCTGATGTTTCAGTCCCAGAAGCATTCAAGTCATTGTATTGCCGCTTGGGGCCAAACTAAAACCCAAGCCAAATTTAAAAAAAATAAAATATCCAAACAGGAAAGAAACCCCAAAAGAACACGAGCACCCCCCAAAACCCATGATCAAATTCAGGGATATTAACATCACATGCATTTGTTATCACTATGTCAGCACTCACACACAACTGACATAACATTATACCTTGTTATGCACAAAATAAAGTCATTAAGTCAAGTGTTGAAAGGATGGAAGAAGTCAGAAGTCAAGCTATATACTCCCCTCAACTTCTCTACCTAGCTGTACACTTTATGGCAAAATATTTAATGATTTGATTGCATACTACTTTTCCCACAGGCCCCTGCTTCATTTAGCATACAGGAAATGAGGAATCCATATTGCTCTTTTCTTTAAGTGGAAAACTCCAGCCCAACCTGTTGCAGCTTGGCAAAGTTTCAAGCAATTAACAACAAGATCCTTTAAAAAGTAATGTAAGCAGCCATAAGAGATGGAGTTATTATCTGCTAGCAGTATATGCCAAATTTCAAAAAGATTCAATGTTCTCATCTGTTTTCCAGGATGGATTCTGATATAGGAAGAGATTAACATCTTCGGAGTACTGGCAAATTCAATTTTAATAGGTTTTAAGTGCTCAACTACTTTACAAACTAACCTTCTAAAACTTGGAGGGTATTTTTGAGTGGTGCATCTAGAAACGAAGCTACAATATGTCAATCTAAATGCCAAATGATCTCAGGAAAAATTAATTAAATATAATTAAAGAACAATAACAATCAATCATATTAGACATTAAATATTTATACTAAATAGTAATACTAATAGAGGGTCAGCTTGCCATCAGCTATTTCTCCTGAAAGGCTAACTTCATACTTGATAATGAAGTGGAAGATGAGCTTAAAACAAATCCTAAAAATAAAAAAGTTGAGATTTTCTAAGACATAACACGGATTGTTAAAAAGCAAAATTAAGTACCATTTACATGAATGTATGCTATATGGTTCTAGATTAACCTCTCAGCTGCTAATGTCAGATTTGTTCTGTTTCAGGTGCAGGCTGCATACCAAGCAAAGGCATGGCCTTGCAGGAGCATGTTAGACCTATCTATGAGTAAGTTCAATGGAACTACATATATAATAGCACTGTGACTCTATTAGTGCCATCCTTTCAGATTAAGAACATATGTCTCTCCTGTGGTACTCTTCTTAGGACCCCAAAAGATATTGCTGAAAAGATAACTGAAAAATTATCTCTGTAACAGAGACAATGCAGGGTAGATCTGCCTTGCATCCGTATATGCGAATGATCTGCCACTCAAATTGCTGGATGGTAACAACATAATAAAAAAATACAGAATTTGGCATTGACAAGAGCAGGAGTCAAAACAGAAAGGAAGATGGAAATGCACTTCGAAAACGAAAATCTCTAATATACACATTCAGTCAGGATTTACATTGCATTTTTCTGTCATCTCTTTGAACTGGGAAGATAAACAGGTTGCCTTAGAAAACAATGAAGAGGTCTGCTTCGCTCTGTACCACAATACCACAAGGGATTCATGTCTAACACAACCTTGCAGCTTCCTTGTGCAAATGAAGGCTGACGAAACACTTATCATAAATGTACCTCCCTAGATATATAACTTCCTCCTTCTTTCCTTAGGTACCAATACATACAATAACATAATAAATCTAGAACCATAGGTTGGTATTATATTATACTGATGTTTAAGACATACTGCAAAAGATTAACAGGTAATAAATATGCAGTGCATGTAGATCTTCTCTGAAACAACTGAAGCATGTGAACTTAATGAACATCAAGTTCTGCATAGACTAAGCAGATTCTGTTTGGTTTTTCTGCTTTTACTGAACAATCTCCTTGAAGATTTCAAGAGGGCTTTTGATGGATGGGAGTCAATCCACATTTACTTTGATTGAGCAGATTCTTATAGGCCTCGATTAGCCAAAGCAAAGTCTTTGATCTGATTTAATTAGACCACTAAGCTACTTTTGAGGGAAAATACCTGAAGTGGAAAACAGATATAAATGAAGGGTAACATAAAATCGGTTGCTGCATGGAACAGCAGGGATGTTGCACAGCTGTTTTCTGTTGGACTAAGACTTCCAGTGAAAGAAGTATATTGACACAAATAGAGCCATTGAGCTCACCTGAGACAGATAATGTCATTTTCATTTTTCCAACAGATGGACAACTAGCAGTAAATCATAAGGCTACAAACTAAGAATTCATAACTGAATGAGTGATTGTACTCTTTTTGCCTTTAACTTTATTTACACACCTTTTAAAGTTTGGGGGTTTTTTGTCAGTAAAACACAGACGCTATGCCAGTATAGGTTTCTTTAAAACACTACACTTCTACTTCTTAGTAGAAGCACTTTCCATTAGAATTACGACTGAGATCTCTGTAGTCCAATTTCAGTATTTGACCATATTTTTGGTGTACAAATGTTATGATTATACTTATTTTCATACAACCCCCATATGTTTAAAATACAAATGCATTTCAGACTTAGACTCATAGATTTTTCAGAATATTGCCTAAGAAAACTCAAGAATTTCACAGGAAATTATAGATCAGGAGTCCAAAGAGATAAAACTATAACCTGGGCAAAAATGCCCTGGTCTCAAACATTGCATCCGCTACCATCTCAGTAATCCATTGCTGTAACCCTCGTACCCAGTTGAATCCCTCAAACAAAACAAAGTGAAAAAACAGGACACACTGCAATCAGTCCAGAGATTTATACTCAGCTTTGGACAGCAAACATTAACTCTTCCCCCTCTGAGACTATTATGGTAGTTTAAGTAGCAGGATGGGAGCAGGGAGGAGGAGAGAAGCAGCACAGCCTTTTACTCCCATCACTATTGAACTGGACTCAATTCTTAATTCCCTAGAACATATAATAAAATATACATCTGAATGGAGGGGAAAAAAAAAAATCTTTTTTCTTTCAACAAAGCTAGTTTTAAAACAAAAAAAGGTTGTAATGTAGGTTTAGTAAGAAATTAGCAGTAAAGCTTCACGAGATGCATAGGAAGCACACCGATGACTGGAGCCCAGACAAGTGCAGGTACCATACTCTGCATAAGTTATGATGTGGGATATGTATTTCACAGCTTAATCATCTTTGGCTCTTAAAAAGTAAGTCTTGCACCGCATGGACTGTAAAACTATACCAGCAGAAGTGTTTCTTGGAGTTCTAAACAACATTTTAAAGTAATTCAATGAAAAAGCATTTAATGGGAGCAAGGGGCAAATGGGATAGGAGCCTTAACAATATTAACAGGTTTGTACAAACAGCCACATCCACCCAAAAGCATAATCAAATAAAGCGACAGTTATGTTATAATCATCAACACAGAAAGTTTCTCTGCATGCTAAGCCTTTGTACTTACGATGCAAACCTCTGCACCAGATGTAAAATCTGGCTCCCCTTTCCTGTCCTGTACCTGGCTGCCACTTGTGTGTGATTTGTTTTCTGTCCATGTGCAACGTAGCAGATTAGCAAGGAGAATGCTAAACTCTAATCTGTGCATCATTAACTGTATTCACTCCTGTAACATTAGCTCCTTTTGTATCTTGCATTTATCATCAAAAATGTTTGTAAGGCTTTGCATTAAATGCATTTGAAAATAGACCTCCAGATGTTATTTGACAAGGGCAGATAAAGGGTGATCAAGACATTTGTCTTTATGACAGTATCTTGCCAATCTAAACCCAAACAATGCCACCCCAACATCCTTCTTGGTACTGTTCAGTATTAAAATAAGGCCTCCATGGTCCACCTCACACCACTTAACTGGCAGGAGTATGAATTACTGTAGCAGGTGGGGCCAGTGTGGTTTTAAAAGCAATGTAATACAATCAACTGTACGATATCAGATTTCAAGGAACGCAAAAGACATCTAGAGCAGAGGCTGATCCTTAAGCAATCCTAATATTGGCATTAAAGTGTTCAAGATCCCACAGGGACCATTTTATCTTTTGACCCCAGGTTTTAATTGAAACTTTAAACAAAATATATTACCTATTTAATGCAGCTGAGCTGGACTCTGGCCTTTGTAGTGCATGTTGCCATGCCAAGCAAATTAATCTGTGTAACCTTAGCATGTACTTTTTAATTTACATCAAAGAAATATGACATAGAGAAAATAAATAGCAAGCCAACCCTATACAGCTTGTTGAATAATTATTTTGATTCTAGTTTTAGAGTTTTAATTTTTAGCTGTTTTGGGTTCTTTCAAGAAAAAAAAAAAAAGAAAAAGAAAAAGATTTTACTTCTTGGTACAAAGCCAGAGAAACAGATGGTTTCCTTAGCTGAGTTGTTGCACACCTGGCAAAATAAATCACAGCAACAGGAGACCAAAATCTACCCTGCAACTTTTCATGTGCACAAACTTGGAACATCTGATGCTGGTCTCTGGCCCTGTCTATTGTACCATGAACAAAATGCAAAGTCAAACAGATAGCTTGCTTCTTGAGACCCAATACTACTTCTTCCTTTAAGAGGCAAGTTACTTAGAGAGTTTTAAAGGATGAATGTCAGCCGGGCAGACTGGCGCACCGGAGGAATGAGTCACTGAGTCTGTCGAAGAGAAAGGCCAATAGAAGCAAGCACAGGAAAACAAGTGAAACACAAACAAGAAAGCAGGTGGTGTAAAGGCTTAACACTGTTTGAGTGTTAATGCTACTGCACTTGGAGTGCTGGAGTTCAAACCCTAATTCAGTTTAAACAGTTTGTCTCCTTTTTATTTGCTTTCAAGTATGTCATGTACATCATACTGGGAAAAAAGCCTCCAGAAAATTTTCAATGAAATGATTGAACAAGTATTAAAATTTAGAGGAAGCACTGTTCTTACAGTGCCAATATCTAACACTGAACCAAGCAGAGAGATTGCCAGAGACTCAAAATCCATCAATCGCAATAATAACTGCAGCAGAAAATCCTCAAACTGTAGCTATTTTTGGATTTCATGGTAAGCCTTGAAGACTTTTTCAACACTTAAAGAGAGAGGGAAGGACCCTTCCTTCCCAAGCAGAATGGGAGTGCTCCCCAGTTTCTCTCCCTTCCTCCCCTGCAATGAGCACACAGTAGGTGAGCACACCTCAGAGTCAGGTTCACGAAATTCCAAGCACATGAGAGGGGACTGGTCTATTTCAGTTCCCCTCGTCTCCCTTTTAAAGGCAAGAAGTAGGCAGACAAGTTTATGTAATGCTGTTTATCAAAGAAAGTGTGGAAGTGAATGTATTTATAACTTTATCTTGAACATCAAAACAGAAACAAACAATACGGTCAGCCCTCGGATGCCCAATGAGACCATATGAGCTGTACAGTGGATGCACTGCTGACAATGGATGAGGTTGCCTTGTTCTCCTGTCACACCCAATGCAAAGAGATGACTGAATAGGTGTTTAGGATTTCTCTTACCCAACTTAAGCTAGCAAGTCTACGCTAGTCATCTCAGGTCCTTTTACAGAAGCATGCTTGCAGGTATAATCTAAAATAGACGTCTAAATTGGATGGGCTTAATTACTCCCCAGAGGTATATTTTTCTTCCCACACTCTAAACTAAGCATACCTACCTAGCTCTGTCCTGTCATCTAACCTCTACAGTATTATAGGTAGGAGAGCGTAACAAAGCTAATGGCAGTCATGTATGCTCATGTAGACACATCCAGGAGAGCTTTAAACATATCAGTCTGAGTTCCTGCTGTTAATACAGCTGTGCTGCACTCAATTCAAGTCACCACTCGACTCTTTATGTAGCCTCTTGGATGAAATATAGGCATGGAAAAATAACGCTAACAGGTCCTGCATTAGCTGTTATCAACCACTAAACAAAACTAATTAAACTATTTCAATATTGTACCTGGCATGAAAATTTTATAAATATAATGGTAAGCTGTACTTTACAGAGCTCCATAATAGCCTGTTGCTCTTTGTAATAGGCTGGAAAGGGCTAAGGTAATCTTAGTTGACCCTAACTTGTTATGCCACTAGGACATCCGTGAAGTGCTGCTGGCTGCCTAAGGAAACAGAAACCAGAGTATGAGCTAAGCAGTGGAGGGAGGAAGTGCAGCAGCAGCCAAGCCTGGGCAAAGGACTGAGCCGGTCTTTGTGCTCACTATCGCTTTGTAAGTTAATAAATGCAAATCCCAGGAACAGAGTGAACTTGGACATCATGGACTGTGCTTATAAAGGAAAGGCCTCCTGAACCTAAATAAGTAACCAATGGGAAAAAAAGTAAAAACTTGAAGAATCTTACAAGTTATAGTGTTTCTAAAAGGAACATCTATTCACTACAAAAGAAAAAGGGTGGCACAGGCCTGCTTTGTGATGGAAAAACCATCATGCTAGAAGAAGCATTGGTATACTCTTTCCAATTTCTGTCCTTCTGAGGAGAACTTTTATCAGAATTCTGAAATATATACCTGCACTAAAGAGTGCAGTCAAACTTCGAAGGGTTTGTTGGAGCACTGGGGTACTTCAGCAATCACTTTAGAACACTGATAGCAAGCAGAAGCTTAATTCACAGTGTAGTGGCTGTTGATAAACCAACAAATGTATCAGTAAATGCTGATAAATAAAACTGATAAAACAAAAGTTCAGCTAAGACTCCCTATGAACAAAAGTCCATGCAATAATCAACTTGTGCATTTTAAGGATTATAGCCATTTGCAGTAATGTGATAAAGGTCAGCACTCAGGGAGAAGTAACTCTTAATTGAACTGCATGAAATGTTAAGGAACTGTTTATACTATCATTGACATTAGATACTTTGTTACTGTAACAAAAGTAGTACTCAATTTAGCATTTACAGAGATTTGCAAACATGTAGCATCAGTTGTAACTACAATTTTAGAGTATTTTTTTCTATGCCTAAATACTTTTAACAAGTTAATAAAAGTTGCCTTTCCTAAATAAGCAGAGTGAGTTGTGCCTCCTTTCAATAACTGTTTCAAACCAACTGGTATCAACCAATAGATTCCCATGTAGTTTAGACACTCGTGGGGGCGTGAGGGTGGTGTGGGGTGTGAGGAAATAGGGATTCACAAAACCCTACATGCTTCCTGTTGAACTTAATTGTTGCTACATATATTTTTAAATTGTTTTTCTTTGAACTACTTTAAAGGCATCTCACATAATTTTCTGTCCCAGATAGGAGCTCAGAGTTTACTCAGCCATGCACTGAGGTTGCTTAGCAGAAACACATGGCCTTTCAGAGAGAATCCCACTTAAAAGCATCTCTGGAACAATGAATAACCTGCCCTCTTGTTCACAGATCTGAATACCATAAATAATAATTCATATTATCTCCTTTTTACTATCTGTTTCATGTATCCTGTATTAAGATTAGATGAAGAACATGAGTAGCTGAAGTTAAAGTTTAAAACAAAAATGACACCTCAGCTAAATTAATGTTTCTTGCAGTACTCAAAAGACCCTGCTAAAATTTTGAAGGACAGGTAGGTTGGTCCTAGAAGACGACTTCTCTCACTGTATGTGTCTAACAAACAGTAAAATATCTAGGAAAGAAGTTTTTGGCACAACCTGCAAAAAAATACAGCTATCTCAGTGGGCCTGTTTGGACATCTTGTTGGTTTACACGGAAATTTGACACCCAACACCCACACTGAATTTTATGTTATAATTAACTTCATTTTCTGTGAAGTAAATACAATTCCTTCTTAGTTTCAAAGATTACTAAATGGGAGATTGAAAAAAAAAACCTGGATGAACTGCACATAAGGTCTCCAAGACAGTGGATGAGAGATTCTGGAGGCAGAGGAAAAAAGCCTGCATTCTAAATGCACAAGTACTGCATAGATAGTTTAGAAGACATCCAGTATCTAACAGTTTCATCATTTCTTGTGCCTCATTCAGTGTTGCAGTTGCCAGCATTTAAGCTCTGAACCTGGTTTGGATTTTATCTACTGAAGGAAATTAGTTTTGTTTTTATTAGCTAATTCATGTGAGCTAGGCTCTTTTGTTTCACCCTGCCTGACTCCTCAAGTATCTTTCTGAAGCACTAAAAACGCACCTACCCATCATGTTGTATAAGCTCTGTGGTGCAAACTGCCTTGGCATTTTCTGTATTGCTTCTTTGTAAACCATAAGGGCATCCTGAAAAGAAATGCACCAGTTGGACATAACATTAGTAAAGCACCAATTTCAAAAGCAGTCTTTCACATATAAAGTAAAACTAAACTATATTCCTTAGCACCAAATGAAAGGTGCAGAGAGAAAGAAAACACATCTGTGTCATAAATCTCACAGAAAGTTCAAATTTCTTATTTACGTAAGTTTTACTAAATTCAGTGAAGCTTTTTCACAACAGATGAAATTAATTCCAATATTGCAACTCTTTTTCTATGTGGAAATATAAGGAATATTTTGTTAACCTCCTCAATGACTCATGGGTTTACAAATATATATAAAATTCTATAGGCTGTCAGAAAATATGGAATAATATCAAACTGCAGAAAAAGGACTTTATGATGACTAAGCTACATTAAGTGACCTAAAAATAAAGAAATCATTGTCTGCTGCCAAGTAATAACAAAATATAATCCTCACAACCGAAGTCTGCTCCACAGAAAGAATGAGATTGACTAGAGTGTCAAGAACGCCAAAATTGGATTCCCTTCGCAAATGTGGTGTGCCTTGAATTGTCTGATCAGACACGATGCTTAGTCTGTTAGCTCAGCATCACTTTATACGTTATCCCATCAAATAATAGCAGCTTGTGAAAGCTGAAATATGCTTGGAAAAAATCTCAGTGTATGATCAAATCAAGGTTGGGTCAGACTGCAATGATCACCAGGCAGAAAACTGATGGTTTACAGCCTTAAAATCCCTTGTACCTCCCAGGCATTGAACTCCAGCTCTACACTCTATCGGCCATGCAGACAAGATGCTGCTGTCCTCTTATCTTTACGGATGTATTAGCTGTCTGTGTCTGTGTTTTAACCAATTAGTAACTGCATCTGACAGAGCTGGATTCAGCAGACAGATGACAGAGAATCCATAGTGCTTGTGCATGCCTAATCTTAAACAGCTGAGGTAACTGTCACGGTCAGGAAGAGTTATATGGATCAAAACTATGCATAACTCCTGTTCTGAAGTATGCCTGGCAATGCAAAGAGAGAATGACTTGCTTTAAAATACTGCTAAAGGTCAAAACTCAAGTGAGTGTCCAGTTTTATTAATTTCATCAGGGAGAATGAAGAGGAATCACAACAGGCCTCTTTACACATATAAATGAGATGGGATGGGTTGGGTGCAGCGTACACTTACATTAAAAACATCCAACCCACTCGAGGACTTTGGTCAAGTTATTTGAAAATAGAACATAAAGGGATATTTTTAATCACTGAAGTGTTGAATTGTTCCAACTAGGTCCAATTTCGTGAGACTCCAAACCAAATATAATTGCATTTTTTCAACTAAAGACAGACTAATTTGAATAAAAAAGCCAGTACACTTCAGGTCTGGTCTGTAATCAGGCTATATCCTTTACATACCAATCATGGGAACAAAGCCAAGAAACATGACTTAACACATATCAGATGTGATCATTGCTAATGTTGACTCTGACACCAGAACATCACACTGTTAGTTAACATTATTACACCTCTGGCTGTAGACAATAAATATTCTCTGTAGAGAACAGTAACCTTGATTTGGTGTAATACAGTCAATTCGTGCCTGTCATGTATTTTGAACGTCTGGAAGGAAGCAATAGGTATTATTTATGTATTAAGTTTTATCATGATATTATAGACAAATCTCAAGTCTTACCTCATAGTGTCCTTGTTCATGAAAAAGTTTTCCTAAGTTATAAAGACAGCTAGTAACAGAACTTTTATGAGCATGAGGATCTTTCAAATTTTCATCAGGGATCTCTGAACACTTCAGAAAAGTCCTTCTGGCTTCCTCTGTCTTCCCTTGGTTCATCAGGATGATGCCAGTATTTAAATAGGCAGCTGTGAAGAGAGAAAAATGGTTATCTTTTAATGGGTTTCCATTATGCTTTATCTAATCTTTGTTTTACTTCAAAGTAATATCTGAAAGCAATCCCATGGTTATCTAATTTGGCTTTTGTGTAATCTAGATCAATCACTGCTATAAAGAGGAACATATAAGGGGTAAAAGTTCAGAGACAATGAAAGGAGAAAGTGGCTACAAAGACTGAGAAAGGAGGTAAGGGAACACTGTTTAGCCAGTATGCTCCATTTAGTTACTCTTATTGCTCAGTTTCATTCTTATCAGAACTGTGTCAAGCATACAGTGTCATTGTTTGAAATGTTACAAAAACATACACACACGTGCTTATATATGTCTATTTGTAGCTACAAAAAAGTCAGTCTTAAAAAACACCAACGTGATTTTAGAACCAATGACTGGCAACATCCTATGGATTATTTACCTTTTTCCCCCAGGCAAGAAAGGAAAAATGAAAGGACTCAAAAAAAAATTGTATTATTCACCCACACCACATACCATAAAAATCAGGGACTGTGTGTAAGAAACAGAAAACAGGAGCCTGAAAGTTTGGGCAGTAGTATTTATGGCTCAGAACTACTGATCAGAAGCATTTTAGGTTCTACCAGTGCTGTTCAATGTTAAATCATCATCTGCTTCTTCCATGCACCACATTAAATGCAGCTGTTGACTAAGAAACACTTGCTTTCAACTGAAAAGTGCACAATTTCACCTTTTGCTTTCCAAATGAAAAACTCTGGGGAAAAAGAGAGTGGTATTAAAGAATAGGAAGATTTCCTTAAAAACCAATAGTTAATATTATGGAAGCTTGTATAGTTGAAATACTTACAAGCTAGCGTGGGTCTGCTACCAATTGCCAGTTTATAGTAATGTAATGCCTCTGAAAACCTGCTGTTTTCCTGAAGTAGTAATCCTCTGCATAAGAAAAAAAGAGAGAGAGAGCTTACTACAAAGAGTAACTTCAAAATAACTATTGAAAACAAAATTAAGGTAACGAAGAAAAATACGCTGACTCGTGTTTGAGAGATGTAACAAGTCGGCATGTTATTAACAATTCAGTGGGAAAACTATTTTCTCTGAAATTAGGATTAATTCATAGACATCAGGTGCATCCATATGACTTTAACAAAGGAGATGTTAAATGTAATAGTTTTGACTTCCTTGGAAACCAGAAGATTCATTTACTCAGTTGAGAAAATGGTAAACTGTGATCCATTTCAAAGCATATGGAGTATAGTGGAACTGTTTGCAACAGTCACTCATGTTTCGGCTGTTGTCAACCACCTAACACTTCACACGTATTAACTTAACCAGTCCTTGTTGCGCAGCTTCACTAGATTATTCACCGTATGGCTAAGCACCTACATCAGTTCAATTTTTTACTGTCTTCTTTCTGCTCTGAACAAATTTAATAATTCAAGAGGTATGTGAAGAGGTATCAAAAAAATATACCAAACCCTTCCAGTCATCAGTTTGTTTATAGTCCATGAGCTTTAATTAAAGCTTTTAAGACAAGCATTCTTCTGAACTATAAATTACACCAGCCACCCACGAATTTCTGAGAAATAAGTGGTCTGGACATCACTGACATGAATTCACAGTATTATGCTTAAATGAATGCTCAAAGCATTACTGTTCCTAAAGTTTTAGGAGACTGAAAAAAAAAAAAAGCAAATGTATTAAAATGAAACAGATTTAAAAACCCTTCAAAATCAGTGATTTCAGAGTGCAGACTCAGACCTTATTATTCAGGGGTACATATCCCTCTTCATACAACTCAAATATAAAAAAAAAAAAACCCAAACCAAAAAAACCAACAGGGGCTATATCTTTTAGGTGGAAGGGTTATTATATCTATTTGTAGATTCCCTAACCTACAGCAAATTTCTGTTCTTTCATTATGCTTTCATAGCTTTTCAAACTGCAAAGAGGTTAGGCTTTTTCCATCTCCAGTCTCTAATCCCAGATTCTGAGGAAAACTTTTTGAATTAAACCAGTAGACTTTGGGGAAGAAAAGAATAGGGCAGTTAGCTAAAGACGTAACTACTGTCTACGTCGTTTGCTTCCTAACTTTGGTTAGGATTCAGCAAAATATATCCTTTTTTTGTTCTATACTCTCCATCAGCACAGTGCGGCCTCACTTTTGAAACAATCCCTCAACTAACCCCAGATTAGATAGTGAATCACTTCTAATATCAACAAAACTTAGGTTCAGTTGGTACTTGGAGTAATGTGAGCACTGAGATACACTTTCTGGCATGGCACCAAGGTTCTTAACTTCTGCCTAATGTCTTGTAGGTGGCAAAAGTTATAATTATCAGGATAGTAATAACTTTATCTAAATTTTCTAGAACCTGAATTTTGTTTACTTTAAAAAATTTTCTAGACTGCAGTTAGTACAAGGAAAATTATTATTATTATTATAGTATTTTGAAACAGTTTTCTATTAGAGCAGTAGGTTCAATACAAAAACTAAATTAGTTGCATGGCCTGACATTTAAGCTGCCTCTTACTTTTTTCAAAAGAAACCCAAGAACATTCTTACAGTTTTGGGACAAATTTATCAAAGAAATTCCATTATTATCTTAGTTCTGGAATAAATGATTTTGCATATTAAAAGAAGTAATACAGTAATTGGTCACCTTGAACAAAATAAATTACTTTGGTAAGTATATGACACTTGTGCCTTTTGGATTAAAAGCTTTTTTATTTATAATTATTAGCAAATTAATCTTCTGTGTACACTACATGCTCTAGTACTGGCACTATTGATTAATTACTTGATACTTTAATGTGTGGGTTTTTTCTACTCATCTTTCAGAAGCCTTTTATTTCTTTTAAAAGTTGTTCTATCAACAGACATACTCTCTCTCACATGCACACATAGAGAGAGAGAGAGAGAGAGAGAGAGAGAGAGAGAGAGATGTTGAGAGATATATATAGAGAGAGAGAGAGATAGATATATATATAAACTCAGGTTGCTCAGATGCAAGATTGAGTGCTGAATTCCAGCAATTAGTTAGTGGTTTATTTCTATTTGTTATAAGGTTTAGTAGAAGAAAAAGAAGGAAAAAAGGACATAATCTAAAAAATCTTGAAGTGGCATGAAACTGCCTCTTCTCCTTGTGAAATTGGTCCTGACTGATCGTTGGTTTTCCCTGTGGCTTCTGACAGTACAAAAATTACTAGATTTATGAATGTCTAGTTCTAGTGTCTGATTAAACAAAGTCAGGAAAATGCCTAAAGGAAAATTTAAAAAGAATATTTCAATTGAATACAATTAACACTTAGGGGGTTCTGCTTCTGAGAGATAATGGGCATGGATGTTCACCTATAAAGCAATAAATATTTATTTAAACAGATAAAAAAGATGATGAACGTTGCATTACACTGGCAAAGGATTTACAGTGCATATTGGAAGAGTTTAAAGATATATTTTGCTACCAAGATGAAAAAATCCTCTCTAGCTTTAAGCTCAAACAAAATTCAGGCATATAAATATGGTCACCAGTCACCAATGCAATTACTCAGGTGTAACAAAAGCTAAAACCAAACACTTCAAATTTAGTTAGTGCCAAAATGAATACTGCCTGTGAAATGTCCTACTCCTCTTTTTAGAGCATGTATGATAATCCTGGTCTCTAACAATGTTATTGCTTACTATTACTTCCACACATCTGTGTCATTCACCACACAGAAGGAATATAAACAAGCAACAGTTCAGTATTTGCTTTTGTCTCCAGTTTCTACAAGTAAAACACCACCACTCTCTTATAAATATTTTCCTTTTGAGCAAAATACAAAATAAGAACCAGGCTCAAATGAAAAACTACTGTTTATTTCAACAATAGTTCCAAAAAATCTGGAAGTTGTCAGGTCCTATATTTATCTTTCCATTGCTGCATTTCACAGCATCTAAGCCATCGCAAAGACAAAAATGATGCTGATTTTCAGCTAGGCATTATATCTGAGAAGAAGATCCAAGGTTCTGAGAAACAGTGCAGTTCAGCCTTGCTAAATCACTGGACCTGGTCAGGAGAGATGGCAAGGGTGGTGAACAAACAGCAGCCAAAGGGAAGGGCCATGGGAGTGGAGCAGGGATCTCATTCTCGAGGCTGTCTGCTGGCTGCTCCAGCAACACTGCGTTCAAGCAGCAAATTCTGGGGCTGCCTCTGAAAATGGTTGGCTCTGAAAATTGCTCCCCATTGGTAAGACAAACACAAAGCAAAGAGATGGGCTCAGTGAGTAATATCTGAATGGAATGTGTACCTCACTATACGGTTGCAAAGAGGGCATTGGAGCAAATACCATGAAAACGGTCTGTTCAGCACTTGAAGTTCTTTCCTAAGAAGCTGAGAGGTTGAACTCAATTACCTTGCAGTCTGTGAAGCTATATTAACAACTCTTCAACAAGCTTCAACTGGAAGTTTGATTATATTTTCTTTCCTTCTCCTTCAGAATTAGGTGAAGTATTGGTTATTTTTCCACAAAACCACTTCCTTTTTCATTGGAGTTTCATTTAGAGCCTCTTTAATTTCAGAATGGAGGCCAAAGCCATGAAACTTTGATATACCTCCTATGTCTTATTTTCACATTCTTTAGTGCTTGCTATATTCCAGCTAGAGAATTTTCATCAAATACACTCAAAATTACTTTAAAATCTCTAAAAATAAACCAGAAGTGTCTTCATAATGATACATTAAGGGCAAAAATTGAAATAAAACATTTCTATGCCTATTCAACTAGAGAATTGCAAAACATCCTTCAAGCAAACTGACCATGGTTGTAGAGAAAGAAGTTGTAATGCCAACCTCAGAACTAACAGCTGCATAATTACTGTAGTCAGCTAAGCTTGCAAGAAATGAGTTGACTAGCTACAGAATAGAAGAGCATAGACAGAGGCAGATGAAGTGAAACCCACGGGCAGTAACAATGAAAGTCTGCGACCTCCTTCAAGTTCTTAGCATGTTTGTTCAGCCCTATTTTGAAAGATGCAATTAATTCCTTGATTCACTAGACAACCCATTTCCCTCCAGGTGATGGCTAGGGGTTGAAGTCTGCAATCGGCAATGGCAGATGGAGCCTGTGCTTCCTCGTCTACTGGCTCTCAAACCTTAGACAAAAATTAGTTCCTTTCCACTCACCTAGAAAGTAATAACAGATTAATGATGTCTGTAAAAAATGGCAAACTCTCTCTAAAAAAAGTTTGGTGCATGCATATTTCATCTTTTTTTGGTCAGGAAAAAAGACAAAGCTAAAAGTTCAGCAAAAACTTTCCAATTTGGCTAGTAAATTTATCTAATTGCACCATCAAGGAAGTTCAAATTTGTCATGCTGATTATGATGCCTTATAACACTGAAGACCTCTTTAAAAAGTTCAGGGTGCAACCATAAAACTCAACAAAAAGACCTTAATTTCCTTTTAAGAGAGAGACAGTTGATTTTCACTTCACATTGCCACTTCCTTTGTCTATAATAAACACAGGCAGGCGGAAAAAGAGTTTGCTCCAAATGACCAGTTTCTACACGCAGAAGAAGAACGTCCCTCAGTGGCCGGGGTAGACAGCTATACAAGGAAGTTCCTCCTACAGCCAGGAGTGGATCTGTTCTCGACATGCCTTTCCCCTCCTTTGTTTACACTTCAAAATGAGAACTGCTCTTTGGAGACTGATGGCAGAAGAGAGAAAGAGCAGACAGAAAGAACACCAAAGCATCCATACAGTGAAGCATTGAAGGTAAGGAACAGAGCAATTAGCATGCATTGAGTACATACTTGCCTTTTGTAGTTATAGAGGCACAAAGCCTTCCTTCTTCCTCACACAAAGATGAACAAAGGAAAACACTTCCTTGAAATAAGGAGGCTTGACAGAGAAGAGTAAGCTCAAGTGATAAACATGGATGAAGACCTTAAAGTATTCTGGCACTTTTTTATAAACTTTCTACAGTTGCCAAGAATACCAGGCTAAATAAATAAAAAAGCAGAACCCCAAAATATTCTGAAATTCCTAAACCACAGGACCAGTTGCTTCAAGTTCCAAAGTTCCAAACCTTTTTTTTCTCTCCAGTCCACCTCCCAAAGGTAAGGCAGATAAATCAAAGTGTTAATTAAAATGTGAACCTTCTGTTCAAAGAACGCTTACGGACATAACTGGGAAAAAGTCTATCAGATGGAGGGAGGGTGGGGAGGGGAGTCCATGGCTCCTTTACCCTGGTAAAGACAAGTACTGTGGAAGAATAAAGTTTCTTTCTCAAAACATATGAGGATAAAATTACTTGGAAAAAAAAAGCTATTTAAACCAAAGGACACAAAGTAAAGGGTTATAAAATTGACCAGGAATTAATTTAGAATTAATTAGGAGAAAAGCTCTAACTACCACTGCAGCAAGATTCTGGAACAACCTTACAACAGGTTTGGGGGTTTTTTGCCTGCAATTTTACAGTGAAGTGTGAATCATTTATGAAATGGAGGTGTCATGGTTTAACCAGCACAGGAGGATATATGTGCTGATTGCTTATAAGAGTAGCAGACTTCACCCAGTGACCTAGGAAGTGACAGAATCCTGTTTGTCTAATAGGAAAACAACCAAACAAAAAAAAAAGAGATAAGCACATCCTGGATATCTAGAAATTATGCACATCACTTCTATAGATAGAATTATTCATTTAAATACGTGCAGGAAAACATTTTCCTCTAATGAGTTCATTGCAACCATCCTGAATACTTTAAGCTGCCAACTATTACCTCTTTTCCTTGACCAACAACTGGAAAAAATCTTCCTGTCTCCCTCCTCTGCCTTGACTTTAACCTAAAGTCACTGAATATTAATGGCACAAAACTGTTTTCAGGGACTAAAAAGCAGTCACAAAACATAAACAGGCAGTAGACAGTCTACCATTTTTCTCAAGTTACATATTAATTTCTTCCTGGCGTCGTCCTATTAAAGCCAGCAGGTCTGCTTACAAAGCACACTCCTCAGTCACTAAGCTGGCATAAACTAAGTACAACACACTTAGAACCATAACTGCCATCAAGGTAAACATGTATGTTTGTGAAATATTTATAACATTTTCAGGCCAGGTACAATATTGAAATAGTTTAATCAATTTTGATTACTGGTTGATACAGCTAATATAGGGCTTGTTAGCCATTATTGTGCCATGACTGCACTTGATCCATGCCTCAAGCTACATTCATCCCATTGATTTCAGGTGGGTTTATCTACAAAGAACTATATTTACCTAGATGCTACACTGGCAAATAAAGAAAGAAATGGAAGAAAAGCTTCTTTTGTTCCCTACACATCTGTGTCTCCAGCCATGCAGCAACAGAGGATGTCCTTTGTCTAAGGCAACTCTTTCACTGTCCTTTGCAACACTAGTGGGTAAAATGGGTAGAAAGACAGGTATGGATGCTACAGCAACCCCATACATGAAACCTTTAAATCTGGTCTTTAATTCAGGTATTGGTTTTGTTTTTTGTTTGGGTTTGGTTTTTTTTTTGTTGTTGTTAATAATTAAGCCATTTAACTACTCCAGCAAATGAGTGCTCAACATCTGTAGGAGCCTACAACCAAATTTCATTAACAAGAAAGCCAATCATTAAGGAACAGTACAAACAGGGAGCATGTTTAATATTTTCCAATAACATCCTGTTAGCAAATATGTAAATGGAACATAAATCCTACTTTTATAATCAATAAGAACCCACACATACCCAGCAGGCATTAAGACAGAATGACCATTCCCTCTGCAGAACTCACTAAGCACAGTCACACATAACACCATTAGTAAAAAAAAAACAAAAAAAACCCCAAAAAACCCCACCCAACAAAAAAAAAAACCACCACAAAATCACTTCCCCAACAACCTCTAGTCTTTCAGATATCGCAGTTAAAACTCTGTCATGTTTTCCCAGTTCTAGGGTAGAGCTTTTTAAAAGCAAGAAAAATGGTTGGCAAACACAGTCTTGTTCTTTTTTCTGTTACTGAGGCAGTTCTGTTGGGATCACTACTATTTCTGCACTGTATCAACTCTTACAACCCCAGCTTCCTTGACAGAGGGAGGGCTGCCATGAGGATGAGTAGCAGCATTGCACCAGTCTTTCTCCCTCCTCTGGACATGGGGCAGTGGTGTGCTGCAACAGCAGTCCTCAAACAAGACCTGTTACCCCTCACATGCCCCAGCAGGCAACATGGGTTGGGAGTTGAAGAGAACGTCTTCCAGGAGGGACCTTTTATGAAACTGAACGGCAATGTATCCCATTCAGTCTGGGATTCCAACAATTTTCATAATTTTATAGAGATTATGTAAGCAATCTGAACCAGCATGATTTTAAATAATGAGGCATGCAACTGACTAGCTGGGTCACTGAATTCATGTCAGCTCTCACTGCTGCAAACAAAAATACCTACTTCAAACAGGCTCCACGAAGAGTCCCGGAGCAGAGTTTGGCACTGCAGCACATCACTGATCACCAAAGTCACCTTTGGGTATTACCTCAAGAGCTAGTCTCACAATACAACAAGATTTTATCCAGACAGCTTTGGTTACAGTAAGACACAAATTTCAGCCACTGTCTGACAGAGGAAGAACTAGCTGGCAAAGCACACAATAATTCCAAACAGGTTTGTAACAAGTTTGCATTCAGAGCCGAGAACAGAAAAATCAAGTACTTAAACAGCAGACAACACATCCTCTTTGCTTTTTAACTCAACATCCTCCTTTACAAAACCCTGTGGGCTATCAAGGAAGAGGAACCATAACCTTGACATGTTTCCTACTATGTGACGTGGTGAAGCAGCTTTGTCTGGGGCAGGTTCAAATACAGTTCATCACAGGTTAGTAGGTTAGCCTGGTTTTAGTGCTTTTCTAAAGCACTGATAGATCAGCAAAGGATATTTTTATGTCAGCACCTTTATAAGGCAGAAGCAGAGGGAACACAATCTCAGATGTTATATAGGCTAACAACAACAGACAAGAAAGAACTTTGCTCATATTGATTTTTACCCAAGAATGTGGAGTTAAACACTGCATATAAAACACTTCTGCAATCTCAGACCTTAAAAATTAAAATTTCAGCTACTATTGAAGACTTTACCTAACAGAAATCTGAAAGATCCACATTTATTGGTATAATACCCTAAGTTTGCCAAAGCAAAGTTTATGGAAATTCATTCAAAGAAATTAAATTATTTGAAAAATAAACTTGCACACACAGCCCTATATCACTAAAGGCAAAATGAGGTATTTCAGGAGAGAAGCAACGGGATGTCTGTTTGATAGAAATTTATCCTTTATAGGGCATTGTATACTCCAAAAATAAAACACTTAAATATTGAATATTCCTTTAAAATGGTACTAATTATGTGAGATTGCAAACACCCTTAAAATCATCTGAGAAACTCTAGGTAATATAGATTACTGATATAGAGAACAAAAGAATGCTTTAAGCTGAGGTAGGCCTAAATACAAGCAAAATAATGTACGCAAAACTGTCTTTTGACAGATAAGCCATTTTACTTTCAATTAGAAACAATTTTCAATAGAAAAGAAATAAAAAAAATAAAATTAAAGAAAAAAACCACACCATGAGCTTTAGGTAACAATCATGAGGCAAAGACTGAAAAACAAAACCAAACTTTTAATCTATTGAACAATGCCTACTTCAGAGAAACAAACTACTGTTTTTCTACAGCTCTGTCCTTGGTACTTCACAGTATTACAATAGATGGATTCCTCTGTTTGTTTTAAAAAAATGAGGTATTGAAAGAGATCTCAGTTCATGCTGACTTACTACCCTATGAAATTTTGCTGAAATCAGCAGTATTACATAGCTTTGAGATTTGGGTTTGAGATTTATTTGTAATAAGTACCTGCAGTTCTGTCTCAAGATGTCACAGAAGTTATTTATAGGAGGCCACTTTATATGTATTTTTGAAGTACAAGCTACCTTATTAAAGTCATATTGTAATACATTCTCCATCTACAGTATAACACAACAACTGAAATCCTTTCTGCACTGAAATTGCTATGAAAATCTCAAATGCTTTCAGAATTGCCAGGAATTAAGAAGGATACCAACCGGTTGTAGCGACTCCAGAGGAGGCCACAAAGATGCTCAGAGGGCTGGAGCACCTCTCCTATGTAGAAAGGCTGAGAGACCTTATTGCAGCCTTCCAGTAGCTGAAGGGGCCTACAAGAAAGCTGGGGGGACGGTCTTTTTACAAGGGCCTGTAGTGACAGGACAAGGGGTAATGGGTTTAAACTGAAAGCAGGGAGATTTAGATTAGATGTCAGGAAGAAATTCTTCCCGGAGAGGGTGATGAAGCACTGGCACAGGTTGCCCAGAGAAGCTGTGGATGCCCCATCCCTGGAAGTGTTCAAGGCCAGGCTGGATGAGGCTTTGAGCAACTTGGTCTAGTGGAGGGTGTCCCTGCCCATGGCAGGGGGGTTGGAACTGGATGGTCTTTAAGGTCCCTTCCAACCCAAACCATGCTATGAATTTATCCTGAGTTTTTCATTAGAGTTTCAGAAAACAATCCTCCAAACAAGAATTCAAGTCCTTAGCCTGAGCTCGTTTGCTAAATTTCAGGCCACAAATCCTCTCTTCAAGACAGGCTGGGTCACAAGCTATCCTTCAGTATAAGTTATGCATAAGTTTCACTTATACTTATTTGGACCTGAAAAAACGTTAGCAGAACAAAGCCATTTTAACCCATACCTAAAGTAGCAGTGAACCAGCAATGCAATATTAATGTTTGCAAGAGCCTTCTCCCCTCCCCCCCAACACACATATTTTTATTAATAAATCAATAAAAAGAGTAATTAAAAACACTTGCTGGTGTCTAAAAGTTTATGAATTCATGTAAGGTTACAGAATTGACACATTTCAAAACTATGAGAAATGACGTGTTCAGAATCAGACAAACCATCAAATGGAGATTATGATTATGCAATCTAAATTGAGGCAGTTTAAATTATCCTAAATGGCAAAAAAGTTGGAACTCAGAGCCATAAGGTATAACAGTCAGAAGATAAAAATATACCGCTGAAATCAGCCATTCACCTAATCTGTTACATTCTCTAGACTTTAAAGCATTAATAGCCAACTGTTAAGACAACCTCACTTTTCAGTTTCTTGAAAAAGAAGGAAAGAGAGGTCATCAAATGCTTCTGTTTATGTAGTTTCTGTCTTTGATTGTTACTCATTAAAAATTGTGAATTAATCCTTAATAATTTGCTCCCTGATCAGATCACACTTTGATTTATTACTGCTGTCTGTGAACACTGGACAGTGTGTGCCAAATAATTTGGATCAAATACTGAGACATAAATGCTAGGAAAAAATAAAGAGCATGTGAAATCACAATATACTTACGATGTATCATGGCCAAAATACAGTAATTAGAAATGACTGTCAAGGTGGGGTTTTTTCCCCTAAAGTTCTACTAAACAGCTGCTTCAGTTTCAAAGGATATACTAAAAGCCAGAAAACAGCAAGCCTAACCGGCCTCTTGTAAGCACATACAAGATTCATTATTCAGTTACAGTACTTTTTTTTTAAAAGGCTCTCATAGAACTGCATGCCACAGATGGGATGAACTTGCAAAGGTTCTCTTCAGAATTTATGCTTAAAATAATCAATTTCTTTGTGGTCTCATAATATCAAAGCCTATTCCATTCACCACCTAGTTTTCATGCTGGATATGGAAGTATCCAATACAGGGGAAGACTACAAAACCACAAAAAATGATACAAGAATTTCCAGTTTCTATTGAGTGAAGCTTAAAAAAAATGTTTCTATATCACATTCAAGATGGTAGTAGAAAGGTTACAAATTAGATTTTTTTTCCTTATGCACACAAATACACATACTAGATAGCAGACACTTCCTTCTGAATATACTTCAACTTTCATAGGTATTTATAAGGTAACTTCATGCCATATATATTACATCCAGCATTTCAGTTAAATTCCTTTTACACAAATGCAAAGAAATTTTCTATTCAGCAGAAATGAAGGTTTGTAGGCATATATTTTTTCATATCAATGGAAAACTCGCAGACTAGCTTGTTCTAGGAACAGCAAAACTACAGAAATCTTATTTCTTTTATATCCTTGTCTTTCTCACCTAAAATCCTTTCCTCTTCTTACCCTGGTATTAACTTCAGTTTTCCTCTATGACACAGTAAGAGACAAAACTACTGTATAGACATACAAAAGAATAATACTTATAATTTTCACTGCCAAAATGAATGGTGTTTGAGAAATTTAGGAGTATCAACCTCAACTTTCTTTCCTACAACCCTCCGCTGGGTTCAGAATTTATTTTTCAAATGTGAGCAGGAGGAGTTTCTTCTTAAAAATGTTTTTCACGCTCTCCACTGCCTAACAGAGATAAAAAAAAATTTGCCTATGTTCCTGTGTGTAATTAAGTATTAATAATACACATATTTGGATATATGACTTTGACTTTGGGACAGAAATTCTGGCATTAAATTATTCTGAGTTTCCAGTATGTTTACCTGTAAGGCAAATTAATAAAATGGACAACTTATTCCTTGTTAAACAAGGAAAAAAGGAAAATAAGACTATTATGGTAAACTTAATTTCCATGTATTATAGATAACTATTTTAAACTGGTCTTACAGGCAGAGCATTATTCATTTGTTTGTTTATTTAAACAGGATTACTCTTTGTATTCAGTTTTTGTACACATTGTTTCTCTCATATACATACTTTCTTACGGCACACAGGACTTTATTTTAATACTACTACCTAACAAGCAGCAGACACCTGGATTTTGCTCTCCACACACATTGGGAAACAATACTGTATGGCTATTGAAGGTGATGAGCCTGTCTCGCAGCATGCTGGGGTGTGATGCAGGAGGGGAAGGAAGGGTGAGCAGCAGCACTATGTGCAATTCTGAGCAGGGAGACACCCAGATAGGACTCTGGGAGAATCAGCCCTCTCCCCCCTGGGGCCCGCAGCATGATCACACCTCAACGAGAAGCTTAGCACAATACTAGCTTCTGTGTTTTTGATTTGGTACATTAATGAGTTGGGAATTCCCTAACCCACCTACAACAGGATACTAGTAATTAAACTTTCTTGAACCTACACTGCTCTTAAGTCAGTCACAAAAGAAACATGATTTGCAATTGTAACAGTTTAGACCTCTGGAGCTAAGTGAGATGTCTTGGCTTATGCTTGGAAGTGCTTACACCTACTCCCCCCCATCAGACTTACAAAAAGAAATCTAAATAACACCTCTTTATTTTAGCAGAGTCAGAAACAGATGAAGTGCTACTGTTGCCAGCTCATCTATCTGTGCTTTGTTCAGTATGCGTGTCGGGGTTGAGTTGCTTCTTTTAAAGCAAACAGATTTGTAAGTTTACCTTTTCCAGGCTCAGTACATGAATATATGGATAATGTTGACCAAGGCAAGGTCCTGTCCAGCCCATAGTTTAAGGAGCACAATTAATGAAATGACTATTACAAAGCAACAGCTAACATCATCTCCATTTCCAGCAAGTAAATCAATAGCTCCTTTCACAACAGGTTTCACAGACGACCCAACCCCAGGAAAGCCATGCATACTTACAAATTATAAAGCATATCAGCCATGTTGCTGCGGTAGTACAAGGCATTTCTATAGGCGCTTTCAGCTTCAGAAATCTTGCTCTGGCTCTTGAGAACATTTCCAAGGTTACCCCATGCTGTCAAGAGGAGAAAACAGTATTCAGAAAGAGCTACAATCCAATTACACATGACAGAGTATCCGAGTATCAGCAAGTTCCTCAGGGAAACAAACCCCACAAAGAAACTATTTTTATGGAAGGGAAGGTTGGCTGTTTTTTTTACCCTCAGTTCTCTGGATCTCTGCATCTTGCTGTGAGACTCACATTATGTCGCAGTGATTTGCATACATTCTGCATATAGTTTTGGGTGGGAAAGGGACCTTTAAGAACAAAATATGCTTCTATGCATTAGAAACTACTATATCAAAGGGAAAGGAATATTTTATTTTATATCACCTCTAAATAAAAACCTCCAGAGTAAAATGTGGAACTCGGGTATCATCATAGGTTTACCCTTTTTTTTTTTTTGAGCTTATCTACTCTAAACAGCAAGAGATTTGCCCAGAGTAGACACAGCTCTCACTGAAGTATGAGAAGTGACAAATGGCATAGGAATTAAAAGAATGGTTAGGTAAGTAACCAGGATTAAAAGTTATGGATATAAACACACTACACAGGTCACTAAAATGCATTTTGTCTACCTGGAAACCTTGTGGTTACTTTCTGTACAATTTATTATGTCATACAATGTGCTTTTATATCTCATCAAGGACTTGAGGTAAAAAAAAAATTAAGGCTCCACATGTGTTCCCTTTGCAGTTTTGTTGAGTGGCATAAAATCTGTACTTACAAAAGAAACTGGAACTAACATTTTATAGAAAATACAGCCCATGTTATCCACAATTTAGGAAGCTAATTTAACTGGCATTGTAATTATAGTCTATGTGTATACATGAAAAAAAAAGCACATTATGCTTATAAATACATCAAAGTTGTTTCATAAAGCAGTTCTACTTTCACAAGTATTTTTTATAAGCAAGAATAGAAAGACGGTGCATGTGCTTTCCACCAAACACACAATATATGGCAAACTGTTCTTTCCTCCAGATGCACGAACAATAATCATCAGCTCCAGTAGCAGCTAAACCCTGCTTCTTCAGTTACCCTAGCCTTTTTTTTTTTTTTACAGGAATTTGTATCAATCCTGAGTAAAGCAAACTTTCAATGTATTCTTAACATAACACTGCTAAATAATAATTGATAATGATAGAATCATTGAATGGTTTGGGCTGGAAGGGACCTTAAAGATCATCTGGTTCCAACACCCCTGCCACGGGCAGGGACACCTTCCACTAGACCAGGTTGCTCAAAGCCTCATCCAGCCTGGTCTTGAACACTTCCAGGGATGGGGCATCCACAGCTTCTCTGGGCAACCTGTGCCAGTGTCTCACCACCCTCTCCGTGAATAATTTCTTCCTGATATCTAATCTAAACCTCCTTACTTTCAATTTAAACCTGTTACCCCTTGACCTGTTACTACAGGCCCTTGTAAAAAGTCTCCCCCCCCCCCCCGCAGCTTCCTTGTTGTCCCCCTTCAGGCACTGGAAGGCTGCAGTAATTATTTCAGATATGTGTTTTCCCTTAGAAAGTGCATCATTGCTTTCAAACGACTGTGGTTTGCTGCAGAACCATCCTGCCACAGGGATGGAAACAACAGCAAACATAGCATTTTCCTCTAAGCTGAATAACTTAATCATTGCTGGGGAAAAAATGATGGAATCCTTTTAGGATTCACAAAGATAATGTCATCCAACTGTGCACAATGTTATTTTGTAAAGACAAAAAAAAAAAACCCAAACCCAATATTTCCATGAGAAAAGCTATCACTTCTGTGAGCCACTTCATTTTAGCCTATTTTTTTATAAGATGAGAAATAATTCAAGTTATTTAGCACTAAATCGACAAAAGTCACAAAAATGTTCCATGATTCTCTTAATTAAATAAATATGCTGAAAATATTCTCAAATTCACCCAATTTTTATAGTCCTTGTTAACATATATGCAGAATTCTGAATTTATTTCCCCGTTAATACTACTATTCTTTTTACATGTAGGAAACATTTTGGAAGCAGCAATTTAGGTGACTAGCCAGCTTGTAAGCATTAACACTTAAGAAAAACACAGAATTTTTTATTTTATTTTTTTTTAAACTCATTTGTGAAAACACACTCTGATGTTGCTTCTGCAGCACATGACCACCCAATTTCCCGCCGCTGTATTCCATATAATCTGCAGCTACTTTTGTTTTCACTCCAATCTTCCATAACAGAGCACTACATCAAATGATCATTGGGGCTACTGCTAACATTACCCTGCTTGGACTACTGCTAACAATATAGTTACTTGCTCCCAACCACTTTGAAGCTTATTAAATAAAAGGATGTATAGAATGATTCGGTTCATCTTTTCATCTGTTAGACTGGAAAAGCCCTATTAACACTGCTAAATACAATAGTTTCTCCTCTAGACTTCATTTCATGCTGTATGCTCTATTATTTATCTGTTGAAAAATCTTTTTCAGAATGTAAAACAAAGTATTGCCTTAAAAATTACCTTTAGTTTTTAATATCAATCAATATTTAAACTGCATTATTCCATTTAGATATTTTTCAAAAATCGTAAAAGTGCGAATTATCAATTTAACTTAATGTGATATACTAGAGGAAGTGATAGGAGAAAATAACACAAATGAAACTATAATCTCACAATTTATCATTAAAATAAACATGAAAACCAAGGTCTTCTTACTTCCCCAAACTATGAAAGTGTGGTATAAATTTTCACATCTATTTCATTACAAAATTAGTTAGATGAATGACCTAGTTCTGGCTGTAGACGAAGCTATATAAAATATTTTCTAGAATAAATACTTATTTGTAGAGATCATAGCCATAACCCTAGAAGTTATGAACAGCCATTAGCTCCAGCAACCACATGCTCTTGGTTATTGGTATATGAGGGACAGAAAAAAGGATAGTCTAAATGGAAAAGACGCTGTATCAGCTACTCACAGAAATTCACTCCTTTTTTTTCTTAAGCTGTGTAAGTAACCTCAAGAAACACAATTTAAATTATTAACTACATCTCTGACATCCAATTTCTCAACCCATATCTCACAACAAATTTCTTCTGCAAAACTGTAACAACATTGGTTCAACTATGTGCACATTCAGAAACTGAGACAAAATTATACCCGGTCATGAAGCTACATCCCTATTAAAACATACTCTATGACTCCAACAAAATTTCAGCATTCAACTATTTTCCATCTGTACATGGTAAGAAATTCAAAATTAATATTCTCAAAAGCAAAAGAAACTAGGTCAGCAATTCTGGTATTTAGAATGGATTTTGATCCCACTTATTTTATATATTTTTTTCATATAAAAACTGTAATACCTGAAATTGCAAGAAAGGAACATGTAATATTCCAAAGATACTGATCTATAGATATATATACCACCATTTTATCTGTAATTACAAATTCAATTTTTCCCCTACTGGAGATTCTATTCAGCACAAGAGAAAACGCAAGCTGTGAATGAAACAGCTTTGTAATATTTACTTTTTGCCTGCTGCTTAATTCCCTGTGCACCAACAACAAGACTAAAATAGTCCCAGGTCTTTTAAAAATAATATTCCATCACAGCATGGGAACAAAGGTAACATTCACATATCTCACACACTTAGAAAACAGTCAATCCATTCAAAATGTACTTCATTGTCTACTTTTCCATAGATCATACTCAACAGAAATGGAATTATTAAAAAGTAAATCCATTTCATCATCTTGTATCCTAAAACAATTATAAACTGAAAAATCTCCTAATGCTTGATAACTCCTATACTAGTTACATTTCTTTACAGGAAAATGGAACATTTTAAAGGGGTTTTATTGCTGCTGTTGTTTTTAAATAAATAGCAAGAATAAATTACATAGCACAAATAGGAAAATAAACAATTGTTTCAGAGTTATCATTTTGGCCATATCAAACAAGATTTATATTAAATTTTAAAGACTACATTTATGCCACCTTGCAGCAAGAGTAGGTCAAGTTCTCAGGCATTTAACTGCTTTCAAAATGAAAGTGAATATGACAAATTTCAGCTCCAAATTTAACATGATTAATTTCTCAACTATCTCATAGAAAGAGAGGATTAAAATTTATCAAGCCTGAAAAATACCAGGTTGGCATATTAAACCTTCTCTAAGAACCTCCATTCTGGAAGAGAGCAAGGAGGAACGTTGTCCAATCTAACCTGGCTGGATTTAAGAGGCACATCCTGCTAAAGAGAACAGTTGAACTTTCAGCTTGCAACTGAATTATGAAAACAAATGAGAAATGGAAATTAATGTGTGGAAATATCTTAATTCAAATATATCTTTGCCTTTCAACTGAATCAAGGATCATACTATGCTATTTAGTGAAACAGAAATAAAACAACAAAGTAAAGTTTCAGAGAAAAGCACTTAAGTGGTGTAAAAGCATGTTGATTACTTGACCCAATAGTAGGCTTTAAAAAAAAAATTAAAAAATCACAAATCATTAAAAAAATATAACCCTAAGTATTAAAGGAGGATTCTCCTTCCCATCTGTCACCCCTATATAATTCATGAAAAATGAGATCACAATAAAATCTATTTGGAAACTCATAACATATTAACCTATCTGTTGTCAAAACACCGCTACTGAAACATGGAGAGGAAAAAAATGCAACTAAAATCCCCTATTAAATCACTGAAAAACAACCTTGTAAGCTTTTGAAAACAATATAGCAAAGAAAAGGAAAATGTTTTCCCAGTATGTTATGCCAGGGGGCAAACACTGCCTTCTGTAAACCTTACTAGGAGCAAATATACTTGAAACTGATAAATAATAAAATGTAAGAATCAATGTTAAAATATTGATACACGACATTCACGGTTCGCATCAATAATTTACTTAAGTTTCGTAACCCTGTTCTCACCTTAAACTATCAGACTTCTCATATAGTAAAAGTTAAAACACAAATTGATTCATATATTAAAAAATGTGAACTAGATTATTACTTGAGTGAAAGAAAGTACTTGAACAAAGACTGAAGTATTTAGGGAACAGCCAAGTCTGTTGTAATCAACTTGTCAGCAGTTCCAAATGAGCAACTTCAGGTCACAGAAAAAAAGCACAACAAGCCAAGAAAACTTCTACAGAGCTTTAGAGATATTTGTGTGTTATTAACTATTCTTTAACTTGTGAAATTAGTAACAGTAGTTCCAGGTTGCATTCCTTCTCTTTACAATCCTTCTGCATTTCTCCTTACTCATCTATGAAAAAAGTGAAAGTATCCAATTATCTTTTTTTTTTTTCCATAAATGGAATTTAGGGATGCAGCGATGCTGATCCAGAAAAAAATCTGTTGTTTTTTTTTTTACTGCAGTGACATCTGTTTTTTGGAAGTTCTGCAAGGTCCGTTGTTCTCTATCACAATTGTATCTACGTTCCCATGTAACAGCCGTGAAAAAGACACTCCTTGGTAACATTCATGATAAGGGACACTAAAACAAGAATCTCGATACAGTGGGAGTCCAGAAGCTGAATCCTTGTTTGTAAAAAAACAAACAAAGAAACAAAAAAAAAAACCAAAAAAAAAACCCCACCAAAAAAAAAAAAACCAAAACCCAAAAAACACTAGCACAGCAGAAAATCTGAATCTGATATTTGAACAAATAACCCATTTCAGAGCTGTGACAGTTTCATTAGCAAAGTAAATATTTGCATGATCCTATTAGAGAAGGGGCTGATCAAGTAACTAAAAATAAAAGCAAGTATGACCAAGAACGTAACAACCAACCCACGTTAACTTATGTAAAACCCCTGAAAGAGCAAAGATGTGTAATTTTGAAAAAATTCCAAAATTCCAAACTACATGAAAAGATAGTAAAAGAAAGTATTTTTGAGTCTAACTGCTAAAGGGCTACCTGTTTGTTCAATAAAATAGGCTTTTACCTGACAGGTTTTTGAAGAATACTTTTTATTTCCTCTCCCTCCAAATAAAAGAATGGGAGGAGGGAGATATTGTTTTACCCTTGCCAAAATTGGAATGTAAAGACAACTATGTTGATTATCAACACTTTAGAGGTGCTTTTACTTTTACTTTGTTAAAGTAACTTTTAGTTGGCATCAAAACACACCACATCAGTTTGATGACCAGTGCCCCTCCTCCATATTGCCCTACTATATTACAGCTAAACCATCAGTTCCCTAAACTTAAAGAAAAAGGTATTTCTACTCCCTTTTTTACTTTACAGATGTTAGATTCCCATACTCATCAAACATGATTAAGCATGTGAGCCCAAGAGATGCTGTAAAGCTCCAAAGAAGCATCCTTCTTCAACACCTGTTGGAATTTCTAGCCATTATCATTGGTAAGGCCATTTATTTGGTTGATAACTGAAGGGTACATCTTCTAATTTTACATTTCTTAAACACTCTCATCTGTTTCCAATACTGTCCAAAAGGATTTTCCATTTGTTTCTCTTCCCTTCCAAGGCTTACAAGTCAATTAAAAGCAAGATATGCACATTTTATATAAATCAATTCTTCGGCACAGCACACTAATAATCTCCTTTAGGACACAGCATCAATTTGAAATTTGCATTACAGTCGGTGCAAAGTTTTAGGTTTTCTTTCATTACAAAGTAAGAAAATCAGAGGGAAACAGATTAGAACAGCATGAAAAAAAAAATAACATTACAAGGAGGAAAGGGTACTGATTACATTTCTCACTTTCAAATGCTGTTTTCCAAGAATTTACATCACAGTATGATTTATATGCAGTGTTGGCTTTTTCCTGAAGTTAGTTAAGTAGTTTGACTTAAGAGTCAAATAGCAAACTAAAATAACATTATGGACAACTAGCAGTCTTTTATCAGAAGCATCACCTGGAAAGTAGTAATGCAGCAAAAATAGCATGGGAAAGATGCCTTTGGCCTTGACTATACCATGTGTATTAAAGGATGTCAGTTTATAAGGCACTGTCACTATAAAAGGTTTGCTGAACACTAAATTAACTTCTAAAACTTCGGATGAAATAAAACCAAAAAGTAGTAACATCTTCCCTTTGGGTATTAACTTTTATATGGACTTGATTCCCGGAGCGTGACAAACCAGGTTTCTAGTTTAGGGCACTTTTTTTATTTTACCATCTGTTCTTAACACTTTTTCATTTTGCACTGTAAGTTACTATTTTACAGCTATCGGTATGAACATCATGAGTTAGAAGCATTCACATTGCCACCTCAGCCTGTGGCAATATCACCACAACATAGGCAGACTCAAACACAGCAGCATGTTGTGAATCTCTCAGGTCTATGGCAAAGAGGAGCAAAGACAATATTGCATATTCTTGGCACTTTTACTAGGTATGTTTTTCTATTCATTCTTAGCATCTACACTGAATATTTCTAGACCAGGTATTTTGTGAACCAAATAATTGGTTTTTTCACCACCCATCTGAAGCTCCACATCAACAGCTGAAAGCCACGTATTGCCCTATGGTGAGCACTGAGCCATTGCAAAGGTTACACACTATTGAAAAAACAGAGATTCCTGTGAAATAATGCTGACAGCAGAGGATGCCTTACTAAAAATATACTTAATGTACTACGTGGCTTGCATAGGAAAAAGTTGTCTTTTTCTCATATTATTGAAGTTAATACCTTCAAAACAGATACATTCCTGTCATTACACCCAGCTCCCTCCTGCTGAAATACAGGTGCTAAACTGGGAATTATAAGAGGTATGATCTTTTCCCAGCTCTGTTGCCAGTCTGTCCTTCAGGAGGCTTCACCTTCAGTCACCTATCTATTTGTATTCTTGACATTTGTTACTCAGCCATTATTTGTAAGTTTATTTCTGTCAAGGACTGCATCTCACTATGGATTTGCACAGTGCCTACTATAACAAAGCAGCTGGACACTAATGGGAAGATAAATGCACAATAAACTCTGGAAGAATTAAGGAAAGGAAGAAGAGGAGTGTTTCTGCAATACAGAAGAGAGATGTAAGGAACATTTCCCCATATAATTAGTATTCTCACAAAATGAGGGCCAAGAAAATTTAAGTCACTTACAGTTTAAACATTGTGGGAACATGGATATTTGTGTATGCATTTTATATTTTGATCTATGTTCTTAATTCTGTTAAAGGGTCATCCTTCCTAAAACTCATTTGGGAGCAAAGTAAGAGAAAAAAATAAAAATAAATAAATAAATAAATAAAAAGGGCTGAATCTGATTTTCCCTTTGAGTCTTTTGAGCATAATCTACTTCACGAGTAGTAAGCTGAAACATCAAGACCTATATTTGTAAATGGAAAATTCAGCGTACTGTGAAGAAAAAAGGCTGAGATTTGCAACAGAGGTCAAGTCTCCAATATCCAAATATTCCAAATTACCTTTGTTGGGTAATGCATGAAGAAAAAGCACAGCACTAGTTAGATCACGCACATTTGAAAGGTTATAACCATAGCTATAAAGAACACCACCTTTTCCTTCTTGTCTAAAGGTTAGATTCATCAGCACCTTATGCCTTTTTCCTTTCAAGGGTATTACTTGATAAAGCAGAGTGGACCTCCAGTCTTTAGCATTCAAATTCATCAGGCAATCACTTTGTTCTAGAGGGGAAAAGAGTTTCACGAATGGAAGCACGATAGGTTTCCCCAGTAAAAATTATGAAAGCTCAGTTGCACACTCAAAAACAGGCAACAGAAATCAACATTTTAAACAGTTTTTCTACAATACAGAGACACCATCTCTGACAAAAATATTCAGAAGATCAATTAAATAATGTTTGTTAAGTGTTTTGAGAGCAGAAAAGTTCATGTAAATTCTATAGATTACTGCTTTAAAAGTGGAACAGGTTTTCCTTAAGTTCTGCATTATAGTTTGTACAGGATATTTACATTTTTCCTATTATTCCAAAGAAACAATGACTTCTTTCCCCAAATTTGTCATAAATTCAATTATATAATTTGCAATAATTTTCTTCTAAAAACTTAACCTGTTAATAGAAACATTTTGATGAAGTTACCTCATTTTGCTAACACAACGGTAAAAGTGCCCTGTTTCTTGTTTCCTAAAGGGATAAATGTTTTTTATATACCCATAATTTATGAGTTTAATCTACTTCATACATTGATTTTTTTCTATCAGTGGGAATGTGGTAATGTTGAGACAGACTGTATTAAAGATTTACCACCTCCTAACTTTTATATATTATTCTTATTTTTAATAAGAGTTTTATTTATATCGTTTTTTTCAACACTTCATTTGCTGATCAATTCCAGGGCTTCTGGAATGAAAGCAGGTGAAAGAAAAACATAATTGAAAAATGTGCAGAGCTTTGAAATCTATCCAACACCAAGTCAACATGGGTACTGAACCAACTGACTTTTGGCAGGCAGTGCTTGTCATGTTTCTTAGTTTTGAAACCCTGACGCAAATGGGTATGAATGCATGACGCTCTCTACTACGCTCAGCATCACTGCCTGATATACCTGCTCCACTTGCTATGTTACAGAAAATTAACTTCTCCTCAAAGGATAGCATGGTGGCTGTGAGTTCAATGAACCTCAGAGATGAGATTAAGCAGCTGATAAAGTGTTCTTAGGCCTCACCATTTACTCTGTTTAGTCTAGAGTATGCACTCCCTGTTCTGCCTAGGACATACTTGCAGATTTGGGAAATCCAATTAGCTTTAATGAACTTAATGTCAAAGATGTGAGGTCTCCACAATCTGGCTGAATAGTAAATATCACATTAACAGAGTCTTAAGCAAGCCATGAAAGAAAAATGGTATGAGTACTCACACACTCCCACTCGTAGATGCCCTGATTTACTACACATGACAGACTAAAGAAATTCTCACCAGTACCTTCATTAGAGGTGCCACAGGATGAAACAACACTTCCTTAGGGTTTTTAGTTATGTATTGTAAAATATTTTCAGAGTAACATTATAGAAATTCTTCACACCGTAGCCCTCACTCAGTATTAGTCAACAGACAACTTCAGGAAGAAACATGCATCCTAACCACCCATCTCTCAATTCCCAGGCGCTGCCTCCATGCAGCCGGTGTGCTACGTGGACAGTCCTTCCTCTTCTCCCACAAGAGAAAGACAATACTCTAGACAAAGCTGTCCTGCAAACCAGATTCAGCCCATAAAGCCAGCACTGATACTGCAGAACTGCTAAAAAGATTCAAACCTGGAATTTTGTAGGAGTTTTATAAATAAAAAAATAAGCACAACACCAGCACACACACTGTTTTGGATACATCTTCCCATCTCCCAGTCTTTGTACAATTCACTTGTTTAATGTTCCAACTCTGATGAGGATATTCTGATTAAGCCAAAACTACTGCAAGATCACAGACTTGTTGACAACACAACAGTTTTCTACTTTCCGAGCAGTGCTGGCACACCCCGCCACATCAGGAAATAGCTTTTCATCTGACAGAAATGTAATACGGAAAGACTTACCAACATAGATTACATTTTATTCCAATGTAAATCCTATTGTCAAAGGAGATAACAGCCAGAGGTTACTTCATGGGAGTGTTTCGTGACACAGTGGCTTTGGTGGAACATTTTAAGGAATTCCTGCACCTACCATTCTCCAGGCCATTCAGTTCTGCCACCCCATTCCTCACGCCAAAATGATTTTGGGAAATTCTATGGTATGAATCAGACAAACTGATCCAGGTTAGAAAAAAAATTATAAAGAGAAAAGGCAGATCACAGTACCTTTAACATTAATCTAGTCACTGTTCCGTTCACAGCAGTGTATGATCACACCTTTGTTTGCACAGCTTTGTTAGCTATGTGCACACTGCAAGCGAGTGAACACCATAAGCCATTACGGCCATAAGGTTCCCATACCATGAAACTTCACAAGGGTCAGGAACAAAGCACTGAACAGTGCTGACCTGAAACTCTCATGATATAAGCAATTGTATTTCATAGAGCCATTGAACACAAACAATGCAAGAAAGTGAGAGGAGGCCAAAGGAGCGGAAAAATACAAGTGGATGAAGATAACTCTGGACACCCCAGAGACCTCAGGATTAACCCCAAGGAATTCTTCAGAGCACCAAACTACTCAGGCAAGGAGGTGACCATGTACTAAATCCATGAAATTACGTAAAATTTTTAATAGCAGGCATGGTTCTAAAGAAAATTATCTATGATATATTTAAAAATTATCACTTATGACCCAAGTGATGAACTGTAAGCCAGCCTCCTGTAGAAATGGAAGCGTGCACTTAACCCACTGCAATGACAGCCCTGGTCCTCAAAGCTAAAAGTAGATGGATCATGTTGGCTCCTCTCCAGGAAAGGGGAACAGAGAGGGCAGTGTCCTGGAAATGTGCCAGAAAAGCCATGGGGGCACGAGGAATCAACACTAGGGTTTGTCAACCAAGAGAATCATCAGACTGCTCAAATGACATATGTCAGACATGCAAAAGGCAAATCAGTGCATATTCAGGAAGCAGGCTTTTCATGACAACCCAAACTGTATGGTTTGGTTAGGTTTAAATCACTTAAGGAAAGACAGCATGTGAAGCTTTGCCAGCCAACACATATCCACACTGGTACGGAAATATAGGTGGTCGGAGGAAGGTGGGTCATAAAATGATCTCCTTTATTTTTTGCCAGTAGTGAAACTACAGACACTACAGTTATTAACTAGCATCTTTAATATTCCATATTCCAAATATCTTCTGTGTTTTAAGAACTGAGATAAAAGTTCAGTGTGGTAGAGCATCCAAGCAGAGAGAAGGAAATTACATTGAATGCTCAGTCCCTCTGTTCAGGGATATTTTCTGTAATTTAAAACAAAATTATATGCAAGCCTTTTGCACATACTTATAACTGTATCAGCCATCGCTTCATTTTTGCATGTGTGAGGGCTGGCAATGATGACAGTGTTAATAAAACTCCCTATTACAAAGGAAGAGTATTGGAAATCTTAATAAAATACTTGTAGTTATCTATCTACACTGGGATTTTACACAGCCAGAAGAGGCATAAAGAAGCACGTGCATAAATTACTGTCCTGTCCACATTAAAGGTTAGTTTCTCTACCAGATCTATGTAACTAGACCTCAGTGTGTACCAGTAAGAAATCCATTACAGATAGGAAAATGAAGACATGCAACACATGGTGAAAAACATTATGTAAAGAACATTTTTTCACAGTTGACATATTTCGAAAAATAATGAAACAAATGGATGACTACCTAATACATTTAAACTAACATGCTCAGCTTGAGAAACAACATGGATAATCTTGTTTACTTCTAATTAATAGTAAGTCTTTCCCTATGAAAAAAACAGGCTAGTTCTCCAGAAAACACAAAAATAGACTGAAGGCCTGAGTTTTAATCAAACTGGAAAATAAAATCTATCATTTTCTGGCAAATAAAATACCAAACTTATCAATTTCACTTTATATGCTACCAAAAAAAAAAATTGCCAAAGCTAATCCCTCCTTGACCAGGGGTGGGGTTTTTTTGCAGTGTAGTTTTTAGAATAGATGAGCTAGTTGAACGATTTTGCAGAGCACCTCAGGGAAAGCGGGGGAAGAAATAACAGTCTGATGAGTCCATGTCTCAAAACAGAGTAACAGAGTCCATGTCTCAAAATTGTTTATTTCTCTAAATTCTTAGCATATGGAAAGGGAAAATAAAGTCTAGCAGTAGTTAATAACAGATTTTCTCCTATCCCCCTGCTATTTAGGATTCACAGATTAGAGATGCTGTTGGACTACACTCAAGGAAAGAAAAATTAGCATCCTTGTGTCCAGTTCCCTCTCTATATAAAGGAAGAATATCATGCTTTCTGGTATCCTGTTGAAGGAAAAGACGACATCCCACAGTGATTTGGGTTTCAGAGGAAATTACAGCACTACTGACAAACTGAAAGAGAGAACGCTGTCAGTGGAGAATAAATTCAGACTTTGAACTGAAGCGTAAACCACTTTCAGCTCTCCAACATATTTAGCATAACTAGACTGTTTTGCTGAGGCTGGGCTGCCTGCAGGATGCTTAAATGCCCTAGCTAGCTATGGCTGCTCCCCAAACAACTTAGTAATGGCCATTCCTTCGACACTTTCTGATCACCCTGATCAGCAGTAACACCCATTTAGAGAGTCCTGCACTGTTTTCAGAGAGTAATGTTTTTATTTAACTTTCAAACAATTCTATTCTAGTAAGTGGTTCACTTACTAGTTGAGTTTTCTCTTTTAAAGCTGCTCTGAGTGGCAGATAGAAAAAGTATTTCCTATTTATTTCAAGAACTCTAAAGCATGTGGTACAACATTTACCCTTCAAATTCTGCCATTTTTATTATGAACAAAGACACCAAATTTACCATGGTAAAGTCTACATAAATTATATAAGGCAATAATAGACATATAGTCATACAAATTTATATATTACTGCTTATATTTTTAATATATAATTACAACCTTTGAATCTTTTAATTTTATAAGACCATTTAATTGCTGGGTGCATTTCCCCATAGAGTAGCTGTCATAAGGGTTATTTCTGATGGTTGGAAACATTTTACAACCCTGACAGAAGGTATACTACCTTTCCAGTGATTTCTTCTTAAAAATAGCCAAATTTAAGCTTCTGACCAAAGCCAAAAATAATAATAAAAGTCAAGGAAAATATCCATACAACATTTAGACAAAAGATTAAGTAACAGAAAGCTCTGGTGAAGGTGTTGGGAAGATTTACGATTAGTTGGTGCTATGTTTCTCTGACAATTACTTTTAAAAACGTTGGCTGAGAAGTATGCCAAGAATCACCACAATGACTACGCATTCTAATATTTATTTAGCAACTAGCTTTGTAGAGGTATTGCACTGTTGTAAGTGTGGACAGGTTTTAATACAATAATGAATGTCCAATATTAAAAAAAAATATCCAATGTCTAATGACAATAGATAGTACAAGTTCCATTACAGAGGGAAAAGCTGAGATTAAAGTGGTTTGTTCAAAGGCTAAAGAAGAGCCTACTAGTGAACCTAAAACAAAGTAATGAATACCTAATTCCAGGTGATATGCTCATATCACTGATATTTCTTAACAGTGATAATATGCAAAACTTGTACGCATAATCATTAGCAGGTTTTATATTTTTTTAAAATCTGGTGGTTTACGGCAATCTGTGTACTGAAATTACATTCTCTCTTAAACGCTGTTTTTCAAAACCAGCATTTTCCATTCACTGTAACATTATTTGAGTAAGATCTTTACCTTTATGATTATTGAAGTGAAATGAACCAAAGTAGCAAGGAATAATTACTCTGCAGAGTGGTATTTCAGGCTATTGGCCCAAATTACTGCCAAATTGCCTATTAAAAAAATAAAGAATATATGCACCAAAACATTAAAATGTAATCCCAAATGCTCAGTATTTTTAAATGCCCAACATGGTGTTTCTTAAAAAATACCCTACTCTGTTTAGGAGGCATAAAAAAATTGTGGTGAACAACTAGCTGTGTACCAGAGCAACAGTTATCAAAAACAAAATTGTAAAAGGTATTACAAGAGAACCCAGCTTCTTGACAGGAAAATATAAACTCTTAATAATAAGCATATTCAAAGAATGTCATACCTTAAAATATTTCTTTTCTTTTTGTCTGCACTCATCACTAGTGTTACAAAAATGTTAATAATCATGGAAAATACTGGTTTATTGCATCCTTTTTGTTTGATGGAATTACAGCTTCTTTATCTAGTTTACTACAAGGTATTATAACTATTTTTCCTCACTGCACTACTAGTTGGTATCTGCACTGTCTGCTGAAGAAGGACCTCCTACTGACAGCTACCATTAGCAAGAAATCATTTTCTAAGAGTAGATAAGGATAACAGCAGCAAGCTGTCAAATCAGATGGAAACAGCTTCTAGCACTTACTTCTACCCAAATGCACAGAACTAGAGCATACAATTTCTGCACAGACAGACATGGATTTTTTTCTCAACTCCTGGGTAAGAGCAAATTTGTGTGCCTTTTTAATGATAACAGAATTATGTAAACGGCACAAAACTAACTCACATGATTTATTTTCCCTCTACACTAACAATTAAACAGTTCGAATAACAAATACATTAGCTTGCTGCATTAGTAATGTTCACTAAAGACGAAGTTAAAACTAAAAACTATTGAACACGGATAACAAAATGAAATTTGGTGTTTTAAAAAACATTAAAGAGTATATTATTTTGTAGTTCAGGTCAAAAGCCAAATATTGTGCTACATAGATGAGATTAAACAAGCTGAATTCTAAATGCAGCTTTAAGCATTCCTTCAATTTTATTTAGCAGATAGTATTAGCAAACTAAACAGTAAACTAATTATATTAAATTACATTAAAATCATAAAGGAAACAAAAATGTAATTGCCACCTTTTTATGACTGCTCAGATAAGCCTATAGCTACCCTGTACACTGTTGTTCAACTAAGATGTTTCACAGTCTGAACTTCATATTTGTACCATGACATTCACATATGCATACAGAAGCAGTCCTTATCAATCCTATGCTAAACTGATTATAAGGGGAAGGGAAAGAAGTAAAAAAAAAAAAAAAAGAAACCAGGAAAGAAAAATAAAGGAAAATATGATCATTCTGTGATATCCATGATGTTCAGAGAGTAAAACTGATCAAGGCTGAATACTATGCCAAGGATGCCAAAAAAAGCATAGGAAGTTCTTTAAATCTCCCATGGCACAAATACAGCAGAATGAGGCATGAAGTTCTCACAACCCTGTTGCAAAGAAAGAGGGAAAAAAGGAGAAAAGCAGGACCGGGAAAAGGAACATTGTGGTCTAAAAGACTATTTCAGTATTATAATATCTTCTGAAAACATTAAGCAAAATTGAATGACTCACACTCATAAGAACTGAAAGTATGAGGAAGAACAGAAAGATAGAAGGCAAGCAGCTCTCTATTCATATGGAACAACTTCTATATTCTTCTGTCAACACCATGTCTTGGTCTTAGTGCTGCCTACTGAGAACAGGGTAATTGGCATAAGCAGCAAGATGCTAAGAACAGGATTTTTAACGTGAAGTACATTATAAGAGGAAATACTAATTTTAAACCATAGATGATCTGAATGATTTTGCCAGAAAGAAATTTTATTTTTTTAGTCATGTCAATCACCTAAGCAACCTGAGGCCAACAGAAGTATTTATTTGAACCGAGAAATTCAACACTCCCACCCCAACTTTGCTTTCATGTAACAGATATCTAAGTAATTTTTTTTTTTTTCCTGCAGAACTGATTCAGGAAAGGACTGAAGCACATAATGCTTACACAGAAAGGTCCCACTGACCTGCCCAAGGTGTGTACATATGACAATTCATTAACAATAATACATGATGGAACAAGGACAATCATTTGAGCAACATGCAGAACTGGTTCTGAAGCTAAAAGCTGTTAATACCAATCTAAATCAGCATCCCATGCAAGACAGGGCTTATCAGACCTAGTATAGCCCAATAATGCGGTAATACTGCTTTTGGAAGCTGCCCAGTATCTGTTTCCTGCTGTACGTTCCATTGCAAAAAGAGTAGATAGATATATGAATTTAGGAAGACTTGAATGCACGGTTAAAGTTAAGCACTCACTCGGTTTAGCAAGTCAACAAGTTCCAGGAAGAATCTTTAAAGCTTACTTGCAAATGTCACAGCAAACACCAGGAGACTGACACTTCACCAGTAAATATGACCAAGCAACTAATACCTCTGCAGCAGTCTAACAGTCTAAGCTTCTCCCTGTTATTCTCTACTGCTTTAATTGGTGTCTATAATAGTACAGCAAATATATCTCAACAACCAAGATCATTATGAAGTGGACTGCAAGGTACAAAATGGCCTGGAGGAAAAAAAGTATAGTTTTTGAAACCTACTTTCAGTACTACAGAGAAAACTAGAGATAGCAAGACATAATGAGAACAATCATTTTGTGTGCCATTATAATTTTATATTAAACACAAGGTAATCATCACCACAGAATGACACTCAGTCTAATTGACAAAGACATGACAGCTACCACCCATTTTTAACTTTTTGTTTGTTTTTACATTTTGGGAAGCTTCCTTCACTATAAAAGAGCATTCAGTTAATGTGAGCTGTTTTGTATCAGTTGGGCTGCTCATTAAGTTGAAGACTGAACAGAGAAACACTTGTGCCTTCCCCTCCCTAGCGTCAAAACATGAACACAGCCACTTCAGGATCCATAAACTACACCAATCAATCTTGCCTATGTTTCCCTCAAGTGCTGACAAAGTGTAACGAAGCAAGCCTCAGATCACTTTAAAGATATTTGAAATCCTAGTCATAACCAGCAGATGAACAAGCTGAGTAACAGATGCAGCTAAGGCATTCCCAGTCTACATTACGGCTCCATCAGCCAAGGGCCGGCAGCTGCACAATGGGTCTGTGGCAGCATCACCACCTTCAATCCCATGGAATATTTTGGGGGTTGTTTGAGAGATTAGCCTTGCACTGGGCTTTTGAGGGGGTTTTTTTCATGTTGTCAGTGAGTGACAAGAACAGCCTGTAGAAATGTAGGCTGCAGAAAGGGTGTGCCTGCCTGTGCAGAAGCAGAGCCTTTCTCACCTGAGGCAGAATGCCATTTCTTTGCTTGCGAGGTGAGGGGATCAGAAGAAACCGTTCGCAAGGCACTGATCACCCATTTCTTCACTGAGGAAAAGCCACTGAACAACTTTCCGTGAAAGTCCCACAGCAGCTGAGGAGATTATATCCTTACGTGTACAACAATACAGAGGACCTGATTATAAACCATCACCATATGAGACAGCTCCATTTCCGACGCAGTTCAGTCGCATTAGTACACCAGCGCACCTGTGTTAAAAGCTTGCCTCTCAAACGACCTGATTAGTACAGCACATCAGCTCAGTGTTGTCACACAGCATCCAGCCGCAGAGTGGCTTTCATCCTGCTAGGCCAGAATACAGATGGATCTGGAACAAAACAGATCGGCTCCTTCCTTTAGCAAAACCACGCTTTGTGGATTTCTACTTCTTTACTGGTTCCCACAGGGGCACATAGAGATTCCTCTTTGCTTTTTAGCCTAACAGAAGAAGCTCTTTTCAGAAGAGAGGGAAAGCAGAACCATCAGGGAAACTGATCCTGCCACTCAAAAATGATCAGAAATAAGGAAATACTCATGAGGAGAAACAACTGTGTGTTGAGGAAAACAGAGAAACTAGGAAGAGTAACCTCCTCTTAGAAGCCTAAAAGGAAGGAAAACACTTCTCCGCTCTACTGTTTGACTGAGCAGTCCATTGTCTTGCTGTCTGAATAGCCTATTTATCACTAGCATTCATAAAACTAAAAAAAAAAAAGAGGCAAACAAAAATAAATTGTTTTTCTTACATCAACCTCATTTAATTACTGAAGAGCAGTTTGAATTGTTGATCTCCTAGTGCTTTGGTAGGATTGGCAGCCAGTCTAGTCCAGTCAAGTTTGCCTGATTGTATGAGAAATACAAAATAAAATTAGCATAGTCAAAGCCAGGGATAATCTAGTAAGTATTCACAATAATGAATAGACTTGGGTGACAGGTTGCTTTAGCTGGAAGTTTTGATACCCAGCCTTGTTACAATGTGTGTGGGCTAGTAAATATTCAGCAGAAGTTTAACAGGATATTTTAAGGAGATTTACAGTCAGCTCAGTTATGTCTATATCACCACACTGACATGGTGTCTGTGCTTTGGCATATCTTACAAGAAACTTCATGTCCACTTATGTGGCAAGAAACCAGACAAACATATATGCATGTCTGTGCATACTGTGATGTGTACGATGAAAATAGCTCACCTTGTCTTCTGGGAGCATAATACCCAGTAGTCTAATTTCCAGACAACACTGCTGCCAATCCTAGTATTGAACAAAAACTGGCTCAAAGCAAGCCGACAACTATTAATATAGTCTAGAATCTCCAGGAATCTCCACCAAGGACAAAAATGGCACATACAACTATTTAATCAAGTGCACATACACTCTTTTCTTTCCAAGGAATGCCAATGTTTTAATGCAAGTTTTATATCATCACTATACGGGTAAGTCTCACAGCATCATAGAATCACTCTGGTGCAGTCTCGCTGTTCAGTTACTTCATTTCTTGCCCTCCCTCTCTATTTTTGAATAGAAGTAAAACAAATGGGATGTGCTTGCTTACAAAAAGGCACTTACTGCAGGAACAAGTTTAATAACTTTACCTGGGGCAACAAAGCATATGAAGAAGAATTACAAAATCAGACTGACGATTGACAAGCTACTACAATACTGCTTTGCAAGGCATCTTATCTGCAAAATCTACTTTTTCACTCCCTATCAGCTCAGAGTAACACTTGCATTTACCTCTTACTATCACAGCTTGTAGACTGTAGAATGTCATAAACAACTGTCTAACCAAGTAACAGATCTCCATCAGCAGATGACTTTGTATTATATAATGGGCTTTTGAACAGAGAACTATAAAAACTCAAGTGCAATACATTCAAGTGCTGTCAAATTTTTCTTTCACAGAAAGGCAAAGCAATCAAGTCATCCCTTCCCACTTCTGATGAATTGTGAATAACGAAGGCTTAATCAATGCCTACATTGCACTCACAGGTGGTATTTTGACCGTACTCATATAAACTTGCTCATATGCCAATAGTAGTACAGCCAGGCAGCATGGAGCTCAGGATACCAGCTGGATCTGCCATATATGCTGAAACCACAGAGCCACAGCTAAACATTGTTACTGATCCCTAAACTAGCTGGTTTACAGCCTGTTTGGATGTGTTTACACTACCTGTAGTCACATTTCATTGCAGCATAGATACAACCTTTGAGAGAAGTAGCTGGGCACTGTTACAAAAAGCTGACATTTATACTTTAACATGAAGACATAACTGTTTGACAATCACTCTTTACAGTACTTGTATGCAGGAGGAACTACAGTAATTTCCTAGGCTGAATAATATGACCTCATTTCCTCATTTTTATTATGTAGTATTGACGTTATTTGCATCAGATGAAATAAAAAACCAGCACCTCCCAGATGCTTTCCTTTACTATTTCTTATATTTTCTAGTCATAGAAAACAGAACATTCAGTGAACATACAAAAAATCTCCATTAGCGTGACAGATACCAGACACCAAATGGAAAATTAGCAGGGTGGAGTCTGTAATATTAATAACGTATCCCTAATTCCAAAATACAGAACTAAGATCAATGAAAAAGAAAGCATCTTCTTACCTTAGGGTCTAATTTTCTCCATATTAATGACAAACCTGTAACACCTCATCAAAACACATTCCTGCATTTCCTCATTTTTTACTAATGACCATACTACTGCAACTTAAAAGGACATTTCCTGAAGTATCCTCTTTAGATATAGTTGATTAAAACAAAGACAGACAGATAAGAATAAATAAAACCTTTGTCATAAAAAGCAAAAATTACCTTTAGCAGGGTTCACTTTTATCCCTGACCTATACAGCATCTCCTCATTCTGCCAGTCCCCATTCCTGACAACAGTCTTGAGTCCATAGAAAACAATTAATGCAGCAGTGGAACAAAAAACCAAGTTCTTCAGAAAGCGCTTTTGGGCTTTGACATAAAGGGCCCTGACACCTACTGTAACCAGCAGGCAGAAGCCCATACTAGGAACATACAGCACACGCTCTGCTATTACAAAGCCAACATAGAAAAATAGGTTTGTGGCAGGAACAAAGGGCACTATTAACAAAGACAGAGATAGAATGACAATGTTCTCAGTTGAAGGAAGCTGCAGTTTCTGCATTTCATGCTTTTTTATACCATTTTCTTCTTTTGATGCCAAACTTGACTTCACCTCCAGTGTCTTGTACTCCATCTCTGAGTGGCAGCTATGCCCATTAGCATTCTGCTTGCCATTCATTACAGTTCTCCCATTGCATTCTCTCTCACTGCTGGAACCCTTCAAGCTAAAGTAGGCAAGGAGGAGGAGTCCAGCATAGAAGGCCACAGTGTGTAGATTCCTCCAGTCACTGACTGCTTTCAGAAGAGGCACAGCATCCATAGACCAGTCAAAGCTGAGGGTATCTGGGCACAGCAACAGCCAGAGGTTCTTGGTTGGCAGGTAAAAGAAGGTCAGCGTACGTGTGAGAAAACTGTCTGAGTCAGCTGCTGGATTGTCAGAATTGGAAAAACTTGGGGGCTTGTTTCCCATCCAGTATAAGCGGACACCCAGCAGGGCAGTCCCCCAGGAGGTCAATAAACCAATGCTGAAGAAAAGGGTCAAATTCGTTCTCTGTAAGGAAAAAAAAAAACCACATAATCAGCATAAATCAGCATCAGATGTTTAATTCCATAAATCATAAACAAAAGGAACGAAGAAATATCTGATACAACTTTTGTTTTGGTAATGGAAACAAGCACTACAGATCTTGGTCTCTGACATTTGGATCACAAGATGTTGGGGTTTGATGTTGACCACAAACTTAAAGAACAAACTCTTGTTTATGCAGTATCAAGCCTGTATCAGAGCGAGGCCTCTGATAAACCAAATAAACTTTCCAGGAAGGCAAGAGAGAAAACCAGACACAGATTCCATGTTTAGGTCTTCCAGCTCCTACCTATTAACTATAGTGATCATTTGGAGCCTTCAGGTCTGCCTACTACTGAAAGCCTCACTCCATTTTGCCAAACAATATGTTGGGTTTTTTTTCTGCAAGCACACCACATTAAATAAGTGCTCTAACACCTTTCACATCTTCATTCCCATCTAAATAATATTATGTGAAGCATGCAGCTGCCTCTACCTACCCATGTCATCATGCTAGCAACTCAAAGAACCTCCATTTATTTATGGAGTAACTCAACATTTTCCATCTGGAACTGCTTATTGGGTTCCTCCCTTCCTCCCCCCTGCTACATCCAAAAGCGCTTACTTATTCAAATGCTTGCAGAAAGATACCACTTCTGCCTTGATGAGAATCAAGAAGCAAGATTTTCTCACCTATTTCTAGGGCTGATGAGCTTAAGTTCTGTTGTCAATTACATGGGTACCCTAAATTAATGCTGGTGTGAGTTACTCTCTCTTTGCAGAAGAATTTGTAAAAGCTAAAATATGTGTATTTCTATATTTCAACTTCTCAGATGCCTTTTGTAAGAAAAGAAAATATATTTACCAAATAGCTCCAGATACAGTGCATTTTTATAATCTTTCCCTCCACGATTACATAGAATTATTTGTCAATCATTTTTCCTTTATTAGGTATGTTTTTTCCATCTCACACTACACTTTCCTGCAATGGTTATTCAATGTTTCTTCAGTTTTTCAGAAGCAGGACCTCACACCAGAATGGTTTATCATATTTCTTTCAAACAGCTCATTTTTCTCTGTTGTGAGGGGATTCTCCCCTTAATACCATGAAATACAGATGATTGTGCTGCTCCATTTTAGGTCAATTATTAATAGTTTTCTACCATCAGGTTACTGATGTTGCAATAACAAGACACGGTCCAGGCATCATATTTTATCTGCTTGTATCATCAAGAAATTTATTCCTTTTCATATGTCTATAGAGTTTCTCCTTGTGAAGTTTAAAATATTTAATGGCAGTTAGATTAATTAATTAAATTTTGAGGTAATACGGAAGAATTCAATGCAGACATTAGTAGGGAACAAACAAACCTGTAATGAGAAGATTTACGTACTTATATCAGAAACACCTAAAAATGCTGGCACTTTTTATATATGAAGCAAAGCCTAAGTCCACATATTAATTCCAGTTTGATTTAATAGGTTTGTATATTTCTATATGCTGGAAAATCAACAATTTCTTGGTAATAAATCGGTCAAAACCTGCATCTACACTTTATGATGAATATATTCCCTGGAAAGCCTATTGTAACAACCTACTTTTATTTGTAAGCTGGATAATACTTTGCAACTCATCTCAGGTACTGTCCATCCCTGCCTGCCAGGACTCTTTAGATGCTTTTAATGTTATAAAGCTGTGCAAACTGATTATCACTGAAACTCCCAAATAAGTTTATATGCGGAGTAAAAAGATTATTCAGGTTTTTTTCAGAAAATTTTTCTGCCCACCCATCTGTCTCAATTATTTTCAAACGTGCATATAAACAGCTCTCAAATGTTAAATGTGACCTTTTTTTGCTCTTTTTATACATCCTTCTACAGTGTCTTAAGAGGAGGCTGCCTAGAGCCAAAGAGACTGGGAAGTGGAAGATGGGTTTTGTTCATCTATTTGCTCATTTTAATTAGAAATTCAGAGCAGGTCTTTGCTGGAAGACTATATACCACTTGAAAGATTAAGATGTCCCAAATGCTAAGCAAATGAAACTTGATTAACAGATGACAAGTGAGCTTTTATGAATTGCTTAGACTGCTTTGTAATTTGATTAATACTTAAGAACTGGAAAAAATCCCCCCTTCCTAAAGATGTAACAATTGTGCTTCTCAATTAAATGCTGAGAAAGTTCACATTACAAAGTGCTTTCACAAAACCATATGAGAACAGATATGCCATTCCTCATAGACAACAGAGAAACCTGTTAAAACCTTTCAGTTCTTCTTCATACATCATAAAACAGTAATAATGACAAGCTTGCCTCTTGCTCCTAGTCCTAGAATGCAAACAATCTGTACTTCAGAGCTAATCCATCCTCACTGCTGGATTAACTATTTGCAGCCTTCCTTTTAAGTTTAAATTTAAAGATCTTTAAGGTCCAGACCCTCACACTTCCTGGTTCTACAAAGAACACAACATATCTATAGGCAGTACTGTGTTTCATGCCATAACCAACCTTTGTTATTTTCATAAACACATCTAAGCATTCACTCCTAAAGCTCAGAGTAGGTGGCTTTCTGTAGCAGTTTATCCATTTATTATGCTATAAAAAAATAGTTAACTAGAAAAGGAACTCTGGTGGATGTTTTAACTTAATTACCTGACTACAAGAGTGGAGTGCAAATATCTTGCTCTGGCAGGGAGGTTGGACTAGATGATCTCTAGAGGTCCCTTCCAACCCCTAACACTCTCTGAATCTGTGTTAATCCTCTTGTTGCCTCAGAGACAAATGGCTTGCATCCTTCCCTAGAAACTTTCAGACATGGATCTTCTCAAAAGTAGTCTTACATCTTTTTAGAATTAACTGCAGATCCACTACAGCTACCAATAAACTGTGTAACACTGACATGCCATTGTGAACATACAGATGTCAGAGGAGATCCTCTGGACTCAGTCTAAAACCAAGACTAAAACTGTCCCTAACACTAAACTTCTGTCACAAAAATTTAAAGTAGGATGCCTTTTTTCTTTTTCTTTTTAATCACACATAAATAGCACTGGCTCCGAAAGGGGAATGACAAACTCATTCCCCTTTTTTCCTCCCTCAACACTCATGACTTTTGCACAGGTTTTATCCCTCTGCCCTAATATAGTCAGAGATAATTAGAAAGGTTTAGTTTGCATTTTGGCTTTACTTTCTTCCAGGCTTTGTATAGCATATCAAAGGCAAAAAAATGGTAACATCAATTTATTAAAATTAAATAATATAATCAGTTCCCCAGTAGACTATTGCCTGCAAAGAAAGTGTTCTCAAAATGAACTCTGCTCAGACAAGCACTTTCACTAGCAGCTCTTCCTCTGAGCCTCCTGACAGCCTGTGTTCCTCTGAGTGTGTGCATTTAGTGTAGCCCAGCAGCAGGAAGAGATCCTCTGTAATGCTTGGCAGAAAGGATTTGGATTACTATACTCATGAGTCCTAATCCACCCCATCTGCCATGTGTTTTGACACCCCCATAAATCCTCTAGCCTTTCATAAGTAGTCATTTTCATCTGGGGAAAAAATGAGCACTGATTTAGATCAGATTTAACATCTCTCCTGCCTGCTAACAGTCAAGTACCACCCCTGCAATTTTAGTGTTTGTGACTGCAGAAACCTTTTTCATCTCCCTACCAAAATCCATCTGCATGACCCACCCACATTGTACATTTCCCCTGCATTAAATCCTAATTTCTCACTCCATTATACTGCTCTTAAATAAGGCACTGCAGTGGATTTCTTGATTGGGCAGCCCCTGCCAAAGCTCAGTCATCACCTAAGAGGTATCCAAAGAATTTTCAAAAGACACTATTCTTTTAACCTCACCTTGTCCATTTCAAAAAGCAGCATTAAATACATCACATGGTCAAGACAGTCCAGATATCAAAATCACCAGAGCTAACCACACACAAAATGCTATTTTTAGGACTTAGGAAATGCAGAAAAGAAAGTGGTTAAGTCAACAGACATTACTCACAGGAGTTTCTCTTCCAACTTGGAGCTCCTTGAAAACATGTTGGCTTGTAAACTAAGGCTTCCGAAATCAGCAAAATGCTGCCAAATCACTACACTGACAGTTTCTTGTTTCCACAATAGGTAGAGGCTCCTGGATCACATCTCAGCCAAGTTTGTGCTGAACTAGAGTTCAAAACACATTCCCACCAGAGATGAACCTGTTCACCACAACCCCTGCTGGGTTGTAGCACTGAGCTGGAATCAGCCTTTACCACTCCCTCTCCACCTGCCCAGTTTGCTCCTACTCGAATGACCCAACTCAATGAGGTTCACTCATTTACAGTGGTGATATAACAGCTGGCCTGAAGGTCTAGTCTTCCTCTGAGTTCGAACCCTTGTCTGTAGCTTATCCAATATCGTACCCAACTGCACATATTAAATGAAATTTACTTCTAGTGTGTCTTAGCTTTGCACCAGCTAGTCTATGTTTTGCTTCACCCCATAACACATCAAGCTGCATAGGTAGTGCCAGCCCAGGACCTGTGGCACGGCAGGACCGGCGGGGAGGGTGTGGGGATGTGGGTGGAAAGGCTTGTGGTTGGGCAGGACCCTGGGAAGGGTCTGAGGGGGCTTCCGGCCGAGGGGGCTGGGGGTCTGTTTGTTGTGGGACCTCGTGGCGAGTGGTGGGTGCTCCGGGCCAAGCCAGCATCTTGCCGGGCGGATCGGTCTAGGAGTCGGGGTTTGGAAGTTTTTTTCCTCTCTCTTACTCTCTCGGCCCCCGGGCGGTTTCGTGGGGGGTTTGTTCCCTTCGGGTGGGGTTTTCTTTCCTTTTTTCCCTTCTTGGGGTGGGATCCTGTATCATTTGTTCTACCCTCTTCCTCCGTTCCTTAAATTACTCATTAGCACTAGCATTGTTAGTAACTCCCTAAATTTCATTTATATAATTAAATAGTTCTTATCTCAACTCCTACGGGCTTTTCCTTGGTTTGTTCCTCCGACCCTTCCTCACCGGGAGGAGGTGGTGGGGGGGGGAGGCCGGGGCGGTAGAGCAGGCTTGTCGTCAAACGACGACATAGTGTTATGAACCCGTACAATTCTTCCTCAACAAGGAAGTCAGTGCATTCATAAAACAGCTGAAGATTATGTGTACACAATCATTCTTTATTACATATCGTTAAATTAAAAAAAAAAAAAAAAACCACCAGAAACTAACAAAAAAGCACAACAAAACAAACAAAAAACTATAACCTCTGAACTAAAAGTGTGGTTATAAGGACAACAGAGGAAAAATACAAATTGCATTAAGAGCAGAAACTGTAAGAATGACTGGAGGTAGTACAAGAACAGAAAGTACATTATCTTGATAAATCTTGTGAGCATGACCAGAGTAACAGAAGGCTCTCTCTGGGGATAAAGTCTACACCGCCAAAGGCAGTGTGACAGTGGTGACGTTATGGATACTATGGATATTAACCCCTACACAGGGTTAATCCACCTATCTGCAGCAGCAAGAACTTAAAACAGGAAGTTAAAAGCCCACTGGGATCAAGACATTTCTGAACTGCCAGGCTCCTCAGGAATGTTGTCCAGCACTGCCTTACCAGTGCACAGATTGATAGGTGGTCCAACAGTCAGACCTGCATTTCATTTAACAGCATCACCTCATTCGAGAGGTCTTTGCAGTGAAGGAAGGGTGCTGCACCTTCTGCACTAGCCACAACGCTGAGAACTCACTGAACATGCAAGTATGTTGGAAGGCAGAACTGGAATCCAAAATGATCTTGAAACAAACAGAAATGTTCAGAAAACTAATCCCATATAAAAGGCAGGGGCAACTCTGACTGCTTAAATCTACACAAGTATGAGGTGTGGAACAAGTAGCTGACATCTTCAGAGAAGCATCAGGGATTATCCCAGATCACAAGCAACTCTTTCAAACGACTGCTAAAAATGTAAACGCTGTACCAAGATTACAGATGAAAGCACACTCCCTTCAAGATACATGAAGTAATCCTTTCACTCTTCTCAGTATTAGTAAATCCTAAAAGTGTCTTGTTCCAGCACAGAACTTTCAGAACTAAATGAAGGAACTGGAGTGAGGTCAGAAGAGGGGAATAAAACTGATTAGTGATCTAGAAAAACACATCCCATGAGGACAAAATGAAGAACATAAGCTGTTTAGACATGACAGCTGCCTTCTAGTACATAAATGACTGCTGCAAACAGGAAAGGAAAAATCTGTTATCTAAATCCATGGCCAAAATATAAGAATAATAAGCTTCAGTTCAAGAAAGGAAGATTCCAGTTAATTATCAGGAGATGCTTTCCATTCCTCAATATAGGGATGCATCGGAAAAATTTGCCTTGGAGATTGGCTCTATGGTTTTATGCTGCCTTTAAGAATAGATTAAATGTTTAGCTTGTGGGAAAGACAGAAGTATCGTCTGTCCTGTTTTAGGGACAGTACGATGCACTGTATGGCCTCTTGAGGTAACTTCCAGGCATATCATCCTGTCACTGCTATAACGGTATCATCAGCATTCCTACTGAAAAGCAGTATGCTTTTTTCTAGAAACATCTTCTCTTTGTGGCCTTTAAAAGTATAACCCATCGATGCTCTGGTCATTATTGCCTTAGGTACTAGGGCTTCCTGCAATCCTACTTTGTCTTAACATTTGCTTCACTTCCTTCCAACTCAGGCAAAATGTTAGTTAAGGTGACCCTCACATTTTATCCTCCCAGTCACATGAGCATATTCTGAACACTTCTAAAATCCCCCTCTTACAAACAAACACTTTCCCCCCCATTTTTGCAAGTGCAAATCCATGCCATTTTCTTTATTAAAAACCCCTCAATCATATATATTAATAGTTTGCACTCTCCATCTATCCACCAATTTGGAGGAGATTTTTGCCCATCTCTGTCCTTAAGACATTGTTATCCCAGAATCCATTTCTTAAAACTTCTGTGTATAAATGCTTATGCAAAGCATTTTAAAAAAAGAACACCCACACAAAAAATCTGCAAAGAAAAGATTAATAAAAACCAATCTGAGTCGATTTATTTCTGATCTGGCCACCATAATGTAAAAACTACACTTTTTTTGCTACATTCCATCTTCTGCCCTCCTTGTCTTCTCCCTAAGCATCCTTCTATGCCCAGAAATATGCATGCACAATGTTACAAAAACAACGCACACAAGAAAGGTGCTTTGCTTTGAGAGCTTTAGCACACCTAACACCAGGCACACATTTCAAACACACCTAATGAGAATGCTAAAAGCAATATTGACTCAGAAAGTTGGCACTGTCATGTTATAACTTCTTGATAATATACAAGATAAAAAAGTTAAGGAAAAAAAAGAGTAAAAGTAAATAAGCCAACCAAGACTCTGCAAGAAGCTGACAGCACACATAATGAGACAAAAAAAAACCAAACACCTCTAAAATCTGTTATCATCAACATGCTAAGAAACCCAACTAACACACACATCATGGAGCAATTCATGTAAGTTCAAAGAGAACCAAGGAAAAATTCCAGCTGAGTGAAACAGCACCAGTTCACCTCTGCCGTGCCCACTACAAGGAAGTGGAACAGTCTCATAGATGAGCGGCATGGCTCAGGCAGGCAGCATGGCTCAGCGCTATGCTTGTGCAACTTGATGAGTAAACTGGCAGAGCCCTGAGGAGAAACAAAGCTTTGCCCAAGTCCTCCTGGGAAGGCAAAGGCTGTCCCTACTGTAGAGCCAGGCTGTCCTCTCCCATAACACCCACACCTGAAAGAGTACCCAAGGCTGAGGCCCACAGTGTCATTTCGATCTCCTACACCATATTAAATAAATTTGACAGTGTTTTCGAACTACTCATCCTATTGGCAACTTATTACAGCCCTGATCGCCCAAACAGATGGATATGCATCTTTTTTCTTCTAAAGAAAGTTTGTTCTGCTCTTCTGTAAAATGTACAGGCACGCTTATGAAAAAGGGAAGCAAAGTAGGCTCTTAGAGCACATACTGCAATCCTACCTACAAACCTACTGCCAAAAATTATTATGGCACATTTCACATGTTTCCTACGCTAATAGGATGGCAGTAAAAGAAAATTAAAGCCTAAGAGCTGGTTTAATATACAGTGGGAGAAAAACACACACTATAAGAACGTAAATAGAGACATACTTTTAAACTGACTAATGCCAGTAGGAATAAATTTTATGAGTAAAAACGTCATTTAATCCCAGATTAAGCCTCTGGCAGTGACTAAAACACTGTATCAATCCAGCAGAAGGAAGCGATCGATAACCAATTTCTGTACATAGGATAAATAGCAACTTGGCTCTAGTTTTGACAGAACAACCTATCTAGGTGCAAAAGAAATCCATCAGCTGGAAGCGCATCAAGCTACAAAAAGTCAGTTTCTACAGTGGATAACAAGCAGCATCTTATGACTTTTTTTTTTTTTTACTTTTCACTTTGCCAGTTGAAAAAAATCGAGGTGTTTTGTGTGTACCTTTAAAATACAGCAAAAGAACAAGCAGCAAAATTATCTTGAAACTACATTCATAACAAAGAAAATATATTATAAATCTGAACATAATTGCAATTCTTCTAGTAAAGCTTAAACACCTACAATATTTTCAAAGAGAAACACAGATAATATTGAAAGTCCATGTGAATTACAGAACCTGCTTATCAACCCAGAAGGTGCTTTATATTATCAAGAAAAATTCATTTAAGATCATACAAGCAGTCACTTATTTCCTTTGAAAACGAATATTTAAAGTGAATTTTATTTTCAGATTCTACTGGTTCAGCAAAACATCAAAAATTTAAAGTGACTCAGAACCTACTTGCATGACAAAATGAATATACAGGCTATGCTGTGACTGAAAATATATTTTAAACCCCCCCCCCCCCCCAAAACCCACCCACCCACAAAATACATTTATGAGGTGGCACAAGCAGAGGGTCAAAAGACGCTCACGAGTAGTTATGCTTAAAGTAACTACCTTTAGAAGTAGTAATAAATTTCACAGTATCAGGGACATATTAGTCACTTATTTCAGATGCAGTGCTTATTATATATAACAGTCTAAAGGATGTCTCCTATGGTCTAGATGAAATCTCTATAATTTTTACTTATTCTATGCTACAATAGCATCACATTTCAAACAATGGGAACCACAAAGAAACTGGAGAAGCTAAAGGCAATGCAGTCCTTACTACCTAGCATTGTCAGGTTTATGGTTGGACTCAAAGATCTTAAACATCTTTTCCAGTCTAAGTGAATCTATGATTCTAAAGCGTTCAGAAATGTGACTTGCAACGAGAACTACATACCTTCGAGATTCAAAGTCACTGCCAACAGCAGATGAAAGGTATTCAAAGAGAATGCTAGCAAATAGTAGGCCACCACCATTGATGAAAAACTTGTTTTCCTGTATTGACAGGAACTCCTAGTGAATTCCTCCTAGTAATTACTGAATTACTCCTAGTAATCCTAGTGAAAACAAATAGTCTGAAGCACACATAACATACCTCCTTTGCTATCTAACCTAGCCTTGCCTCCCGTGTAGCTAACCAGGTGTCTGTGAAGCACTGGCAATAAAATTCTGGAGATATATGCTTGGATGTTTGAAGAATAACACATTGAGGGGGGACAAATTATAAAAGAAATTAAGTGAACAACCTTTGTAAGACCTGATGATCTCAGAGAAGCAAGATCAGGAAAATTAGCATTTTAATAACAATTTCAATTGTTTCTTTTTTCATTAGAGCAAGTTAGTGTCTTACAAATCAGTTGTGCTCAAAGATTAATTTCAAGAAGAGAGAGTTTGCTATGTCCTGTGTTAATTACTGGGGGAGTTTTTCTGTATTCCTTCCCTATTGATTACACTAAATAGAAATAGGAATTAATACCTATTAGAAAGTGAATAGAGAGAACAAATTAAACTTTTTGCAGCAAATAGCACTGGCTAGCTACATAAGCAACGACTAGCCAATTATAGCAAAGACTGTTGCAAAGATATCACAGGAATAGAAATGCAGAAATATAAGAATATTTAGCCAATAATAAAAACTGCCAACACAAAAATAGAAAATTTCCTCCAAAGTATGTTTAATAAAAATTGAATACCTTGAATGGGATGTCCTCTACCTTGTTTCCCTACACATGAAACATGAAGAAAATTATTTTTAAAAAATAATATGCATGTTAAATTTTTCTACCCTTAGTCTAGATAGTCTTTTTAAGAGGTGTTTAAAAGGATATTCAAGCATAACCCTTTCAAAAACACAAACTGTATTACCAGGGTCTGATCCAGTGTTAAAGGTAAAGCAATTACTGACCTCAGTAATGCAAAACCAACTCCTTAATAATCCAAATAAAAAGAGATAAAAAATGGTGAAGCAGAATATGGATGACAAAATTTACTTCATGCCATGGGATTGTAATTGACATGGTGACTCATTACTCTCCATTAAGCTAATGTGAAGAAATGAAGCAGCTAGCAATATGCTGTGAACCAATACCAAGACACTTCTCAACTATTGGAGGGTGAAGTACTTGAAAGAGGTCAATTACTGGTACTGTAAGAGGTATGCTGAAGCCCCTTAACCAATTACATTAAACTTACTTGAAAGCCTGCACAGTTATCTTGTTTAGCTTAAAATACGATCTTTAATATTACCCATAGGCAATGATCTGTGATCAAATCAGTTTAGCTGTAAAACAACCCAGCTTCTCTGAAGGAAATAAAAAATACATATTCTTTTAGAAGAAAGAAATGTATTTTTTGTTAAATACATTCAGTACCATTATCAAAACATTTGTTTTAAGTAAGTTTCATGGCTTTTTGGATGAAACGAAGGAGGAAGAAGTAAAAACAGTGCAAATGGAAATAATTTTGCCAGTACATACTCATCCATATTCACACAGGCACATACACACTCACAGCCTTCCTTATTAATTCCTGGTTTGTAGATCCACAGTATTGCAAATGTGTTTCAGGCACTGAGGAATTAAATGCAACAGGCTTTCCTGAGCAGGACTCCGGTGCAAACAGCCAGCCATTATGAAATTCATTCCAGTCTCATTAATGAGCGAAGTTTGGAAGCACAGCATTTTGGAGCCATAAAGAGATGATTTATAATGAGACTTCGCTCAGTGGGAAGGCCGAAGTACAGCAGTTCTCTCTCAGAGTTATCATAATAGAAAGCTATTTAATGAGTGTGGGATTTCTTCAAGAATTCAAAAAAGGCAGGATTTGGAAAAGGATGTGTTACATTATGCAGACACCCACATCACTGAACGTTTCTGCTGCAGTAAAACCATCAAAATAAAAATCCTCAAAGTTGTTCCTATTTTGAGCTTTTGGCTCATTTTTAATAAGAGCTTTCAAATGTAAAACACAGATTTGGAGAGATTAGCAGATAGACATAATTCAGTATAAAAAAAGTTTGCAAGGTTTCGTGAACTAAACTAAGTTGCCTAAGGTCAGGCTCTCCATTGCACAAACAAGAAAAAATTGTGCCCCGAAGCAAGCCGTTGTCTGGCAAAGCAACAAGAGAAGAGCAGAGACAACTTTCCTTCACAAATTCAGCAGAAGCCTGTGGCAGTTACCTGCCTTCTTGCAGCACCCTCCTCTTCAGGGGTGTGTTAAGCAGGCTGATGACTAAAATTCAATTACACACAAACCTCAGTCCTCCCCTTAATCCAAGCCCATATCAAAGGTATGTCCAGCCCACAGCAATGATTTAAAAATAAATACATTTCAGAAACCTATATGCCATAATCTTCATGCATGAGATGGAGACATCAGGGTTTTGCATGCTAGAAATTAATCACCCGGCTTTCAGATGACACTATTAAGTTTGTTAGTAAAGGATGGCAGTCGGAAGGTGGGGAAAAAAACACTGGAGCAAAGTATGCCAGAATTCCTAAAATCAAACTGCAGGCAGAACACATTTATTTTCTAACTAGTAAATTTAGACTAGACTGTTTTTTTCACAATATGAGAATTTAGACAGCAATGATGCTTTAGGAATTTCTTCTTTATTTATTTTCCACTGGTTTCAGGGTGATCAGTTCCATGCTCAAAGTGACATTGTGCCAGCCCCACTGAGGAAACAAGGTACAGGGGTGGAAAGCTGAAGGAAGTGGTGCACCTTTGTTAAGCCATGGCTGCTACCAAAGACGCCTACCAAACCATGACTTCCAAATATATCACTAGGACAGCTGCACTCTTGACATGCACTGTAGCAGAACACACACACATCCCTGCTTCTTCAGCAAACCAAGACTTGTAATGGTAATACTTATATAACCTGCATTAAAACAAGAAGTCATTGAGCCATCATGCACAAAGAATGATTACATGGCCACAAAATTCCGTCCTGCCTGGCAGTCTTAAGAACATCCACTCTACACAAGTTGCTTGTTTTCAAGGTGAGTACATAAGTTACTAAGGTATCATGATAGTAAAAGTCCAAACTCCTTAGTCTTGCAGATAGTTGTGTAATGTATTTCCTTATCCCTTGGAAGTATGAACAGCTACAGCTTCTTGATAACCTTCAGATAGTGAGATGAACTTCACTGCTAGTATTTTGTCTGAGCTTCAAACCATCTGCCCCACTCACATATCCACTATCAGCTCATCGTTCTCCTGTCAAAAGCACCTTCAAATTCCCTCTTAAACCTTCACCACTCCCCTCATGGATGGAATAGCTATCCTCAAATAGCTCCAAAAAGTGGAGTTTCTTCCAAAGGTTTGCTACAAGTACTGTGACAAAATGCACCTGACAACAGATCAACATGCCGCTTCTGTCACCAGTTCTGACAGATATGCTGAATCCTATTAAGCAGATTGCTTAACTACATTCTCCTTTTTCTCTAATCCTTCCCTGTTTCCTCTAAATTCAGATATTTGTAAAAGTAGTGGGAATTTGCAATGTTTTTTTATGATGCACAAGAAGGGTCTGTTCCCTCTTAAGTGTCAATTATACAAATAATTAAGCCTACAGACAGTAGTGACCTCTTCTACTATGAGATCTGGAAATTTTCTTCCAACACGCTTCTGCTGCACATATTTAGCATAAGTAATAGCTTCCCATGACTTTATTTTCATCTGTGATTCCATCTATTGTTTGCTTATGTCACACACTACACTGAAATGCAAAGGTGCCTTCGGAAATGGTGGTGTCCACCTTCGTGCTTAACATCTTGTAAAATCTAACATGAGCCAACGCTATGGCTTGGAAAGCCCAAGTACAATATCGTCGTCCACATACTCTTCCAGATGTTTATGATTTAAGTGTTCAGGTAGACAGATATAAAGCAAGACCAGCTAAACTGAGGTTGTAGTCTTTAGCTGACAAATTCAACTACTACTCTACTGCAAAGAAATCGATTTGAAAGAATTATTCAGTTTTGAACCATCATCAATTACCTTGTGTGCTGGAATCTCAGTAATTAAAAAGACAAAAGACTCATTGTTCTCACATGAGTGAGGCAAGATATGAAGGGAGAGTTAGCATCTTTTATTAGAGCAAGCAGCACAGATAGAAAAAGATGTTATAACTAGAAAAAATAGTCCAAAAATGGACAGCTAGTTTAGTAAGAGATATTATCCCCCTTCAATAAAGTTAGTTATATTTTTTGCCATCACAGTGACAATTACACTAGTGCTCTTTGCTATTAAGGAAGAAAAAAGTCTAGAGAAGTGAAAGCAATTTTAGCTACAAAAAAAGAAATCTCTTCATCATTTCATAGTTTTCAAGTAAAGCATGCAAAGCAGAAATGAGGCTTTTAGCACAATACAACCAAAACACATCAGGAATGTGTTCTCTTCCAAATACAAAGCAAATTATCAAATACTTACCTCACACAGGAATGGCCATTATAACCCCAGAATTCTTTCATTTAAAATAAAATAATGTTGATCAGAGAAATTTCAGACAGTTGGTTTTTGCTTTAGTGAGGGGAAGACATGGAGAAAAAAGCTATAAATATGATGGGAAGGGACAGAAGTAAGACAGATCAGTAATTAAAAAAGAGAGAAACAAAGACTAGAGACCAAGCTAAGAAAGAAGCAACAACACAGACATAAAGGAGAACAGCAATGGGTTAAAATAAGATGAAATTCAAGTTTTTATCCTTTCTTACACAAAATCTCCACAAAAATCTTCAGTACAGCTATTCAAAATAAATCACAAATCTTCAGAGTGACCTGGACAGGCTGGATCAATGGACCAAGACTAGGTCTTTTCCAACATAAAAGACTCTATGATTCTAAAGGAAAATAGTCCAATAAATTTGAACATGAAAACGAAACCAGAAAGACAACTTTCTTGGCCTGAGAACCACCGATTGTTTACCATCAATTCCAATCTGGCTAAGTTTCAGTGTTTTAAAACAGACCCAAACTCTGCCTATCCCACGTGGGTACAACAAAAGTAACTGCAGCACTTAATGAGATTTTCCTACAGCCAGTTCTGCAGCCAGGTCCTCTCCACCTCCTAAGTCATGAACCAACAAAGTCATTAAAAAAATGGTTCCAGAGATGACTACAGGAGATGAGGGGGGTGGGGGGCACAAAAATAAATTAAAAGAGGACTATTACAATGTGTACTAAGGTGACAACACTCCTAGCCAACAGTGCATTTGTTTATTTTTATATATACACACACACACCCCTCTGTGGGTGGGGCAGACACTGTGGCACATACATCCTTTGGCCTGTCAAGGGTTTATATTCTGTCCCTTTTTTCCCCAACTGCCTAACGATGACATGACTAATTTCCATGTAATGAATTCTGAACTTCCTTTTCTGCATAGGGTTATGGCTCAGAAGGAATCAGCGTGGCAGGCTACCCAGGGTTTTTTAGCATTATGCATCCTGAGAAGTCACAGAAAGGAACTGACCATGCCCAATTGATTTTCAAGACAACAACTAGGCTGTAAAATAGTCAGAAGTTGTTAATCATTTACGCACTTCTCAACTTTGACAATCAATGCAGCAAATACATTTCTTGACCTTGCTTGGAGAAAAAATTAGGATAACCTTTAAAGACTAGGAGTACTGATGCATTATGGATTTATCTGGCTAGCAATATTCATTTCAGTGATGAAAAGTTTGACTGAAAAGGCTAACATTTTTAAATTACATATCTCCAAGTTTCATTAAAATTCCTTATCTGGCACAAGAACATAAAAATCATTAGCCAAAATACATGCAGTGACAGAAATGACAACTGCTAAATTTTTCAAGAGTCCCTCTGAAGGGACCTTGACATTTTTCCAGTTATTACAAGTGACATCATCTGCAATTCACATATATAAATAGGAACTAAACTATAAAGGCTGCCCTGTAGTGCTATTTGTAGTTCTCTGAAACAAACTGTTCCAGTATTACTGGTTCTTGTTTAAGGTGGTTTCTGATAATATTTTTTCTAATATTGAAATGATGATAATTATAAAAATTATTTAAAAATATAAAAATCCTGAAAACTCCAGTGACTCCATTTTTAATCACCTACCAGATTGGAAGCATTAACATCTTAAATGTTTCAAAGAGAAATGCCTTAAGCATGGACTCCACAAATGAACACTCTGGGTGAAGTTATGTCTAGGCCAGTCTCTGAAATTGACAAATTTCCTTTCTTAGAAACCTTACAGCAGTCTCAAATTCACAAAAGGAATAATTAGGCAGTTGGATCTTTGTTTTGAAAACAATGTATTTTTCTTCCTTTTGCTCAGTGACTTTCCAGAATCATGGAGATGCCCTCCTTTTCAAGAGAAAACTAGAATTTCCATATTTCAACCTGTACTTGTAACATATATTTATTATGAAAGATCCCAGACTATACAGATATTGTCTAAGACTGTCATGTTCTTTTCTCAATGTTGATCGATTCTGCATGCAATGCAGTGATTATGTTCCCAACTGACAACAACAAGCATGAGCAAGCATGACTCAATTACTTTGTCTGGGAGCAAAGACCTGTGCTCCAGTATCTCATTGCATAAGTAATTAATTTAGTATCTATCTGAGCACATACTCACTGCCTAGAGCTCACAGTGCATACAACAGCCCTAGGTTCTAGAGCACAAGTGGAACACAGCACCCGGAAATCCTGATTGGCACAGAAGTAAAGGCGGGTGGTATATGCAAATCTGCATAGACATTACAAGTGCTCTGCACATAAACTTGTCAGTCTATGCCTAAAACCAGCTGCTTAAGGACTTACAGGTAGTGTCTAGGGACCCTGTTCAACTGCAGGTGACAGATGAACAGAACCTGAAGATCCACATTTAGGATTTGGGCAAATGTGATCGTTTACAATCGCATGTCCCTACATCCTTCTTTGTATCTTGGCCCAAGTGCTTGTGTGAAAGGCTTACATACTTTCCACATACTACAAGCATAAATGAAGGAGGGTTTAAACTAACAGTTAAATTATGAAGAACACATCCTACCACCTGCAAGACACCTCCTTGTCTGAAGGATGTTAACAAGTAGGGCTGACCTCACTCCTGTCAAACCCACAGTCAGCCTTTGAATCTTATCACAGAAATAACTGCAAGGCTAGAAAACCCACTTCATTTTGATTTTTGTTATTTGCTTTCTGAAATCCCAGATTAAAAAGGTTTACATACTTAAGCACTGGCCAAAACCATGAGGAATATGTATATTGGTTTGGGGTTTTATTTTTTTCTTTCTGTGAAAGCCGAGATTCTCACTGGGACAGATGCTATAAGTGTATAATTCGTTGCTCACAGTTTACAGTATGTGTGTGTTTTGCTAAAGGGTTGTGGCTTGTCAGAGGAGAGTTGGGCTGACTGCTTGTCTTACCAGGCAGCTACACGCTGATTCAAGTGGGATGTTCGGGAGGAAGAATGAGCTCTCTCTCAGAGACCGTCAAACTGGGAAATGCTGCTGCAGTGCAGGGGACAGCAGGGAAAGGTGTGGGAAGCAATGAGCCGTACGGATGAGAACACGAGACTTGAGAAAAGTACAGAACCAGGTCTCAGAGACAACAGGCAGCCTTTTCTGGAGACCTACAGGAGACCACAAAGATCCATCTAAACTAGGCAAAAACATGCAGCCTTGTCCTTGCAAGGACAAAACCTGCTATCAAACACAACTATTTGATTATACATCACGCAGCAAATCTGTTCCCTCTCTCTTTTATGAGATTCTGCTTTAATATTTGAACTCAAAAAAACTATAAAAGTTTTAAAGATTTTCCATGTATTCCCTTTAAAGAAAAGGTTCAGACAGGACATACCTCAAGAGCTTTGAGATGGCCTCATCAGCCTAAAATGTAAGGCTTAAAATGCTGAGAAAAGTGACACGCCAATGGAATTGCACAAGGTGCCTTCTTGAAAGTACTGTCAATAAACTATTCTTTGCACATGGAAACTCACCTTTGCTGTAAAAGAAGTCACTGATCCTGACAGAAAGAAATCTTATTAAAAAAAAAAAAAAAACCAAACTTCTCTTTGCTTTAAATTCATTTTCCAAATGGAAAAGATTGACAAACACACAGCATTTTGCAACAACAAAAATTTAGCATTTCTCTAAGTTCAGGAGCAAAAGCAACCTAGGAGGAAATTTGGCTCCATATTAGAGAAGAGATTAAAAAGAGAGTCCTGAAAACTGGGCTGTCTTCGGCTGGGACCTAAGATATTGTACAGTCCTGGAGGAGCTTCCTCCAGCCCGGCGCTACAACGTGAGTATGCAGAATCTTGTGTACACTTGCTCATGACCTGCCACTTCCCCACGAGATTTAATTATTGCTTTTTAGTAATTTCCTTTGAGGTCAGTAACCTGATAATCAATTTTGCTGCGTAGAATCTAACTGCACCAAAAAAAAGAAAAAAATGTCCAAACAAAAAGATCTTTAAGTAACGGCCTGTTTACAAGTGGTTCAGCATATCAGAATATTAGTTCTAAAAATGCAAATGACAACAGTGGCAGCTTGATGAGGAGGTAGGTGGTGAGACAGCAGAAATGTGCAATGAAGATTTTTAAGTCAATGTGGATGAGCACAGAATAATACAGGATGTCCAATGATTTTGCAAGAACAAAGTTCATTCCTGGAAAGTAACAGAGATGAGGAAAAAGTGTTTGAGCTTTGCTTTTTGAATGGTACAATTTGTTCATGTTTACCCTGAATCTATCCAAAAGCAGTATTTTATGCCAGTTCACCTGTCTTTTGAGTATTTCCTAACTATTTACAAAGCCAGAGGGCAGTGGATCCCCAGCAGGGTAGTACCTAATGTTTTCTGATGATGCAGCTAGTATTACTGGAACATTTGCTAACATCTTAGAGAGTATTTTTTGCTCTTTTATACCACAATTGCAATTTATGCAAATTTGTATTTTAAAATCTCATTAATGCTAAGCATACGGTGCTTCTATAGCTGTAGCCTGTAAAAGGATATTTTAGAGATCAGTGAGAAAGAAAAGGGTATCCTTTGCATGTTAAAAAATGCATTTTCAAATTCTGAGAAGAAATAAAAATTTTAAAATGTAATAGGGCTTGCAAAAATCCCAGCATTGTTTATTTCATGTTGTCCTTCTGTGACAACATAACTATGTGATCTGAAAGGGCTTGGGAAATTGGGAGAAAAATACATACAGATGAAGGTTTACATATATATGTGAAAAGGAAAGCAAGCAGCTAAGACATACTTTATTCCTGAAATTTCATTTAACGAAGACTGTGTTCCAAACAAGTCACTTTAATACAGCAGCACAAGCATGTTTCAGTGCCATCTAGCTAACACTCAAGGTAACTTGCATCACTGATCTTATTTTCCCTGCAAATATCCTTTTTTCAGTGAAAAACAAATAGAAGTGGCATGCTTCACATCCATCAGTGTGTTGAAGCATAAAAAACTTGCGTTGCTCTTGAAATACTTGAGCTTTGATGTATTTATGCAAGGAATGTTAAAAACGTAACCCCCAAACCCTTTATACTGTGACTCAGTTCTTGATTTGGACAGATTCACATGACTGAGTACTTTAAATACCCTACTTTCAAGTATAAACATATCTGGTGTCATTATGCAACCATTCTGTTCTTTTGTGCTATACATTAACGGAAGGCTTGAGACAAATTTAAAAGAGCAGAGAAGGTAGATCATTTCTGCTTGTTTTAATAAATGGGAAGAGTATTGATTTCTCAAGAAAAAAATTTGTAGGAGCAAGTGAAGAACCTATTTTGATGAGTGGAACACTGTTTTAAATCCTCTGAAATGTCATTTTGCTTCCTCCATAAAATGGCTTTCCAGATAATAAGGCATTTACAGCCCTGACCATGTCATTGTGACTGTGTTAACACACCAACGAAAAATGTTCGAGCTCTTTCTGAACTTTAATCAAAATTCTCCAGAACAAAATAATTTGACAGTCTAACATTTCTCTTCCCAGCCCAAAATAGATGGCAGGAAAAATGGTTTCTTTTGACTCAGCAATATGATTTTATATCCTCTAAAAACCATAATTGAATCATAATGGCCCAACTTTAAATCTTTCTGGCTTGAAAGTGTACCATTCAAACCTCCTCAGAACTATCTGAACAGCCAGCATATACCTGCTAAGTCAAGCCCCAGAAAGTCTCAGAAAAGAATAAATATATACCGAAATGCATTTTTGGACTGCAGACTGAAAGCATGCAAAATGAATACCCTTAGCAAAAAACAAACAAACAACAAAAAAAAAACCACCCACCCACAAACCAGCAGGCAATTCCAAATAAAAAAAAAAAAACTTGTAAAAGCACAAAGTGGAAGGTTGTGGAACATTGTACCAAGGCCAAATGTAGCTACTAGATAATTCTGCAATAAGGTTACTCTTTACTTCTGTTACATAATCTGTCACTATTTAATCCCCTTGTCCCTATACTCTTCTTTTGGTAACATTAATTCCCTTCCACATATGTAGTAAAACCTTTTACCAATAGTTTAATAGTGAGGTTTCTCAATGGGCATTGCAAAACATTTCAGGAAGAGTATTCTGAAGAATAAGAAATGTCACTGAACAAAACATAGGTGGAATTAAGACATGGTACAGGAACTTGCTCCTGAGACTCACTGTGTGCTCCAGTTGAGCAGAAGCAGCAGCTAAAAGCTTGCACCAGCAAACTCCAGTTTCCCTGCTTGCCCTCCTACGTCAGCCTCAGCTTTTCCTCCCCTGCCCACCCCAACTGTCGGTGGGATACAGACCCCTCTTCTCACCCTTCCCACCAGCTCTCCCACCTGAAAACTCCCTCTTCAGCAGCCAGCTAGGACACCTCTTTTGGCTGCAGACCAGTAGGGAGTAAGGGAAGAGCAGTGCAGGTTGTATGAAAGACAAGGCAGAAGGAGCTTTACAAGGCACATGAGTGACAGTGAAACAGCACTTCCTGAAGTGGACCTGAGGAAAAATGAGCCAGTAAGTGGACTAAAGATGAGGTGTTTAGAGCAGTGACATTTTTGACAGACTATCCTTGTTCCGACTGGAGAAGGATTTCAGATACTGAAGGCAGAGAGAGCACTCGTACATTGAATTGCCAGGGGCTCAGCTGGATGTGCTGCTAAAGTAACTATTTAGGCAATCTACCATCATGCTAGACATACAGAATCACAGAATTGCAGAATAGTTCGGGTTGCAAGTGACCTTTAAAGGTCATCTGGTCCAACACCCCATGCAATGAGCAGGGATATTTTCAACTATATATAGACAATCTTCACAACACAAAGAGACTGCGTAATTTTTCATAGATTTGAGGGGAGGGAGGGTGTTGGTGGTTTTGGTTCTTTGGGGTTTTTGGTTGTTTTTTTGTTTGTTTGTTTCATTTTTTACCATTAAAATGGTAAATTCATTTGGCTGGATAAATCAACTGTTCTTCAGACAATCGTGATAGCTGCCAGCTGACAATAACCACCAGCTTACACAAACTGATCTCCTTTAGTGAATTAACTACCTTCATTGTTTCATTAACATTAACTGCTTAGGGATAAGCCTGCAAAGTTTCCAGCAGAGTCTAATGATGGTTAAAACAGCTTTGTGAAATCCAGGCTTAGCTTTTGGGTGGATGAACAAAGAATGAAGATCTCTACTTGGAGATATTTTTGGTTGGTTTATCATCTTTATGTTATCCAAAGTCAAAAACTTCCCCTAAGCCTTCACTGGTTTGTGTGTCTGAACCATAAACAGACTGATAAATAAAAAGTATTGCTGAATATGCCTAACTGCCATTTCACAGCCATAATCACATGCCTTTTCAACAGTCTCACCCATAAAAAAGCAGATATTAGAGGATGTGAGGAACTGAAAACTCACACCACTGAGCAGTCCCAATCATTCCCCCAAACACATAACTGATCTCAAACTCCCCCCACGTTCCTCCAGTGCATCCAGAAGAAACCAGACAGTGAAGAACATGAAGAGCAAACTGGGTGCAGTTAATGTATGTTTGATACGCAAAGACTGAAAGTTACTGAATGTCTACAGGAGTTATGATCTGCATCCCACTTCATAAAACAGCATAAAGTGTAACATACACACCTACACACCTCTGGGAATATAAAGCCTATTTTAGGAATTAGCTCAGTTTTTCTTACCTTCTCATGTACATCTCAGATGCTACGTTGTACAACCACTTGGGCAACTAGAAATAGCTTGTACAAAAAGTTGCTACCTTCTAAATATTTATCATAACAGCCTGCTATTGGGGAAATACTTTCATGAACAAATTAAAGCAACAGTATACGTATTTGTTTCTACATCATGTAACAAGCACTTTGCACAGGCTAAACAAGATCCTCTACAGAAGCCGAAACAAGACTAACAAATAATTGTCAAATTATTTAAAAAGTGATCTCCTGACCTCACACAATTTTTCCACAATGACTGCAAATTATCAGTGTGAGTTAATTATGCCAACAACACTGACACTCTTACAGACACCTTCTCTGCTGTGCAAACCTATGAGATTAGACAACTTGTCCAATGGATTAGAGTAATTGTATTAATCCCTAGATAAATATATCTAGTGGGAATTCTGCCCAGTTTGGCCATCATAGTCCAGTTGAGGCACTTCCATCAAGTTGTCAATCATCTCCTGACAGGCTTTCAGCACTCATGACCCTGCTGGGAAATGCTGTGTGGTGCTTTATCAGGTGTAGCGCTTGTGCAGAGAGCAGGAGGAGGGAAGCAGCAGGGGAAGAGCTGGTAAACCCGTGGAATCTGACCTATCGCTTTGGGTACCTCCTTGGATTTTGGCTTTGTCCCAGGTGACCAACAGTCACACTAGTTTATATAAATCTTTTGTTAAGTAAGTGTGAAGTGTTTTGTGCAAGTTCCTAATGGATTGCACATCTGGCATAACAGGCAGGCACACGTGAGGCCGTGAATATACAGGCCAGCGAGGAAGCCTGTACAGGCGGGAAACTACCACCTCGTTAAAAGAACACCTCCATTGCGCCAAACTAGCAGAGCTACAGTGAACAGTGAACCATTAACGAGTGACTGCAAGATCTGCTAACAGAAACATGAAGATAGAGCAACTTTTCATACTACTACGGTATCCAGTGCAGCAGATAAAGCACAAATGAAGAAACTATCCACTTAATAGCATATATATCTCCTCCATGAACTGAGTTCTATATGCAAAACACAACGTTTCTCTAAAGACTAAGGTATTTCCAGTCTTTACACTATCTTCACAGCCATTATAAATTATACAACTTGGCAGACCTGATTTGTGTGTTAACTCTATCAAACTCTAAAAAGGGGAAGATCCACTGCTTGATTTAACTCGCATTCCTCTTAGTCATGAAGGCTTAAAGTAGTCTGATAAAGAGATAGATAAGAAAAGTCATTAAACACCTCTACTGATGAGGAGTTCAATTCAGGATGTAAAATTACAAATTGAAAAGCTGTAATTTTACCACTAAACAAAATGATCATGTTCTGAAATTCTTCTAACACCAGGCCTTTTCTTGACACAAATTAATCTTCAAAATTTTAAGATCGAATATTCCATATATCTTTTTTCTCACTGAGTCTTATTTGGAAAGTTTCTCAGTAAAAGAATCACACAAACAAAAGAGATTGTCTTCCAGAATTGCTGGTCTCTTAGAAACGTTTATAAAGTATGCCATTCATACTTGAAACCTGAAACCACAAGGAAGAAGAATTTAGACAATAAATCCCATTTACAGACAATCCCATTCCTTTCTATTTCTCACCCTGAAATCTTCCAAGCTGTGTAACAGTACTACTCCCGAAAATAGATCACTAAAGTTTAGTAAACCAGCTTACAGAAATGAAGCTTTTTAGAGGATAGCTGCACAGGGACATAATGGAAACAGACTACTATTATTATTCCTAATCCACAGAAAAATAATCTAGACAGGGAGAATAATGAACTTGTCTATGGTAATACTGGCCCAATGGTAGAGCCTGCCTGTCCCAATGTTATCTAAAACTCCTACGCATCTTGCCACACCAGGAGTTTAACACATGTTGGTAAACATAGCACATGGGAACTATTATTAGCACCAAATATTAACTAAAAGGAAAAAAAAAGGCAACTATTATCAGTTTTCTGGGACAAAATCTAGACTTTGAGACACTGCCCTGTAAGACAAATATTTTATTCCTTGTTCTGATACATTTCTGAGATAACCAATTACAAGAACAGTAATTGTATTATGTTGTCCTTTCCTTGTTACATTTCCTAGATGAGACAAAATGTTCTATAACTATTGAGGGAAGAAAACAAAATGAAATATTTGTATTATTTTTAAACATTAAAGCATTTAAGTTGTTGCAGATGATTTTCAAGAATCATTTTGTGCAACTACAACCATTAATTTCATTTCTGAAGAAAAAAAAAAGAAAAGCAAATATTCATTGACAGTTCTGAAGTAGCTTTAGAAAACCTACAAGGAATTGAGAACTTTGATCAAGTAGCCAAAAAGAATACCATATCTTAAATATTATGAAGGTAAGACAAAGAGGGAAAAAAAAATGTAAATTATCTTCTTTAAGCAGACCGGCAAATACAAAAGATTAAATGACTCAGTGTCAAACAAAAGATGAAGTATGACTGCTTGGTTAATAAATAAAGATGATTACTGAGTACTAGAAAACCTAAAGCACAATTTGAATAGCTACTGTAAATACTTAAAACTTTGGTCACAAATTGGAGAATTTTTCAGCTAATTGATAAGCATTTCTTTTCATACTCCACTAAAATGAAATATTTTGTACATGTATACCATCCAGACACTCCTAAAAACTGTACACAGAATATTGATTTGGAATTCCCACTACAAAAGGAAGGGAAAGCAAAATATCAAGAGAAAATAACATGACATGGGTCACAGTGCACACAGATCTATGGAGAAGACTAGTTTGGTAGCAATCCTTTTCCAGCATTCCCTTAAAAAAAACCACTGAAAACACACCTTCTAACAACCCTATTATATTAATTGTTTCTGAATATTTTGAATGGGGAAGGGCTTTCATATCAGCTTATATTATGCTACATAAGAACAGCTCCCATGTAAGGGATGAGAACGGAAAGAAAATTTCGGTTGAATTCAGATGTTCCTATAAAATACCTTACTACTTCTACCTGATAGCAACTGGGGAGTATGAATATATATCAATATTACATAAAAGATTGTGTATTTCTGGAGGAGTGAGAAAGAAAGGACAAAAAAAAAATGTTAAGCTGTCTACGCACAATTAGCTTGCAAGCATTAGCACTAATGAAGCCTGCTTTCCAGTGAGTGCACACCCCACGACCAGACTCTTTGTGCCTGATACGGTGCAGTTTTTTGTAACTCAGAACATGTTGCTGCTGCCTGGATTTTCGGTGTCTAACAAGGTGCTCATGAGTTATTTTTCTTTCAGGGTAACTTGATGTCTCTTCTTTATTCTGAAACCAATTTTAATGAAGCTTATAAAAGCTCCACCTTTGAGAACATTGCTCCTTTGTCAAACTCCCTTCTCCTTGACTGATGGACACTAAAGTAAATGAGTAGAAAGGTAGACAGAAATACCAAGCATGGTAATGTATGCTGTGTGCCCTTTAAAATAAACCTACACTAAAATACCACGACTAGCTTCCGACTCAACACTGTCCAAAGAGCGTTACCTTGCTAAAACCCTTTTGTGACTTATAACTTGCTAATTTTACACCTAAGACGACCAAACCTGGTTTTTTGTAGCCTTCCAAAGAATCATGCTTTATGCTCTGTGTTAAATTTTGACAAGATGATTTTTATACCTGGGTTATAAATTCTAGAAATAACTTTGGAAGTAGCATCTGCTTGTTGAATCCACTTTACTGGGAGGAAAGTATCAACAACATTATTTTGCTGAAGAAGCAGGGAGAAGTTAACACTGAGATGGCTAAAAATACGGATGTTCAAGTATTATCAGGAACGGTTCTGAAATCGTTTCCTCTGGAGTAGAGAACAGAACTTAAAGAATTAGAAAATGAATATACACAGGAAAAAACACTAATCACCTGTAACTAACAGACATGGGTTGTAATATATTTCTATTTCTCTGATTCATAACAAACAAAACAGTACTTCCAGTACTTGGCAGCAGGTCTTTGTTTCTGATGTGGGTGACTCAAGCTCCACATTGTGTTGTCCCCTTGTCCCTGTGCACCAGGTACAACGCTGCTGAACGAGCCTATTCACTTGGTTCCTGCCACCCCTTATGCCATGGTTGTGACAGAGACCCCAGTACTCCCTATAGCACTGGGCTGACAAGACTGGACTTCCCCGGTACATGGCTGGAATGTGCTACCAGCAGTCGTCTGTGCAATTACAGATTAAACGCTAAAACTGCCAGCTTAAGACTTATGTTTTCCCACTGGCTTTTTCCTAAGCCATCTCAGTGATGCAGATCTCAACAAGCTTTACTCTTGCTTAATAATGAGAAGCACCCTAGGATCTGCAGACTCCGATATAAATATACTGACTGATCAACTTTCATTAGTGATGTTACCTTCAAACCCACAAGTTTGGGTTTAAGTGGCATCATACATAAAGTAGTTCATAAAACAGGGCAGGGAACTTCAGTTTTCTGTAAAAATTTATCGTAACATTCACTGATTTGGAGGAATGATATTTTCCCCTTTAGGTTTGATGGGTGGAGAAGTGGGGAACCCCTGGTGCTTCACAGATATTTTTGTGACTTCACTTGACAGAAGAGAGACATGACAGCATAACCTTCTGAGAAGTTGATATTTTCCACAGATACACAATAAAATGTTAAAATATGCTAAAAGCTCTTCAGCTTATCCCATGAACGCAAAATATCTGCTGTCACTCAGACGTCTAGTCTAGGCTTTCTAATCAGTTCTGTTTAACATTTATCTAAATAATACTTGCCAATAAAAAGTAAGATTGGTCAAACACATTTTAACACCCTTCTTCATAATAAAAATTTCTACTAGCCCTAGAGAGAGACATGCACACCACTCAATCTCACTGACAAAGTGTCTCTTCAACATGGTTGACAGAGATGCATGGATAATTAGCAAGTTTTTCAGGTTCAGCTATTTTTTGCTACTTCATTTTATTGCTGAAATATTAAAGATTATACATGTAGGTAAGACTTTGAAATTTTTCACCTTTATGTTGTCACTGATCACATTAAACCAAGAATGAACAGTTGTGTCCTTTGGACACCACAGAGGTCACATGAGAGTAATTGATTTTGGTTTTACTGAAAGAAAGCCTTCCAAGGCAAATTTGCTGTCTTGGAATGTACAAATGAATTGTGTCTAGATTTGGTGTGTATGACATTCTTCTAAAGCAAAGGGCTGCTTCCCAGAAACCAGACGAAGAAAGTCTTGTTCAGGTCTTGGCCTGATCTGTTGTGTCGTTAAGGCAGAGTCTGGACTGACCTGTCTTGTCAATGAGCGTATAAAGTCAACTTATATTTTCTCATTTCCCTTCTCAATATTTACATTTTTATAGAACATGTTTCTTATGACAAAGTATGAAGGTAAAGACAAGATCTAAAGCTATCGGACAATTCACTGTGAATTAGTAACACATGCCACTTCCGTAATTTATCTACTTCTTTCCTTCTGATTATAAACTTCTCCAATCTGGCTTTGTTCATGCCATATAATAGGTTTCCATCTTTAATCTGAAGGAATATTTGCACAATCTGGTACAAGAGACACTCATTCTTTGCTAGAGGACATGAAAAAAATCCCTTCAAGCATTATATTTGTATTATTCAATTATTTATAAATTGACACATCAATTCTCAGTCATCATTATGCAGAAATTGCATATTTTCTTTTCTAGCTTCATTGATAAAAAAATATCAAACCATCTAGCCCCTGACTTTCTGCTCCTCCTGTCTGGTTCCTAACTTTTTTTTACCTATAATTATCTCACACAGAGAAAATTTCAAAAATGTTTTGGCTTTCAAATATTAAAACACTATATAGCAAGAAATAACTTCATTCTTTCATTATGGCAGAATATCATAGCCCACAGAATCTATTTTAATGATGGCTTCTCTCCTACCACAGCATACAGACATTCAGGTTGAATTCACTGTTCCTTACCATCTTTACAAAGTTATGGTTGGACACTTTTACAATTAGCATCTTCAGATTATTCCTCTCCTAGCATCTGGTTTGGATTTGGTAACACCACCCCCAACATTTCTTTACACAATTGGGCTTTTTTCAAACAAATCCACTGCATTAACTAGTGTTTTTTCAAATAAATTTTCACATCCACATTTCTAATCCATTTTTTTGTAGTGGTTCCTAAATGGTTACATATATCCTCATAATTTACAGGACTCTAAACCCTCTCTAATTCAATCCCAATGGCACTATTCTGAAATAATAGGTAATAGCGTAAATTAGCAATACTTTTAAATGTTATGTGGAAGATCAGAAGGGCAAAGCTGTATCCCAACTTTAGGTATGGTAATTATTTCTTTTACCCGGGTGAACATCTGTGATCATTAGTTTTAGATTATCATTTCTTAAAAAGAAATTCACTCTAATATCTTCAAGCCACTTTGAAAGTTCACATCATTAAGTTTAGGTCCCCCCTTCCAGTTCCAAATGTATACTTGAGCACAACAGAGAGCCTATTAATGAAACACTTGGCAACATAAAAATCGCAGCAGATGGGCAAGGTGCAAAGAGGCATAGGGGTTGAGCTAGTAGGCTAAAACCAAAACACATCCTCACGCTCTTCAGATCCTCTGTTGTAATAAAAGGACAACATACACAAAATAGAACTTTCTTAGTCATCTGGAAATGTTTCAAATGACCTCAAGAGATTACCTCTGTGAGCTTGAGAGCTGTCATTTGTGTTATCTCCTTTCACTTGTGGTATACTGGAGTCCTTTGAATTTCAAAATCCTCCACAAATTTTCTTAATGCATTTTAAGGGACTCTTATGAAATACTTAAAGGCACAGAAAAGTGCATAGTATGTACACTCCTACTGAGCGGGAAACTAAAAAATTCAAGCCTGAACTGTAATTTAAACTATGAACTCAAGATTCAATGACATAATTAATTCATATTTTTCTTATTACACTGCATTCTCTTCATCACTTTGTTTTAATTTACAATCTTTCTAAAGAAAATGCAGGATTAAATTCATGTATATTCTTGTTTCCCACCCACTCAAACTGGGTTCTTAGTCTCAGAAAATTATTTTAGTAACAAGAAATAAAGCATCCTGGTTTTGTGTGGGGTGTTGGTTTGGTTTTTTTGTTTGTTTGTTTTGGGTTTTTTTTGAGCCCCTCCTCATTGTCTCTAATGAATTCTTCCCTTTGTTGCTAACAGTCTCTCTCACTTCACTCCCTTTGGCAATCATTAAATCATTCTGTTTTCACCACCCTTGGTTTTCTTCTGAAACACTTAACTGTCCGTGTATTCTTTTATTTTCCTTTTACAAAAGTAATGTTGTTTGTTACTAAAAGCGGTGGTTAACTTCATGAGAAAATGCTACTTGGGCACAAAGTCATGTCTCATGATCCTGGTATTTCCAATCACTTACCCTCAACTTTCTCCCTTATTTAAGCAGCCCTATGACAAACTTGCATTCTTTCCTGCAACATATCAAATCTGGATGTCCCTGACTAAATAGGCTAAAGCAGATTAACTGTGATTCAGCAATAGGAATTTTGACTGCACCAAGCATTTCAATGTGATCTTCATCCAAATATTTTTGTGCATGCTGTGAAAAATCTCACAGCTTTTTAGAGATAGCGATAAAACTTAAAAAACAAATCTAAACTCCCTGATTAAGGCATATGTACGACAATCCCACACTTGGATATCAGAGAAATATACTAGTAGAACAAAAATCCTTCAGTGTCTCGCTGCTGTTACTTCAGATGGAAAGTCCCTAATGTCCAGTGGGGTCTCAGTATGCTTAATGTGGAAATTGATTATCCAGACCTGAGTGGCAGCCATAGCTGCATTAACGTGTCCAATCTGAAGTAGCTGTAGGTAAACATTTAGGATTTACTGACTTCTATTACGTGCTACTGAAAATTTTACCATCCAAAGGATAAAGTTTCCAATAAATGAAAGATTTTCTCCCTGCACAAAAGGGAAAAACTACCCAAAACAATCATCTTTCCCTTCTCTGCTATTTCTCCAATAAATTGAAAAATATCAAGAGAACTATCTTGCAGATGGACTTTGAAATCCACGCTGTTTGTTGTCAGAAAACAAAAAACCTTTTTACCAAGGCTTTGACAGTTTAGATCTTGTTTAACCAGCCTCCCATTTTTGGGGAAGTATTTCTAGATACTTCCTCATCAGGTTCAGTCATTCATGGCCTACAGACTAAGAAAACATGGTCACATACCAACCAAAGCAAAATTTGTGAGAACTTGCACAATCTTGAAAACACACCTGTTCATTAAAAAAAAAAGTTTAGTATAAGTCATATCAGAACAACTTTTGAAGCTATTTTCACCGCCAGGAAGAATACCAGTTTCCCACATACAAGTAGAGCTACTCCTATGATGGCTTAATCATGTCATAAGGACAGCTTTTATTAGACCAACAAATACCAAAGGAAAAAACCAAACACCATGAACAACAACTTTTGAACATGAATCAGAATCACAGAATGGTTTGGGTTGGAAGGGAGCTTTACAGATCATCTAGTTCCAACTCTCCTTCCATGGGCACAGACACTAGAGCAGGTTGCTCAAAGCCTCATCTCAACTCAGAAGTTGCCCAACTTCCCTGGGCAACCTGTTCCACTGCCTCACCACCCTCTCAGTGAAGAATTTCTTCCTGAAAACATTCCACCATATTTGTCAGGCATTATCTACCCTTGGTGAAGCCATGTTGGCTGTCACCAATCACTTCCTTGTTTTCCATGTGTCTTAGCTTCATTTCCAGGAGGATCTACTCCATGATCTTCCCAGGCACACAGGTGAGACTGACTGGCCTGTAGTTCCCTGGATCCTCCTCTTTTCCCTTTTTAAAGATGGGGGTTCTGTTTTCCTTTTTCCAGTCTGTGGGAACTTCATGAAACCCTGCTTCACAGTTCAAGATGATCTTCACAGGACACCACATCCAGAATAATATTACAGTTCCATGTTAAAAGCATTTGGGCTTCACTCTTAAGGACAGCACACAGAATAAGATTATAACATTCAAGTACAGAACTGCTGAAGTTGTGATAATATTAACTAGACATTTACATTTAATAAGGTTTTCACAAGGAATCTCTATTTCTGAAAGCAGCCTACGTAATTCACAATTGGCTGTACCAGAGAGGTAACTGCAGAGTATTTCAGATTACCAAAAAACTATGTATTGAAAACATGACGTACTTGAATTTCTACAGCCATCAACATTACCAACAGGAAAAAAAGATGGAAAACAATTTACTTATTTGCTTTAATGCACAGGAAATTGAGTTTCTTGTAAGGTTTCAAAAACCTAAGCTATGTTATAAGATGCAAATACATGTTTTTAAAATGCAGTTCCAGGATTTTTAGTGGGAAAATTTCTGTTTTGCGGCACATCTTCACATTAGCAGGCTTGGAAGAAGCCTGCTGATGCTGAGCAGCATGGCATAACAAAAAGGGTAAGTCTGTAGTGGTCTTTTGGACACATACATTGTTTTGTAGGTTTTCAGGGGTTTTCTAAATACCTTTTCTTAAAATAAATCTGAATATTTAATCAAAATACTGTAACCTATCCCAGAGGATGAAACAGCAAAGCAGACCATCTGAAAGACAGACAGACTTAAAAAGCTCCCCCTGAGGGTTTGAAGCTGTCTGCTACATTACAAGTAAAACAAATAACTGTATCAAAAAAAGAATTTATTACCCCAGTGAAGCTGTATATTGGTTGCTAAGCACCAAGGGCCACAGAATGCAAGGTCACATATCAAATAAGATTTTATAAAATTTCACTTTTCATTAGTCTGTCAAAACTTATAAGAAAACATACAAGCACTGCCTGCAATAAGGATAGAGAACAGGTGCTGCATCCTCTGGCTGACAAGAACAGCTCTGCTGATTAATATAGGAATGGTTAGCCTGTATAGATTCCTAAATTTTGGCTGCCATATCATTCAGTCAGCTTTTCAATCAATTCTTTATTTTTGGCTTCATTACTCATTTCTCCCTTTCTTCCTTACACTTTAAACAGCTAGTCCAAAGAACTGGACTTAAGCAGTCACTGAAATTCCTTCATTAGAATATACAGAGAAAAAAACAACAGGGGGCTTTAATTAGGATTGCTATAGACCTGAAGCTAATAACACTGAGCATTAACAACTATGTCAAAGAACAGTGTCTTCATTAATAAACCTAAATCACTGTTGCTTCAGAAAAAAGGTTATCATTTCAGACAATTTATTTCTAGTAGGAAACCAGGCTATAACTGAAAGAAAGATCTATGCCGTGTAGCTATTACAAACATATCACTTCCTTATTTGATGTAGATTTGCAGTCACAAATATGAACAAAGCAGATCTTAGTAAAGAAGCTACACTGACATCCATATCTTCATTATTTCACCTGATGATGGCAGGGGTGATTATCAGAGCACAGAGGAGCCATCTGGATACTGCAGAGTCTTGGAGACCAACCTGAGAGCACAAGGCCACATCAACCTTTGTGCTACTGTGCAATCACAGATTGCTGACAACACACCATATCACGAGCAGGGCAGTGCCAAGGTAGAAACAGTTATTTGCAAGGATCTAGAGTTAATATAATATCTTATATATCACTGTCTATGATGGGATGGAATGAAAACAAATCTCTAGACTGAAAATTCATGGATTTAAACAGGCATGGTTTTTAAAGTTGTGTTTAGAAACTAAACACAACTTCAACCTACATCAACAGAGATGTTAAAATATGAACACAGATGAATTGTGGTTTTGGGGTTCTTTTTTGGTTTTGTTTTTTGTTTGTTTTTAATTTGGGTTACATGTAATATTTTAAGTATAACTGCAAGTAAAAAGTGGGACTGTTTAGAGATCACATAACCTGCCACAACTGCAGCCAGCTCACAGTTTTCAAGTACCCTAACATCAATAAGAAGCACAATTTTCATCATGTAAGAAAATTTGCTTCCCCCTTTTCAAACTTCAAGACTAGGAAATCCTGAAAATATTTACTCTGTAGATTTGTAAAACAGAAAGCAAGTGAAAACTTTCTGAAGTTAATGTTTACCTCTCGATTATCAACACTTCCTTCTGATTTTGGAAGGCCTGATATGATGACAATGCTGTTATTTTACTACACAGTGTCCTGATAAAAGGAGGGCCCAAATACTCAGGTCAAACCATGAGTGATGCATATGTATCTGCCTGGCCAACTTTAAACTTTGTGCACTAATACCAATCTAGTATCAGGCAGCCAAAGAACTCATCTACTTACCTTGCCCTTAGACCCATTTTTGTAGTTTGTACAGTTGTAAGTTCCCTTAAGTCAACTAGCTTGAATACTTCCACATTATACCATTATTACTAACTGCCTAAGTACGGTACAGATCTAACTCGAGGTAAGAGTTTCTTACCACTAAGATCTTTCACAGAAGTTGATTGAAGTAATCAATTATTTCTTCTTCCAAGGAAAAGATGGCACTTCTAGGACAAAGATGCATTGACAGAAGATGGGGGTGCTGGTTTTGGCTGGGACAGAGTTCATTTTCTTCATAGAAGCTAGTATGGTGCTGTGTTTTGGATTTGTGCTGGAAACAGTGTTGGTAACACAGGGATGTTTTTGTTACTGCTGAGCAGTGCTCACACAGAGTCAAGGCATTTTCTGCTTCTCACAGTGGCTCACCAGCGAGTAGGGTGGGGGTTCACAAGAAGTTGGGAGGGGACACAACCAGGACAGGTGACCCCAGCTGACCAAAGGGATATTCCATACTATATGATACCATGCTCAGAATATTAGGCTGAAGAAGAAGAAAGAGGAGGATGTTGGGAATGATGGCATTTGTCTTCCCAAGCAACCATTACAAGCGGTAGAGCTCTGCTTTCCTGGAGACAGCTGAACACCTGCCTGCCCATGGGAAGTGGTGAATGCATTCCTTGTTTTGCTTTACTTCCATGAACATCTTTTGCTTTATCTATTAAACTGTCTTTTATCTCAACCCATGAGTTTTCTCACTTTCACTCCTCTCATTCTCTCGCCCATCCCAGCAGGGAGGAGGGAGCAAGCAGGCAGCTGTGTGGTGCTTAGTTGCCAGCTGGGGTTAAAACACAACAATGGGGATGGGTTGTTCTTCATTTTAAGGGTGGTTTTGGATTTTGCTTGGGATGAGGGTTTTTTTGTTTATTTGGGGTGGGTTTTTCAGTTAAGCTTGTTTGTTTTGGTTTGGGGTTTTTTGGTAGGATTTTTTTTCCACATGACAGAGAGGTATGTACGTGAATCACTAAGAGATCAGAGAAGATGCAAAGGACACAAGATAAAGATATACATTATGCAGGTAACCTTCCTTGAATTAAGACACAAGAAGGAGCTCTATAATGCTAGCTGAAAGAGATTTAGGACTGGGATAAAGCATCTACCATATGAGCAAAGGTTGAGAGAGCTGGGGCTGTTTAGCTTGGAGAAGAGGAGGCTGAGGGGGGATCTTATCAATATCTAAAGGGTGTCAGGAGGATGGGGCCAGGCTCTTCTCAGTGGTGTCCAATGACAGGACTAGGGGCAACAGCCATAAACTGGAAAACACAGAAGGTTCAACCTGAACATGAGGAAACACTTCTCCACTGCGAGGGTGACAGAGCACTGGGACAGGCTGCCCAGAGAAGTGGTGGAGTCTCCTTCACTGGAGACTTTCAAAAGCTGCCTGGACTTGTTCCTGTGTGATCTGCTCTAGGTGATCCTGCTCTGGCAAGGGGGTTGGACTAGATGTTCTCTAGAGGTCCCTTCCAACCCCTACCATTCTGTGAATCTGTGAATACACAGTTGGATACTTTCTGTTCTGGAAGAAATTATACTTGGAATTTTCTTTGTAAATAAACAGGATTGCATAATCGTGGAACCAGGTATCTTTTCCAATCCATATTCTCAACCAGAATTACCCACAAAATGTCAAGATCTTGGTTAACAGATCAGGTCAAAAGAGGTAGAAGTATATAACGTTTTCAACAAAAAAATCAACCAGAAAAACAAAAATCACTCTACAAAATTCTTAATGCTGACTTTCCACAGATTTCAAATTACAAGAAGCCAAAAATGTAAGTAGTCCAAAGAAGCAAGAGCTAAAGTTAAAAAAATTGGCATTGCTTCTCCTTTAAAACTCATGAGAGCTATTTTGTGGCGGTGTTTTGCCACTTCTAATAATGTCTTTTAAGGAGAAAAGTCTCCAAGTAAGAGATAGAACTACAATAAATGTATATTTTAAAAATAAACTGTAATCTCCCAATCCCTACTAAATAAACACTGCTGTTGATGCAAGATTCGTTGTGCTCTACAGCAGTACAAGCTGCCCAGGACACTTTTAAAACATGCAGACTAAAACATGCAAAAAATTTATCCATAACCCCCAAACTCCTGTTTTCTGGGAGAGAAAGAATTTACAGAGACTCGATACAATTCTACCCTCTCTTTTCCCCTGCTCCCTCATTGCCTTTATTAACTCAATATGCCCCTACACTCACTTTAAAGACTTCGTTGCTATGGGAATTTATTTCCATATTTTATTGTCAAGGAGAAAAACACGACTTTGGTGATTAAATGTCACAGAAGCTCTGACTTTTGAACAACCCAATCAAACCTACAGCTTTAGAAGTGATCTGTGCATGTGTCTGAAAGTCTTACCATTCTGATCATAAAAATGTACATATGTTCTACCTGGCATTTAAGAGCCAGGTACACAGATTCTTTCTCCCTTCCCCCAAAAGCTTCTGGATAATTTAAACATTATTTCCTCATGTGCATTTTCAATTAGTTTCCTAGAAACTTAGGCACAAAAAATATTTTGTTTTCCTCCTCCTCTCAATGTGGTCTATCTGCAGCATCAAGGGATTCTTCTCTGTTCTAAGAGACATTCAAGGTTAGTGAGGCTGGAAATTTACCTCCTAACAACTGACCCATAAAGTCAGCTACAGGATTGCAAGCCTGGGTTCCTTCCCTTGCCATACCTAATCTACATTGCAGCTGGAAAAAGAAATACAGGCATAAGTAAAAAATATCGTTCAGTTCCTCCAGTAAATACGCCAGAAAAATGCTTGCTGCCTTCTATCAGAACTGGCTATTTCCACTGTAAATCTCATACAGTTGTATTTTCCCCCTTTTTAATATTGTAACTGTCTACATAGGTTGATGTTTAAAATCATTCAGATCAGAAAAATTGTGCACATAATCATGAAACCATTACAACTTAAATAAAAATGAGCATAAGCTAGGAAATTCAAAATTAAACCTAATACCAAGAGAAAGAGTCTCCCTCATGGCTCAGGGTTTGCCTATGCTCCTGCTCTTTCAAAAGATGTTCTCCCAGGTCTGGTTACGGAGCTCATGCTCATGTACCAGGAATGGCTCTCTCATGGGTAGGACTCTGGGAAGACAATTCCCTGAGAACACGATTTTATCGAACAGACTCAAGCAATGCTTTCCAAGCACTACAGTTCTGAAACTTAGGTGACTACAGTTTAGATGCTCAAAAAATCAGAGCCTGATCTTCACATACTCTGTTATCTTTCCCGAAGGTGCTGTAACACACTGCTGGGAGACAGAACTCAGAACATCCAGAAGCTGCATCTGCTACCTAATCTATTTGTTTCTGGCTGAGGACATCCTTACAGGTTTTTCTCTTCTGACACTATTAGCACATTCCCTGACTGCTGGGAGCAGACATTCTAGCTTGCTATTTAGCTGTGATCAACCAAGTGCAATGGGTTCATTCAGCAAAGCCCACCAGGAGCTACAAGCTTTCAGCGCTTCATCAAATCAGGACATTTAGGTTCCTAAACATTACATTAGAAGGCTAACGATGCGAGGTGCAGGTATAAACCTCCTGTCTGCAAGGGATACATACTTGATGAATACAGTTACAAATGCATGCATTTTAACCAAGGCACCAAAATAGGTTGAAGCAGGAAGGCTTAGCTCCAGAAGCCAATCTACACAAAAGGAATTACACCAGGAGACATATAACTCGTTAAGACACTATTAAGCTTTAGCATTGTATGTTGCTTTTCCCATTTTGTGGCCAGTACCCAGACAACTGACTCATGGCAGAAGCAGGTAGAGGGAAAAGGGACATAGCTTTGCAGCTCATGAACAAACGTAAAATTGAAGATGGGACAAAGCTGCATATGTTTCTTATCCCTCAAAGTTCACAGATAAGCCAAGTTCCCTTATCTCAGCATAGAATACTTAATATATTGGGCATCCCTACCAAAAAGCATGAAATTTAACTTCTTTGATATGGACATTTTAAACAGGAAAACTGCCAGCTGTTAGAAAAACAGTTTTATAAAGCTTCTTGAATTAGGGAGCTAAAGTAATCACTAGGATGAAGAAAAAAACAACACCTGCAAGTACAGTTGTTACACACACTGACAAGTTTGTTGCATTCACTTGATTCATTAAATATTTTGAAAACATTAAAAGCTAAGAAAGGAACATTTTCAGATTGATATTATTTGCACAGGTTTTGTAAACTGGAAGAAGCAAGCCCACCAATACCCTGTAAATAAACAGCACCATGAAAAATTCACACTGTTTTTGATATTAGTAAGTGGCATGTAACCTCAAAATGAAACATAAGTGCTCTGTATTTCTGAATGAAACAACAGTGCAAAGACCCTGGAAGCTTTTTCACCCTGTGCTTTAAAAGAGATCCATTTTAAGCCAGGGGGAAGAATGGAAGAACAGATCACACTTTGCATGCTACCATGCAGCTTATGCAAGACTGAAGACAGTGACAATGTTTCTCTAACAAACTAACCTCTCTGCTAAACTGAAGGTTCTTTGTGTCTTTACAGTCTCTGTAAATATAAAAATGCTTTTTTTCATTTATTTACTTATTCATTTATTAAAGAAGCCTTTTCCTTCTTTCCAGACAGCCACTCTCAAATAGTCTCCAAAATACTATTCTAGACTTCAAATAGGCAGATAAAATTCATGCAGATTTTAGTAGAATTTCAGAAAAGGCATTACAGATTTAAAAATATAATCCATTTTAAGCCAGTGACTTCGGCAAGACAGCTTATGATTTCCTCATTTAAAAAAAATTGCTAAATTTGCCTCAAGATGCTGTATTTCTGTCACAGACTGTTTCAGTGGTTTAAATCACCTCATGAAAATATTTTCAGGAAACAACAGCTATTTATACATACTGATGTCCAATTCCATACCACTAACAGCGCAGGGACCTGCAAGAGATCAGTATCTCTGAGAAGAAAGATAGTGGAGGCCAATCTTGCTTTTCTTATTTCAGGATCAAAAGGAAAAGCAGCAAGGAGCTGTGGGAACTACAGGAAACAGCAGTATTAGCTACTTGAAATTGTCAAGAAAGAAGTAAATTGCAAAAAGCTTCTTTTGTCTAGGAAGTATCAGCTGGGGGGGAGGGGGAGCGATGGTCAAGACCATACAGGCCTCATGCTGCTGCCACCCAGCAGAGTGAAGAGAAAAGCACCGGGCTGGCTCATCCGCAAATATGAGCAATGAATGTGCAGGCACATTCGTCTCAGCATTTCCACAATTTTGTACAGCCTGAAAGCTGCCAGAAAAATTAACCCCCAGCTGACCACTGCAGAATGAGAGATCACAGTCAGGAAACAAGCTGTGCCCCAGCTGGCAATGGAGCTCCCAATCTTTCCCTCAGCTCTTGAAATGCAAAAGGTTATGCTGCACATAAATGCAACATTTAACAGCCCAGCGCACTTGCATATGCAGCTCTTGTTAGACAAAATGAACCTGCGAGGTCAGGTCATGTTTTGAAACTGTAAGTTACTTATTATTTTTAACTGAGATGAAAGTCTCAAGGAAAAGTATGTTTACTAAATATCTAATTCCAAGGATGAAGTCTGTCCGGGGAAGGAGCAACTGCTGTCCTAGCACTCCGAACACTGCATTCCAGAGCCACACGGCTCAGGCCGGGCCATACCCACGCAAGAGTGTGAGAGAAATAGTTTACAAAATGACAGCTTACCGATCAGATTGCCAAAATACCCAGGCCTGTGTGTAAGTTCAAGCACAATAAACTTCCTTAGATAGTAGAAAATAGGCAGAAAATAAACCAGCAAGCTAGATTTTAAGTAGTGATAAACCCTGCTGCAAAATGGCATAAATTGTAGGTGAAAAAGCAGTAAGACTGACTAACGTATTGTAAGGAGCTCTAAAGCCTTTGCAAGAGAAGGATAAAACTGAAAATTGAAATCAAGAGTAGCATTTTATTTTGAAATTGCTTCCCAAAGCATGATAGTTCTACAAGTACCAAGTTCAAAGAGTAAAAGCAGCAGAAAGTGGTTTATTTCAAGTTTAGAGTTTTCTCAAAAATCAGTAGCTTTATCTAATAGCCAACAAGTCCTATTTTGAGGAGGAATCATATATACCACCCACAACTAAGGCTGTTCCAAGACCATAAATGAATGCAGTGTTTTATAAAACTTGGTTTGGTGGTTGACCATGTCATCCATGGAAGCCCCAGGTTTACATCATTACCTTAAATAAAATAGAGGCCTCCAATAAAACTGCTTTTACAAAACCAATACCATTATAATAGCACAGAAAGTTAGATAATGCATCCTGCAATCCAATTTGTGGTTCACATTAAGCTATAGATACCAATAACTAATTCCACATGTGAGACTGATCTCCCAGGTGGAGATTTTAATCAAATAAGTGATGGAAAAAGAGAGGTTTCCTTATTTTAGTATAACAAACCCTCTGTGTTAACAATATGGTGATCTGGTAAAATGTTACCATACCGTAGCAGTGGAACATGAGTAGAACATACATCAGGTTTAGTTATTTCTATAAGGCAGTTTGTACACAAACTACAGAGCAATTAATATTTTATCATTAACATTACATTAAAAATGAGCTTTAAATGCATTTTCTCCACCTTTTAAACTGCTAATGTTGTCCAGCTTCATCCACACTTAAAAAAAAAAAGGAAAAAAGGGCAGCACAGTAGGGTTTATATTAGCTTTGTACTACTAATTGGATAGAAGACTGTACTGCAATGTTGATTAATGGTTCTGCTCTCAAGTTAGAGATTGCAAGTACAAAAGAATTAGGCTTCTGAATTTGCATATTTTCTGTAATTACGAACTTGATCACAGCGTTCTCTCGTATTCAGGTTCCCCCCCTCCCACATCTACACTTCTGGTGGTTTAACATGCACAAGCCTAGTCGCTGACAGGCACAATTGTCTGATACATGCGATACATGACAACTCAATCGATCTGCATATCTGCCACACAACTTACACTGGAAATGACTCAAGGTCTAAAATGCTGAAAAATCAAACAAAACCCCAACTTTCTTCCATAAAGAATGCTTTGCTGCAGTAGAACACTTTTTTTTTTTAAATAGCTCTCATTTCAGGCAACTCATTTACAACCACAATAAATACACTTGGATCAAAACCTGCTGTCTTCAAGACAGCAAATAGATTGTCAGCATGCGCTTCGAAAGCGAGTCAGACAGAATAAAACAGACCCAACAAAACGAAACAGGGTCCAGACTTACAACTTTGCCAGCCAGAGCGAGAGCATCACAGGCAGACAGGAACACAAGGCTTGGCAAAAGGAAAAAAATCAGCAGCCAAGTTCTACTGAATAACCAATGTGCAGATGACAGGGAAAAGAGCTGGAGAGTTTAATAAGTAGCTACGATATACATTTTTAAAGTGCATTAAGAATAGCTTCTAAATAAGGGGTAATATTCATCTGCTCTGCTGGTGGTCCTGCTCTGCAGCTGCCTTGTTCAGAAGCCCTGCCAGCTTACTCAAAGCACACTAGGATGCTGTAACGTACTTGATGTGACAAATCAGGACACACATGATAATAGGTGTGAGCCCAGTAAACAGCTACTGGTCTTGTGTAGAATCCAGCATTTTGTATTTATTGGACACTCAGACCCAAGATAAGAACAAAACGGAAAACAGGCTTGTCACCCCAATGCCATCTCCTACCACTTGCTAGAGCATTTGCAAAGATGCTTTTACCAGCTCATCCTTCACTGACCATCCTGAAGGCAGTCAGTGGTTTTACTATTCTTTAAACAGTTAATCATATCTACGTTTCCTCAGTGGTATATTCTGAAAAGGCTTACAGAAGCCAAAAGCCATAGTCTGGCAGCAAGGCAGCCCAGGTCCTTAACCACCCACTACGCAAATCCCTTGCTCTCCACTCCTTGTTTCTGCCCCTGCACCTCAGCTTTCCTGTCAGTATCTCCCAGTATAGCTGTCTATAGGGCAGTGATGAGGACCGCACATAACTGAATTGATTCAGGTTTAAAATAACTTCTCAACTTATATCTGGGATATTTGGGGGATTTTTTACCTGCATTTTCTCTCAGTTCCAGTTTGCAGCATAGGCTAGGAAACAGTTCTGTCAGCACAGCTGGACAGCGCTTAGCTTAGGTAGACTGAAAGAAGTAGCTCCTTTCTACTATCCCATTATAAAGGTACAGTGGCATGCTGTTTATTCTGCATCCAGCTTAATATCGTTACTGCTTCCTTATGTAATCCAGATCTAAGATAACCACCTCTTTAAATTATTTTCCTTTCTTCTTTTGCTCCATTCTACACTTTTCTTCTCCAATAGACTACAAAAACTGTAACTTTTTCCTGGACCACCCTTTTTGATATCTCTCCCACCCCCACCCCCATTTTCTTCTACAGTTGCCCTCCCCCAGTACCTACATCACGAAAAATTCCAAAACAGGTAAATGGCACAATCCTTTCTAATTGCCCAGGCATTATAATAAGGAGTCCTACTACATGGGATTTTGCTTACTTAGAGGTTTTTTGTTCCAGTTTAAATGCCAGGTTTTGAAATGCTGAAGCCAGTTGGATAACACAGGATGACTCATCTGTAGATGCCTACTTTGGTCTCATGCAATTTGCAGTGAGAAATATCTTTGCAAGCAAGAAAAAGTGCAGGAAACATTAAAGAAAAATAAATAAAACCCTTAATCCAAAAGTTGATTTTCTTTACTTAAGGACATTTTACATTTTTTTCTAGAAAAAAATAATTTGTCAGTTCTTACTAATAACATGTTTTCTTTAAGGCCAAAGCAGCAGCAAGAAAAATGCAACACCCAAATGATCCCCAAAAGATGCAAAGTTGAAAGCTTTCTTCAACTTTGAGTCTGTGCTTTAATTCTGCATAATGCAAAATTTAATCTGTTGGCTACATACCTTGAGTTTTTACTTTCATTATGTTAAATGCAAAACATAAGATAATTTAAAAAAAACCACATGTAAAAACCCCCCAACTTGTCTTTATCATTGTACGTATAAACACAAAGAACCAAACCAAAATCAAAGCTTTTAATAAAAAAAGCTTAGCTCTGTTCTTACTAATATGACTAATCATTTCAGAAGAACCATCAATTTAAAATGCGAATCTTACAGCATAATAATCTTTAAATTATTTCAAAATTAATCTCAAAAGTAATTTCAAATCAACAGGACAGCATCTAACTTGCCTTCATGGTCAGGACTTGTCAAAACATTGGTCAGACATGCTACAATCAAACCCCAAATTTCTCAAATCCAAGTGCATTGGCCATTCTCAAATTACCCACTGATCTCGACTAAATTGCATCCTCTGAAAACAATTTCCAGCCTTTGGATGGAACAGGCCAGAGACAGTCTCACTAACCTGAACATTCTCTAAACAGTATTTTATGTGAAAGGGTAAAACTCAAAGACCAACCAAAAGAAATACGAACACCGTGAGAAAGTGCTTCAGAAAATACTGACGGAAAAGGTGGCAACGCACTCGAATAAGTATTTTCAGTATCTTTTTTTAGGTAAATCCTAATGGTTTTGTTGCCCTAAAATGTTTTTACCATACAGTATGAGGCTCTGGAGAAGACTGAAGCTTTTGCTTTAATTAGCTTTTAAAGTGCTACCTTTGTTCCCCTTTGACACACCTACCTTCATTTATTTATGATGAATTTACAGAGATTACCCTTACAAAAGATTTGTATTGCACTCCTTAACTTCCCATTGAGTGCTTGGCAATGGGAAACATGTTAGCCGTAAAGGTCATGCATATTTGGAGTACAAAAGAATATACAGAAAAGTACTCAAAGAGAAGCACCTCTAGTAACAGGCTTGGTTAATGAGAATATTCATGGCATCCCAAGACCTGCAGGACAGTATGTTCTCGAAAAAGTGTATGTAATTTGTGAATTATTTTTGTGTAACTTAATTAAAAAAGAAGCCTTACTGAAGATATTTTAGAACCGAAGCCCCCAGCTCATCGCTGTAAATGAATGAACAGAGGCTTCCCTAGTATTGAGGTAACATTTGGTCAGCAGGTGCTCAACCTGAACATCAGTACAAGGACAAGGTAGCCTAGTAATTTAGTAAATTAGGAAATGCATTTCTGGCAGATTAAATAAAATATTCACATTTTTGTTCACAGTAGTCCCTCCTGCTAAAATCCAATCTCCACAAAGATTTGTAGTCTACAAAGCACAGAATTGCTATTTCTATCAATACAGATTAAAAAAAAACCCACACCAAACAAAAAAAAACCCAACCAAGAAAAAAAAAAACCACAACAGGCATTGACAGTAGTTTGCTGTACAAGACAAGTTTGAAGTGGGGTGAAAAAAACCCACACAAGCCAGGTGTACCAGTGTAGGAGCTCCACACCTAGGAAAAGAGGCCTTGTGTTCAAAGACTTAGGGTGTGGAAGCTTGGATTTCACCTGTGTCACTTAGATCTCTTTCTGGACCAATTTTACCTTGGTTCTGAACTGGCATAGAGAGAAAAATGTAAGAAAAAGCTTTTCCCCATAAAAAGTTCATCAGAAGTGTCTGCAAATGTATTGGTTTTGAGCAATAAGTGTCCTGTAATAAAAAACTTCCTAGCTCCATGACTGTATCTTGGTCACTGCAGGTTGCAATGACGAGAGGCTGTAAGGAACACTAGTTTAGATTGGGTGCCATACGAAGGCTTTTACCATAGTTTAATTCTATAGGATAGGCTAACACTAGAGTTAAGAACCAAACTCCTTGAAGCACTTAACAAAAATCCAATCCTGTATCTTTCAGAATAAAGCTTGCTGTTACAGATGCACTTTTTTTGGAAAAACAAACAAACAAACTTAATTAGCTTACTGTTTGTTTCCACTCAGCTTTAGGTACAGGTAACATACAGTATTTGGCTACTGACTTTCAACAGAGATCTTACATACTGCAGTATACATGGGTGAAAAAAAATGTAAGGAATGATTCTTTCCTTTTCAATTTTGTCAGAAAATAGCATGATTACTAGGTCAACATGTCACAGCAGTTTAAAAGAGAACTACCAAATACTACTTGGCTTTTTTTTTTTACTCTATTATATTCCTGGTATACTACAGATACATATTCTATACAAGCAGAAATCATCACTTCATCAAAATCTACAATTTCTTAATTTGAGTAAGAAATCAAAATTTTAAAATCAGTGTTTGAGATAAAGCAAAATAAGGCTTTGCAATCTATTGTTTTCTTGGTTATGCCTCACTGAAAAATGTGACAACACAAATCCTTATGAAACATTTCCCTTTTTTTAAGTCAGTATTTTTCTGAGAGAAAGCCATTTAATTAAAAATAAAACTACCTATACTCAGCTTACTCATTTGTACAGCAACTGATGTAAATGAGTCTTGATTTTGGCTGGGGATTCTGGATACCACTAGAATACATGTGGTTTTGGGAGAGGGAAGTTAAAGGGGTTTGGTGGGCTTGTTTGTTTGTTTACTTGTTTTACTTGTTTGTTCTTGGGCAAGAAGTTAAAAAATTAGAAATATTTATTAAGGCAATAATACATTTGAGTCACAGCTCCTACTAGGGGGAGCAAAAATACATGCCAAAGGCAGGCGCCCAGGTCTTATGCATCTCTGTTAAGATAGAACAATAAGAGCTCTATCTTTGCCTCAGGGAGCCTGTAGATTATATCAGCTGCCGCACTTGCACGCCCGACCAAACTAAGCTGAGTTTGCAAGATACAAGAGGATAAGAGCATGAATGAATTCTTTGCAAAAGGCAGCTAGATATCCAGTGCTCAATGGTAAACAGAATGAGGAGTAAGCTGCTGGAAGCAAGGAAAGTAATTGAAAAAACCCACATCCCCAGTGTCAACTAACAGCAATGGATAATAACACGTTGTTTAAACAAAATGTAAAAGCCCCATACTAAACTGCTTTAAATGTTCTTTCAGCATTAGACATCTGTGCTTATTTTGGGGAGTTGACTAAACTACTAAGAATTATCATGTACTTGAAAACTCATTTAGCACCTGTTTAACAGTGATTGGTGCTTATGAATAGCTTGCAGGGAAAGAAGACTCACCTTGTACAAAGCAGGAATGATCTGATGCATTTTCAGTCGATGAAATACAAAGATATCGTACACTGCTGAAATGGCCAGGACAGTCACTCCTTGCTCCTTCCACAGCATGCTGCATCCCGCACACAGCCCGGCTCCCAAGATCCATCCCCAAGTACTTGCGGAAGAACCTCTGGTAGAGCAGTGCTTCACATAACACATCAGGGAAAGCAGAAAGAAGAGGCAGGCTCCAATGTCTGCCCTCCCTACGATCCCCGCTACAGCTTCCGTGTGGATCGGATGAGATGCAAACAGCAGGCCTGCTATCAAGGTCCAGTACCCATCCCCAAACAGGATCCTGGAGAAGTTTGTGAAAAGGCCGGTGACTGCAGCATGTAACAGAACGTTTACAAGGTGGTAGCCCCATGGGTCCATCCCTCCAACAGCGTGGTTAATGCGGAAAGAGAGCGTGCAGAGAGGTCTGTAGGACTTGTGACTTCCACTGTGAGTGAGCAGTGTCCCCCAAAAGTCATTGTAGAAGATATGGGTCCACGGTGTCTCAGGCAGAAGGTCCTGGTTTGTCCTGATTGCTCGACTACAAAAGACAAATAAAAACTTCATTTCAACAGAAGGAAAAGGGTACAAATGGAAGGCTGTGAAAATGGAATCACACTACTACCGCAAGAAACAATGACATTGCTCTGGTGCTGCTTTAATTCAAGTTTTTAATTTTTACAGGAGGTGTTAGAAAACTACATATCTATTTACTTCCCACTAAAGCAAAATTTCCATATAAATTGGCTTTTAAAACATTACAAACAGATGTTACACTGCTTCCATTAAATTAAAACACCCTTCAGTGACACTCTTCTGAGTCTAACCCAGGAATAACCGGTTAAGATTTGATGAGTTATAATTAAAATGTAAAAGAAATATGAAAAAAATGACAAACATTATTGTTGAAACAACAGATCCTCCAGTAATTCAGAATTAAAAACCCAACTGGCCTTTTATACTGAAATTTTGATTTAGACATAGGAATGAATCTCACTGACGTGGATGAACAATAAATACAGAAGGTGGTAGGAGCATGCAAATCCCTGGTGCTGTACAGGGCACTCCCACAACTGTCTCAGATATTTTGACTGACAACATTTCCTGCAAACACCTTGCTGGAGGCTGAGAGCAAAATAGTTTGTAGATGAAAATATATTTTCTTTTTAAATTTCTTATTTTTACAATTGAAGGAAAAAACATTCGTAGGTTATATTAGCTTATGAATTGAAGTCTGTCAGCTTGATTGGGGAAAAAAAAAATGCTGCAGCTTTCAGCATTTATGTTTCCAACCACCCTGGCAAGGACTGGTGCCAGCCAGTAGCACTCTCCATGTCTAATTTGGTATTGTAAAAATCTGTCCCCTATAATATCTGTACAAATCCAATAATTTGCATTTAAAATTTATGCTGTGGGAGAAGGTGTGAGACCTGCTTAGTCCAAAAGGATGACCAGAATTTAATTAGTTACCTGTCTTCATAACCAAAGTTGTATTTAAGCAATCCTTTAAAGACACATTGTTGTTACTACTGAGCTTAACTCATTTAGCATATATTTTACCAGGATAATTAAAAATCTAGCCAGCTCAAGACTCTTCTATTAAAAAGTATTAAACAAGGGAGATGATTTATATCTAATTCTTTACTCATTCTCTCTTTCTGCCTTTCCAATAAGTATCTTCCCATAATTAACAGTTTCTAATTCAGATGGAGGAAAAAAACAGTGTGAAATTCAAGCCCATGTTTGAAACGCTCTAGTCTAACTCATTCTCCAAGACTGCTCACATTCTGACCCCCAATAAAACAAGTCCTTTGGAACCTGTATCCAACTCCCATTTTTTAATGGTATTAGTTTCAGGAATGTTGTCTTGTTCTGTCAAGAAAAATACTCAAAGGTTGATATACTATGCCACAGAACCTCCATGCAAATACTCTAAATACCACGCAGCTCAGCATTTCCGTTGTCCGGAGCACATTGCTGTAATGCTTTCAGACATGCTTCCTCTCGGCATGTCCTTTTGTCTCTGCGCATATAGAGGTTAGGAAGAGGTCAGCTTAAATCATTTAAAGATCTGATGATGCTTTCTAGAATGCTTGAAAATTTTCAGTTTGACTGCTGCTTATGTCATGGATCAAGTTGCTTGTATTTGTTTTCCCAACCCCACACATATTTTTCTCATTTTAGTCCAGTCACAAAAGGACATTAGATGAAAACAAGATTTTTGTTTTCACATTATTTATCTTGTCCTTCGGTGTAGTCCTCTCCTGAAATTTAAGTCCTCTGTGATTTCAGTTTATAGTATCAGTCTCAGACTCAGCATAAGAAAACTAGGAATTCAGCAGGAATAAAGCAGGTGTTAAGCTAGAAAGAGTAATTTCTCTGAGAAAAACATGTCAGACTACAGACTCCCAGAGAGTGAGCATAGCTAAGAATGGTTATCAGGATTTAGAGCAGAAACCTTGAACTGCAAAAGTATTTTTTTTATTGGTGCAATACGTGGCACTAATATTGCCAGAGCAACTGCCCTCCCCTGAGGCAGAGCATTCTGCTACAAAGAGCCTAGATAGAGTACACAGGTCGTTCCCAGAAATGGTGGCTTTTATTATCTCTTTTGCAAATCCATTTCCAATACTTGAAGCCACATAACCATTTTAAAATAAAACACACAAACACAGAACTACATCTCTCAGTACACATGTATAAAAACTCCACACTACACTGCTACATTTGTTAAGAGACCAGCCCTCTCTAAGTGAACAGATGTCACACCCATCATTTTCATGCAGCATATTGGACCATGCTCCACCAGAAGTAAACTGCTTTTCTCCAAATCACAGACACCTATTGCACATTCTGAAGGTATTAACTCAGTCAAACTTGATTTACAGTCTTTGCAACAAACTTGATGCAACACTGATCCTTTCCTGTTCAGTCCTGTTCATACTAAAAATTAATTTAAAAAAGAGTCACCTACAACAAAACAACCAATAGGAAGCCTTGAAGATACAGTATTGATCACCCCATATTTGGGTACAGAATTAATCAGAAAATTCTGAAATAGTCCTAGTTTCTTGTGCATATAAAGGCAATAGATTCTAGTACCTGCCAGTCGGCATGAAAAATATAGAAGTTGCCACTTCCAGCTTACTCAGTGGTCCAGTCAGGACAAATGCTGTAGTCTCTATAAGCCAAGATTTGCAATAGATGTTCTTCCCATATGGTTATTTTTTTGCTAAATGTTTGAAAGTAAAATTTAAAAAAAAAGTCTAGCTAATGCTTTGGTATATTAGAAAATTCTAATACAAGAACTAATCTAGATGTCCTAACTGCAAAGAAGTAAGTCTCACATAGTCTGCTTGTTCACATTCAATGACCAACCTGTTTCACATTATGAAGTGTAATAAAAAAACCACACTTGGCCAACATTAGACTTGACTGCACAAGAGGATGTAAGAATATGAGCATCTGAGATACCAGAGCCAGGTAGCTCTGTGTCATTTTGCCCTCAGAAGTAAAAGTGAACAAGGTCTCAGTAACACTAAGGACAATACCCTGGACACCAGTACCGTGGGTCACAGGAAATGGCCAGTGGGCAGAGTCCAGCCCACACATAACCAGCTGGGCTGTGCCCATCTGCCTCCCCAGCCTGGTGTCTAACAGCACTGACAATAAATGCATGAAGTGAAATGTTTATCTCTGTGACAGGGAAAGAAATACAAGTCTGTATCTAAGAAAAGAATAAAAATAAATGGTACTAAACTGCTCATGTCAGGACCTTTAGGGCACTGATAAGCTCCCACCCCTCTTTGCGGGCTTTCCCCTCCTGCCCACGGCCCATGTCAGCCCCAGGACCATCAGTCCCTGCCCCAGTGATGCCACAGCAGGGCCAACCTCCAGCTCCCCACAGCCCTGCCCTGCCTTGGGTCCTGCCGAGCTGGGGCCACTTGCAGGCCCACATCCCAGCTGGGCCTCAGCCCCAGAGAGGTGCCTGATGGGGCTGCCCTGCTCCCAGCTGGGGCAGGGCCCCGTTTTTCTTTATTACTAAATTAACAAGCTGTTAGCTCTGCCACTAAGTATTGATGCTTAGTTGACAATTTCAACAGTAATTTTGAAAGCAGTCCCTCTTCATGGCCTGGCAGGTAAAGCTGACATGTCCTTTATAAAGCCTCGCGTGCTGTCAGCCACCCGGGCCTTCCGTAGATAGAAAATAATATTAATTGCTGGCTCCAGGAAAGACTTTGGGAAAAAGGAAACTACAAAACACCTTATTAGCCTTGTCTTCTCCTTCACTCACAGCTTACCTTCAGGTTATGTCCCGCAGATTAGTCCAATCTTGCTAATGGGCATAACAAGAGAAACTCTCCAACTGCACTCATCACTCTTAAACAGCCGTAAACTCTGTTCGGCTAAAAGGCAGCAGGTCACCAGGGAAAGTCATTTTTCAAAGCTCCAACACAACTGGCATTTTTGCTTTCAAGCAGCCTCAGATAGGTTTGCAGACTCAGTCAGGGAACTTGCTTTCTTCAATTTTTAATGCCTGCCTATTTCACACATCCCAGGAGAGTGGGATCTCTTATTCGGTGTACAACAAATGGATGGGTTTTAGAGGTGGGGGAAAGGAATCAGAGTCAGCTATCAATTCCTTAGAAATGGAAGCCTGAAGAAAGACAAAAGCTATAGAGGCAATACCATCATAATTTTTAATCCAGTCCAAAGATTCCTTCCGTCTCCTGCCATAAACTGCTTGCTTGCCTAGGTCGGTACACACCTTGAGCACAATTCAGTTAAGATTTTTTTCATCAGACTCAAAAATGCTGGTGATCCAGCCGTTCACACATGCACATATACATGCATACACACAAAAAAAAAACCCAGATGTTTTTCAAATTAGTAGCTATATATGTCCTAAACTTCTGCACTAGTGCTAAACTGATCCAGGTGTTAACACCAGGGTAAAAAAACAGATGCAACATTCTGAAGTGATTTAACGCGTTAAGCCATATGTCCAGCTTCAATATTGCTAATAGTCCCCATATGCTGAAAATGAACATCAGCATTTGAAGTAAGGAACATATTTTAAAGAAAAAGGAGAAGTCCCAAACGTGCCCACAGGAAGCCATTGACCAGTCCTCTCTCACATAAAATAGATAGGCAATGATGGACTGGCAAGTCACTGCTTAGAGGTTCTTTGTTGCTTTTCCTCAAAATCATTTTAGAATATCTTTTTATTTACCCCTGTTTCATAAATAGCAATGGAAAAGCACCCTAGAGTATTTTTACAGTGGATCTTAATGACTCATCCCAAAGATGTTTTCAAGATTATATGTTACTTGTATAGACAACAAGCCTGCAAACACAGCCAGAGCCTACTTTTTGGAGTACAAACAGCTTCACATCCTCAGAACCTACAGCAGCTGAGTATCCTCTGTACTTTCCAGTTTGGAGTTCCCTCCAAACTACTGACAGGTTGTGTTACACAGGTGCATGATCAGAAAGCCCGCTAGTAGAGCTTGTCATACTTCAGACAATCCCATACTTATATGCAGACTAAAGTATACATATAGTCTGTATTGATAGGATCCTATCTAGTACATAGAGATGTCTTAAGAAACTATTAAGCATAACTACATGAAAACTCATTCATTTAAATGTTTCATTATAGACTCCTGGGAACTATTTGCCATCCTGGTAGATTTCTGGTGGCAATTACGTCTTACATGTTTTATACTAAACTTAATTCCTTCTCAATAGTTGTGAAAGTGAAATTCATCTACAAATCCAGCAGGCAATAAAGTTTTATCCATGTTACTTCTCAAAAATGATCTCTATATTGTATATCAACTAGGGACACCTGCAGGAGACCAAATTCCATGTATCCTCTGGGTTTCAAGTTACAGCTTTCAGTTTCTCTTAAGAACAAAATTTTCTCGGGTGAATCTCTAAGGAACAGCTAATAACTCAGCCGTTTTCATATGGGAAATACTGGGTAACAACTACCTAAGTGATATATAGGATCCTGAGTTGCTGGCTAGGCTCTGAGAATAGGACTATACCTACCCCAACAGATGGAAGGAAAACACCTCAGTTCAAATCATATTTTAAATTAATTAAAGGAAAATCTAATAGTACAAAAGGGAAATAAAGTTCTAGCAAACTAATGCCTAGTTAACTTCTGCCAATACTACAGTCCTTTTCTAACTATATAGAAATACCAGAATGCATCAAACTCAGAGCTTAAACATTGAAGACAATATATATTTTAATATTCTTATGTCATGAAACTGCTAGTGAAAGCTATTAACTGAATATGTAGTTAGTATAGCACCTCAGGAGAATATATTAACCAATGATAAATTATTTATAGATTTTAGACTACTAATGTCCTATAGCAGTAATTTCACAATCAACTTCAGTTTATCATAGAATGGTTTGGGTTGGAAGGGACCTTAAAGACCATCTAGTTCCAACCCCCCTGCCATGGGCAGGGACACTCTTCACTAGACCAGGTTGCTCAAAGCCTCATCCAGCCTTGCCTTCAACACTTCAGGGATGGGGCATCCACAGCTTCTCTGGACAGCCTGTTCCAGTGCCTCAACACCCTCTCCGTGAAGAACTTCTTCCTGATATCTAATATAAAACTACCCGCTTTCAATTTAAAGCCATTACCCCTTGTCCTATGACTCCCTGCCCTTGTAAAAACATCCTCCACCAGCTTTCTTGTAGGCCCCTTTCAGGTACTGGAAGGTGCTATAAACTCTCCCCGGAGCCTTCTCTTCTCCAGGCTGAACAAGCCCAACTCTCTCAGCCTGTCCCCATAGCAGAGGTGCTCCAGCCCTCTAATTGTCTTTGTGGCCTCCTCTGGACTCGCTCCAACCGATCAATATCCTTCTGATGTTGGTGGCCCCAGAGCTGGATGCAGTACTGCAGGTGGGGTCTCACGAGAGGGAGAATCAGCTGGCCACGCTTCTCCTGATACAGCCCAGGATACAGGTGGCTTTCTGGGCTGCCAGCGTGCACTGCCAGCTCATGACCAGCTTTTTGTCCACCAAGTCATTCTCCTTAGGCCTTTAGTTTAGTACCAGAAGAAACAGAAACGATAAGTAACAGGACTGTAATTAGTGTTTTAAAACTTCTTCAGTGCAACTTGCCTGAAGCAGATATAAGCAGAATGGAAACATGGATGAGAGAACTACAACTATACCCTCACATGATTACAACCACTGCCAAAAATGAAGACATAGAAAAATCAACAACAAAATACCTCCAGAAGACAAACAACAAACTGATAGAGAAGTGTTATGGTCTTGTACCACAGTAAAAAGACATACAGACTTTCTACAATTTTTCTAAGCCGGAAAGTGTCTTTTAAGGGAATTGATGTTTTAAAATAAGCAACATAGTTGTTCATGACCAAGGAACAAGTTACCTTACTTAAATGTCTTTTTTTCCCATTGCATTCTGCAAATCTATCAGCTGTGGTTTGATTTCACCCACCACTAGGCGAGGATCCAGCAGTCCATCAGCACAAGACTTCTAGTCTTTATACCTTTGTGTCTGAAAATGGACGGTGTCATTTAGAAGTGGAAGAAGCGAGCAGTGGCATTAGTCAAACACTGAATGCTGTTGAGCACAGCCTTAACCACACTGAAGTATGCTGCATGTATTGATTTTCCAACCCTAACCATTCTATGATTTCTTATGGACTAGAAGAGTTTCGAAAACTTTAAGTAACTAAAGTTTCAAAACACTTTGGTTACAAGAGGGTTGAGATGTCCTGAAAAATCTTTTCATCCAGAACATAAATATTTCAAAAGCTAACTATGAAGGCTTTGAACTGTCTCTTCCTCCATAGTGTAAGACTTCTCATTTCTAAGTATGTCCTCATATGCTGAAAGAATCTGGCCTTAATAATAACCCTAAGTGCACCTCACTCCCCCTCAGTTTAAGCTTTAGCCTGACATAAACACTAGAATATGGACTTATGTGAAACTTGAAACTCTAATTAATGCCTACTGCCTGGCTTAGAACTACTTGATTATTCATGCACATGTAAAAAACACATGCTGGCGGGAAGTGAGAGAAGTAAGTAATATTTTCTGATGCTGAACAATGGAATGTCATCAGTTTCCACTCAGGAGGGAGCAGATAAAAACAGAGTGACAAGAAGGAGTCCTGTCTTTGTGTCTGCTCCCTGAGTTTCTTCACCACAGCATGTATAATAGGTCTATGAAAAAAAGAAAAAAAACCACTTTTTGAAAAAATACTTAAATTCCTAAGCCAGAAAATGCTTTCTGCTGTTCTCACAGCTGTTTCACAAGCTATCTTCTCTCTCAACTACACCATACAACACATCATATTGCTAATTCTGTTCCTGTAAGACTTCAAGGTACTTTATATTTACATGATAACATATTCTTTCAAATATACAAAGTTATTTTTAAAAATAGTCTTCAGTACCAAACTACTGCCTGCCAATAACTCATGATTTCTTTGGGTTTTATAAATATATTTATATGTAATACCAGCTTCTGAAGCATGGTCAGAATTCAGTTAGAACCTCTGCTGCCCTTTTCAAATCTATTTTAGATTATAAAAGTGGGCCCAGCAGGCCTTATTAGATTTACTGTTCTGCAGCAGAATATGGCACTACACTATTTCTCTTCCCCACTTTCCTTTGAAAAAGTAAAACACAAATGATTTTTACAATTTCACCATACAGCAACTCACAACAGTACAAGGACACACATTTTAGCACTTGAGAATACAGTAGTTAGACATGTTGAGTTTCTTAACCAGATTAATAATATGGATATTGAACTACTTTTTTGACAAGCCACCTATTGAACATACATGAAACTTTTCCAAGACACACACATTTTATGCTGTTACCTGAAAATGGAGGCACACATACTGTACCACTACAAAATAGAGTCTATTTTTTGACACAGTTGTTTCAGAAAGTTCAAGGAGATTGTACATAATTATGCCTAAATACATGCCTCTTGTGCACTCTAAATTTAAAGCCTGAAAGAATTTTTAGGCAACACTCTGATTTTTATTTTTAGTGAAGCATTGAAGAGAATACCCAGGAACACATACAAATATAGAAATAATGAGTAGAGAAGAAAGTTCTGAACAATAACATAACATAGACACTCTCCTTGATCTATCTGGGGTGGGGAGGGTGGCAGATGAAAAAAGGCACCATTTTCTGTAAGTTTCTTTCTTCAAGTCTTTTATTTAAGCATCAAAAAAACCCAACCCCACCAAACAAACAAAACACCCCTTCATTAAGCAAGGTCTGGTCTAAACTTAAAGATTTATTGGTTTAACTGAAAGGTGTTACTCGAACTCGATTTAGTGCAAACAATTTGGTGTATGCATATCCAGAGAGATCAATTTAACCTTTATTCTGGCTTTAGAACTCATATTGAAGAAACGTCATTACTGGGGGAGGAGGGGAGCACCAAACAACAACAACAAAAAAAACAATCCCAGACTCAGCTATCATCAGTCATATTTATGTATTTCACTGTAAGAATCAAGTCATTCAGAGAGTAGTTGAACCCACCCTGGCTGTCACTTTTATCTGTAGAACTGCCAAGCACAGATGCTGTCATGCTACAAACTATCAGCTATGGAGTTTGTGCCCACCCAAAATTCTCCTGTCTACAAAGAGTCTCCTCTTCCCTCCCTCAGCCCCACCGTAAGATGCACATGTGCATAAAACCAATGTTCTGACACACATGAATTGCATATACCAAGACCTAGGTTGGCAACATGCCTCATGATCCCTACTGAATGATCATCTTCCTGCTCCTCCTGCTCAACAACAATCGGGAGCAAGGTATCCACATACTGACAGCAACCAACAGAGAATAAATGGAGGGGAAGCCAAGGAAAAAAAGATCTAAACTCCTGATGCAGTGGCAAATTTCTCCACTAACAGACAACAGACTTAGGTTTCTAAAGTCTTTAGATAACTTTTGGAAGTGCTCATGAACATTTGACTTTAAACTTTTAACAGAAAAAGTATTTGCATTGTCCTAAGGCCAAACTGGAAATTATGTTTAACATTTAGTCCAAATTCCATAGGCTGAGTTTTTTCTCTATATACCTGCAAAATTCCACAATTAATTTTCTGTAGGAAAGTAAGTATGAAAACAACCACTTCCTGTTTTCTACCCCTCATCGCTTTTCCTACCTAAAGGATATCATGCTTTCAGATATGTGGAGTGTTTGGGTTTTGTTAAATATGTACAGAATAAGCACTTTCCATTTAGGTTAAGCACATTTTGGTATCTTACACAAAATAGTCTAAAGCCTCAGCATAACAACAAACTAGAACTCGAGTATCTTTTTCCTGTAGTATTGCCCATTGTTAGTACAACTGCCCTTAAAAGTTGCACACTTATGTACAGGAAAGATTTCCCTGCCCATGGCAGGGGGGTTGGAACTAGATGATCTTTAAGGTCCCTTCCAACCCAAACCATTCTGTGATCCTATGACTGTCCACAAATATATTAAACTTAACACACTGCAAAAGGCACCACTTTTAGGCAGCAAATTCCAAATAAAGCTGTAATTGAAAACATTTTTTTTCTTTCCGGAAATCATTCTGGTCTAAGGAACCAAACAGATGCCACTGGCCTTCAAAAGTTGTTATTATCTTCCTAGCTTACCAACTCCTCTGATACACTGCCAAAGGTGATTGTGATCATAGCCCTATTTACAGCCAGATATTAAATAATAGGAGGACAAAGGAATCCTGCCTGAGAATAAAAGAAATCTTACTTTATTCTGAGTCAGCCCCAAAGTCCAGCTACACAGTCATGAACCAAAGATTATGTGCCATTTAGAGAGTCTGAGGAAACACATAAAACAAAGCAATCTTAATTTGATGGGGAAAGCAACAAGAAATGTTACCATGTATTTGAGAGAAAACCCAAGGCTTACATTTCCCTGTGATAATTTACTCAGTGAATGAACCAAAATATTTAAAGCACCTCTTCAGAGGATTCCAGATTCAAAAATAGTGTACCAGTTATCCTCCTCAGATTCCTATTATGCAAAATTCCTACAGTATTTATAGAGGTGCTAAAATTTGGCTAGAAAGCATTTGTGATGGAGTTAGACTTTACCGTCAGGCATTGCCATAGACATGTTGGACAAATTCCTGGAAAAATTCTTATGGGGTTGTTTGGGGTTTGGGATGTGTGTGGGTGTGTGAATTTGTTGGTTGGTTTGGTTTTGGATTTGGTTTTTTTGTTAGCAGAAAAAAATGGAACTTTCTATAGATTTATGTCAAAAACAATTTTTATGAAAACTAAATTCTAGCAAAAAGTAAAACAATCCAGATAAAAACAAAATTTAGTTCCACAAAGCTGACTTCTAGTGAACAGAGTGACTGATCAGCATAGTCCTGGATGAATGAACTATGCTCTTTCCACCTCTCCAACTTCTCTGCAGGAGCACTGTGGGATGCCCTTCATAAATGTACACTAATAGAGTAGGCTGGCACCCACCCATGTAGAAGGTGTTGATTCTACTGAAAAAGATTCAAATGGGTTTTACTGATTTGTTTCATCTCTGTGCCCCAATAGCCTATCCAGATGCAGAAACCTAGTAAAATTTTGTGGCATGCCATAGCAATTGTGAAACACTAGAAATTGAAACCATAGCAGTACTTTTATTTTCTATTAATTACTTACCTAAGAGGACTCAGGTAGTAGGCAACAGTTTGGGAGTGACATCAAAAGGATTAATCATGGTTATTTTGTAAAAGAAAATATGGGCTTTATAGTTGCCGTCATATGCAAGTCCACACAAAGCATGCTCTCAAGGATTTTATGGGTGCTGTCAAAGATTGAGCTGAAAAGCCAGGAAATGACAAATTAGTTGAATTATGTTATCAGAACACAGAGGATCAAATTCTGATTTCTGCTACATTAGTGTTAATTCACATTAGTATTGGAAAAATCTCCAAATTGCTTCACTGAAACCAGTAGGGTTTTGTAACCAACTGCAATTGGCATAAGCTTTTATAGCCTTACAGTAGACCTTTTAGACTTCCAAGCATAAACACAAAACAACCAGAAACCATTCCTTTATGTTTTAGAGCAGCTGTTGTGAGGCAGCCAGACGGTAAACATCTCAGATGGCAATCTAGGTAAACTGAAGCCATGACCAAAATCATGTACCTGATCAACCTTCCTGACGATACCATTATCTGTATGTATACCATACAGTGCCAGATTTTCAAGTCTCTCCAATTGTACGCTATCCAACCGCTTGCATTTTCTCTGCTAGTGATTTGCATACTTTTGTTTGGTTGGTTTTTAAGCAGGTTTAACTTTCCTAAGAAGTATCCTTCTAAAAAGTGATGATCTGAAGATTTACTGGAAGATCAAACCAATATTTAATTGCTAGGCTTAACTTCCCTACTGCAACATTTAAGTCCAACGATCCCTGACAGCAGCACAGTGGAGGACGGCATTTTTCCTGGTAGACAAGGAACCTGAGTGCCACAAAAAGTTTATGGAATTTCATAACTCTGTCCTTTAGACAACCACAGCTTTACATTCTGCCTAAAGAGACCTAAAGAGGAAAGCTGAACACAAAGCTTTACAAAAATCACTGAAAGCTTTAAAAACGTGAACAGTTTGCTTCTTTCAGTAGTCTACATCAAACACAGAAATAGTTCTGAGGAAACAATTCATGTGTAGTATTTTATGAAAACATAAATTGTAAGTGATCGCTCAAAATTCCAGCACTGCTAATGGACAGTGATAATTTTGCCTTCTATATTCAAAGCAGGAGGACTGGTAGAGATAACAGGAAGAAGAAAACTCAAATGCGGGGAAAACAAAAAAATGGGTAGGTTAAGAGAAATATATGCAACTCAGTGCAATGAAGGTGACCCAAAGGAACCAGATAACAGAGTGCCTGGAGAGGTCAGTCAGCACTTTCAGACTTCAAAAAGAAAAAAAAAAAAAAAAACCACCACACAAGAAAAGAACGGTGGGTACTGTGTTGTTGCACTTGCTGACAAGGCAAATCTATTCTCTTCAAACATCTCAGCTTCTCACATAAGGATGGAAGAAATACAGAATTTCACCTTGGAGAAAAGAAGTTTCAACTTCACATGCCTGAACTTGCAGAGTCTGTTTTCTTCTAGGGATCTACATGTGTTTTATATATTTCATTTAAGAAAGAGTATTGTAATGCCCTTTTTTTTTTTTCTTCAAAGAGGAACAGTCTGTTTGAATCTTTATGTAAACTACAGCACATACCTATTACTTACAAAGCTGGAGAAAGTTACTTCTTCAGAGTTCAGACTATCTTTGCTGTCTCCCATAGCATTACAAGCCACTGAAAGTTTAATGAAGAAAATTATACTTTGCCAGACCACATAAAACAGCAGGATGTATTTATTTCTGCATAATAAAACCAACCTAGAGTAACATAAGGAATAAGAAGTTTCTGCTCTACAAGACTTGCTTCTTTTTGTAGGCCTCTACATTGATCTTGCTACAAAGTAATCAGGAATTCAAGATTTATTTCTCGCCACAGGAAATTAGTTGTTTGGAATAATACAATGCTGTGAATGCATCATAAATTTCCCAGGTTGCTGACATGTGGTGGTACACAGAAAGGCACTGAGAAATGAATTATGACATATAGCCAATAAATAATACAGCTACCCAACCCACACATCTCATCCCCTAAGACAATGAAGCACTCAAAAGGTATGAAGATTTCAGTGCAGACTGCCATGTTCTGTTGATGAAATCTGAAGAAATACTAAGATAGTAAGATATTCCTATCCAACTATTTTAGAAAAATTTACCCACATGTTGTATGTAATCAACCATACAGACCTCATTCAAATCAGCTTCATCACCTTCTCAATTCCAATTCTAGCCTTGTAGGATAAAAGCCTGTCAAAATCAGTGTGGAACAGAGGCAGCTCCAGGCTCAGGAGAGGCACTGGGAGCCCACAGATAACCCAAAAACTCACCATCACACTTTCAAGCTCACTGGGAGCTGGAAGTCCCATCCCCAGAATCAGACCTGAGTCTAACTGGGAACTGCTGACCATGAGGATCATTTCACATGAAGACATTCAACTCGAATCTCAATGTTCAGAAAATGCTTAACCATCAACACCTGAGAAAGATAAAATAGGATTTCTAGAGACACAAGCTGCTGTTATTTTAACATTACAGGCCAATGTTACAGGCCAACAAAACAGATGAGAGTTTGAAATTAAAGGTCACTTCTGTGGGCTGATACTCTGCAATTTTATGTATAAATCAAGCCAGGTGACTTATTTCCAATAGCTATGAAAATAATAAAATATGACCTCAGAGATATATATGCTTATTTGTGGTTGTGGCCCCAGGCAACCCTGAAATCAGCCATTCCATTATGTCAGAAGCATGGCACACAGCCAAGCTCCTGTAAGAGTTAAAGGCCTTGCATATACTTTCTTTGTGTGTTTATTTGAATAGAATGGTGACTTTGGGTTTTGGGCCACCCATCACTTATAGACCTCCCAAAATATTTAAAGGAACTGTTCAGCATAATCTTAGCATCCACCAGAAAGCTTGGGAAACTAGTTTTTTTAAAAGATGTAAAAGCACCAAAATTGAAGCAACAGGGAAAATTTATCGAAACAGAGTTTATCTGGAGATATTTTAATGTGTGGTTTCCTCTAAAGAGGAGTCATGCAATGTTTTGGGTGAAGTTTAATTACTATAATAAGATAAAGAACTTCAATGCTATTACAAAGCCAAAAGAAATAGACAATAAAACACAAACTGTCCAAGATAATGAAGTAAGAAATAATGTTGACAATTATCAGAAAACAAAGAAAGTACTTCAGGCCACCATACTGTAGGGGTTTTAAAAATCAATAAATAGAAGAACCTCTTTTTCCCTTTCTCTTTCAGGGATACAAAAAGAAGCTGTAACAGCTAACTCATGCAATCAGGAATACCATGATGATGTGGAGAGATTAGAAACAAATTCTGATTTGAACGTTCAAAAATAGCTAGTATTTGCCAGTAATTTTAAGGATGCCCTGCTACTAAGTAAACAAAACAGTTTTTCAGTCTGGGCTCCAAAGCTGCAAAAGTAATAACGTTCTCATTCAGAAGCTTCAAAGTCCTTTGAATTTAGAGAGTTTTCCATAATATAAGAAAACATCAGTGTATCCTATTTCTACTTGTACAACTGAACTCTCTTGAATAAGACAAGTTCACAAGGAAAAAACACTATGCCTAATAATGAGCAGGGGAAAACATGAGTCAAACTTGCTAGCATACATAATACACAAGCTATACTTACTGCTCTATTTTCTTGACAGTGATACTGCTTTTTGCTATGAAAGGTCTCTCTCAAAGACAGCAAGAGTTAAATTAATACAGATAAAGAGAACGAAGTTTGTAGAACTACTAATAGTAGTCATCCTGATCCATCTTGAAATCCATGGCCCTGTCTCTACATTTTACACTGTATACATCAAGCAAAAGACAGTAGCAAGCCAAATGTCAGGACTAAATTTGGATGATTTTTTCTTTGAGCAAGTACCACAATAAAGGTTGTCAGGTACCAATTGCAGCGGTACTAATTCCAATCTGGCCAACTACCACTTTGAACAGACAATGTGTACAAGTGTGTGTGTATGTACACCGCACTTTAGGAACTGCTGCTTCAGAAAGTTGATTCAGTGCTAATGTTTAAGTCTTTAAATTTGGCTCCTGCAACAGAAAAGGGTACAAAAGCGTGACTGCTCACTAAGTGCCAAGAAAGAAATCCAGTGTTCCTCTCAGCAATAATAAAAATCAATTAATAAAACAGAATTATTATTTATTTGTAGAATATTTAAGTGCTCATTTCTTCATGGCCTTAAATATGGAAAGGAAAGCATTGCCAAGAACAGCAGGAACTCTGAGTTCTGCCACTCCACCTTTCCTGGCACCCAAAAGATTGCTAAAGTAAGATAATGTCTGCTATAAACAGAATTTCACACAGTTCCTATCACCTCATGGAATAACTCAGAAAATTGTTTATTAAAGGCAATGCATCCAACGAGTTAAAACCTGTGTGTTCAAAAGACTGCATCTGAATTAATCCTGAAAAGCGAAAGTGGATAGAAATATACAAAAATGTTTAGGTTACATACATAAATAAATGTTTGAATGACCAGCTTAGTTTAACTGAAAGAAACAAAACAACAGCAGAAGTCACCCAGCTGTAGGGTATCCACTGCATAAGGTATTGGTGGTAGGTACTGCAGCTCGTAACATATCTGCCAGTTCATCATGTTCTCTTCTTGAAACTAGCAGAAAAGGTAGTTTACAGATACCTCAACTCCAGTATACACCCCACTGTGTTGGCGACATAAGGCTTCCTTCCCACCAGGCATGTTTTCTCTTTTTGGAATTAACTTAAAGCCAGGATCAACAATCCACCCTTCCTCTTGGTGTTTATTACATGGCTTCTTACTGTCTGAAGGATGCTGATGTCTCTTGGATACGTTTTTGTAATTTTTCAGAACTTATTTTAGATGCTGTGTAATGACTTTTAAACTGAAGTTTCATGGTGATGTTTTTCAAGCTCAACTGATTAAAGCTTGTTTAATGGATCTTGAAGAAAATATATTATTCACCTTAATGAGAATTTATGCAAATGACTCCCACTAGCTTCTGCAGAAAACCTTTTCAATTAATTATAATTAGGCTTTTTAGTTTTAGGCTTCTGGTTTGTTTGGTTGGTTTTTTACTAGGAAATCATAAGCATGGATTTTTTTTATTATGTGAGTTGAAGAACTTCATTGGTGTGTTGTACAAACGATACAAATGGATTCGTAAGTGCAGAGCCCTTTTCATCCCTGCCATTCAGATCATGCCTAAGTATATGCTCCCAGTTATCCATGATTAGAAAGCAGAAAGTTGGTCACTGGTGTTGATAATAAATTACTCTTTGGCTTTAGCAGAGTGATTTTATAGGAAAAATAAATAGAATATTCAAATATCACCATGTCACCCCAACACTTCTGAAATTCTCACAAATATGAAAAGATATTTTTTCTAAATATAATACTGTACAAGTGTTCTTTCTCTACATATTTCACGGGCATTTCAGTGGCTTGCCTACTTAGAATCAATATTAAAAAAATCTTGCATAAGTAGATAAACTGTTCTTTGAACATAGCCAGAGATATTCCAGTATAGAAGTTGCTACAATTCAGAAAGAACAAATAATACTACTTGAATTATTTTAACAGAAATGGATTTACAGTGAAGATGATTCCAAGGTCTATATTGTAAAGATAAAGAAGACAGATTATTATGATTAATTAGATCATATATTAAGCAGCTCCTCATATAAAAGCAAAATCCTTATTGTATTGCAACTGATTTCCTAAAACCAGGTGCTTTTAGGTCTTCTGAACAAAACTACAGAGCACCACTTTGGTACTCATTTTATCAGCTGAAGCCAGGGAGGGAAAGCAGGAGATTTCTCTAACAGTCTTCCTAGTGGAAAGTCTTCATTCTGGAGAACAGCACAAGTGCAATGCACCTCATGTTCCCATCGGGCTGGACCGCAGTGAAACCAGCCACTGCTTAGGTCCCACCCACTTCCTTAAGCTGCAAAATCCCATCTCTGACCCCAGAACTAATGCTGAACCATTCAAATCTCATCCATTCCTTTCATCAAACTCATGATTAATTTGGGAGAAGGAAAGACAAGATGGAAAGGGACCATGAGGTTGTTACCTAGAATTACAATTCAGAGAAACCCATGTGTTTGCCCCTATTTCTCCAAAGAAGCTGCTGGATTCCAGTCCTAGAGCACCTGTGTTATGACAGCAACAGCATCTCTCTTTAAAAGCAATTTAACACACCTTACATTGTTCTCACTCTTCTACTAGGATTTCCCACATTAGAGTCCAATAGGGACAGAAATTCGGTAGAAACAAATGACTGCCTCGAGTAACCCATATTCTACAAACTTGCAGCTACCCACTGATGTCAACTCCCTTCATGTTCCTTTTTCAGGTCCTCAGGCATGGCCCATTTTCTGCTACAAAATGGAAGTTCTAATGCACACTGATGGTTGCAATCATAGTTCCTATTCATAAAACAGAGGAATTAATGGGGGGACATAGCTATATTCCCTCATCTGTCACAGTTGTTTAATTACGTATCATTTAACCAGTAATGAAAGAGTGCTGCCTCTTGGAAAAGCAAATGTGAAAGTGACTGTTTGGTTCTAGTTTTTTTCCTAATTTCTGATTTTTCTTATCCAGATCAAACACGCTCACAAAAAGAGTTAATACTCTCCAATTCTTAGCTTCACAAAATCAACCAGGGATCTGCAAATCAAGCTGTTCCCCTTTCAAGCTTATATTGACATGACTTAGGAGCAAAAGTTTGGTGGCCTAATTCCAACTGCAGTGACATTTTATATAACGCAGTGCTAAACATCACAGATCTCGGTAAGGCATGCATAGTACTACATGTACCATGCCCAAAGCAGCAATACTCAAAATTAATGTACAGGACAACCATCTTGAACCAAACATAAAAAAAAAAAAACCAGTAAGCTTTGGAGCAGCAAGCAGATTCATTAGGAATTAAAAGGCAAAGCAGAATATTAAATAGCCACATAAACAAGGTGAAACTGTTCTATGCTTTCAATTTGCAGGCAGAATTTGGCAGCTGGAACTTCATTAGCAATTCTCTAGGTGATGTATGAACCAGTTCAGCCTCCCATGACTGTACCTGTTCTGCAGGACTAGCAGTAGTAAAACTGACATAATAGCTAGAATCATAAAGACTCGTAAGACCGCTTTTCAACACCCTCAGTAAAGGGACATGGTTTATTTTTCAAGCATCCACGTAGCCCTTTTGCAAGCATGGTTACGGTCAGACAACAGAAATCATCTTTTGAACTTCCACATTAACTGCCAAGGGGATATTATGATGTAAACTCACATCTCTTTGCTTTGCCATTAACACTGTCTAATCTGCCAACTTCTTTCTAGGAGTAAAAGAGATTTTTTTCTTATAGAAAAATTACTTAAATTCATCTAGTAAGGATTTTTAGGGTTTGAGGTTTGTTTTTTTTTTTAATCGAAACTACTAAAATATTCACCAGTATCTAGTTCTGATTTCTAGGGAAAGGTACAATAACTTAACAGCCACTAGAAAGTAGTGTTCAGGGGAAAAAAAAATCCAACTGATTAGGTTTTGAGGAGATCTTTAGCTCATGGGATAAAGTGGTATGCATAAATGAAAATGCAGGCATTCCAAGACAAACATTCCTGTAAAGAATTTGTTTTATATTAATGACACTTTATTGGTTGATTTTCTTTAAGAATCATCTAGCCAAACAAAGATAATCTAAAGAATAATTACAGCAGCAGCAGCAATCTAAGTCAGTAACATTTTTCTATTGTAAGTGATGCTTTCATGCACAACAACATTCAGTACTATAATGGAACAAACTAGCTTTCAGCAGTCATTTCGAGAATTACTGTTTCAGAGCCTCATATACTGTTGTAAGATTTCAGATTTGTTCTGCTCTACGTAGCCAAATCATTCAACATTATTCCAGTTCTACATCAGATTAAAAGATATTTTCCCCCTATTTGTATTTTTTTTTCTTGGCTTCTGTGTTCTCTCATTTCCCTCTAAGAATGTAGGATTACTCAATCATATTTGGGGAAAAAAATATAAAATCACACAGTAATTAATACAATTACTTCCCTCTGCTAAAGAAATGAAATTTCAATATAAATCCATTAAGTTATCCAAATATGTGATGGCTCTTGTCAGAAACATCAAGTCCATCCAATGAATGTTTTGGACATTTTTTTTTATTTTAATAAATTACTTCCTTTTAAAAGAAAGTTTCCACCTCCCTCTTTCAGCTTTGATTATCCCACTGAGTGAAATTAGGTGGTCTGAAAGCCACATGCATGCAGCATGTCTCTCCCTGAGCACGATTTCCCAATTTAGCCGTTCTGCACAAGCCCTTATATTCTGATGGCTCTCCAGAAGCTAAAACTTACTTTTAAGATGGATAAAATTAAGTAAAATGGGAGAGGATGCCTTTATGCCATTTTACTCCATGCAAATCTGCTCAGAAATACTTATGTATAAACTTGTTTTTAGTCAAGAAAATGATGCTACAGTTCACAACTTTCCTGTGCACCTTTAGAAACAGGGGAGGAAGTGGCTAGCCACAGACAAGCTAGGAAGGAAAAGAAATTATGTGTCAGAAAACCTTTGCCTGATAAATTACGCAGGGACTTAGTCAGCTCAAGAGGTTGGAAATAAATCTAAACAAAAAATACCGGTATATAACTGCCTTTGATCTTCACTGTTATTATCACCGTGCTCTGCAGAGAGTTACTGGGTACAGTAACTTTTTTAATATTTATAGAAGAAAAGTCTTAATTTCAGAATTTAAGAAGAGTAAGGGCCTGACTACTTGAAATTAAATGTTGGACAGAAATTTTCCTTTCTACTGCTAGAACAGAGGGATTTCCCCCCTCATATTTTCTGCAATAGCAAAAAAGCAAAAACATTATACTATAACAGAAGTAGTATTTTTTGTAAAATTTCATCATTTTTTCTTTTTATCCTACTTTGTGCTAGTGGTGAATTTATGGACAACTGAAACGGAGTAAGGGCTGGTTGGTTTTTAACAATGTTTCTTCATTGTTGATAGTTGGAGTGAGCGATAGAGGTGCTGCCCTCTCACTAAGTGTTGATTTACGATGCAGTGTTGGCTCTTAGGAACTTAACCACTCACTTAAACAAGTGATCAAAATTTCAGGTAGTCTACCCTTCTTGATGATGTCAGCTTTTAGTAGTCTGGCTAAGAATTTCTTCATGCAAAGTTCTGAAATCTTGCTCCGAAAAGCAAATCAGAAAACTTTTAAACTGACTGTGAGCTGTTGTGAATATGTAACCCTTTATTTTTCCCCTAATTACATCAACAGGTCTCTCATCAAGTACCTTGTTGTTTTATGGGTTTTTTAGCATACATATGAACTCCACCCCTTACAATGTCCCTCCCTAGACACCACAAACCCATTAAATATATTTGTGCAAAAAACAGTCAGCATAATTTGGGGTGGGGGAGAGGGGGAGGAAACATGGAATTGTTTTGTTTCATAACTACTGTCCCATTATGCCCATGGGGGCCAGGAGTCTTGAGACCAAGCACAGTTATCTACTGTTCTGCATGAACAAAAGTTAGTGTAATCTAATATGCTAGCTCTAAAACTGATTTTTAATTTAGAACATTTTTGTTCAATCATTTTATTATACCCTTGTGGGGACATTCTCAGTACCACTGATGGCTATTTAGCCAACAAATTTCTCACCTACAGTATTGTACTGGGGTGTTTTCAAAATTAATTAATGTTAGTATAACACTTCAAAAGTGTAAAACACTATGTAAATACTAAAGGCATACAGTTAATGTTAAGAAGAGCAGTTTAGGTAAATCCCCGTCCACCATACTGAATGTAAGCATTTTATACTTTTAAAGTTCACAGACTGTCTATAAAAAGCCTAACAAACACTTAATAGGCACTGAATAGCACACTAAAAGCATGGACAGCCTCAACTTGTTTCTGCAATCGATTTTGAATGAAGTCAACTCAGAGCAATCATCTCACAGGACCAGGAAGCCCACATGAAATCACACTTTCCAAATGAAAGGGCAAGAAGTCCAAGTGCCGTGTCTGCTGCCATGACCCAGAAAGCCATAGAGTGTAATGAGAGTGCTTTAACTAGTGTGAACTTTGTATCATGTTGTAAAGATCAACAATTATTAGCTGAGTAACAAAAAAAGCTGCCATCTTCAATATCCAAAAAAAACCTCATTGGAGTAGAAAGGGCATATACAAAACGCGGTTCCTCTAACAGTTCCTCGATACCATTTCCTTCCTCCCTACCCCTGGTCTCTGTACAACATGACTTTTTTTTGTCTTCATACCATCCTGTAAAAATGTCTAGATTTTGAAGTGTGAAGGACCACCTGGAAATAGCATACATGGTGTTGCAACTACCCTGCAGTACGCAGGCTACATAACCATTACCAATGTGAAAAATAGATTCCTTCATCCATAATCAAATCAAGAACAGAATTACTTTATCAGCCTTGCATTAAACAGTACAGTTAGAGAAGGGCATCACAAGCACTGCAAATTTTTCAACAAATTATATGATTCTGGCCAAAAGGACCAATGCTGGGTGTTACACACAGTGCTCCATCTTCTTGTCGGTGGGCCTTCACCTGGCCATGCTTTCCAACAGAGACAGATTAAACCTCAACACTCTGCTCTACACTATTTACACAAGTGGTTGTTTTTAACCCTCTAGCAGGATAGTTTATTCCATTCCAATATTAAGTAGTTTCCATGAAAATCTTAAGTCCACCCGATTTTAGTAGACTCTGTAGAAATTATATCTGAATGTAATTACTCTGCTGGAGCAATAGGGGGGAAATTTAGACTAAGACCAGTGAAATCAAAAAGGCCTTAAAATACTTGTTTTGTTCTGTATATGTTTATAAAGAGGTATTACTCATCTTTGCCATCATATTTCCTACAGACTGATCAATAAACATACTGGTAGTCTGCACAGAAACATATCTAAATTTAAACCTCTCACAGCTGTGTAATAATGAGCTTCATTGAACACGATGGTGTGAAGCCCCACTAAACAGTTCACACTTTCAAATCAGCATTAAAAAACGTCATATCTTGTACATCCATTCATAAGACCAGCAGGAAATCAGCTTTAATTCTCTTTACTACCACTTCCAGACTACACAAATAAGCCCTTTTGCACTTTGCAGGAGTTGATATATTTGAGTTCAAGTGTCTGGTACTACTACAGCAATGCCAAATTTTGATGCAACGTGCACAAGAAAAGGGTTCCTGGCATTCACATTTCACTTAAATCTCTAGTTCCAGATGCTTGGCTTCAACAGCAACATTAAAAGAGTCATGACTTCATTTCAGAACATCATTTTTGTGCTTAAGACTTTAGTAGCAACTTTCGCCACTAGTGAGTTTTATATTCATAAGAGGCAACAGAGGTCAGTCAGATGTTGGTTTAGGGGCCCAAACCTAAAAAGACATCTGAATACACACTGGAGTCCTGCCATCACTACTCAAACAAGCCATGTGCACCGCTACCTGTTCCCAATAACAACGCTATTTATGCACCTGATTTCTACAGCTCAAATAATTCTACTGCTTCTGATGGGTCCCATTTCATTGGCACCTCCAAGTCTCCAGGGTCTTCTCCAATATATGTCCAAATAGATATATTTTTTATACATGTCCAAATAGATATATCTCACATATATGACATTTCAAAAAATCATATTCTAAAAGTCTTGACAGAGTCCTTGCATTTTAATGCAAATATTTCATTTTAATTAAAGTTGATTGAGTAATGCTACTATTCTGACAGTGGCAATACCTTAGAGCACCTGTCCCAGGCTTTTTGCAAGGCTTGCCCCAAAAAGACAAGTCAAAAACTTCAGGTCCTTTTGTTGAAGCGACTTATCTATCCTCAGTCATGCTTACTTCACCCTCAGACTCATTTTTAAAATATCAACAATGGGCATGGAATAAAGCAGCAAGCAACCAGAAGAGAAATAAACCCCCTATGAGTCACAGACAGAAAGAACAATGTGGGCAATACTTCACCACACAACAGTACAGTATTCCTTCCTTCCTCTGTAAATTTTCAGACTTTCAGGATTCTTGAAAGCAAGAATGCAATCCCAGCACCACAAATATAATAATTATAACAACAACATATGAAAAAAGTTCCCATGATTCTTTGAAATTTCTAAGCACAATGATGTGCCTAGGGGCAGGCTTGCTCACTTTGAGTCAGGTTTTATTAATTAAGGTTCTGTGATGAACAGTACTACTATTTAATTTCTTGTCGGTTCACTGCTTACATAATGCATGCTGTACATTTCTTAAAGATATGGGTAATAATGTTGTCTCTTAACATCAGCTGATTGCTGCAGCTCCACGTCACACTGAACCATCTGGAAAAGCAAGAAATGATGCCTCCATGTCCCAAAGACCAACAGAAGCCTCATAAGCTGGAGGAGCTTTTAGAGCTGGCTTTGCCAAACACATCCTGCTTAGAGGATCGGTATCCATGTGTACTGTTTGCCATGCTCACCTCAAGCAAGTGGGATGCAGCTGGAGCATCGGCAGTTGTCACATAACTCAGATAACCAGAATTTTAACACCTACTGAAATCACTGAAATACAGAGAAATTGTTTCAGGATCGAACTTGTTGAACCATAATTCCTTGCCTGTAGAACAGCAATAATAAAAACATATTTACCTTGCTGTAAGGATTAATATTACAAAGACTGTGAGCAGCTCAAACACTGTAGTGATGTGAGTACAATACACTGTTAATAGAGAACTCAGTTCCGAGCACAAGTAGTAAAACAAAGGCAGAACAAGCACTAACTTGCTTGACAAATGAAAATCATTATAAATAGTCCTACCTCCTCCCTTTTTCCTTTATATATTTTCTTTGGAAGACATTAGTTTGATGGAATGGAGAGGGATTACATCACTGGTGGGAAGTGTACGAGTAATATCGCTAAGACATTATACGTTTTCCTCCGGTTGAAAAGAAAAATGACAGCTCAGTGTTTGGGCCTCCACTAGAGCTGAAGGCACTCATCACTGCTGAGGAAACCATTTGGGAGTATTTTTCTTCTGTTGTGGGTGGAGAGGAATAAAATTCTACTTATTACCTAAGCAAACATAATAGTCCAGGAAGAAAAATATTAGGTGTTAATATTTTCATTGAACAAACTTTCAGGGCAGAAAAACTGAAAAGATACGTAAAAGAGCTTTTAAGATTTAAGTGGAAGTGCATTTCTGGATCTTGCTTTGCTGAAGGAAATGGGATTTTGACAATGAATTAGCTTTGGAAAGATCTGGATTTATCTGAATAGCCTAGCAGTATGAAAAATGAAAGATCAACAATGAATCAGTTAGCTCTGCAAACAATCACATTTCGTGCCAAATTCTCCTTTCAAGGACTCCTTGTGTCCTCATAGCACAGCACATGAAGCAGGTTACAGACTTTAAAAATACCATATATATTGCAAGAGTTGCTGCTCTGTGCTTATGATTATGACCAATACAATAACAAAATATCAGTCAGTACGTTACCCGTGAATTTCTTTAAATTCTGGTTTACTTGATATAAATTTGGACGTGGTTACTACTGAGCAAATATGCTCAGTGCCTGCCTGTATGTACAGAAGAATTCTTTATTCACACATATACACCTTATTGGTAAATATTGGATTGTACATTACTTAGAATACCAAAATGTCACCTCTACTGTTAGAAAAAACAAATCTTGTTTGCCACTTTCCATACCAAGTATCTGAAATGTTCATGTTTCAACACCTACTTGAAATAACTTGAAGTCTGTAATTATCAAGACACTAACATTTTTATGGCAGTCCAAGTGAGATGGTACATGAAAATCTTGTTAAGAATGGAACAAGACACTTGCATCTTACATGATGTTTAAAGACTGTCTGTAAAACGTAGCAGGTGGAGGAATGCAAAGGCTTTTTAGTCAAAATTAAATGTACTGCAATCAATACAGAGTGCGTGCAGATAACGACATATCCTAATGATCTGCATTTGTAAGCAGAAGTTATCAGTACTACTACCTTAATTTCTCACTTTTTTTTTTGAGCTAACCAGCTTCAATTATGCCTGCAACTTCTGAAAATTCCTGCTTTGTTTTCTTAAGCTTTCTCTGAAGTTTATTGCCTACCTCTCTGTTCAGACTATGAAACAAGTTGCAGCTCAGTACTTTCTGAATAAGCATCTCTGTTCAATTCCTTCCTAGATTAGCTCTAAAGGACTTTTACCCAAATGATTTTATACAAAAGCAAATGTCTCCACTTCTTAGAAGTCCGACATAAAAGTCTAACATATCATTCCATGGAAGCAGCATCCAGGGAAAAAGCATCTATTCACACCACAAACATGCACTTCTGCATGGGTTCACAACACAGCCATGCAGAGAGTTGTGAGGCTGTTCTGCCAAAGGCAAATTAGACCCTATGAAAGGGAATGCCTATTTTACAAAGCTGGTACTGAGAATCTGTTTCTTATAACACATTTTCCAAAGCATAACAGAGCTCCTCTGTCCCTCCCACATTTCTGGACTATACACCAGCAGATCAGTGAAAGGTCAGAGATCTGTGAATCAGCTGTGTTTGATACGAGGCGGAAGCAAGGCTGTGTAGCCAGCATATGAAACATTTGGACCACAGCAGGAGAGCATATAGCAAGGGCCAAAAGAGTAAGCTTATGCTGAGCACATAAGACATAACAGGTCTGTAAAAGTAATGACTTCCAGCCTTCAAGAAATACTCTGTGGCATTCCAAATCAATATAGCAGCAGCTCTTTTCCTGCCCTGACCTATAAGATGTCATCCTCTAACAAATGACCCGGAGGAGTATAAGCTTTTTACTTTTCCTTTTATTATGAGAATGCAGAATTACTTTTTGGCCACAAAGACGGGATGATTTAGGTGTGAATGAGCATATCCTATTGAGAACTTTCACCAGAAACAAAAGTATGAAGCAAATTTTACAGAGACAGCAAGTGAACAACAGCAGACAAAGGCTTTGCAGAAAGCATACCCGTCCTGAAAGCTTCTAACAGCTAAACAATTGAAGTACTGTACCACCCCCAACACACACACCCCTCCCCAACTCAAGATAAGTCACCACATACTTGGAGCCACATGTGCCCAATTATCTTCCTTCAACAAGGACTGCCCAGACAGTTGGGAAGACCTGCATGGCTGCCTTTCCTTCCTATCATGAAGCCACAAAAGGTGAGGGTGGGAAAAGAGCAGGAAACATGAACCAAGTCTCACAGGAAGAAAGTGAAAGAAATCAACTTGTTTGTAATTGTGATGAAGGAATAACAAGAGCTAAGATCACTTTCAGGTCTTAAGCAGTGTCAGTGTGCCTGTCCAGCCAGACATGGTGACCCAGACTAATCATCCATGTGTCACAGCTCAGTCAGTATCCACAGGCCCACAGGGATTCTCAACCCTACTGCTAAGCCCCCACCACAGTGGGGAAGAACACTTCTCACCACCCTTCTCTAGTTTACCTCTTGGGTCTTTTGAAGGAACATTTGAGAGCATCGATGCTTACAACTAACATACATCTAACTTCATATCTTGCACTGTATCTTCCACACGTATGTACCTACAAGGTGATCCCGCTTCCTGACTGCCCTCACAACAGGAAGATGGTAGTTTGTCATGTCCAAATGTTGAGGAACAGCATTACATTCCAGAAACAAAAAAATTGGTATATGCTAACCTATCCCTTTGTGTATTTAGACAAATCTCATTGAACAAGGTCTTTTTCTCCCATGCGATCACACTAGGTGCTACACAATGAAGCCTGCTCTCAACTGGAACCCCTCACAAATACAGAGCACAGAGCAAATACAAGTGAAAGAAGACTCACCACCTCTCCATTTTCTTCTTTATTACTCAGAAGGTTGGATGGTTTCAGCAGCAACACGGTACCTCATGGGAACAGCTTCCAGTGCTAAGAAACCAGTTCTTGTGCAAAAGAACAGCTATGTATCTCTGCCCATCTCACTGTTCAAGTAGCAGATAAAGATGAAAAGCAGCAGCACTCATTATCAAAGCAGCCTGCTGTGAAAAACTCACTTTGCTATCTCCAACACTCTAAATAAATGGTATTACCTAAGTATTTCCCAAAGGAACAGTCACTATGAAGAATTAAGCAAATGAAGCCAAAAGACAAGGTCTTCAGCTTCCCAGCAGCCTTCTGACATTGAAATTTATTATCAGGTTATTAATAGGACTAGGCACCCCCTCTTCAAAGCTATTTTTCCCCACATGCTCTTCAGGGAGGAATCCATCATAATATTTAGTATACAATGATTTTTCTTCTGCTTTTAAAGTATTTTTCTAAATAAAATCAAGCTGAGTGATCCACACACTCGTAACCCCAGATATACCCATGTAAGAGTGGAACAATGCACTTAAATACTGAAAAACAAGGATATATTCAAGTACAACAGCACATGATCTTTTCATCCACAATAATTTTTTCTTCCTTCGAAAAGTTTATAATCTAAATGGCATCAGTTGAGAAAAAGTATGTAACACATGCATCATGCTTTAAAATACCCATGGCCTGCCCCAAAATAACCCAGATTTCTAAATATTAAACCACTAAGTGGTTTACATATGGCAATAGTTAGCCTATGCACACACATAAATCCTGTCATGGCAGAGCTCCTGCCCATGATGTCTGAAGCACCAACGTGGCAGACGTCACTGAAAATATTTTTTTTTTTTTAAACAAAGTTGACATCAAATTCAAAACCAAAATTCTGTCTTCAGTCTATTCTAATTTAAAGTGACAGTGGCGACGCCCTGAAATGTTTCAGACAAAGAGAATGCTTTGCTTTTCTACACACCAACTATGAAACTTACTACATCTATGCCTGCTGTACAAAAAGCTTTTCTTTTTGTAAATTGCAACTCAGCTAAAACAAGCAAACAGCCCACTTAGTTCTCACATTTGAGAGAATCAGGAGCAAGTGTGAAATGGGCAATGAACCCAAAACAGAACATAGCAACTATGTTAACTATTGAAAGAAATGAAAAGCAAAGAAGATAAATTGGAAGCCAAATGGATGATATCACACAAAGGAAATACTACATAAACACTATAATAACAAAAAAATTTTAAAAATAAACTATTTCAGAGTTTCTGATACGCAGAACTATCATCATATATAGTAAGAACTAGGCTCTTTTATTCAGTAAGAATAAAATTCTGTAAATTATCTTCAGGGTGAAATTTCAGTCTTATTTCAAGTAAACAAATGTATATGTTTTACAAAAAATGGAAAAAAGTTAACCTATGTAGATATAATTTCACTTTCTTTGCTAGTAGGCATCAGAATAAAGGGACACCAGTACTACACATTCAATGGAAAACATTTAGCTGCATCATTCATTACCACACCATCAACTTGAATTATGATTTTCTCCTTACCCGCATTTATTGAAGGGTAAGATGTAGCATACTTAAAAGTGAAAAATAACTGGAAGTTGAGGACCATGAGGTTGAATCTACATGGAGATATAAAGCATTTTGATGAGCATTGCAGGGATGAAAAGAAGTACAGCTCTTAAAAGTGAAATATTGCCCTTCTCTGCTGTTAGAACTCTTTGGGAGAGTTAAGAAAACAGCAGATAAGGAAGAAGCACTGAATGTAGGTTACATGTCCTACATCACAGGCTGTTTAAAATAAAAACAACAAAACACATAACCTTGGTAACCACAGAGTGAGTAGTAAAGTCCTGTCATGACCTGAAAGCTGGCCAACAGGTAGGAAGCAAAGGAGTATTAATAAACAGCCAACTCTCAGCACAGAAAGAAGTTAACAGTGGTGTGCCCTAGGGAGCTGCGCTAAAACTTACACTGCTCCACGTATTTATTAATGACCTAGAGGAGATGGAAAAAATGCTGATTGCAGGAAATTATGTAGGTTAGCCAAGATGAAACAGCACTGTGAGAAGTTCCCAAGCAGCCTAGCAAAACTAAGGTGGAGGTAAATCTTCCTGCATATTTAAACAATGCATACAGATCTTCATGAAGGACAAACTCCCTGTACATTCCTAGGCTTACAGTTCATCTCTCAACACTGTTCACTACCATGTCTCGTGCAAGTAAGATGGCGAGTCTTCTCATTTTAATTCGTATAAAATAGAAGTAACCATTGATGCTGGTGAAAATTCTGATACAAGAATTCAACAATTGGAGAATCAGATCTTTCAGTACTTTCAAACAGAGCTGAATACAACAGAAGAAAAAATAAAATAGGAAATACATGTATAATAGCACTACTAAGTAAATCAAAGGTTTGTGTTCATCCTAGCAGATGCAGCTTTTGTGACTTCTAAGAAGACAGTGAATTTCCACTACCTTTACCTAGTTTTGACAAAAAGCTCAAGAGCTCAGTGCTGACATGTAAGGATGGAATTGAAAGAAAATGGCATTGTCATTTAAAACATGGTAGTTAGAACACATAAACCTATTATAAGGCTCAGAATAAATTTTTAACACCCATTGCAAGGTCTTTAGAAAGATCCAGAAAGCACTTCTGCTATTCCTCATATCAATAAGTTATCGAAAAACAGGAGTGAGGGAAGAAGGAAGTAACAGTGAAAATGAAATTACAAAGTTTGCTGATTTTAAACCAGTGGTAAAAATGAATGCCAACTTTTAAGAGTTGCAGAAAACCCTCATGATATTTTGCAGTCAGGCAATGAATAACATGACAAAATCAAGTATTAGTAAATTGTAATATATTGTATAGATGTGTATATAGTCAAGCAGAACATATTCTGACTATACCTACATAGAAAGTAATAGTCTTGGACCTAGCTATTGCCAACGAAAAGAAAATCCCACGAGTTAGAAGGTATTCTTAAACTGAGTTAATTTATTTTAACATTCAAGTGGCATATAAGGATTTTTTTTTAAGTCATCATCTCATGCTATATCCTTAAGTGTACACTTTTTTTTTTGTAAGGTCCCACACTTAGTTTTATTTTCCTTTTCTTACAAAGGGAACTAGAAATCGTACAGATAAGAAAAAGATGAAGATATTCTGTACAAGGAGCAGCTAAACAGACTGAGATCCTTCAAATTGGAACAGAAGACCACAAAAAAGCCACAGGACAGAGATGTGAACATTTGATGGTATTTAGGAAGTGAAATAAAAAATGAGGTTTTTGCTTTATTAACACATGCTCTAGTAGGTATTCAGTGCAAATCCAAAATGCAGAATTTGGTATTAAATTTCCAGGTAAGTATCACTACGTTTTCCTCTCCTCTTATACGAGCCTCTACTCACCTGTTATTCACTCCTGTGAACAAAACAGTAAGCTAGATGGAGAAGCAATTTGATCTAGTATGATCATTCAAACCTTTTTTATCCCTAATAAGAATGTAATGATCAAAGAACGCTGGGAAAATTATTAAATAAATGACAGCTTGGGGGTTAGAATTTGTATGAGCTAGCATTAAAAAACAATGTAATGCCACGTACAACAGCCTTTCTGGTTTTTAAGTGCTATAATATGAAAATCAGTGTCAACAGGGGAAACGTTTAAAAGTCAAATGTTGCTGATAATTATCACCACAGAATTTGCTCTCCTTAACTTAAAATGCTTATTTCTAATTTTAAACACAGCCATACAAAAGGCATCACAAACAACGACTTGAAGACACAGGCACTGTAGCAAAAGATGCACCTCTAGAAATCTAGTATTAAAGAAAATGTTCTGTTACACCTCGAGGTCGACTCTGCCTTACATCATGCAGTCATTTATACCAATAGCCAAAGTGCCAGTAGAAAAGCCAACAGAGAAATTCTAAAATACTGCCAAATTAGAATGTAGGGGTTTGGATCTACACTGCAATAGTCTGAATAGCTGCAGAGTAATTGAGCATTAAGACCTGATTTACTGTGAGAAAAGGGGATGGAAAATGCCCAATTATTTAATGACCTTTTCAAACCCCACTCCATTGGAGAAATACATAAATAAATAAAACATTCAGAATGCAGCAGCAATAATGAAACAATGCTCTTACAGAAAACTAGTGGGGTAAAGAGAGCTCTCTAATTTAGAAGAAAAAAAGAAGAGTTTCCATAGTAGAAGCAAGAAAGTGGAGTAGTTGGAATTAACTCTCGGGAAGATATTGACTCAAATAGTTTAGTAAGAATATAAAGCATTAGCAACAGATAAGAAAAACATCCACAGTTGCAGTAAAATAAAATAAAGTTACAAAGTCTATCAGTGGTCAAGCTCCAGACTTTTTTAACCAAACTTTAAAGTAGTCTAACTTTATATTTAGCTCATAAACTCGGAGATTTTAACACCAGTCTTTACATAGTTTTGCTCACTTTTAGAGGAAATATTTAAGTGCATTTTCCATGTAAGTACAACATAAAATCTTTAAATGAACTATTAAGCTAGCCCTTACATTAAAGGGCATCAGCATTCTAGTTTTGAAATCAACATTAAAAAGTATTTTGTTTTATAAAAATGTTCAAGTAATAGAAAACAAGACCAAGTTCACACAGTCACAGGTTCTACGCAGAGTGGAGTCTAGCTCTGCTTTTTTAACAGAGTAAAAATTATCTGTTTGGAAGCACAGTAACATTCAGGAAGATATTGGTAAAGCAGAGAGTGATGAAGGGGTGAAAAGCTCCATGCTGCTTTAGGAAGAGGAAAGCAGCGCTGTGATTAAAAACACCTGAAGAGACCTTATGTGTCATGACATTTTTCTATATTACAGTTTTTCCTCTTGTTCAGTTAATAAGATATCTTATAACTATAGTCACAGACAAGGTGCATGCCAAATACATCAGCCAAAGCAGTCTTTCTTTAAAAACAATCGGACAAAGTTTCCTGTTTAAGAGCAATTTGGGGCTGTGATAGGATCACAGAAAGCTCAGCAGTAATCACTCACAAAGATACTGGAAATAAAACGCACACACATGAAAGCCACGTTCCTACATTACAAACCAGATACATGCGCTAAAAAGCTTTTACTCCTATAATTTTTCTTCTATGTAGTAATTTTTAAATTTGATGAACAAACAAGATGACTCAAGGCCAGGAGATAATTTTTTTCCAACCTATTCACCATCTACTTATTACAGTACTTCTCCAAATATCCAAAGGTACCAACAAACTTTTAACACAATAATAATCACCCTTAGCCTCTTGCATTCTAGGTTACTATTTGCAATTTTAAAAAAATATTAGCAAGAAAGTAAACTTTCCAATGTAGCTAATGGGCTCTTTTAGCATTGTCTAATCAGTTCCAAATAATAAGGCCCACAGCTCCCAATTAAAAAGGGACTGTGCACAGTCCTTGTTGCTGACAAACTTCACTCAAAAAAGCATTGAGGTGTCACTAACAAAAATTTCTGGAAGTAAAACTTGCAACATTTTTCAAGTTACTGTAGACTGTATTTCCTTGACAAAGTAAACTTTACACACCTGTAAATATGCCTATAAACTCAGTTTCAGCTGGTTTGGAATATAAGTATCATGGAATTATTCATTTGATGAATACATAATACAATCTTCAAGATAACAGAAACTAATTTTTGTGCCTTTCCTAACTGAAAAGTTGTGTAGATTTTAAAAATGGTTCCCAATTTATAATGGACTAATAAGGAAACTGTATCACATCATTTCTAACAGTGACCATGGACAATAAAACAACATAAAAACCCAACCAAAAAAAAAATCACAGGATAAAAAAAAAAAGCATCTGCTGTTTCAAACAATGCCATCATCGACCTTCCTCAAATTATTATGAAATCATGACACTATGAAAAAGCCAGAAAACTATAACCAGAAATTTTAGTTCATATGCTTTCCAAGCCATCCTAGCTATCTCAGGACATACTTGTAAAGACTATACTTACCTTACCGAGATGTATTTGGGCAAGTCCATTTTCTGTCAAAATATTTGACAATATATTTACAAAACAGTCTCGTGGATTGGTGCAACATAACATTACAGTAATTATTCAGAAACCAAAAATTCTATTTGGAAGATTCATAGTTTTAACCAAGTCCTCCACAACAAGGAAAGAATAGAAACAGATTATTCGAGGGTAATTTATACATTGGTTTTTGCTTTATTCATCCAGCTGCTGCAAAATATTCAAATTATTCTGTGAAGCCCTGACACCAAATCCCTATTAGTTCCTCTGTACTACTTCGAGGAGGAATGCAAAGGCAGCCCAGCACACAAAAAGCCTTGCAGTATTTGAGTCTCCAACATAATAGACTTTTATCTACCCCTCTCAGTGTTTTGAATCAACAGCTACATTTAAAAGAATTGAAACAGAATTTGACCACAGACAGGCAGGACACCAGCATACTCCTTTATGAACGTGTTATCTAGCTAGTCAGAGAGCACACCAACACTAACTACAGTGTTTGAGCACTTGGTATCTTAACTCCATTGCTTAATAACTACATAATGCATCTCGTATGGTAAATGCTCGGAGTGCAGGCAGTTAGGGCAACTGGGAATAAGCATTGCATCACTCTGTTTGGGACCACCAATGTGGTCTTTGGACAAGATCCTGCTTTCAGGAGGACACGGCTGAAAACAGCTCTCTAATTAGCATCAGACAGTCACAAGCTTGAGCAGAAAGACAAGGGTCAACAGACTGAAGAGCGGGTCAAGCTACCAAAACTCTATGGGACAATACACAAGCTACAGGGCAGCAAAGCTTCTCAACTGTGTAGACAATACGCTGAGCTAAAAATCTCTAAACCCTCCTCCTCCCTCTCACTCCCTTCCCCTTCCAAAGGGAGAGAACAAACTTAAATGGCTCGGTTGTCAGTGTGACATGATCACTAATTAGCAGTTACAATTTTCTGAATAAACACAAATAAACAGAGGCCAAGTCCACATCACTTGCAGCCAAAAATGTTTATGTTGGATATAAGGGCCCAATTAGCAGAGCATTAAGACAGGAGAAACATTCCCTCACAAGATTTCACACTTGCCATCGTACAGATGATGGAAAACATACAGAAACATTCCTGGAAAAGAGTCAATTGTATCTCTTCAGACACACCGATTTATTTATTTTATTACAAGATTGATGTTAAAAAAACCCCAAAAACCCAGTAGTTAAAGATCAGAATGTTTCTCAAAAACAAAATTACTATTGATTGTTGCTCCAGAGTAAACGCTCCACATCCCTGAAGGGATTTCTCCAGTGAGCTTACACACTCCAAACTTTAGATGCCTATCTTTGAGAAATAAGCACCCATCGGATCATTTTAGACATCAGCTTTAAGTGCTCAGGGTGCCTATTTTCCTCCACTGGCTTTGAAGGGAGTCCAGAACACTAGCTTAGATTTTAACAGATATGTTGGACCTCTGTTGTTGGTAGATTTCTTTTTCATTTTCAAATTCAATGTAATAGTCATGTAAACACACCACTGTGGTTTTTGCTAAGCTGTTACAAAAATAGCATTGCATAAACCTCACGTCTTCCTTAAATTTTTTTACAAGATGTGTGTCCCTTTTCAAATAGGTTAAATTTCCCAATGGCGGGGGGAAGTTGCTCTCAGAGAACCAAATCTACCTGCAGCTGCTTTGCTCAGGAACAAGCTGTCAGCAGCCAGCGAGATCATCGCTTCTCATGGCTTCCCTGGCATCAAGTCAAACTACTCTAAAGCCCAACAGGCCAAACCTCAATATAACACATCACACAGGCAGGAAATGGCAATGGGAAATGAGTGTATGCTGGGAAGATCTGGAGGGCAAGAACCAGGCTTACACACGAGGCAACAGGAGAACAAGAGGAGAGCTGGACCAGTGAAGTGCAGAGGAATGCAGGGCAGCAAAAAGCAACAGTGGATGAGAAACGAAATTACATCCAAAAGGGATTATGAGTCCTGTCATGTTCTGTGTTTTATCTTCACAGAATGGTTTGGTTTGGAAGGGACCTTAAAGACCATCTAGTTCCAACCCCCCTGCTACGGGCAAGGACACCCTCCACTAGACCAGGTTGCTCAAAGCCTCATCCAGCCTGGCCTTGAACAGTTCCAGGGATGGGGCAGCCACAGCTTCTCTGGGCAACCTGTTCCAGTGCCTCAACACCCTCTCCGTGAAGGATATCTAATCTAAATCTCTCCACTTCCAATTTAAACCTGTTACCCCTTGTTCTGTCACTACAGGCCCTTGTAAAAAGTCCCCTGACAGCTTCCTTATAGGCCCCCTTCAGGTAGTGGAAGGGGCTTCTCTAAGGTCTCCCTGGAGCCGCCTCCTCTTCTTCAGGCTGAAGGAGCCCAATTTTCTCAGCTTTTCTTCATAGGAGAGGTGCTCCAGCCCCGATTTGTGGCCTCCTCTGGACTCATTCCAACTGGTCAATATCCTTATGTTGGTGGTGCCACAGCTGGACACAGCACTCCAGGTGGGGTCTCACAAGAGCAGAGTAGAGGGGAAGAATCCCCTCCCTCGACCTGCTGGCCACGCTTCTCCCGATACAGCCTAGGATACAGTTGGCTTTCTGGGCTGCCAGCTCACACTGCTGGCTCATATCCAGCTTTTCATCCACCAGTACCCCCAAGTCCTTCTCCTCAGGGCTGCTCTCAATCCATTCTCTGCCCAGCCTGCGCTTGGGCTTGGGCTTGCCCCAGCCCAGGTGCAAGACCCTTCAATTGGCCTTGATTTTTATAAAACATACCAGAATAAAAATCATCATCCATGGAGAAAACTGCGAAAACACTTCCCAGGCCCCAAATCTTCCTAATACGCTAAGAAACTTCATTGAAAATGTGACTAAATAGCAACCCAACAAGTAATTATTTTATTTAAGGATGTATACATTGCATTGCAAATCCTGTAAACCACATGTTTATAACCAAATGGGAAAACATGATTTCATGTTAAAAGAAATAAAAAGGTTGCTTTTGAAAAAATACTTCCACATTTTTGGAGGGTTCAGGAAGTATGAACCCTCCAAGTGACTACATCAGGAGACTCCTGAAAATATAAGGCATACACTAGTAAGGGTACAGGTGGTCACTGTTCCAAAGACAGCAGAAGGATACACACGAACGGGGCCACAGCTGAGTGACCAAGAGGAACAGGCCAAAATGCAAAGATAATTCTAAATCTCTGAATTCACAAGGGGACAGGGGAAATGGACTGAAACCTTTAGACAATGAAAGACTTTTTTTCTTAAGAGTCAAAATCTGAAGTCATCATTCAAGTAAACTGAACATCAAAGAGGAATTTCAGACAAAGTTGATACAAGACCTGACTAAATACTGTAGGCTTTAGACTACTTCAAAACCTAAAAATTTAGGGCAACAGATGTTCCAGAATAATACAGGTCAGGAACAGCAGTTCAGCATGTTAAAATAAATCAGTTCTTTCATATTCTGAGTGTTGTTTACAGATAGATGAATTGGAAAGGGAATAACCTTGCCAAACAGAACAATGCAATGGGGCCTCTTCTAAAGCAACACCTGTACATTAACTGTTTATTAACCGGCATATTTCATATATTAGTTATTTTAACTTAACTAAAATGTTAATCTCCAGAGCATTCATTGAAATGCAGATCTCTATTCCTACTGGTTCAAGTTAAGAATTTAAGAAATGCCTCATACTATGTCTAAGAGTAATTACTAATATAGTGCATTCAATCTTTCAGGAAATTTTCTCTCAGGAAGGAGAAAAAAAGCTTACTTTCACAGTACTATATATGCCTAATACATGCCATATGTATAATATATTAAATATGCATTCAGTCCTCATCTCAGTCATAGATAAGAATTGAGAAAAAAATATAAATGTCACTGAAAGTTCAGATTTGAGCACATTCTTTTCTCTAGAAAAACAAAGTTATTTTTTATACATGATATTTTTTAAATAGCTTCTCCTTAAGGAGCAGTTTTGAATGTAATGGAGCAAAAAGATGTGTTTTTCTGTTTGCTTATGTGCAACATCATACTATTCTGCTGTAAAGGATGACAGGGAATTTAAACTTCAGGGGAAGCCCATCTAAATCCCTTTTTCAAGGTCTACCATTAATTCAAAACACTATTTTGAAGCTCCAGAAGAGATTTGTTTTTACAAATCTTTAGACCAGAAAGCTAAGCAAAGTTTGGGTGGGGGGTGGGGGGGGTGGGGAGAAAAGACAGAACAGAAGTGGCAATTAATTGCATCATTATTTATGACAAGCAAGTAGCAAATTATGTTAAATATTCAAAACAAATAAATTAAGGAGCAAACATTATAATACCAGAATATCTACTCTGCAGTTTTAGCAATTCATTGGCACTGATTAAAAAGGTAGACCATAGATTTTAAAATTAACTTCAGAAATAAGCCTCTCAATATAAAGGAAAAGGGCTTTTCTTCATTTTCTTTATAATAGCTTTTCCTATTTTCTATTACTTATCACAAGAAGTGACCATCTTTATAATTAAGTGTGGTTTAAAAATGTACAAACTTGCTCTATTTTTGTTTGTGAATTGTCACTTACACCACATCTCCATAGCAAAACACTGCAGTATATTCAAATTCAGATCTGCAATTCCATCTTTAGAAGTTTTATGCATTTGGACAAACTCAAACAAATGCATTATTTTATGCTGAGCTAAAGTTTCACTACACAGCACCTGCACTTACCATATCTAATAACTCCAAACTTCATTATTTCAGAAAAAAAAATTGAGATAACATACTCAAGACCTTAAATAAATTGTTTGAGGCATTCATTCAGATCAGGTCTTCCTTCCATCTATGAGACTCCTCATCTAATAAGACTAAAGCAAAAAGAGAGAATTTTAAGTTACATACAAAACCGTTTATTTGCAATATTGCTACAGAGTGTGCAAGGGCACACCTTGGACAAGAGTTCAGAATCTGCTAAACCAGCTTTGACTATTTTGTTTTTCCTAGACAGCAATCACAGGCAGCACCATACCCCAACTTCCCTAACAACAGTTTGATCCCATAAGGCCATTCCTCGCTGACTTCAGCGTAGAAAAGCTCTGAGGCACTAAGAAGTGTCCAAAATTATTCCACACCTGTAGAGTTACAGGATTCCTGCCTTTTTAAGGAATTGCAAAATATGGATTTATTCATGTCCTTTTCCTTCCCCCTTCCCAAACGAGACAGTTTAATCGTGACCTGGCACATCACAACCAGCTGGAATTTGATGCTATTCCCAGCACTGATCAATCAGGACCTCGGAGTTAGATGGATGCATTAAGGCCCAGAAGACTTTAAAGTATAGGCTTCAGTTCATGTGGAGTTGGCAATGGTCTTGTTCCCCCCTATTGTTCAGCAATCCACAGAGAGATCTTACAGATGCTGAAAGTTAGACTGCAGTGAAACCAAACCTTTAAAAGAGCAAAAACAGAATGTGATTGAATGAGGCTGCAAACCAGAGTGAAGACAGCCTTTAGCAAGACTTTCTAAAAAGGAAAAACAGGCTTAGTATTTTGCAATGATATAAAAAACCCTCCCCAAGTTTGAGACTTCTTCCAAAAGACTTCATGAATCTGGATAGAAGCCTGCTTTGCACAAGCAAGTTGAATATCGCAATTCTGACCGTAGCACTTCACCCCTCAACCTGTCCATTTGTTGATTGCCAGTATCAGAAGTTGTGAAATGTAGCTCTGGTTGCAAAGTACAACTCAAATGACCACTTACTGCGAAGGTAGCCTTTCTTTCAAGGAAGGAAGTTACATACTGTAATAGCTACCTAGACTGTCCTCTACACAGCTATTTCATTAGCATGTTAACATACTAAGGTGAGGGGGAAAGGGATTCCTAGGTGCCATTTATAAGCTTGATCAGAGTATTTGCTTGTCTATGCTTTTTAAGCTATACTTATAGTATCTCCATCAGGGCACTCACATTGCATGTTAGGTGCTTCACCAGTGGAGTTCTGTAGGTGAATTTACAAACATGATTCAATAATTACTCAATTCTCCCTCACGTCAAGCAGATTGTGAATTTGGTTCCTATACTACTATTGAGACTAAGGGCCTGAGACAGATCAAGGCGCAGTAAAGGCAGGTGCTGCGTAAGCATGAGAAAGCTTGGCCAATATGCCTCACTCCTGATCTACGATTACCCTTCAGTTCCAGGGCTGAGCCTCTGCGGAAGACAGGTTGCCAATGCTGTCACAATGTGTGATGTTTCTCTGACGCGAACAAGTGTCCTTGAGGGAACAGGATGAATCCCATGAACTCTGTCTCACTTGTGACTCATGCCAGAATGCACATGTAAGAATAAATAAATAATAATAATTTAAAAGGCAGCTGTTCAATGTTAAGAACTGTAATAACAAGAGTATTTCTTTTCCTTCTCCTCTGCACCACCCCTGAAACCAGAGAGAAGCCAAACTGGAGGGAGCAGAAAGGACTTCCCTCTTCTCACACTTTTCTTTAAACTACCCAAAGAGCTTCTAGCCAGAAACTGTACAGGAACCTAAACCACACATCATCAGAAGTCAAAAAAATCTGCACTTCAAAGAGAACACAAGCCACTAACATAGAACAATAATAATAAAGCCTCTATACTTCAGAGAAAGGATTTCAATCCAGTCCCAGAGCCATACATGGTTATGGATATTAAACTTTGTTTCTCAGATAATCACAAGGGGAGCAAACAAGCAATCCAACAGTTGTCAGCATTTAATACCTGCCTTCCCTCCCAAGTCCCCATCCCCACAGCAAGACACTGGTGCTCCACAGAAAATGTTGCATCCCATTATTTTTTTCTTCACACCTGGGAGAAATACACATTACACCCCTTCTTTTCAATCATGATCCCACAAGGCTTTCTACTTTAAGCTACTGAGCAATTCTAACCTAAGCACTCTCTTAAGTGCTTCAGGTGCCCAACTACTTCAGTTGGGTTTAAAGACAAAATAAATACATGAGGCAAAACTTTTGTTGAGGCTCTTGTGAAACAAAATTTCTTTTTCTCTTCAAGGAGGAATCATCAAATACAAAAATTTTACTTTGTGTCTCAGACGCCAAGGTATACCAGAGAGACCATTGTTCGTCATCCTTACGACCAGTTACAAGACTTCCCTTTCTTCTTACTCTACTTCTTGGGTCTCCCTAGGTAACTCAGTTTTAAGCTACTGAGGTAGAAACAACAACTTTCTCCTCCAGTGCCATGAATCTTCGAGGCAGTTATCAGTAATGTCATCTGCTCTGGCCTGGAAGAAAACAGCTTTCAAAAGCAAGAGACTTTGAGAATGACACTTATCCTTGCTCAAACTCCAGTCTTTCCTCAAACAGGGAGGACAGAGCTGGTCCTGGCTAATGTAATGGCAGTTCAGTGGGAAATGCTGACACTGATAGTGTACATCTGAATGGATATATTACAAAGAGAAGAACGTGGTTTAGCCTCCTGGGCAAAACGTGTCTCAAAACTGGAAATACTGAAGACCTATAGGGCCATTCTGGTAGGTCCTCCACCTACATCTGACAAGCTCTTTCCTTTGCAGCCTCTTAGGAGTCTCACACACACCTCCAGTATCTGAAGATCACTTACATGGGTAGTTCCAGGAAGAACTCTCCCATTTTACTCAAACTCTGTCATCTTGGTGCAGTGAGAGAACTGATCATTTTCAACTTTCCCTTCTCTAAGAGAAGGCATAGCTTCAGTAAACTTGGGCAAACATTAGTCTCTCCTTGCTCTCGTAATCAAGTGTCACACAATATCAATGGCAGTGCTATATACAGCTTCAGTTATATGTTGCTTTTTATACTTGGAATAACAATTTCTATGGATCAGTCAAATAGAGTAGAAAAATCAGTAAGCATTAGGACATTAAAAAAAGTCCCTACAAAGTTTTTTAGTACGTTTGAATCAATTTTCATTAGCTCACATTAGTTGCTCATGGCATCACTGAGCAACTAAGATGTAGTAACTATCAAAACAGAATGATAAACGTCTTCAGTAATACATAATGAGACAGACGTAATATGACTACAGATGTTTTATTTCTGAAATATGGATTTCTTGATAAACTTTGGAGCTTGTTTCATATTTTCCAAGCAAATTATTACATTGTACACATCACCTGAGCCAGGGAGAGCAAGCAAGCAAAAGACAGCAAGGAACATGTGTAGTGATACTGTAAAAGCTGGCAGTACTGTAGGCAACTTAACACAGCTAAGAGACTATTGACTGCACAGAACTAATATGCCTGTGAAGTCCTGCCAAAATACTGTCAAACTTGCAAGTGCTGAAGTGCCAGCGGTGGGGCAAAAAGCAAGAACAAGCTATCAGTTGATTAAAAGTTAAAGTCACCCCTCTATAAACTACTCTGGAGAGAACACAGGGGCTCAACTTTTGAGAACAGCTTGAAAAGCAATTCCACTGCTAAAGAAAACAAAAAACAAAAAACAAACCCAACAGTTAGAATTTGGAAACACTTAATACCCCTGTGCAATTGGCAGACGGCATGTCATCTAGGGGAAAAAAAAAAAAAAAAAGAGTATTTAATTTGTATTAACACGTTTCTCTTAGTTAAGTTAAATTTTCCCTAGAGGTCTACACACAAAAAATAGCACACAACATTCAGTTAATGAAGAGCACTCAAAATTATGAGAGGCAAACAAGCTGGAGGTGAATCACATTTTGAGTGCTTCTCTTGAAAATGTTTCCTCTAATCGTAGGTAAGTAGTTAGTCCTCACCTTCCTTCCATTAGGCAGACACGAGGAACAAGAATGAGTCTACAGCAGTAGTAGTGCTGCACAAGAAAGCAACAGTACTAATTCTGAAGCTGCAGAGGTGCCTGGAGCTGTTCTTGATGTCTATCGCAGTAACACCACCAGCGCATGGTGCCAGGGTTCGTTCTCTGGGGTAATTGGTTTGAATCAGGGTCTGGTTAAAGTTGAAACAAATCTGTCGGCCACTGCTCAGGCACTATAAAACAACATGTTCCACACCACAAAACCACCAAACATTTCTGCAAAAGCCAGCAGCATGAGACCTACCAGCATGAATCACACGGATGATAAATGTTAAGCCACTGGCACTCTGCTGGACACAAAGGTTATCTGTTATTTTGGGAAGGCTTTTACTGCACCTATAAATAAGGCAAGAGACGAGGGATATTGATGATCATGAGGTGTAACATTACCTTGAATGGTTTCTAGTTTACATCATGAATTATCCTTACTCTTCAAGTACCCCTAGTAAATGAGACAGCTCTGCTGCTGGTACGTGCACACAATCCCCACATACGGGGTTCATAGCTCATTATGCTGCAAACATATCTCACAACACACTGAAGTTTCTCCAATAGCTTGTTAGGTAAGAACAAAGTACGCCCAATTTACTATGTTTCTATAGCTGTTTGTGCAATAACTATACACATCTATTCCATCACAAGTCGGAAGAAAACCTCAATCAATAAACCAAACGCCAAGACCACTTTGAAATTAAAAAAGGGCAATTTTGTATGTTTTGTTGGAAATATGACTTTACATGGTACAAGCAGCTGAAACATTTCAGTGCTTACTAGAAGAACTCAAGTTAAGCTACACCTGGACTTTAAATGGGGAATTTAACTGGTCAGTTAACAAAGTATTATAAAATCCCTATCTATTTTTGAAGTATTTTATATATATTAACAAAACCATTTATATTCTGATAGCTACAGAAAGCAATTGTTAGGTAGTGCTACGTTTTTATCTTGGCCCTAAGTTGTCTGGCTTATTTTGTACAATTATACATTCACCCTAATATGGCAAGATTATTGCCTGGGACCACAGAATATCATACTGGAGGTGTTATTTCCAGAGGTTCAGTAATGCCTTTTCTTTCCACAGTACAAATACTGCATTAGTCCCACTCAGACACTTAATGGAAGAAAATGTACAGTTCACTTTTTCAGGAGTTTCAAAACTAAGAGTTGCAATGGACAACTTGAGTGGAGAGGGATTTTCCTTAGAGAGGCAACATGACCCTGCTCTACCTCTACCTTACCTGCAAGGAAATGCTCTTCTCTACTTCTTTAAAAGACAAGTAATTTTGCGTACAGTTGGTACAGCTTTCTCAAAACATTCCTTTCCTTATGAAACTGGCTTACAAAAGAACATTCATAAACACAATTTAATGAACTTATTTAACAAACTTGACCTCATGACTGCTCACACCCCACCCGCCTTTCCTGAAGTCATGTTTTGCATATTATGGCCCCAAGACAGACTTAACCCAGTTTAGAGTTTCACTGATGTTTTTCTTCTGGACAGTGTAGCATCCACTACTGGAATCATTCAATTTGCTTAAATTCATGAGGCCTGATTTTGATTAAGCAAAATCAGCCTCACTGTACAGGAGGACTCTAGAGAGGAAGTAAATAGTTTCAATTCTTTGTCTTTGTAAATTCAATTCAGACTAGGTGACTGATCACAAGGAAGTCTGAAAGACAGACTGCAACCCTGAGAAGGAAAAATTAATTGGCAAGTTTCTTATGCCTCCAAGTAGATGAGGTCCATAATAATGCAAATGTTTCTTGTCTTACAGCTTAACCAGATTACAGAGCATATCCAAAATTCCCAAGATATTTTGAAAAATAGATTGTGTCAAGGTAAGGCATAAGGAGGTTTTGGTTTTTTGGATTTTTCTGGTTGGGATGTTGAGGGGTTTTTTTACTGTTTTGCTAGTAGGCAAGTAAGAATCTTATTTTCTTTCACTAAAGTCATATATATTTGCAGCTGCTTATATTTCATTACATTATCCTCAAAGAGGGCAAAAACCTCTATACCAGTATGTTCAGCATTAAGTCTTCTGGTTTTAATTGACAGCTCTTCCTCTGCACACAGGAAGACATTTTGATTCCTATTGTTGATGCAAAGCAGTTCCTCTGGAAAGCTGAATTTAGACTGGGGACATGAAGATGCTAATTGCTTTTATGTTCATTCCTTCTTATTAATTTAGTAACAGCAAGGAGTGTAACATTTGCATTCAAAGTTTCACATACCCTGCATATAGATCAAAAGACATCTCTGTAACATGCAATATGCTTTGAAATTTAAATATCAGCATTAGTTGTATATATTTCCCTAAACAAGAGAGACCATGCCAACTTGTAGGGAATTCTGCACCACCAGTGTGAAGTATCAAAGTTTTTTATTTCTCTACCATCAAAATCATTGCCATAAGCTTCTCTTATTCCAGATATTAACACTGGTTTTAACCCTTATCTCCTCTTCAAGGTCTGACATTTCTTTTAACCTTGTGAGGTCTAATGAGATTGACCTGAGGAATTTACAGACCAATGAAGGAGGGGGCGGGGGGGGGGGGGGAGGGGGAAGTGACCTGGTGAATACATACAGGTCACAATTCCCAATGGCACCTGCCCTTTTATTTGTTTTGAGTTTGTTTAAACAGCAAAACAAAGAAAAAACATTACCACTCTCTTTAGAAATACTGACAAGACACTGAAACTCCCTCTCACTCTACTTTTCCTCCTCATGGCTTGAATTTGAGTAACAACATGGGTATAAAAGAGTCTTGCAGGCAGCCTGGCTCAACCTGGCCTGGAGAACATCCACCCCTCAAAGCCCATGCATCGCTCGCCCCTCACTGCAAACTGCATGTAATGAAGACTTAAATCTTTTGGACATGCACCCAAGCTCTGCTGAGATTCTCCCAGAAAATATGATATGGCTCTTCATTTCATTCTATTACCATAACATAATTGTTCAGATTTATAATGAATAGCGGTTGGGATGCACTCCAGGTCATTACTGCAACAAGCTTAAACCTGGAATAAGCTACCTCCTCTGGAGCAATCTTCCTCTGGAACTTCCTTGCTCCCTCTGTTTATAATACTTTAACTCAACTCTGAACCTTCCAAGTTTTTTATCCCCTGAAGTACATTCAAAGTTTAACCCATTTTTTCTGACATTCAATGCAATTCATTAAGCCAATAGGCACTTAACCTGTTTCTTGGACTTACACAAGTGTTTAATCTGTGGTAATAAAGTAAAATACAATACAGATTAGTATTTAATCACATGACAAGTAGCAAAGAAATGAGAACTCTCTCTGAATGAGATTACAAAAAAAGCAAATTTAAAGTTTCTGAAAAAACTGTACCATCCTCAGAGGGAAAACATTCTGCAGTCTTTACAGACTGCACACTCACTACATTATCTGCTCCCACCATACCTTTCTTTTCTATTACAATTCATTATATATTCTTCTTTTAAAACCTAGAGTACACAAGCACCTCATTAAAGCATGCAAATTCTTTGGTTGCCAACTTCATTAGTGCGGGTGAGCTGTATTAAGTAATGCTGTTTTCCCCACTTGCTAAATGAAGAGTATTAAAATAATCCATAGAAAGAGAAAAAGAAGCAGGAATTAGAAACTAGACAACTTGAGTCTTCTTTTGCAATACATATTTAGCATCACCTCTCTTGGCCATCTAGCTGCTAATAAGGCAGGTTTGTATACCTGGATGCAGCAATAAAATTAGAATTGCTCCAAATACTACACAAGTTTTATTGTGAAAAAAGTCTTTGTAACCGTTCACATAGGGACAGCATCTGTATGTGCACCCATGCATATGTAGATGCATTTTAATTATTCTGCCCTAATTTGCACACACATGGTTTGAAAAAGAGGAGCATAAAGGCTTGTAAGGTTTGTGAAGGTTGTTCTTAAACCACGTGCCCATGACACCTGCACGTGCATGATCCAGCAGTGTCTGCAGGAAAGAGGCTGGGAAAGAATTCCTCCTAACCTGAGGATCCTAAAATCCTGCTGAAACCCTCTTTACAAAATGCACACCAAAATGTGACAAAACTAATTTTAAGACTCAAAAGTTCAGTATCTACTTATTGCATATTTGCATAATAAATGCTGATACTGTTTTGACAGAGCTGGTTTTTCTGCATTCTAAATAAAAAGCTAAAACTGCTACAGAATTTAATATAGACAGGTGATGGGAACAAGACTTGTACATTCAACATCAACTTTCTACTTTAAATACATTGTTAGCTTGGAGAAGATCACATTTTCCATTTAAGAGATTTTTTTTTTTTCATTCTCAGATATGGCCATTATCAAGGGTTGGGGGAGTAGAGGTAGGAGGTTACAGCATGCTTGTGGATCTCTCTTTACAACAGAAAGGAACCATTTAATCTGTGGTCTCTTGGCATCTGCAGGCCAACAGCTGTAGAAAACTAATTTCATTTGAAACCCTATAGGCAAATATTCTTGCAGTATCCAAAAGCTACATCAATTCACTCAAACTGTGAGCAAGCTGTTGCAGACAAAAGAAACCTGCTTATACTCACAAAAGCTCAATGCATGTGATTCAAGTCGTGACAAAGTAAAACAATCCAATTAATATCCCATTCGGTATTTTCAGGAAGAATCAGTATACACAATTTTTTCAACTAACTACTTTGCAAAGCTATTTTTGCAAATCATGCAAAACGGAGAGGAACTGCAGAAAGCCCAGATCTCTGCTTAGTTCAAAATGTTAATAGAATATATTACATGATAGCAAACCAGAAACTTTCAAGGAGTTAAGCACTGTAAGAATCACTATTTGCTTCTAGTTTTGGTATTAAAAAACCAAAATGCTACAGGTACATCAGTGCAGGAACTTGCTATAAGAAGTCATAGCGAGGTCTACTAGTTTGATCAGGAGGAGGAGCAGCCTTCAGTCCATCAGGAGGCATTGCACGGTTACCTATATTTTAGATGATTAAACAGATTCTGTGGCCTCCAGAAATCAGAGATAAGGCATTTGATTTTTTTAAGCATTGAGATTAGCTGTTAATTGCTTACCTGAGCATATAAAAAACTGAAAAGTTACTGAACTAAGAAGTCAGCAATTCTTGTGCAGTTTCTACTACATAACTCAGTTATTTGGGAAGAAAATTGCCTCAGGGGGGAACTAAATCACCATCATCTTAATAGAAAAGAAAAAAGCCATTTTATGGGACTAGCAATTCTTTTAAATACTGTATGTCACCTCTGGCATAAAAAATATCCTTCAGTATTCTGAGGTAAATAAAAGTATGTTCTTAAATTTCAGAAAACAAAGTACATACTCAGCAAATTCTATGTTTGCACCTGCAATTAAAAAAAGTCTTAAGACAGAGTGGGGGAAAACAGGAGCATTTGTAAGAGAGGAATTGATTGTCAGGGTAGCAATGACAGCCTTGAGCAACACGTGGATGCACTGTGTACTTATCGTCTGATAAACTACAAGAGGTTTTAACTGAAAATTATCTAAATACAATACATCTCTTACCTAATTAAATAAGAAATGGTGTTTTACTAAAAAAAAAAGCACAGCTGCTTAGTAAGATCTGCATTCATAAGAGCAGCTTTTTAGTAAGGCAGATTTTCAAAATTGCCTAAGACTTGCCAAGCTTCAATACACTGAAGCTCAATGCTCCTATTGTGAAATGTTTTCATCTTCAAGCACCTTCAAAAAAAAGTTTCTTCCTAGCCCACTTAATTCTGATTAAATATTTGGCAGTATAAAAGATTAATTTATATAACGCACACCTATAAATAGTCATTTTTACAGTCTGTTGTGTTATTATCTCACAGAACCTCCGATTCAACCAAAGTTTGCACAGCTCTTCACCAGCTAGGCAACTCCAGCAATCCCCCAGCTTTCATCATCTCTTTCAGTTGAGATGATGCAGACACACATTCCTTTCCAACTTCCAGAAATCATACTAAAAACCAGTGACCACTTCCAGAAGAGTTACAAATTTATTACTCGAGAGACAACAGCTATCAGCACCTGGTTACGTATACGAGGTACAATGCTCTTGAGCGTGCTTCAGTTCTTGGAAATTAAAATTAAGCTCTGGTTTTAGCATCCATTAAATACAATTTGAGGAGTTCAAGTATTTTACTGTTTTAATGAACTTTAATCTCATCTCTCCAGCATCTCATTCTCCTTATCATCCATTTTAAGAACTATTTTGACAGGCTGGCTTCTTTTAAAACCTCCAGCCTAAGGAATAGCACTGACCAGCACTCACACTGTCTACTGTTTTCCATTGTCAGCTTTTAGTCAAATGCTTATTTTATTGTTCATCTACAGAGTAACAAGAACCAACAGCCTTAGATCGCTCCATCAGATGGCAACATTACATACCTCTATTTGTTTTCTGCAGTCATTCAGCTCAGGTGGATTTTCCTGGATTTACCTGACAGTCATGTACAAATCTTGACATGTATTGGTGACCATTTTAACACAGCCTGGTAATTACAATGGCATTACATTTCACACAGAAGCAGGAGCTGGAAGTCAAAAACCAAGAACAGATATTCCCATGCACATACAAAGGTTGCTCATTCTTGGTCCTGGGTAACCAATAGTGTATACTGTGAGCATTTGATAAAGGAATGAAAGGAGTTAAATATTCTGGTTTCGGACAGTAACAGGAAAAGGCTGAAGGAGTACAAGCACTCTAATTATTTTTGTTCCATCTATTTTTAGTTTTATCAAAATGATGTATGCACTAGGCTTCCACATTCTGATGTTAAAGAAAAAAAAAAAACCCGAAGAACCAAAATGGCTTCTAATCACTCTTCCTTTTGTCCATGCTGAGAGCAAATCTGCAGAATTAACATGCCAGGAAGAGCTCTGGCCAGTAACAGTAAGGTGCAACACTCGTACAATTCAGCGACAGCAGTTTCATTCACCATGAGGCAAACAATAGCCTGGTGCTATGAAGGCAGGCTTTCCAGTCCTCTACCACCTGTCAATGCTTCATTTTTACCATTTGCTTTGTCTGACAGCTGACCTTGAGAAATAATTCTGTCTGTAAATCCTTTTTTAAAAAAAAATCTCAAAATATGGACATACCTTTATGCTTATCTGAGCACCTTTTTTCAGATTCATATGCACAATGGAGCACATACTGTGCACTGAATAAAATATAGTCAAGAAATGGTGGGAATTTAAGAGTATAATCTTACATATAAACCTCACTGCACCTATAAATCATGTTCAAAAATATTTAAATGGGTGGAGTCCTATCTATTTTTACCTCTTATTGGTTTACACAAACCAAGCTACTACACCGACCACCAGGAATAGTAAGGAACTTTATTAATAAAGTTCAGAGCACTTCCTCTGAAAGGTGGAGGAAGTGCTATATCTTTTGCCTCTTCTAACTTGTACAGGAAAGAAAAGTGCAGATTATCTTTCCCAGACTGATTAACAAGTTTCATAATGGTAATCGAGGGGGATTTTCATGTATACACAGCACTATAAGCCCTAGGAAGCCAGCACAGAAGAAGGGAGGATTATAGAAGAGGCATACCAGAATGTAAAGGCACTGAGAACTACTAACAAAGACATTAAAGGAAGGTGGCAACCTTCCATGCTCCACTATTTGTCTTATTAGCAGGCCAGGAAGATTAATTAATTTAGATTAATGGGGAAAGGGGAGATTTAATCTTCTTTCAAAGCATCAGCAATCTATCACAACTATAGAGAGGATGCCTTAATGTTTCTACTTACATTAACTTTTTAAGTTGAGCTACCCCACTCAAACATTTAATATCTGATCAAATCACCACAGCTGAGTCATGATAAAACTCTCCCCCAAGTCAGAGTGGCAGAGAGCCATTGAGATTCTTAGGTAGTTATTTTTCCACATCCTTACTTAACATGGTATGTATGCTTACTAAGCAAAACCCTCTGATGAAACCGACCATTGCACAGATATTTCCCCCCACCTCCATCTCATTTTTTGAGGCTAACAATTCCTTCCCAACTCTCAAAACCCATAAGAGATGTACTGAACAGCTAAGAGTGTATGGTTTGTGGTTGCACAGTGGTATGCGAAGCAGACAAATCCCTCTAGAACAGCCACGTACCACACACTTTTGTAGTAAACGGGACTCTAGACCAACATTTCCAGCAAGAAAAAACAGCCACAAACGGTGGAGGTCATTCCACTGCAACTGCAAACTGCATAGCTCAGCTTGTTAAAACTCAGCTGCTCTGGACTCTGCAGACTTTACTCAACTCTGATCCTTTCCCTTTTAGAGAATTTGTTGTCCAGTTTGTATTGAATCAGAGTGTTTCTGTGCCACAGCAGAACTGCACAGCACAAATCAGCTATGGACTAAAAGTTACTGTCAACCAAAAAAGTAAAATATGTAACTAAAGCATTCTGAAGGTACTCCGCAAGGTTTTGTAGCCGACAGTCAGGCACTGATCCATCCAGCCAAGTCAGAAAGCGAGAAGGAAACCTGACAGCAGCTACCTATTCACTGCCACCAGGGAAAATACAATAATAAAAAAAATATCATGGGATGAATTTAAGCACATTTTCTTAATTAAGAATTAAAAATGGGAACTCATTTTAGAACCTTACTTTTTAGAGTGCTACTCATAAACCTTACACTATTTGTATTGCATTTTCCAATTCTCCTGGTGTCCAATGACAGAGATATAAATTATGTGGTAGACTGTTTAGAACAGCAAAATGGTCAAAAGTTGTCAGTAACACTGCCGATTTTGAAAATTATACTTATTACTTTAATGGCATTTTACCCAGCCCTGTCAGCAAACCACACAGTAAGTGGTGGCAACTTATTCCATCACTGACTTACAGCAGTCCTCCTGTCCTGTTTGTTTTCACTTTGTAAATCTCTGAAACAAATAAATTACAGGAAAGTTTTGCTACAATGTATCTTTTCAAGTACAAAATGTTTCCAATGATTCTTTTCATCTCAGTCAGTAAATGTTTCTGTACTCAGACTACAGCTGCATGTTAAGAGCAATACAGAATGATCTTTTAAATAAGGGCTTTATCCTGTCATTTTGTAAGGGTTGCCCTTCAGAGGGACACAGCTTACAAGGCAACTACTTCTAAACCCCACTTTAAAGCAAAGTTCCTGAACTAGCTCTGAGCAAGCATCCTCCACAATGAAAAGCAGCAAGGGGCAGCTCTAATTAGACCAATGAAACATCATGCAAGACAGTAAACAAGAACTCCTATGTAGTCTTGCAGTGACCACTTACATCAACATACCCACAGAATACTGTAAATATTCAGTTTAGATTCGAGTTTTTCAGTTTTATGAATAGGGGTAGATGTTCGCAAACCCAAAGAACCAGACCACTCTCTAAAATTGCCCGACTAATTCAGTCTCATCCACCCAAAGTGTCTCTATACCCTTTGATTAACAGTACAACATTAATGTTTTACGGTTCTTGTTGTCACAGAACTCATGTTAAGGTTACAAGAGTACAGGACAAAGAAACTTTAAACCACTAAGTTCCAGGAACCAAATCCACCAAGCACCACGCATGTTTCAGGTAGAGTTGTTCTACAACAAATCACTAATGAACAAAAAAGCTCTCCAGCCATTAAGCCTCCTCTAAACATACTGTCTGGAGTCATCAATGCAAAGAGCTGTATTTGCTTTTCCTTTTTTACATCTGTTTAAATAAACAGTAGAAGGTCAGAAAGGAAATTATCAAATTATGATTTTGTGCTAAATTGAAGGAGGAAAGGCTTTCAGTGCTACAGAGAGAACTTAGACCAAAAAAAGGGAGTGGAGCAACAAAAAGCTTTTTCACTCTCAAAAATACTTTTTTTTAAAAAAAGATTTTGTACCAAAAGTTTTGTTCTGTTCATATCATCTGATGTGTCACAGAGGTACAAACTTAATGAACTATGAAACGCCAAAGATATTTTTCAGGACACTAGACAAAACTTGTCTAAATGATCTCACAAATACCCAAGAAATCCATTCTTAACTCTCTGCTTTTTCTTTTCTGTTTACAAAAATCTTTTCAGAGATTGGTTGCTATTAGCTGTTCTGAATTCCTTCCTTGGTGTATGTATTTTAATGAAATGTTTTTCATTCCATCCTGTACTAAATCGAAACAAAGTTAGATTCACTGAGCAGCTGTAAGTTCCTTGACCAGCCAAAACAGATGAAGAACTTGCTCCAACAACTAGTGTTAACCTCAAACTCACCCACTTGCAACCACTGCAACCTTTTCCACCATTTTAACCAGTATCAGTGGAAAGACGCTTTTAATACAGACAGTCTCGACTGTATTTTGATCTATTCTTCCCAGTGATCTAGCTTGGAGATTAAAAACACAATTTATGTTTACAACCAAGAAGCCAAATGTCTTAAGTGATTAGACATACTTTATAATGTGATTAGCTTCTACGTAAGCTTACTAAATAGTTTACACAAGACTCTGAAGGAACTTCAGAATGCAGTTTGACATTGAATTCTATGAAAGGCCAAATTTTTAAGATTTACATCATCTTTACAACTCAAACTTTCCTGAAGTACACAAAACATTTTGTTAAGAATTCTGATCTCACACCACTGATATCTGGATTGCAGCTTGTCTACTGAGAGCTTCCTCTTGAGAAATTAATTGCAAAGAATCAGAAGCATTTTCATCCACAAGAGATGAAAAGGTATTCCTCTGAGGTAACAGGAGTTTTAATGCCAAGAAAAATTCTGAAATATTTATTTTAGTTTAAATCCTTTGTTACTGTAGGCATTTTTTACACACTAGCTGTCACATACAACCAATACTTCAGCACGTGCATGTGAGTTTTGTTATTTAGGTTTAAACTAAGAAAAGATTTTCAAGATAAGAAATGCCAAAGCTATAGATTTGTACTTGTTAAAATGCCAGAGCAAAAATAGCAATCCGTCCTCACTTCTCCCACAAGGATCTTTGCAAAAACACTTTCAAACTGAATTCTTTAACTGTTATCCTGTCTACTTTACCTCTGGAAATATTTATTACTAAAATTCTAGGCTGCATGATTGAATTTTTCTGAGTCAATTTTCTTCCCTCCTCTACATCCTAAAAGATACCTCTCTCATCTAACAGTTATTCTGGTCTCTTCCTATCCTAAAGGCCCAAGTTAATGCAGTCATAGGAAACTCACTTCCTTCCCACATTGGTTATTTTTCTTCCCAACAGATGCAAAGACTGATCTCTGATAAGACATTTAGTCATTAGGAATGGGAGGGGGGCTGAGGGGAGCAGAATCCTTTTAGCACACTTTAACAGATTAAAGGAAAATGCTGATTCAGGGCAGGCCAGCAGCCAAACAACTTTATGCACAGGATGTTTAACACTCATAACATCACCTCATTACTACTCATCACAATCACTACACATTCTCTTATAAGAGAAATATAAATACCTGCTACATTCAGCTATTATCATGGAAAATACTCAAAAATCATCAATTCCATTGGCCAATGTTAAGCACTGCATTATTAGCTTGGTATCTTCTCTGTACTTCATCAAAGCCTACCTTTTAAGTGAGGCAACTGAACATCCCTGTGAATGTCATTCACAGCATTGTGTTGCTGAAAAAGGCATTTTTGCACAGGTTTCTTAAAACCCATCAGTGAACATCACCATAGATTTGTTGCACCCAATAATGTTAACCAACATACAACTGATAGAAAATGCAAAAAGGAGAAGCATTTCAGTGCGGGGCACAACCTTGGGACACCTGCTCAATGCGGGTGCTCCTTTTCCTTGTGCCAGGGGTAGGAAGAAACAGCTACAGAGGACAGAAGATGCAGCCTGACATCAAAGCCAGGCAGTACCAACACACAGTAACTCCAGCCAACTACAAGCACCTTGGAAATTCTACATAAAAATGAGTGGCCTTTCTCTCCTGTACATATTATCTTTACATAATTCATAAGATCCCAAATGACAACCCACACACATCACTGCTCTGCAAGGTTACGCACAAAACGTTACTGGTTTTAAGGTTTCAAGTGAGAAAGTAATTTTATTTAAAGGTGTAACACCATGTATGGTAAAGAAGGCTCACTGACTACAACACTGAAGCTACTTTGTCAGTTTCGTAACACCCCTGAACCATGAAAATATTATTCCCATTTTACAGGTGAGGCTGGAATGAAGCCAAATGTGCCATCCATTATAATACAGGATATAATGAAAGCTATTTAACCTCAGGGCTAAACAACAGCAACACATACTGAAAAGTAATATTACCACTATTTCGGTTTCAGATTGAAGACAAAAATTCTGTTCAGCACCTTTCCTTGAGGAGAATTGTGAACATCACAGTATCAAAAAAACAAGTGAACTAAACAGCAGCATCTCAGTAATCTAAAATTAGCTACAAGTCGTATCAACACTCTAACTTCTTACTACTATTTCTAGTATCAGAATTTAGGAAAGGAGGTCTCACTTAAGAAGATCTGCTGTTGCACTGTCAACATTATTTCAAACGTGTTCAAGGTTCCCCTAAGCTTTTTACGATAAACCAGTATGGCAGTGTTTCAGTTTTAACCATCATTGCAAGAGGAAGTCACAGCATCCTTGGCTACAACCTTCGCTCCTGTAGACTATGTGGAAGATTTCCTACAACAGATCTTATCTACCCTTCTTTGATGTAGCCAGAAGAAATGTGTCATTAGATGATGCACAGCATTTCTTGTTTTTACTAATCCAAGGTTACGCAGTCCACAGCTTAAGGGATCAAAGAGATGAAAAGGTCACACATTACAACAAAGGAAAAAAATGTTAGGTTTCTAAAACTGCTATCTATAGCCCTTTTTAATGATTACATGCTACTGCATCAAGACTATTGTCCAGATTTACAGACCAAAGTGAAAACCAGATTTTATTTCCTCTGCCCTTGAACATACAGCAACCAACCATAAAGAGATGGGTAATTACGATGTGTGTGTGTGTTAATATGCAAATTCAAAATAATGATAATGAAGGCTACTGACAATTCTTCATATATTATCAGCAGCTTAGGACAAAAATCTCAGCAATACTTATTAGGTAGTAAGAGACCAGCAAAGATGATCAATACAAATCATCTCAAAACCACTACTCTGCATCTGGTGCCATCATTTTAGCCATTATGGGATAAAAATGCTTTTCTAATAAGCTAACATTTCCTGCAGATTGCATCCTTCTCAGTTGACCTTCAGCTACTACATTATCACCCACCCCCATCACTACTGCGCACAGAAAGAGACTATCAGTGGAGTTGGACACAAATCTCCCAGCACCAAAGCCATGCCTGCCACCACTGATGACCCCTGAAGCCAGAATCAAGGCCAGACACCTGCAAAGGCCAATAATACCTACCTTATTTCTGTCTAGATCATTTCTTGCTACAGGATAGCATCTGCTTGATTTCACTTGTAAAAAGACATACATTGAAGCACCTGAAATATGTAATTGTAGTTGTGATGATTCCCATTTTGTTGTGAAGCTATATACAGGAAAAATACTGCTATTAGTAATGCATTAAATCGGTTATATGCATTGCTTCTAAGCTTGTGGTCTGATCTGTCCCTGGAAATGCAGTTTATTTCTCTCCACAAGAAAAAAAAATAGCATCATGAATATATTTCAAAGGCAGATAAAACAAAACAGAACTCCATTCCTAATTATATTAAGAGGAAATAGAAAGGACAGATTATCTGAGACAAAACACCACTATGTAAGATCTTGCTAAAGCAGTGCTGAGTGAAACAGCTGGCCTGTCCTCTCCTTAAGATGTTTCATCCACAGTTCAGCTTTACCTTTTTAACAGTAAAGGGCATTTATGGCCAAGAGCATTGAACTAATCATCGAGCAAGACCAGAGGGCAAAACATGCAGCTCAAACAGCCCACAACATATGTGCATAGCTGGGAGGAATGTGACCACACACACCAATACCCTCCTTCCTATATACACAGACTGTAAACCCTCAGGACACTCACAACATGACTACTCAGAGGTCTGCTGTTGGGCTTTTTGTTTGGGGTTTCTAGAGAGTTTGCTGGGGTTGGTGGGTTTGTTTGAGGGTTTGGGTTAGGGGGTATGGTTTGGGGCTTTCCAATAAAGTGCAGTAGCTGAAGAGTATATATGGCAATAGCCTGACTAGAAAGGTATGAGGTGGGGCTTTACGATAGTCCAGTGCTTTCTGTCCATGTTAAGACAAAGGAGTGATGCTATCATTATTACGTTTCTAGGTACACACTGATGCTTTTAAGATGCATCACATAGTCCATATAAGAAACCAGCACAGTGAGGAGTGCTGTTTGCATCAGCTCGCCACACATTCAGTCCCTGAAGAACACAAGGTGCAAATAGAATAAGGAAGAAACCAATGAATTTGGTTTCTGAGCAACTATTTCTCACCTTACATGCCTTCTGATTTCCATCACCTGTGGAAATTGCATGCAATGAGGAAAGGATGTTTGAGCCATAGTATACAGTTTTAACTACATATATAGTCTCTGATTAGCGTTTTGGAAAAAGAGTGACTCAGATCCAAGACAGGTAGGAAAAAAGTGGAAGAGGGAAACAAAAGGATGTAAGCCCTGGTTTGGGTCAGTCAGAGACACCAATAGGGTTGGTGTGTAAGAGAAAAAAGAAAAGAACTGTGGAATAGAAGCAATACTACAACAATTCATGAGTATTTTTTTTTCCTCCAATCCTATCCCTCACTCCCTTCCATACACACCCCAAAAAAATCCCTTCTTTTTCCCCTAATATTCTTTACTCCTGGTAAGAAGTCACCATGAAAAGTTAAAATTTGAGACATATTAAAATAATCCTAATTACAAACAGTTCATTTGAGCTGATCATCAAACCTATCAGTTTTCAAAGGAGATGTATTGCTGAACAAATGCTATCCAAGGACATTTCCCAGCTTTGTTTCCCTACATTTAGTTCCCAGTCAACTGAAAAACAAAATGGCTGCGTAGCTGAGACACAACTTAGGCAACTTCACTCACGGCACCAGTTTAAAATTTTCCCTTCCATCTCAGCAAACATTCAATCTGAAAGCAAAGAGCTACACAAGCAGAAGGAAAATATGATAATAAGATCCAGCAATACAGCCCAAGTTAAATAGTTTAAAGGCCCGACTACATAAGTTGCTAAAAATTTTCAGAATAAAATCCCTGTCTTTTCAAGCTCCTTTTCCTCTACAGTCCTTTTAACTTTTTTTATTCTTTATACATATTCCTTATAATTCTGTTCCATAGGCATAATGCACCTGGGCTGCCTGGCAAAGAATGAAGACCAATACAGATGAATTCTTATGCATGCAAAAATGTTTTAACACTCAAGAACAATATTCTCTCTATGGTGATGCAAGAGTGCAAACTTTATAGTGAGCTCTTAAAAAATCCACATAATGTGTTTGTCTGTCTAAGCACGTGTAGTTCGTTAACGAGATAAGCCAGCTTTGACAGCTATAGCATGTTCTGTGAATACAGCAAAGCTATCTGGTTTTTTTTTCTTGGTTCATGCAAACAGCTCCATTGAGTTACTAATTTATTCAAAACTGATGAACGCACAGGGAGTTGCAGAAACACAAGAGCATATTTTCCAGTCCATCAGTAAAATGAAAGTGCAATCTCCTCTAGTTCCACAAACAAATCTGGGGGGATGAGGGTAAGCAACATCAATTAGATCTAGTCCCTTCACTGAAAATACCTCCCTTTGGTAAGTAGATTTCAGGAGGAAAGTTATTATAAATGTAATTTTTCTCAGTTCTTCAGAATATGCAAGGCAACTGGAACTCAAAAAAAATTGCTTATATAGAATCACAGGATGGTTTGGGTTGGAAGGGACCTTAAAGACCATTCAGTTCCAACCCCCCTGCCATGGGCAGGGACACCCTCCACTAGACCAGGTTGCTCAAAGCCCCATCCAGCCTGGCCTTGAACACTTCCAGGGATGGGGCACCCACAGCTTCTCTGGGCAACCTGTGCCAGTGTCTCACCACCCTCTCCATGAAGAATTACTTCCTTCTTTCTAATCAAAATCTACCCGCTTCCAATTTAAACTCATTACCCCTTGTCTTGTAACTACAGGTCCTTGTAAAAAGTCCCTCCCCAGGTTCCTTGTAGGTCTCCTTCAGGTATTGGAAGGCTGCAATAAAGTCTCCCCAGAGCCTTCTCTTCTCCAGGCTAAACAATGCCAACTCTCTCAGCCTTTATATGAATATTCATTGAATATTCATTCAAAAGCACTCCAGTTTGGAAAAGACCTTTGGAGGTCATCTTGTCCAAGCCCCTGCACCAGGGCTAATTTCAAAGAAAGGTCAGCTTGCTCCATATCTTGATCAGTCTAGTTATTAAAGGCTCTAAGAACAGAGAAACACTGGAAAACTCTTCCAATGCTTAACTACTCACACTGTATTTTTTTATTTCTTACCTAATCAGAATTTCCCTGCTACAGTGTGTGACTCATCTTTTGTTTCCACTACACACCTCCAAGAAGATCCACATTGTGTAAATGCCCTCCTTTGGATTGCTGACAAGACAGCAATCAGATCCCACTTAGTCCTCAGCTTCCAGCTGAGCAAACACAGCTTCCTAAGCCTCCCCTGCACTTATGCCTTTGACCCCAAACCACCTCAGTGTTCCCCTGCTGGACTTGCTCTTCTTCCTAAAGAAGAAGAGCACTCCAAGTGCACTTTCTTGCACTTGGAAGCCCCAAACTGGATACAATTTCCCAGAGGCAAGCTCCCAGGTGCAGAGTAGAGGGAAGCCATTGCTTCCCTTGACCTTCTGGCTGAGCTTTTGTTAATACAAGACAGTATACCGTTGGCCTTCATTGTCTCAAGAACGCAATATAATAATATCCAAGAAACTGCAACATAATAATATTCAACCAAAAGTAGACTGATAAGAGAGGCTGAAGAAAAAAATTACAAACCAAGTAATTAGGAGCATCATTCACTCTTTTGAAACAAAATAAAAATTAAGACTATACACAAGTAAACATTGGAAGAAGAACATCCATATTTAATTCAAAGTTAAATGTCATACTAAATAGTCATATATTTAGTCACTATCCAATATACCATAACAGTTACAGGTCAAAAAGAATGAAACATTCTTTACAATTAATATTTCCTGATTTTTTTTAAAGTAATGATTTGGGCAATAAAAACAGCATCTTAGAATAATTTTGTTTAGATTATTTCATTGTGGGAAGAAAAAAAAAAGAAAATGTTGTTAATCCAGTTTGCCTTTTTGTGCTATTTTCTTCAGTTCATACTAGGTGTATCCACATCCTCAAAACAGATAGAGGATTAAGGTTTCGAAGAGACTGCCTCACCAATGGTACTTATGTGTCTTGTTAGCCAAACAGGCTTTGCTCTGAAAGGCATCCGACAACAGAACTGTGGTGTCCATCTATGAGTCTGAGGATTAGCAATGAAAACCACCTAACAAGCATCACAGAAAGGATGAATATACTCTTACAAACCTTCAAATCACAACAAAGGTAAATACCATGAGATACAGAATATTTCTGGCAAGGCATTTCTTTATGGACCCTTAGAGATGACTAAACCACCTGCTTATTCAAAAATCAATCCCAATGAGATTAAATGAAACAGGATAGTATTTCATGAGATCATAAAAATAGCACTTAGGTGTTTTGTGTGGAACGGTGTTTTGCCAATGGTTGAGTTCAGAATTATGGGATTTACTATAAAAATTATGAATTTATCACTCTCAGTGAGCAGTCAAGATCATCATTTAGAGCACTGTCCCAGGAGAGAAAGAAGAAGAAAAGGGTAAGTGGAAAAATCCTTTAAAGATGCTTTTTAGGAAGTGTCAGAAAGCATTTCTGCCAGTTTTATTAAAACAATTAGTATCTGGCAAGATAATAAAACACTGTTTACTCATCTGCAAGTCACATGAGTATGCACTAGTGGACTAACTTGGGGTTTGACAGAGACAATGTAACACATCAGCAATTTTTCTGGAATCTCAGTATATCACAACAAACATGTTTATCCAAAATAAAACTTATTTTCTAAGCATTATCAGTAAAATATAAGTGTTGAAATATATTAAGTATTATGATGCAGGAACATTTATTCAATAACTCAGACAAGGATTTACTGTGTCTTTCCAAGAACAAATATTTCTAGCCATTTTTTTGCTATTGCTTACTATACAAGACAGTAACATTTCTATTCCTTAGATGTAAATGATTTTGGACATTTGGGAGGGCAAGACACTGGACTACATGACAGTTGCAAGTGCTACCTTCCACATTTTGGAAGATGTGTATTCTCTCATTCAATATTTCTCAAACATTTTCTTCATGAAACATGAAGTATCAAGCACTGACTCTGCTCCACAGCTGCTTCTAGCTGAAAGCCCTGTTAAAATAGATATTCTAGTTCTTGCCTAAAACTACAAGTGATTTTAACAGACTCTTGTTTCGGAATAGACAGATGAGAGGGTATCAATAGAGCATCTTTGACAACCTGCATTGCCAAGAACGAAAAACATACCTTGTAATAAAAAACTCTACACAGAAATATACAGTAAAACAGTATATGAAGCTCCTTCCATATATATATATCATCTCTTCAGCACTAGTTCTTCTGCTTTATTTTCCCTTTTCTATTGCATAGTATTTGATGTGCCCTTATTCCTGTGTGATTAAAAGTGATGGCTAGTCAGCAACCAGAGAAACGTGGTTTACTCAAAAAAACGCCCCCCCCTGCAGTGCCTGCTTATGCAGCAATGCTGAATATCATCACTAAGAGACCCTCTTCGTCTTCTGAAATGATGTACTGATCTTGTAGCCCAGTTAAGGGTGTGAGGGGAGAAAATGAGCTAGAAATCAGTTCAGTTGATAACACCTGCCTTTGATTTCCTCCACCAATTTGTATAGTTCAACATATACCCACTTTCCCAGTCCTTCAAATGCTTCTTTTATCCTTATTCCCATGAAACACCTTAGCCAGGAGGCTGACCAGCAAAGGTCTCCTGACCAGCCTTCACCCACCAGGTGCCCCTTTGCCCTGACACAGCCAGGACACAACCTGCACATCTGCAGAGTCCATGTCCCCCAAGTGCCCCGGGCATGAGGAGATGACCCCAGGTGCATGCTCTGGGACATCGATCCTCTGTGGCTGACCTGGAAGCAGCCTTCAGAGCAGTACTAACAAAGGCCATGAAGCTCCCCACTCTACAGCTGTAAGTTAACAAAAGGAAAAAACACATTAGGGAGTAGATGCAAATAAAATACTGCCTTTTTCATCCTCAGCATTCAGTAGGATTATTGCATTTTGCATCACCACATATGTCTGGAAATAGTCTGAAGTCAAAAACTCCAAGGACAGCAAGACACTGCACAGGTGCAGATACAGCCACACTACACATAAGCACTGCTTTTAGAGTCTGACACTTCTACGGAAACCAGACTTATGGTGGGATTTATATTTCAGCCATAAGTAAACTGCAAATATCCTTAGTACTTTTAATAACCTGGTGCAGGGTGTGATTGGTTTGTTATTTCATATACTAATTCCCTCTTTAAAATCAGATTGTGAAATCTTGCACTCTCACTGTATTGTTTGGTTTCAATTATTAGTGTTAATTACTTGTGCTATAGATATTGCTACTCTAACACCAACTAAATAGAAATTTTCTGTACTTATAAGGAAATCTAACTCTTCTGCTCCCTCTCCCCCGAGAAAGCTGATGAAGTAAACACTGAGGAGCACTGCAAGAAAAGTGGAGGAAAGACAATTTGGCTCTTCAACTTTTCCAATGGCACAAGCTGCTCCTTCTCTCTGTACCTCTGAAGGAGAGAATGGCAGCGGGAGACCCCATAAGCACAACCCACCTCCTAAACTCACTTCACATCCTGTCAGGACACCTCCCTAACCACCAGTGTCCCTCAAGGCAGAGCTCACCCAAAACCCCAAGGTGAGATTTTAATGGGAAAACATTCAAGAAACCAATTCACTTCTTTTAGACTCCATAGAAAGATGAACAGCGAGGTGGGTGGGAAAGATCATAACCACAGAAATTATAGACCATGTGAGGTAGTGAATATCTCTCTCTTAAGCCTTCTAGGAGTCACAGATGCACAGATTGCAAGTCTTGATTAAAAATAAAAACTTAAAAAAATACCCAAGCAGTAGTGTTATATAAACCTAGATTATATTTTTGTCCAAGAAGTTAATGTCTTACGAAAGGGATAATTGAGTGAAAGTTAATAGTGGCTAGCATAACTTGCACCGTAGGACATCCTAACAGTCCTTTCTGGCCTCACCACTGTGAATTTATATGAAAACATCTTTTCATTCTGATTTTACTCAGATAGTCCTTCTTGGCTTTAAAAAAGCTTCAGTTTAATAGTTTCTAGCAGAACATGCAGGCAACAGCATACTTGCCTCCCCTTTTCTTTACACGCTAAATATCCATAACATTTTTTTGACATACAACCTTTTGCAGCTGGTACTCCAAGAACAGTCTTCTTGCATCTGTACATTACCTTCTTCCAGAAAATAGCATCTGGGGAGTTACAGAATGACAGAAGCTTTTCCCACAGTGGGCTAGATTTTTGGCATTCAAAAGTACACTCTGAGCCAGAAATTTCCCTCACTAACACAAGTGCAAATTCAACCCTGCCACCCCTCAAAATAATTTACAGCCACAGAACTCAACATCAGAATCAGACTCTCTATCACCAGCTAACTAGCAACTCCGTGTTTAAATGTATTCAGTATCCCTACATGCTCAGATGCAGAAAGGTGACCTTTTCCATCTCAAATATTCAAATTTCTGGCTGCTCCCCCACACTCACATTTTTATGCAGCTCTGAACTGATGCCACTGTGAAAGCATAACCAGCCTTATACACTCCTTTATTTGACTTACTGTGCTACAGAAGCATCTGCCTCTTTCTCCCTATGTAGGTTAGGATGAGATTTTTGTTTTACTTTTAAGGAAATAATTGCACAGCTATTTTTGAAGACTGTATACGTACTAGTTCAAAGCTGTGTATCAAACCACAGAGTTTCTCCACACAGTTTTCTTAATTGAGCATGAGTTCAAATCAATTTCAAAACAGTGTTTCAGGAAGACTTTAATTATTAATATTACTCTCGTATTAGTGTCATTTTGGTATCAAAGGATGTATTTTAAGTGTTAGTTGTCATGCCTACCGGGACTACTGTGTTACCTGCACAGGATTCCCTGTACAGATAAATCAATGCAATGTCACTTCGACTTGTTCAGAGCCGAAGAGGAAGAAGCAGGGGAAACAACGCACACAAACACACAAGATTATATGAAAAACAGTGTGGAAGTGGAATCACCTTGAGCACACTCTGAATTGAGAAGAATGCTTTCTCAGTAAAAGGTCTTTGTTAGTGTAAGGAAGGTTTAAGCTAAGATTAGGCATTTTATTTCAAAACATTCACCCAACCTGTTTCTTGTTTCCATTCTATGCAAGAGACTTCCAAGTTATCAGAAGACTAAGAAAATTACAAGTGTAACACTGCTATCAACAACTTGAAAAGCCTATTATTTCAAAGAAGCTCAAGTTTGCTGAAAGGATGGGATCGAGGCCCTGTCATCCTTCAAGGTCAATGGCAGAGCCATACTGAAAAACAGATTATTTTCCCCCTCCACTTTTACTCTAGGTCAGCACAAACTAGATTTCTCCTTCAAACTTTTGATAAATGTAAATTGGGGGCTAAATAACAGTATTGTGTCTCTCCTTCAGCTCATGCAAAAATTAACCCTTTCAGACAACTGTCAGTGGCTGCCTAGCACAGAGAGGCTAAGACACCACTGGGGATGCAAGGGAGGATGAGGCACTGCAGGGCTACCTTCCCAGGTCACAGCTGGATGCCAATCCCCTTTATTTCCAGTTTTGAAACAGGATCTCTTACCTTTCAGCAAAGCACTCTAACTACTACCTTCGAAGGGTTTCCAGGGGTCAGCGAGGGACAGAGTCTTTCCTGTGTAAACTATTGCCAAAATATACTAAGCATGCAGAGTCAGAGGAGAGGAAGAACCAGAGGGAAGAGAGCTGGAAGGGCTGTCTGGGAAAGCCATGGGCCTGAGGAACAGGGTGCTTGCCCACAGGATAGGAATCTTGGCTCTAGCCTGCTGCTGAAGTGAATATATAAATAATTTTGCTGATCATTTTAGGGAGCTTTGTTTCCAAGTACTACTGCAGGAAATCTGCAGCCCAGAGCTGCAAATCTCATCATTGTTAAAATCACGTTACATTACAACTGCACAAACATTAATAAGGCTAATGCAATTGCATAGCTGAATTTCTGAAATTAAATACATTTTTCACATGAAAAATTTCCATTAATAGAGTTAAATAAGAAACATGTAAGATGTCAAATCCAAAGACACAGTAAAGAGTACATTTGTATCTTACTACTAGCCTTCCCCATCACCACAGAGAGCCACATCTGCACACAAGAAAAACAACATAAATGTCAACAGACCACTTCAGGAAAGAAATAAGCAGCAACACTGGATCCTAAATTCTTGTTACCCGAGATACAAAGTACCATTATTTCTGCTGGATTTCACTGTGGATCAGATGCCTTGGGATGCTGAAGCCTATCTGACAGGCTCCAGCTTTCTCGGGTGCCTCCCTGGGCCAGTTATTCTCACATCCTCCACACTGCTTTGCCTAAAGCCTGGAGGCATTATCCCCTGTAAACAGCCTTGCTGCTACCAGGCTTAGTAACTATTCCAAAGACAACAATGTACTTCTGTCCTTCAGAATGCACTCTGGTTTCCTATCAGGTGTAAATCCCTACAAGATAAGGCTCAGAGACCCCTGTTGCTGCCTGTTAGTATAAGAGCACAGGGGAAAAAAGCCCATCAAAGCCTTCTTTTATATTTTTGTTCTTCTGCATGTTTGTTTTTTAAACACATATCAAATTCTTTGATACTGATACTGTTCTGTGAACATTGCAAAGAAAAAGCCTGCTACTTCTACTTTTTGTATTTATGAGAGAAACAATCCTCTTCTCAACACAATGTTTTAAACCACTTAACCACGTCAGCAGACTTCACAAGAAATACTGTATTGTCAGAGAGCTACTTCCATGCCGACAGCATTTAATTCAAAGACACAACAGGAAGTTAGGCAATAGGTGAGCATGGAGTAAACTCAGTCAAGAAGTCAGGGGCATGATTTTAAAGAACCTCCAATCTGCTAAAAAATGCCTTTGAAAAGCACAGAAAGAGAGACACATCTATTTTGAAAGAGTTCTAAACTATTAAAATGTTTTCTATTACACAACATGTTAGAACTTCAGAGACATAAATGATGACCTGAATAATGATTATAAATTTGTTTTGAAAGACTTAAGTACATGAATTAACTTTTTTTTGATATTACAATGGCAAGCTGAAAATGAGATGAACTGTGTCAAACCATGAAAAAGCAGGAAAAGGTTTGGGTTTCCATATCTGAACTGACTACAAGACCAAAGACTTCTCAATGAGTTGAGCTGGAATGGGCTAGGCACAATGTGATTACATAAAAATCACAAGATTGACCCTCATAACCTTTACATGAGCAATACTTACCAACTCAAGTAATACTACCAAAGCCCCCAAAATGTATCCAGAAATAGCCTTTGACCCTCACCTAACAAAACCAGCCAGAACTGCAGGTTCACATCACCCATAGCAAATCCTATAATCCCTCCCTCCACTTTCCAGGCACAGGCAGCTGATGACATTTACCAAAATCTTTCTGTACTTCTGGGTAAATGTTACCTTTCCTCATCAGTGTATTTACCTGTAAATTTAAACATGAGCAGGACACTCCTGTAGCCATGCTTGCACCTCTCACCCAGCCCAGAAGAAGGAACCAAGCTGTTTACAATTAATTATAGACAGAAGTCAACAGCCAAACTGCTGATAGCTGAGAACAAGGAGTGATCAGGGTGGAATTAACATTTTAGGAGATACCAGCCAGAGCTGATAGTTGCACATTAGCGTAACTGCATTGGAAACTACAAATCTGCTCTTTCTGCTAGAGAAACACTGCTCATGAAGGCTCTACACCCTCTGTTTCCCTCCTGACGTCACAGGCTCAAACAGGAAAAACATCCTCCCTAGTAGGAAAACATCTTTTACTAGAATCCCTCCTCTCTTCCTCCACCAACCCTAAAAACAATATAGTAACAAAACAGCCATAGTTCCTGCTCAGTTATCACCTCCGGTGTAGATGTACTCTCCATAACCTTAAATGCCAGATGACTCTGGGGAAAAAAGGGCTCCTTCCGGAGCTTCTCCTTTCATCCTGCAGTCCTTAACTCAAACAGTAAACATTGTCAAGGTGGCCACAAGCCATCATCTCCTACATGTCAGGAAAAAAACCAGATACCCTTCAAGTCTCTCCCTTCAGTGATCACCACCTTACCACTTCTAGGATGGCCATAAGGCTCTGATAGATAATATTTTTGATGTTTTGAAACAGTAAATACAGCACTAACCCCTTTTTAGGGCCGGGAAGGACCTACTGTCTCACAAGACATGAAAGGTGACCCCACCTTCCACACAGGAGTTCAAGGACCACTGGAGAACACTCAAGTTACACTGTGCAAGAAGATAACAAGCACTCAGTGCAAAAACCATTTTAAAGACAGTTCCCTGACAAACACGGTGTGCCAACCACTAAAACAAATGCATGCAACTGATTGTCTGTTATAGCAATGACATAAATTTCTCTCTCATCTTTATTTGATCACATTTGGATGGAGGTCAAATGGAACTCCTGACAAAATCCAGAGCCTGGTCTTCAAAGAAGAGGATGCCAGTGAGCAGGGAAGAAACCAGTGTGATTGACAAACAGCTCCCCAGCTTGAGTTGTGTCTGCATCCCCATCCACCACCACCTGCAGCTGAGAAGATTGCTGATTTAGGAGGTCTTAGCTAAACCAGGATAACCTTTGTTATTAAGGAATCAGAGCTGCATAACCAGGAAGGAAGACTTACTTTTTAGGGGTTTTTTTTCTTCAATTGTTATGAAAAGCTAGAAGTCTACTAGCTCAAATGCTTTCAGCTGGGCATATCTCCTGACTCTCTAAGTGAATCAACACTTCCTAATTCAACCTCGGTTGTAGGCAGACCCTCATTATGTTGTCACTGCAAGCTCCAAAGGAAAACACTTTAACTCAAAACAGCCTGAAAGAGATGGAAGTGCCAGTAATTTAGAGTATTTTGGAAATTATAATGGGAAAAAAAGACAACATTTTTTAGATAGAATTTTAGGATATCTTTAAAGCCAATCATGTTCAATCTCCGTGTTTATTTACTGTTAAGAAGCAGCAAAGTAGAATTCCCAGTTGTATACAATAACAATTATGCTAAGTATTTTTTAATTCATTGTTTTAAGTATAAATTTTGAATAGAAGTCCTTTAAACAAAATTAAAAACAAGAAAAACCCAAACCCCAGCTTTTTATCTTCTTAGCTACATACATATGGCAGAAAAAAAATTTTTAAACTTACTCCTTCATGGACAATTACTGCAACAAATAGCTGACAATCCTAAAAAAAACCAAACCAAACAAACAGGTAGGGTCCAATTTATCATGTCTATTTTTTCACAAGTAGTCATTTACCATTCCTCTCAAATTTTATTATAACAAAATCAGCAAAAAACAACACTCATACTTACATCTTGATAAAGAAAGAAAACACTACACCCTCTTATTCAAGGTCAGGAAACATTTTATTAGCCCCAGATTTTTTATTCCCAGCAGGAGAGAACAAATATGCAGCACGCATTAATCAGACTGTAAGCACCTTCATATTATCAAAGTATCAGTGCAGCCACAGACACCTCTTAGCCAAGTTTGCAAGAATTTTCATACAGATCCTGATTACAGCTGGAGTATTAGAGACTTGATCAGTCCTCATTTTGCTCATTTAACTCAAACAGGGGGAAAAAAAAGATGGTACAAGTCTTTACACAACCGACAACCTCATATCATGCTACTTCTCAGATACTGACATCAGAGGCAGAAGGAGAATGTAGGAAGAATACCAGTCCTCTTGATTAATTTTTAATTTAATTTGACAGTTAAAGTTCTATATTCTTTTTGTTTCATTGTAATTCGCTTTCTGTTATCATCAAAACCAGATTCAGCAAGTAATAAGATTTTTTTTCCCCAGTAATTTTCAGACAGACATTGCCCCAGGTAGGATAAAGTACAGGGATATACATTTATACATAGGCAGAGGTCAGCATTTCATGAGAAAGGTTAGTGGCTAAATAAATTCTCCTCCATAAGGTGTGCTTCTTGGTGGAAACCCACAGAATTCACTGACCACGATGAGAACAGAGGCTGAGGAGAATAATGTCAACATAAGCATGCCATCCTAAAGCCTGGGAAAACAGAAGGACTTCACAGTCTGATTCAGAGCTAATCCTAGTTTGGACTAGGTCACACCAATGAAAGGGAAAAAGAAACTAAGTAAATTTCAAAGTGAAGAAAACCTCAGAATCAAATACCCCAGTCCCCCTCCAAGCAGATCTATTTCTTGGTGCTTCTCCTGAAGACACATTCAATGGAGTAGCTAGCGGAAGGCACCTGCTTCTGAGAACGTATTGGCAGATTCTCTTGCAGACAAATACAAGCTAGTGTTGGCACTCACATACAGTGGTAGGGACGACCTAGCCATGGTAAGGAATACCGTTAACAAATAAATCACTATCTTTGTAGTTAACTTTGTTTTTTCAAGAGATTTAAGGAGTGGCTCAGTACAGCAACATAGAAATCAAGAACAAAATTTAGACCTTGACTAAACTTGATGGCCAAGACATGAAGCGCAACTGAAAGGTCACCAATTAAAAAGAGGTCATAATCCCCTAATTCAAAGCAAAGGAAATAAAAATATATTACTGTAGCTGCTACTGATCATTGTTCCTAGCACGTCTTGGAAAACCAGCTAGCCATCCATCCATTCATTAATGTGCTTTCTCTTATTTCCAAACCCTACCAGAGAAATGTGTTAATTGGCTGTGTTCCAAGTATACACCCAACAAGTTAGTCATATCTTTTCTTACCCAGTACAAAATTTAAAAAAGACAGGAGGGGGTGTGTGTTTCTATATAGAGACAGCACTGCATTCTGCCCTTCCTATTTTTATGCAATGGCCATTAACAGAAAATTCCACATTATTCTTATATAATAATTTCAAAATCAGACAATAAATAAAATGTTATAAACAAAGAAATCGTATTTGAGACTTGCAGATTCAGCACAGGACCTACGTGAACTGAAGGGGTGGCTATATACATCCCCCCGGGAAGTATGCTGTTATCCATTGCCGATTAGCCACTAAGGGGTCCAGCATACTTCACTGCTGCTTTACGTTCTGCTTATCCGTATGATTTATACGCATGATAGCTATTCATTCTTTTAATGCTTTTGATAAAAGCCTAACCTAAGAATGTTAAACCCTACATGAACCATGATGCAGCTATTCATTATGTACTTTAATGCAGAGTGTACCAAAGCAGCAAGATAAGTGAGTCGACAATCATTTTTGTACATTAAGCACAGCCTTATCTCCTCATTTGCTGACTTCCGTGATAGGAACTTTAACTGTGACTAACATGTGGACTACACAGTATCTTAAGCACCATATCCATGAGAGGTGAGATCTTACATTCACCAGTTGACAGTTAACAGCAACAGCCTTTACTTTACAAAATAAAATAAAACATTTAAATTTTGATAAGCAAGTGTTCCTTTTTCCTCCTGGAGGGGAAAAAAAAAAAAACAAACTACCCATGCTGTTTGAACTGTTTGAACCTTTACAGTCTTAATAGAAATATCCCTAAATTTCTTGCCAAGAATTCATCTCCCCCCTACAATTTGTGTGTGGCATACTATACACTTTCCTTCAGTTATTTCCTGATAGCATGTTACTTCTCCTCACCAAGAACATTATTGTACTTCATAAGCACAATTTCCAAAGGATGACTGAGACACTACACCATACCAACTAATTCCTAGTGAGGCTTTTTCTGACACTTCCATGCTGAGCAGTGGCAATGTGATACACTGGCAAGGATTTGGCTTGCCTATAAATGCAAAATGTTGATACGGATTAACTTTTTAATCACTTGCAAGGACTTATCCCCAAACATCAGAGTTTAGTGATCCCAAGATTCCTTTAAGCACATAAACCTTTGATGTACCTTCCTTAACTAAAACTTACGACTTCATTTGCAAGCTACCTTTGAAGCAATTGTGAAACTATCCATCTCCAAATCTGATTCCTGCGCTTGCAGCTCAGAACAATCCACGGAAGCCTAGCTTGATGGACAGTGAGATAGAAATCTCTTAGCTCAACAACTATGCAAGGCTTCCTGTATCAAGGAGGTTAAGACTTTTTTTCTGATTAAATCTGCATAGTTATTAAGCTGTGTTCATGCAACTCTGTTAGATATTTTAAAGGTAATTAACATTCTAGGAGATCAGGTCTTCTTTCAGAAAAGGCTGCATTCTCCCTGAGTTCAGAACAAAAGTGGATTAGTTCCTCATGTTCAAATTGGATGCACTACCCACTGGCATATGCAGATACAATTTCAAATCAATCTTACATTACTGGTGGTGACAATACTGTCAAAATAGCAAAAGCCTATAAAAACATAATACGCAACAGATATGTGCCTAACATTTCACAAAGCATGAATACATCAATTAACAGTCTTGCATAACAAAACAAAATTGGAAGAAAATGCTACTATCACGTATCAAGGTCACTCAGTCTTAAGAGATACAGATTAAATTATCTTCAGGTAACTAACATGGGAACACAGTCCCTCTAGAAATTTTCTCTTTGGCTTTGGTCTTTAAGCACTCTTCTATACCAAGAACAAGATTAGAAGCATACCTGGAGGTCACCAGGAAGTATGAATTAGTATTGACAGGCAGGATTTTCAATTAAGCAATATTCTTACTGAAGAAGGTATGATCCTTTAAGACAAGAAATTGCTTTCACTGAGAAAGCAGTTCTGACGTCAGTTAAAATAAAAGTTTCACCTCTAAAGTGCTAAGAGTACTCAAGAGCATAGAAAATTGGGGAGTTATGTGGAACAAAAAACACAGATTGAAATCGCTTTTAACTTGTTTATCCATGAATCCAACACAAATTTCTTTCACTATCATATATTAAATGAAAATTTCATTGAATATTTTAAAATCAGCCCCTCTCACTGTGATGCAAGAAACTCTTTGATTTACATACGTTAATGTAATTATGCAAATGTTGAAACCTTCATTGTGTCCTGCAAATAGTATCTATCATTCTTCTGGGAGTTTTACCTATTTGGTTGGTTTGGTTTTTTTTAAAGTGTTTTTCATCTCTTAATTGATTCTCTTCTGTCCTACTTCACCCCCAGGAAGCAGAAAGTAGGAATCAGGCTGCTGCCTTTCCTGCTAGCCAAGTACACCTCTTCTGACAGCAGAGAGCACAGATTGCAGCTGCAATCAAGGATGCCTTCAGTCACCAAAAGCAAAGGCAAGGCAGGAGGAGAAGTCAGAAGGCTTCCTGGCTTCTAGTTCAGAGTCCTGATGCTGCAATGAAGATGCAGAGAGCAGAGTCACCAACATTTCTGACAACCTGGGCATCCACCCAACACACATAACCCAGATGCTAAAGACAACTGAAGCCCAGCCTGGAAGTTTGAGACAGGCTATGGTTGTAAGAGCATTCTTCAGGCTGTCACTCACTATTCATGCTCAACGATAAAGCAAGGATACAAGTCACAATTACATTCTCTGCTAATTAAGCAGCCACATGCAGCTTCCTCCCATTCCCACCTACTGTGCAGCTTAAAGGTTCAAGGGAAAGATGCTTACATCAAAAAGGGCATCCTTGTCTTACTCTGTAACAACAAGAGCATCCTTATGGTCAAGTGCATTCCTCCTCCTATACACTGCAACCTTTATTTTTCTTCACGACAGAACACAAACACTTAAAGCACTTTACCTATCCCTATCTCTGCAGCACACATCTGCACCCTGCCTTCCCATAGCATATCCCATTCCCCCATTACATATTTGCTTTCCAGGAGAGGACAACAATGCTTTTACCTAGTAAGAGATACAAGGCCACAACCTTTACAAGAAACTGCTTCCAGAAAAAAAAAAAAAAAAAAAGATCAAAGACCATATGGCCTTATGGTACCCTACAGGAATTCCCTTACAGGAAACCATTTCATAGCACTGTCAGAGAATGATGGAGCAGTTGTACATCCACCTCAGCTGCTAAAACCACTGTTTCCATTTCACTCTTAACAAGGATTTATGGTAAGACTTCTTATCTGAATGAATAATCAAATTGCTTTAGGAGTCTCAGTTTTATGTTATCATTCACAATTATATGAGAGTAATGGCAAAATAGATGTTATCTAATTGGTAGAGGGATTCCCAAATCCTTTGAAGAGAGATTGTCCATAAACCATAAAATTAAGTAGGCCATGCAATTGCACAGCTACACACAACAGCAATGAAGTGGAAACAAAAAGATCACATTTATAGAGGAGATTGGTTAAACTACTAACCAAGAATATTAGATACGGAAGTATGGCTTTAGAAAAATTGCTGGAGGCAACAGTATCACAATACAGAAATACATGCACAGCATGGCAATGCATTTGAAAAGAGTGCTCTGCTGCTAGTGGGGCTCAGTTGTTTGTGGAAGGATCAAACCAAAGGCTACAGAAATTCAGGAAACTGATGTACTGCAGGTGAAGTGTTATCGTCGTTTAAAATGAAACATTTTAGATAGTGCTCAAATGTATGTTTCCAGAGCACTTTCCATGTTTCCCTATCTTTTAGCTTAGCCAACACATCTTTTAAATAGCAATGATGATATCTTTAAAAATTATCTCTGAATTGTTCAAAAAAAGTCACTAGGAGTGTTTTAGTTAACTGTACAAGCACAATGGCAAAGCTACTTCCACCTTTGATACCAAGTATCAAATCAACCGATTACAATAGCAACTGTGGACTAAGAACTGCATTAAACTTCTGAAGTCAGTTTTAAACACACACGAGCACAAACACGTGCAACAGCATACTGGAACTGCATCTGCACAGAACAGACTATCTAGTCCAGCAACACCATCTTTGAAAGTGGTCTTTGCGTATTTAATAGTTTTTTTCCTCAAGCCATCTATATTGCAGCAGGAAAAAAAGAATCCAAGGGCAGTAAGTGTGAGTCAAGATGTACTTCAGCTTCTTTGAAGATGGGTGTTCACTTAGATTTTATTCCTCTTTTGAATCGTAATTCAGTGATAATTCTTTCTTTCCCATCCAGCATTACTGAGGCTTGTAGCTGTTGCGATAACATATGCTTGAGAAACAGCTGTGTCTCAGGCAAAGAGACTTCAATAACAACTCACTTCACAATGTCTGATTGTTCTGATGCAATTTGATTTCTGCTGCCATGGTGGAAGAGATATGCCAGGCCTCCTCTTACTGTACAGAGAAAGCCAAGCTCAATGAGATAGAAGCATACAATTGAAAACTCTCAAGTTTGAAACCCTGTCAATTAAAAACAAACTGTTAAGGGCAATAAGCAGCTGCTAACCACTTCCACAGGCTGGAAACAGAAGTTACATTGTCCCACAGAGAGCTCCCCACACACTTTCCACCCCATGCCCCCACCACCAAAAATACCTGTACTGCTATTTCAGATTTAAGGTATTTCTTCTGTCAGTCCTGAACTCTGTCATTTACAAATCCATAGCTTTCCCAACAGTATTAACTGTAAGGTACAAATTCCTTTTCCATTCTAGAGCTCAAGACTCAGCTTCCTATGCCACTACTTGAAATTAAGAGAAAAGTGCTGCAACTTTAAATCTTACTTGGCACTGCTTACTCTACAATTTCCTTTTTTTTTTTTAATCTGGCAAGCATTTCAAAACTTAGCATGCAAGTTACATGGGCTCAACTCAATTCCTAGATTAGATCATGAACCTGAGATGCATGGAACACTTTCAAATGCAGGCTTCAATATAAGGGATATATGCACGTTGCAAGATTTTGGTCCTTAAAACGTGCTGATTTAAAAAAAAAAGTGCAGGGTCAAATCCTTACGTCAAAAGACTGGCATCCCTCCCTCTTTCCTACCCACCAATCCTTCACATACCTTCTCTCCGGGGCACTCACAGGTTATATCAGAATACCCCAGAGAGAGAGATAGGAAGGGCCTGAAGAGGCCAGAAACAGCAGTGGAAAAAGGTATGGAAGAAGCATACTCATTATCTCCAGCTCATTATATAGTGGTCTCACTGGGTAAGTGTTGCAAAAGGTTTTCTGGGTCTGCTACAATGATGCAAATTCAGTTCAAAATGATTCACAAAAGAGTTACTAAATGAGCACTGACGGTCTTGTTTGCTAGACTTCATCCAAGCATCTTTCTCCCAGTCTTACAAGTATGATAATTGCCGAAGCCTCTGGTAATTCTCCATGAAAAACAAATTAAGCTTTAATGAAATATGCAATCTCATTCCAACATACTGAGGCAGATTCACCCCTGCTTAATATTCCACAACTAATACCAAGCAGCTCCTGGAAGCCAGGGGAGCCCAGGCAGATGATGCTTCCCCAGCCATACATGTTCTTCTGCCTCCTGTTTCACATCAGGGATGGTAGGTGTACAAGCAAATGCACATGTTCAGTCCTGACAAAGTTGTCTGTCCAACACAAGCAACACATGGTCAGTAATCGATGTGATTGCATCTATTAATACGTCTAGAGAGCTGAAAGTCTGGTATGTTTTTAATCGCTGTAATTTAATTTTTAATTTTTGATTCCTGAGCCCATCAACAAATATAATAAACTATTAATTAGGCTACAGTACCATCACTTCAGGGAAATCAAGTGAGACTAGGGAACGACAACAGGTGTAAAACAGCAGTCTGCAGCGATCCTATGTACTATATACTTGCCTCAAAACACCACATTTCACCACCTGATGAAAGCTTATCCCATTTCACTCCTTCCAAGTCCTCCAGACTCTGAAGGCAGAAATCAAGTACGCTTTTAAAAAAGGAATAGACTACAAAAGGAGGAACTTTCATATTCTAGCCTTCAGCTACTAAAACTGGACTGAATTTCTGAGCAATTCCACAGCTGCACTAGATGAGATGAGCCGATTTCCAAGGAGTGAGTGCTAGCATTAGAATTCATTATGATTTTTTCAGGATAGGGTAGTGATATCACTTCACTTGCATGCCTTCTTCTTCCTCTTTTTGCTGTGTTAGGCAGGGCAAGTGCATGAAAATAAAGTACCCATCTCCTTCCCAGTAGCTAAACTAGGATTGTAACAAAGGACTCTCTACTTTGTCTTCTATTAAGGCAACACACTCCTAAACAACTTTTGGATGCATTTTTCTAAAACAAAGAAGTCACGGTGCTTTAAAAGGTTCTTGTAACCCTTCACATTTTTATACTAATCTTTTAAACCGTGCCATGGCTCTTGCAGTAGCAGAAGCAGCAACACAAAACCAAAACCCAGGAAAACAGTCTCCCAAGCAAGACCACACTGGGAAAGCATGTATTCCTAACAGAGAACACTGCTCTATCATGTTTCCAAGCAGCTCCGTAAAACAAAGTCAGACAGAATTAGCTATTATCCGAACACTAGTTATTGCAATGGGCTGTACATTTCTCAAAGTGCTGCTTGAAGGGGCAGAGAGGTCCCGGCTCTGACAATAGCCTGCTACCAGGTGGAAACAATTAAGGAAGGAAGCTCTCCTCCACCGTGCAAATTATTTACTAGCAATCCCCACCAAAGCTCATGCCATGACCTAATTTAACCACATCACTTGCATCATGTCTCTGTCTTCCTTCATGACTATGACAAGACAACCCTGCGAATTCTTTATGTTTCTACAGAATATTTTGACTTCTCTAATCGTAGCTGGTTTTAAAAATCAGTCTGCCTTCTTCCTCCATCTGAAAGCTAAAATAAGAAACATCTTTCTTTGCTGTGAGGCAGCCTAATTCTGTTTACTAGCTATATATTAATTTACCTCAGCTGAAACTCTAGCTCAGAGCTAATAGCACTGGGGTTGGGTTGGGGGAGGTGGGGAGAGGGTGTGGAGGAGGGTAGTAGATTGAGAGGTTGGGGTGGGAGGGGAGGGGGGAAGTGTTTGTGGCTTTTAACATGAAAAACAGAGAAAGGGAAGGAGGATAAAAGATGTGTCACTGATATGCAATGGTACTTCTTCTAGCAGTCCTGGTTAAAGGAGATCAGCAATAGTGATAATCTCTCTACCTTACATTTCTGCAATACTTTTCTAATGAAGTATTACAGGCAAAGGAAGAAGTTTTGAAACAAAGGTTAACTTGATACATTCTGCATATTTTAGCCACACTATTTGGTCATCTTTGGTATCGTGGTCATCTAAAGCTAGAAGTCAGTATTCCACTCCTTACCACAAGATTATTATTTCTGAATGTTTTTAACAACTATGCTCAATTTAAAAGAGAGAATCCTATCACACATGTAGGAGAAGTAAACATTTTAGAAATTTGATTTAAAATGGTTCATCATTATGAATGGAAATGAAGGGGAGAAGTCTCTCCTAAGGAAATTAACCGAACCTCCAGAAGCTGCCCATCTGAGCAATCCCATTCCCTCTGAGCAATGTTCTCACCCCCAAAGCTACCCACAACTAGACCTAAATATTTTAAGAAAAGTTAGGCAAAATAAATCTTGCTCATACTACCAGCATGTCATTCAGGCTCAAGTTTTTAAATCAGAAATAGGCTACACAGCAAGACAGCACAGTTGATAGCTTCAAAAGCAGCTTTGTAGTGAAGCTTAGCATCATTCATAATGAAAGAAAAGCTCTCTCACCTCACACAGACACAGGTAACATGCTCTGTTGAGATAGTTTAATACATCTGAATGTTTTCTATTCATCTCAGAGGCTCCTAGTATTTGATACCATTGAGGATCACTTGCCCAAACATGCACCAAGAACAAGCATAGCAGGAAAAAACTAGAATTGGGACTGTCTCCACTTGGGTTTCCTCTTTATCCAATAAAAGATCCATCACCAAGTTTGCCAACTTCAAAACTAACAAAAAATATAATTTCCTTTCTCACAGAAACAGCTGGGGGAAAAGAATGAAGATATAGCATCAAGGTCTCACTGGAGATTGCTCACTCCCAAGTCTTACACTGATGCTCTGAATTAGAAGAGGGAGGAAAAGTGACAAGTATTTGAGTCAACATCATTCTACCCTGAGTGCAGATACCCATTTGCCTTCTCCTTCCCAGTGCACACAGTAAAACTGTAACTCCAACGTCCTTAAATTAGCATCAGTAACTTCTACAGAGAGAGCAACAGCAACCGCAGACTCAGTATGGTATTTTCTAAGCACATGAATCAAAGGAAAACAAAAAGAGGGACAAAACCACTTTTCACTATAAAGAGATAAAGCAGGAACAAGACAGCTACGAAAGGGGCATGGGTAACAGCTCCTCTTCTCAGCAAGGACCTACAACACCAAAGGAGCAGTAAAAGTAGAAGCACAAAATGCAGCAGCATGGGGAACCCCAACAGTCCTAATCCTCAGTAAAGGCTGCCCAGCTTAGAGAGTCTGTGGAGCTTTTTACATCACCAGAGGGAGAGAGAGAGACTAATTACATGCTACAATTACCAAAACACATCAAACAGGGGGTCCTTTCCTCCATACCCTTGAGAAACAGGGAGGAGGGGTGGTGGTGTAAATTTGTATTTTATTACCATCAAAAACTTTTATTAATAAGAGTGCTTGAATTTTACATCATCCTTAACAGTTTAACAAGGTTAGCCTTGTTCTGGGAATACAAATCATTAGCAAAACTGTCAGCCCTATAACATAATCATTGCTTTATTTCCTTGGCAACAACGGAAACTTTTAATGGAAAGAGATTCAAAGTACAGAGTGGACATTCCTCTCCAGACTGTAACCTTTTCCAATAGACTCTAGTTACAATACATCTGCTGAATCTCTCTTCTAGAAGGGATTTGAAAAACCAAACAGATCATGCACAATTTAAGAGCTTACAACAACACTCAGTTACAAGTTCAACATTCCTCTGACACCAGTAATTCACCTCCTGGTTCTTCCACCCACTATTTAGGAGAGAAACACTGCAGAGTTAGAGAGAGGGATCTTGAACAGAAGCAGAATTTGAAACAAAGCTCAAACTAAGCAAATGCAAATGTGACTTCTGTTTCTGTACCAAGGGAACACCCACCCCGAAGCACAGGCACACAATAGGTTTACTCCATCTGTCCATTCAACTGGCACATCTGAATGTGTAAGGCTGACAGTGTGCTTAGGCTGTAGTCTCGGTGGTAGATAACACAAATAAATGGAGCAACTCCACAAAATGCTGATCTTGCAAATATATGGTCAACTATTAACAAAAATACTTAAAGCACTAACAGGATCATTTTGGGTGTTGTATTTCCAGTAATATTTCACAGCAATACAACATTAAAACCACTATAAATATTTAAGTAGAATACAAGTAAATGTCACAAGTAACAAATAACTGGAGAAAAAAAAAATATTGACACTGAAGCATTTACCAGAAGATTTGCCTCCACTACAGCCAGCAGTGCACAGCTGCATCAATGAAAAGACTTGGGCAAAGCCATCTGACCACCACCACTGTCTGCATAATTTGCTTCCTTTGCTTCAATGTCATTTTCAAAAGTGTTATAGAAAAAAAATGGTAAGTTTTTGCGCAGTAAAGCAGAAAAATCTAGGGAAGTACAAAAAGAAACACATGGTGTTTAAAAATCTGGATAAACTCAACACCCACATCAGGAAAACAAACCTAAACAAAAAAAACTAAACACCAAGAACTATGGAATATCAAACTGGAAACAGAAAGTAAAGCTTTTGAGAAACTGCTTTTCAGTGAGGCTAATAACACCTTTGTCTAAGCTTTGCACCAGCTAGTCTATGTTTTGCTTCACCCCATAACACATCAAGCTGCATAGGTGGTGTCAGCCTGGGGCCCGCAGCACTGCAGGACCGGCAGGGAGGGGGTGGGGATGGCAGTGGAAAAGACTTGGGGTTGGACACGGCGCTGGGAATGGGAAGGGTCTGAGGGGGCTTCTGGCCGAGGGGGCTGGGGGTTTGTTTGTTGTGGGACCTCGTGGCGAGTGGTTGGTACTCCGGGCCAAGCCAGCGTCTTGCCGGGCAGATCGGTCTAGGAGTCGGGGTTTGGAAGTTTTTTTCCTCTCTCTTACTCTCTCGGCCCCCGGGTGGTTTCGTGGGGGGTTTGCTCCCTTCGGGTGGGGTTTTCTTTCCTTTTTTCCCTTCTTGGGGTGGGATCCTGTATCATTTGTTCTACCCTCTTCCTCCATTCCTTAAATTACTCATTAGCACTAGCATTGTTAGTAACTCCCTAAGTTTCATTTATATAATTAAATAGTTCTTAACTCCTACGGGCTTTTCCTTGGTTTGTTCCTCCAACCCTTCCTCACCGGGAGGGTGGGGGGGGGGAGAGGCGGAGTGGTAGAGCAGCTGCTTGCTAAAACCAGGACAACGTTCTTTACACCATCTTCTCAAACAGGAGAATACAGGAATAGAGAAGTTTAACATTTCAAAAGATCATCTGGTTCCAACCCCCCTGCCATGGGCAGGGACACCCTCCACTAGACCAGGTTGCTCAAAGCCTCATCCAGCCTGGCCTTGAACAGGGATGGGGCATCCACAGCTTCTCTGGGCAACTTGTTCCAGTACCTCAACACCCTCTCCGAGAAGAACTTCTTCCTGATATCTAATATTTAAACCCGTTACCCCTTGTCCTGTCACTACAGGCTCCTGTAAAAAGTCCCTCCCTCAGCTTCCTTGTAGGCCCCTTCAGGTACTAGAAGGTGCTATAAGGTCTCCCCAGAGCCTTCTCTTCTCCAGGCTGCAGGTGGGGTCTCACGAGAGCAGAGCAGAGGGGGAGAATCCCCTCCCTCAACCTTCTTTAGATGCAGCCCAGGATACAGTTGGCTTTCTGGGCTGCAAGCACATACTGAAGTGCCATGTTGAGCTTCTCATGAACCAACACCCTAAGTCCTCTCCTCAAGGCTGCTCTTAATCTATTCTCCACCCAGCCCATACTTTGTGCTTAGGATTGCCCTGACTCAGGTGCAGGACCTTGCACTTGGCCTCGTTGAACTTCATGAGGTTGTCACAGACCCACCTCTCCAGGCTGTCCAAGTCTCTCTGGATGGAATCCCTTCACCTCCAGTGTGTCAACAGCACCACACAGCTTGGTGTCATCAAGCTGTTGACCACAACTCTCCAAGTGTGACCATCAAGCCAGTTCTTTATCCACAGACTTGTCCATCCATCAAATCCATGCCTCTCCAATTTAGAGACAAGGATGTCATGTAGGACAGAACCAAACGCTTTGCACAAGTCCAGGTAGATGGCATTGGTTGCTCTTCCCTTATCCACCAACACGGTAATCCCGTCACAGAAGGCCACCATATTTGTCAGGCATTTTTCCCTTGAAAGCCATGTTGGTTGTCACCTATGACAAATGTGGAAGGCTTACAGGGTACAGAGGCCTTCACTACTGGTACAGTAGAGTGAAGTTTGATCAGGCTGAATGGTCAAAGGAGGATTTGACTTTAGTCCCCATGGCACTCCCACGGTCACTGTAAGGCACACTGGAAGTTATACACACTGTAATATTTCAAAGCCCACACTGAAGGCAATAGGTGAGAAAAGCCCTTTCCAAAAACAAGGAAAAATTAATTTAAACAGCATATTTTTATTTTCTTCTTTCCCACCACTTTTTGGAGATGAAAAGGGAAAGGAATAAAAGATGGGCTCCCCTGTTCAATACATAAATCCACATTTCTGACTGCCCTAAAAGAAGTAAAAAGAAAAGACAAATTAAGGTTGTTCTTATAGTAGGAAGCTATGAGACACACAAAGGAGCAAACAACCATGAGGGGCTCTGCTTAACTCCACTGTTTAAGCACCAATTCGATGCCATTTGCAACACTTCATGCAAATAGCACTTATGTACTAATTCTCACACGGTGCACCATCAGCCCAGGTGCCTCTAAATAGGTTACCATGCCCATGTCTGGGTTTTGGCGTAGCTCTCAAGCAGCCAAAAGGGAGCAGGGCTGCCCGAGGTCCCTAGCCACATCACCAACAGGGATCTTCTGGTGGCTGCCTTCACCCACAGCTTGTCGGATCAGCACCCCTGGCATGGGGACAAAGAGAAACGCTTTGAGACCAAGTGACTTCAGAGCTTGAAATGTTTTCAGAAACTAATTTCTGACACCTTGCGGAAGGGTCAAAGCCAAGCATACACCACCCACATAGTAACAAAGCCACGAACTTGACATTTCTATAACAGCTAAAAAACGAGGCAGGAATATACATTTTTAATCTCATGACATCACAAGTCTGTGCAGAAATCCATTTGTAAGTCTTTTACACTTACCCTTCAGCAGTTATGCTGGGATTAATATTGCATGTTAGCAGGTTAGAGGGGCTGTAGGGTGGGGGAGTTATTGCAAAGTTCAGCTCCTCAAAGAAGAATGTTTGTAGGTTGAAATAATAAGAGATAAAATTTCTAGGCATTCAAAAATGTTATTAAAACACAGTGACATGAAGGCTCTAGGAAGAGAAATCCCCAATACCTATATACTTTAAGAGGTCTCACATACCAGGTTCAAATGCTAAAACTATTGAATCTACCTACCAGCATTGAACATGATGTCAAAACAAAAAGAGAAAGTGCACTATGCTAATACAAATTAATCCAGATGAATTTAGAACATTATTTTTTTATCTGTAGGAAAACAAATTACTTTAACAGATAACCAGGTAAGTTTATAAAGTGGAGGCAGTTAATCCGAGTGGTGTATGTTCAAACGGTCTATCAGTAGTTAGGGAATGATATAATCGCCTGAAATGGCCATTAACCCTTCTCACTGCAAGCCTTCTCACACTGCAGGTTATACATTAAGCCATTCCCACATCAGTTCATTGGGGGTGCTTTGTAGGGAAAGAACTGAATCAGCTGCAGAGCACCCTTCCTAAGCATAGATAGTTCACAAAACCATGCTAAAGCCAAAAATAAGAGGAAAATTTTTAAGACATGTTTACTCCAGGGACAGTGAGACATCATCTAAAATAAGGGATGTTTGCTCCCCTGAGCCTGGCAAACAGCCCCAAATAACATACGACCAACTCGGCAGCTCTGTATTTTTGATCTCATTGCTGACCAGCCCCCAGCCACCCCACAGACATCCCCTGACAACACATTATGCAGATGATCATAACACCACAGTCAGCAGGTCCCAATCACATTTGAGTATAACCTGATCTACAAAAACTCACTTTCTCCCTCCATCTCTCCCAAGCAGGAATGCAATCACAGGAATGCAACCACTGACAGCACATTACTAATCCACACCCCACCCGCGGGGGCACATACACAGCTGGCATCACTAGGACCAGCAACAGGGAAGAGGAGTGCCTATCGCTCATCCTTGGAAAACAAATCCCTAGCATTCCCTTAGTTGAACTAGGGCAATGGCACATGGGTTTCATTGGGGATGATGTTGCTCTTATCTCTATCAGCTCAGTAGGGGTCAGGGCCAGGTTTCTAGTGCCCCTGCAGCTTTGCTGAAGCCAAGGGAATCAAAGGGGAAACTCTGACAGCTGCTGCAGGATTATCTGAGCAAAGCAGGCAGTAAGGAAAAGCCAGGGCCCTTCAACAAGGCTGTCCTGCTCATCCTGCAGCAACTGCTCTTGGGAGACTTGTGTGTGTATCCTTGGGACTGCTGTGACAGTCTTCCAGATGTCAAGGTGGCCCTGATCCCTGACAAGAGGAAGATTCACAGATTTGCCCTGCAGACAAAGGTGTCCTGGAGGGCCTACTGCAGCTCATGAGCAGCATGTATTTAACATAAGCACCATTATTTCCTATTATTTTTCTATTGTCCCTCTTTTAGTGTTCAGGAACTTCATGTAATACAGAAGAGACACCGTTACTGGTATTCAACAACGTCAAACCCTGACACTCATCTTTACCTAATACTTAGATAAGCGAAAGGCAGGAGGTTGCATGAATTATAAGAATCGACAAAACAAAGATCAGGTTCAGAAATCAGAGTAACATTTAAAGAGTCCAACCCATCAGTGGAGACGCCTTCCTGTAAGACACTGTACAAACTCCAAGCAGATTTGTCCTCAGCCCACATGATGTGAGATCTATGGGTGAGGTAGGAAATGAACAAGCAGATACGGGCAAAGCAAACAACAACAACCAAAAAAAAACCAGGAGACAGAACAAATTTAATATTGACATACAAGAAGATTAGTTGAGCTTGCATCGCTTTCATAGTTCATGGTCTGACAACTTGAAAATGCTTTTGTGCTTACTTCTGCGGAAGGGTTTAAGCTTTGTTTGATATTAAAAACAGTTTTCCTAATTCTAGGTGTTTAGAACTGGAAGATAAAAAAGAAGAAACCCCAACACAGAAGAAAGTAATGTTAAAGCAATTAAAAGGGAAAATACTTTTGAAAATACCACTTCAAAAAAATGCATAATATTATCTACCTAGCTAAGACTATAGGCAGGTCTTTGTTAACGGTGCAAATTTTATTCAGTAAATCCATGGATGAGCACAGCTTCAAATATATCACTCTGAAGACCCATATCACCACCTCAGGCAAATCCAGAGATTAGCTTGTGGCACTGCTGATCACTCCAAGCTTAAAAACAAAGTAAATATTTATTAACATTAACTACTGCATTTTGGTTCAGTGATTTAAGAAATACAACTACCTTCAGAAAGTACCAAATCCCCTTTTCTCCTTAGAGGTAAGTACACTGAAGAAGCAAAACACAATTTTGCAACAGCTTTCAGAAACACAAAGGGAAAACCATGAGTGCAATTTGGATATGTTACCAAAAAAAAGGTAAGCAATCCTTTATTAGCTGCCATTAATTTTGATTGTAATAGTAATTCCTTTAATTATGCTTGATGAAAAACATTACACAATTTGTTTTCCCCACACAAGCATTCCAGATACAGAGTTCCATTACCTCATCAATACCCACAGCATGAAGTAATCAGAAATAAAACATGAGCAAAATAGCTACGATTTTTATGTTCTTAAAAAAAAATAAGACAACCATACCAATGTTTACATTTATATAAGCAATCCTACTAAGTAAAATATAAAAGGGGTAGATATGAAGTATGTTGGTTTTGGGCGGGGTTTTTTTTTTCCAGAATAATGGCCTGAACAACAAACACTTGAGGACCAGGGCAGATTATACCTGTATAGTCTCTCAGATAGTGAGAACCAACTCTAGAAAGATCTGACTGCTTCAAAACTCATGTTATGACAATAAATTATAAAGGATACAGTTTATACTTTTGAACCACCCGTACTGCAGATAAACCATTTACTAAGTCTGGTACTGGTCTTCATCTCAGCTTTCTGTCTACGTTCGCCCTGAAGACAGAGCCACAACTCTAGCATATGCCAGAAATATCTAAATCCAAATAACTCAGATTAACACTGAGGCAAAAATACAATGATGTTTCAGCTCAGACTCTGCAAGTATTAGACCTCAGAGTAACTTAAGAGTATATGTTGGCCATTAGTCAGCCCTTACCCTGGACGATTTTCTGCTTTTAGTCCTCTGTTAGGTTGGACAGAGATTGCAGCTGTCCCTCATATTTGCAGAGTCTCCGAAACTTCAATTTAGTCGCTTGAAAACAGAGTATTATTGCCACACGGACTTAAGATAGTTAACTATACACCAAAGCAAGTGATGAAAACATGCTACAAAAAGCATTAGCATTCCTGAATGCTCACAATATTTTATTACTTTCATGTATAACAGTTATTTTTGCCTTCTGAATATTGTCATTATAGGCCTACCGCTTGACTCTGCTTCGTAATACCACGCTGACTAATGGCTGTGGGGAGAACAGTACTGCCAAGGCACAAGGCAACTTTCTTTGTAGTTGTCACTGGCTCATGTGTGCAAACAGGCTGCTTCACGCTGTTTTCAGACCAGTTCCGCTGCTATGCACAAAGCCCAGATCTCACCATGCACAGAACACGGTACTATAAAGAATTCCATATCAGCTAAAGTTGAACACAGGCCATGGCCATTAGCACTTCTAAAGCATTCCTCCAACTAAGAAAATGGTATGTTAAAAAAAAAATGCCAACATGAAAATCTCAGGGTATTTTCTTCCTGGTTTAGGATCAGAGAGGGCAATACATGAACCAGTAAATGGGAGCAAGAGGAACTACCACTATTCTGTTTTTCATGATAAGTTGGTAGCAGTCTAATTACATAATGCATTTCTACCAAGCTCATGCCAGCATCAAAAGTCAGGCAATGTGTAGGGAAATTCAGGAAATCTTTCAAAGCTTCATTCAACATTCTTGAGAGCATCCACCCAGCATTTCAAAAACTCCACATTGAGCTGGTCTCAGAATACATTAGTTATGGCTATGTTTCCAGTTTCAGACCACAAGTCTTGGAGGCCTAGGAGCATAATGTGTCTTTACACATAACTTCTACTTTAATGTAAAAATTAAGTTTTCCTTTGTCCTTTAAGGTCAACATGGTAGGAAAGAAGATGAAATCCAAAATGAAAGAGAAGAGCCTATTTACGTGCTATTAAAGATGTACATTTGTCTTCTGTAACAATAACTTGAGCAAACACAGGGAACACAATACTTGTTTAATTCATAGCATTTAATCTAATAATGGGATAATAAATGAATGCCACATGCTATACAATGCTATGTTTAAATTCAGTCAGTTCTCATGTTGAGAGGGATTTGAAAACTTCTTCAGAGTCAAATATTCAAAGCACAAGGCAGCGTGCCATTTTCCAAAAGTTTCTATAGCTTTATATCATCAATTATTTCTTCATATACATAGCCCTAAAAATAGCATTGTCTCTGCTGATAGTTCAGCTTGGCCCTCCATGCGAACACACATTGCCAAGACTAGGTTAAAATCTAGTGCCTCATTAACCACACAGCAGCCTTGGCAAGGACCAGCTGAAAGCCGCAGCGCTTCGCATCGTCACTGGCTGTCCCAAACTAGGACTTAACGTAAGGAATAGCCAAACAAGGCAGCCATAAACTGTAGCTTCTGCAGCCATCTAGTTTTTCCACAGCTAAGCCTGTCTTCAGCCACATTGTTCGATCCGCTTTCCTTTCCCAAACAATTTATCTTTTTTTAGTCCATATTGTGTCTTTCTCCTTGAATGGGCCTAACCCCACTAATGAAGCCATTGCTCATTTTTCCTGCTTTGGTTCCAGCATCTGTTTTCTGTATATGTCTTATTAGCTTTCCATTGTAGGGAACATGAGAGGAGAAAACCACCCAGGGAGACAGAGACCAGGTTAGAAGAGCAAGCTGAAAACGTGTGAAAGGCAGGAATGAAATCCATTGAGACCTCTCTGGACAGGTTTCCCTGGTGCCCTCTGAACAGATTATCAGTACCAATTGCTCATCCCCACTTCCACAGTTAGCAGTTATCCCTTTCAGACCTGTTAGTCATGCTGACAGTGTGATCAATCTCAGGTTTGTTTCAGGAGGCAAGCACCCTTGGCATAAGCAGTTTGACCCAGCCTGGCTCACTACAACAGAAACACTTGAAACTGCCAAAATCTAGGGCTAATGTCTCTTTCAGTAAATGAAGAAGCATCATTCACACACTGAGAGCAATTTTTCTCCCAGTTTGTATACTGCGTTTGGAACTTCTGTATCCCAGGTGCCTAACAGACACTAAGAGCTGTATCTCATTTCAACTTTCTCCGTTATATCTTCTGTCTTGTTTTCCCCCTTTCTCCAGACCTTCCCTCACTGTCACCATAACATCTAGATGGCTGTCATACTTGCAAACACAGTACAGAGTACAACACAGGACCACCACCCATACACCGCCTCATGCATCGCTCTTCTCACACCGATCAGCCCAAAGCTCCTTTGGGCAGAAAATCCCTTCTCAAGAGCTCCTGAAAGCACCCTAAGGTACCATTCCCTCCCAGTGGGATAATGAATGTAACTGAACTAAATTAGCATCTTAGACCAAAACAGAAACACCTCAAACTTTAAGAACTACAAACACTGAGAAGTGAGAAAGTATTTCCCCCGGACACCTGTGCACACACCAGCTAAAGAAAAGAGCTCTGTATCCATGCTGAACCTCCTACTGCCTTGCTGCTTTACTTTTTTTTCTTACTTGCCCACTACACCAAGTCTTCCCTGTCTATTCCCAAACAGCAACTGGACTGCACGATCAGCAGGATAGTGGAGCTGGTATGTTCTCGAGTATCTAAACACAGGGGCAATATCAGTCTCCAACTTGGAGAAGAGACGAGGTTCTGCACCTACCTGTACAGAGAGAGAAAATAAAGAAAAGGTTGCAGCCTGAATCTAACCTCCCTGCGGGTGGGGGGGGTCACATTCCTACCATTTAAAGGACAGGGAAAAAATAGCCACAACAGCATGCCAAAATGAAGTAATTTAAAAGAAAAACTAGTAGCTATTATTTTCTTAAGACCTCAATGTTTCTTTTTTTATGCAAGTTCATCATATAATAGAGCAGGGTTGAGTTTAAATGAGAATTAGGCTGCAGCTTTTTAGTATGTTTCAGGTAAAACGGGTGAGCACACACAAAAGGCACCTGATAACATTATTTGCACATGCACTATTGTGTAACTGTTTCCATAGGCACAAAGGACTGTCAGGCTGCTCTAAGATTTCATGCTAATTGCTTGGTTGTATGTGTGTTATGAAATGTAAATTAGGACTCCCTCAAAAACCTGGAAAATTGCACTTATCTAAATCTCACAGGATTAAGAGTGCAGCCATTCAAATAATATTTCTCACCAAGAAACATGAAACTAGGCTCTGCAAAGATGTTCTGCACAAAGAAAGAGACAGAGATCTGCTAGTGTATGTGACAGTTGTTTTGCTGCACAAGCAGCTCCAAATCAAATTTGCAACCCAGGGAAACATCTGGAAGGGAGAGCCTCAGATGGTGAGAACCATCACAGTTATGATAATACCCACAGTGTTTCTTTACCAAGCGTGATATGAAATTAAGTAGTTAATATACATGATGATTAAAACAGTTGACATAATTATCAAAGATTGCATGACTCTTACGATTGATTAGTAGACTGGAAGGGATGGGGACCTGGCCTGTAACTTCTATTTTACCTGCTTCCCGTTCTAAAAGAAAGTCTCTCCTGCTACTAAGTTCTTCAGAATAATGAAACATAATAATGATACTAATTCCTTACATGCTTTTGTGCCAAAAAATATAAAATAAAAATATATTACAAGAATAAGCACAGCCCATAAACTTTTTCACTGCTTCATTATTTAGGACCAACCAAGCGGTTTATGAATTGTAGTTATTTATGATGTTTTATATACTTTGCGTTTGTTTATGCCCAAAAGGTTCACCTACTTCCTCGCTGCAGCTCTTCATCATGCAACAGCACGACAGGTCAGACTTCAAACTGCATCGCAAGGGTCCTACTCCCGTGTCCTTTCAGGCCCTCCATCCTGCAAACACTTATCCATGTGTTTAACTTTATGTGTACAAGTAGTCTCACTGAACTCATTCATGAAACTCTAGCCTTACTTAAATTGCCACAGGTTTTACCACTGAATCCAGTTGGACCCACAGATTTCAACTAATGGGACTATTTACATCTCAAAAGCTGAACACATGTCCAAGCATTTGTAAATCTTAAGTCTTAGTTGCAAAGCCGAGGCATACACTGCCCTTTTCTCTCTTACTGGCATGTAGCACCTACAAAATTATTTGCTTTTATCTTGGCCTTAACTAAGTTAGGACACAATAAACAGATCACTAAAGCAGATTATTACGTTATATTTTTCCTCCTTCTTGGATATTACTAAGCAGGCTATTCATCCTCTCCAATCTGCTCATTTTTTCCATTCCAGTAAGCATGAAATAGTTAATGCATAATCATCTCAGCACACACACTCACTTTGCTTAGCTGGAGAGTTCACTTGTTCATTTGTACTTCAAAAAAGAATAAAATTCAAGCAGGTACAAGAGACATACAGAAAAACAGATTAGTTAGCTGCAGTTTTCTTTCTTTAATTACAACAGTAGCAATATTCAACTAATCTAAATTGAATTCAATTAAATCAAGGTTTAGTCAGTTCCTGAAGCAATAGCTGAAACATAATCTCAGCACTTCCTTCCTCACTTAGTTTTATTTTTGCATGGGTAGTGTAAGGTGACCCAAGTACTTAACTTCTAACTTTCATCAGGGGGGACGGAAAAAAAAAGGAAACCCCAAAATTACAAAGTCAACAGAGATCCTTTGCTGCAGAAAGTAAAACTGTAAGAGTTATTGCTCTACAAAAAGTTCCTGCTGAAATTCAGAACAATGACTAAAGAAACAAAAAGACTCTTCGAATACAAAAACCAACTTGCTTTTTCTGATTACCATACTGCTTACTGTATTTACATGCTTGGAAATCCCCAAGGGCATAATTTGATACTAATTTAATCACTCTGTTGGAAGATTCACTGATTGCAGGGTCCATCCTTTTACTCCCTCCATGACCTGCATTGCTGGTGCAGACATAAGATAGTACTGCAAGTACAGATAACATGAAAAATTATGTCTGTCATTATAAATGCAATCAAATACGCATATTGAATACAACTAGCCTATGACTAATAGGGTTCTTTTGCATTTTACAATACAAAACACAGCCTGATAAGCAGTCTTCTTTCAGCAGCTTATTCTACAAGTGTGCTCACTTACTCTTGGCAAAGGACTAACTGGTACGATTTCAGGTTCAAGCTAAGAATTATCACAGTATCTGCTCTTCCTTAACAAGGACTGTGCTCTGCTACTTCACACATTTTATACACAATGTCAGTGCATGAAAAATAAGGATGGAAAACAAATATTCTCTGCTGACTAGTATCTTTGCAGCTACTTATAGCAGCAGCATATAAAGTATAATGTTATTCATTTTCATACTCTACACACAGATGTTTCCCCATCATTTCTTATCTTGAAAGAGGTATGCAAAATAAGGTGCTCTCAGTGCCCTTGTTCAAGTCACAACACCCAGCCACCACTCCCACTGTGCTACAGAGTGGACAGATGTCCCTACACTCTTGCCCACACTAAGATCCAGTGCAATTTATACTTATAAGCAGAATTGTTTAAATTACACAAGGCCAGAAAGAAATACATTTCAATAAACTGATTTTAATCCCACTTGTTACTGAAAATTCTCATGCACATGATTTAGATTTTTCCTTAAATATTTACAGAAATAATCAGGTATAGGCATTAATAAAATACTGTTTGTTCTGGAATCCTGTAGTCTTTTCTATACTTAGATTTACCTGTGTGTTCTTTATTTTCATGCTTTAGAGTCATTTTACTTACTCAGAAAATGGTACTGAAACATTAGGATTCAGAAGAAAGAAACTGAGTTTTAAACCTTTTTGCTGTAAACTAAGATCACACAGTTTTTCATATCATTAACAATTAGCATAGTGCAAACAAACTCCTTGCCTATAATAAGACACAATACAGATAGCCTCAACAAGATCTACAAATTTCAGTCTGTAAGATGTTCAGAGCATGCCAAGCACAGAGCCAAATTGGTAGATTTAAATATCACAGACAGCATGTGATCTCTGGAAACTGCGTACAGGGTGGTACCTTGCTTCAAGCTACAGCATCAGAGCCTTTCAAGATATGTATATCATACTCATCACCATGGTACCTGCAGACCTGTACTATCCAATTTTCCTGCTTAGACAAGACACCTTCTCCAACACTATCCCCAAGGAGCACCAACATCTAGAGCAGTGTAAAGGGCAGCTAACCTCTTTTCCTGCAAAACTAGCTGAATTCCATACACATCAAGTCAACTGCTCAGAATTACAGTAGCTCAAGCACTTAGAGTCTGATGGATAAAATGCTACAGGCATTCCTATAAAATGAGTGTTTTTATCCTTTCTCAAAAGTGTAAAATACTAAATATGAATACTTGCTATTATGACAATCTAGCAGATTCAGATGCAGCACACAACCAGGTGAAAGCCAATATTCCTTAAGGTCTTTCTTCTTTGTAGGATCCTTCCCTCACCTCACCAGACACTCTCCCAGACCGTTTAACAAAGTGGCCTTTAATTATTTTTGAAAAGGATTGCACACATTGATTGAAATTGGAACATTTAGGAAAAAATGGAAGAAAGTTGACTGTCCCCTACAGAAGTTTCCTGAAAAATCTCTCCCAGGTTTACTGTATATCAGCAACAAAGTTTTGTTTGGTTATAAACATTAACTTTTTTATTAATATCCTTACATTATTTTCTTTATCAAGTACTAAAAGCAGGCTCTGAATTCCAGAGGACCAACTAGCTTCCTGCTCCCTGGACATTCGATCCTTCCTTTTTGTTTTTAACCCTGTATCAGCCAGGCATCATGCTCCAAGTATCTAAATCTGTCATAAAACAGGGTAATTCAGCGTTCTGCTTTGAATGCATACAAACTGACCCATTCAACATTAATCAAAACAGAGTCAGTGAAGCTTTTTTTAGTAAAAAATAGTACAATGCTATCACAGATCAGACTCACGAGAAACCATGGCTAACCTGCTTTGGCTATACAGTATCTAGACATCTAGCAATTGTATGGAAAGAGGAAAGTATGTAAAAGCAATCTCCATTAAACTTTCCTTCTTCAAGCCTGAGTCACCATTTTAAAAGCGCCAGATGCCCTTATCAAGGCTCGAACCATGCTGAACCAACCAATGCCACAGACCTACAAGAGATGCACTTAAGGCTGCCAAGAGCTTGCAATCACATTAAGAGCAGGAACAGGGAGAGAAGCAGCAGAAGCAGTACGAGATGTAGTGACTTGCACAGTAGCTCAAGGCACATACAGATGCAGCCCCAGGTCTGTTGGGGTGCAGAAGGCTTTCATCTCAAGCTCCACCTGCCAGTGATACTCTGCAAGCCACATCATCACAACTGTAACACACCATAACGCCAGCTGAAGCTGCGCAGTGTGGGTGCAGAGCTGCTTTCAGCAGTTATTTCAAAGCCCAGGAAGAGCATGAACGTCTCTGGCAGCAAAGAGCAGCGTAGACGGCACTCTGGGGTGACCCAGCTTGGGTTCTGCCGAGGCCAACAACTTGAGAAACCATTGTCTTTGTTGCCTTTCCCCATTCTTAAGTCTTTTGTCCTCTAAAATAAGTGCATCTTGAGAACTCTCCATAAGTATGATGTTTATTAAAGAAAAATGCTACCACTTTTAACAAGCCGAGTGATTTACATACAAGAGATGAGTAATGTACTGTGAAATGGAATAGAACATACAGCTATGTTTTTTTCCACAAACAGAAAATTTATTCAAGTATACTGGTGTTATAAAGAAGCTATAAAGAACTGTTTGTGCTACAAAAAGAAAACTGCTACCAAAAAATGCTGGTTTATTTGATTAATTTTTTTCATCACTCTCAGTACTTATTCTTTCAGCAAGCTTTATTTATACAGCCATGCAGCATTTAAATTATTTTTTTGGCACTGGAAACTTAATTCAGATCAAAGTGATTTTATAAAGCTTAAGTTTTCTTCTGTTTCAATTATAAAAGTCTAAAAGATCAGAAGTTTAATTACAATGAATTAATTTGAAAAAGAAACCTTTCTCCTACAACTAAGTAATTCCTGAAGACCAATCCTTCTTTTGCTCAAAAAAACAAAACCACCCACCCCAAAATCCCACCTTTAAAAATTTCCTCAAGTACAGCTGAAATTCTTTGAAGAAAATGAAGCACAAAATGAAGCCTCATGGAATTTATTACAAGGAAATTCTTGTTGTAATTCAAGATTTTGCAAAGGAAATACACAGCTAGATGCATACCATACCTGGAAGTATCTTCCCAGGATATGTACAGTGTTTCTTTTTGGCATGGGAGTTGGGAGAAGGCATGGAATGCCAAAGAAAGGATGGTAGGATGCACAGCAACCTTGCTAAAGACACACAAACCAAACTTCCAAACAAAGCTTCACAAATTATTTCAGACTGCTGCCCAAGATGATTCACTGATGAAATCCTGGCATCAACATGGACAGCCAGGCCAAAAGAGAGACTTAATCCAAGACAAATATTTTTCTTCTTTTAGTGCTATATAGAAGACTGATGTATAATACAGAAAATAAGGCTTCTGAAGATACTGCCTCACTTCTGTGCCTGATTTCACCTTTATCTTGTTTCTGAAAATATTAAAACAATCAACACACTTGCCACACTAAGCAGTCAAAGCAAATAAATACAGTATCAAGTACAAGAGAAGGCATGACAGCACCTTCATCTCACATAACTGTTGGAAATGAGAGAACACGGCAAGGCAAAGTGTTCTTTCAAATACACTTATTTTTGAAAAGAAAAAAATAGCTATTTTTAAAAAGTGTATGAAGCATGAAAAAAGAGTACATAGCAGAAGGCTGATAATCTACAGAACAGCTACAAGTGGATTCTTACACCCACAGAGCCACACGCAAGGTAGTGTGGGCTCCTTCCACTTCCTTAAGAAAAACTTCATGTTATCTGGGGTTAGGAAAGCTACTCTAATGGCCGGAGATGCCTGTGAGCATCATCTGAATTTCCAACTGGACCTAATCCTCGTCTCAAAGTAGCCCAGTACTAGTCCACTCAAACAAAGGATCCCAGCCACATATAACTTATTCCAACCTAAGAACGTTGTCAGGCTGTAGAACAAAACCAAGACCATTCCTATGTCACTGTAGTACTACAATATCACATAAAGGCTAAAAGCACCAACAGGGGCAGCCTGCAGAAGAGAAATTACACAGTACTAAACCTATAAAGGCACAGGTACCCTGTGCTTTAAAAGCAGGTTTTTAAGTATATCACTTAATGTGCTGCTTTGCACATTGGGCAGCAAGTTCCTCCTGTGCCTTCTCAAAGGCCCACCATCAAAAACACACTCTGAAAAAGGTTAAAAATCAAACCACACACACAAGACTCAAAAACGCAAAGATCAAAGTCACAGAAGTGGCTGATTTTCAGTATGAACTCCCACTTCAAGGTTTCATGTTAGAGACCTGGGAGCAAATTTCAGGAAGTTCAACAAGGCCAACTACAAGGTAGAGAGGTGATTCTCCGCTTCTGCTCTGCTCTCATGAGACCCCACCTGCAGTACTGCATCCAGCCCTGGGGCCACCAACATCAGAAGGATATTGACCGGTTGGAGCGAGTCCAGAGGAGGCCACAAAGACGATTAGAGGGCTGGAGCACCTCTACTATGGGCACAGGCTGAGAGAATTGGGCTTGTTCAGCCTGGAGAAGAGAAGGCTCCGGGGAGAGCTTATAGCACCTTCCAGTACCTGAAGGGGCCTACAAGAAAGCTGGTGGAGGATGTTTTTACAAGGGCAGGGAGTCATAGGACAAGGGGTAATGGCTTTAAATTGAAAGCGGGGAGATTTATATTCGATATCAGGAAGAAGTTCTTCCCAGAGAGGGTGTTGAGGCACTGGAACAGGCTGTCCAGAGAAGCTGTGGGTGCCCCATCACTGGAAGTGTTGAAGGCAAGGCTGGATGAGGCTTTGAGCAACCTGGTCTAGTGGAGGGTGTCCCTGCCCATGGCAGGGGGTTGGAACCAGATGGTCTTTAAGGTCCCTTCCAACCCAAACCATTCCATGATTCCATGAAACCAGTCATTTGCCAAAAAAAAAAAAAAAAAAAAAAGGTATTCGGGATTAAGAGTTCTAGTTCTCCCAATGCTGCCTCCAAGGTTCTGACCTATTACTTTATGATCCAGCACAGCAAACTGCATCTTTCATTTCAAAGTGACTCCTAAAAGCCTGTCAAATGCATAGACATGAACATATAAAGAACTTCAATTGGACAGCTCATGTCCTCAGAGCACTTAGAGCAGTTTGAACACTTAATATGCTAAAACATACCCCAGAGAAACATCCCATGCTAGAAGGCCAGCACAGGAATCACCATGAGACATGTGTGTGCAAAACAAAGAGCAGCCACACACTGAATATTTAGAGGTTAAGTGATGATGGGGCTGACCACCTCAGCCTTCCTTCTAGAGACAACTTCAGCACTCCCATCTTTTTTACACAGATGCTCATCTCCTCATGAAGTCTTTAATCTCTTATTGGAACCTGGAAGAAGACATATCAAGGGGCTCTTTGATAAAACCAAATAGTTTGGTGCTGCTTGGGTGGATTTTGGGGCTTGGTTTTAACTGTAATACTCAATAATAAGGGGCTTGGCTAATGCCTATGTACAGACAGGGTTATTTTGCTGGTGTCAGTGTTAATACTTAAAAGATTTTTATAATGGCAACATCCAGTATCCTGGTTTTTTTTTCCCCACTAGAGTAATTCTGTCCCCTTAAAACCACTGTAAGCACCAATTTAAGGAGAATATTTTCAGTGGAAGAGTATTTCTTAGTGCTTTACTCATACACTGGAATTCGCACATGCTGGGCTTTTTAATATCAAAGTAAATAACCATTATCAGCTTCACTAGTTACTGAGCAAAACCTAAGAGCTATTTTAAACACCATCAACTGAGAAATATTCCTGCACAGAAGTTGGAGGCTAGATGCTGTATAGGCACTCCTGATGCACTACGATGTAGAGAGCCTACGCACTTATCAGCCAGGCATTGCCTCCTAAAGAAAAGTATCTGATTCAGAGAGCCATCCAACTCTGAGCTACATTCCCTTGCATCAGAGGGAGAGAATATTCTCAGAAAAGCAATTAAAAGCTGAAGTCCTGCTTATACAGAGCAGGTAGTCTAGCAATTGGAAACTATGTACAGAAATTAAATGCTATCTCTAAGTTGGGACTGTACACAAACACTTGCAATGTGCTTATCCTTTATTTAGGTATCTGAGGGTTCAAAGACTGCTTTCTCACCAGAAGGGTGCAGGTCACTGCAGCAATAATGGTGAAGTGGTATGCTAGAGACTGATCCCCGAGTCCAGCACCAGTCATTGTTATACGTAAAAAGCCATGGAGGTGGAAAGACAGGACAGAGATCTAGGAATGGTTTAGGCTGCTCTGCCGAGTAGGTTTGTTTCCATGACAATTTTGGTCACTGAATCGTGACCCTGTTTCAAGAGTTCAAGTCCTTTTTTTAGGATTTAAGTATGCAGATTACCAAGCTGCATGAAAATAGCACTAGCAGAGACTTCACAGGATAGTTCTGCTACCAATTACCATGTTGTTCCTCTGAACTAACACTGGACTAGCTGACCAAAACACATAGGAGTTGAAAATCATACAATCCTCTCATTAGCAAAATAGCCTACAGTAATGTTAAGTTCAGAAAAACCTGTCCTGGAAACAGGATACTAACTAAATTCAAAATAACCTGTGCTTGCTTGAACCATAGGTCAGGGGGTGGGGGTGCATTTTTTGGTCTACTGACAGGTTGGTGAATAATACGGGATGCCACAGACCAGTCCAGACATCTAGCAGTAATGGTCTGTACCATCATGTGGAAAATCCTCATTCAATTACCTGTCAGTCTCTGTCTTCCTGTGCCAGCTGGGACCAGGAACCCTTCTGAGGCCAATGTGCTTAGCTCCTGGAGAGAAGGAAGTGCTCGGAGGCAGTCAACAGTGACTCCCGCAAATAAACTAAGGAGCCTTTGTGGCAGACTAATGGGAAGCCTATCCAGCTCTCTGCTGGAAGAGAGATGCCAAAACAGACTTGCACTCAAGTTTTAGGCACGCAACAAAAATCCACTAATCTGTTTAGTATAGTGACGGTATATACATGTGTTTTTAGAGATTACCCTGACTTTTTTAACATGTTTTGAAGCATGAATATGGGCCATTTGAATAAACTACTGGGGGGGGAAATCAAAATAATTAAGATATAAAAGACAAAACAGCTTATGCTGAAAGCACAGTATTTCCAATAAAATAAACAGCAATTAAAAAGATGAAGAGGTGAAGGAAAGAAGGGATATGAAGACAGTAAATGAGCATTATTTACCTCCAGCTGAAACCTCCCACTATTCTTGAAAAATCTCCTCAAAAAGCCAATAGGACAACAAAGGCTAACAGAGTAGTTCACAGTGTCCTAGGGAATGCAAGGATTAGTATTCAAGGAAGACACTTTCACTTTTTCTCCCTCTTAAAGCTTAAGGCCAGGAATGGCTGGGGTAGCAGAGCATCAGAGCACATCAACTAGCCATCCGTGGTTAGGGAGGCTGGGTGGCAAAATTTCATCAGCTTCAAATGGCTTTCTTTCTCCTCAAAGTGAAATTGAGATTGACATACTACTTGATCCTTAGCTGCTGCCTCAGCCATCCAGCATGTTTCTTTGTTTCACAATAAGCTGTCATAACAGCTAACCCTGTGCTAGGCTGAAGCACCCTCTGGAGACAGAGCCAAAGCACCTACTGCTGCCTTTGGAGATGCCCATTATGAGCCTTTCACAGGTCCACAAGATATTTAAACTGTCCTGAAGTAGCAAACTAAGCAATAGAGTCGACACGTTAAGTAATATTTAGGGTGTGATTCCAAAAACCAATTTTCTCTGGCTCTCCAAGTTTCATTCAGCAGCGGGCTGGCTTTCAGGGAAAAACAGTTTAGTATGGAGTTCTGCAGAGGGTGAAACCAGGAAAGAAATTACAGGATTTACACCCTCTCCATCTCACTGGGGAGGAACCGCCTGTGCAAGCAACAACAAAAATATCTCAAGTCTAGAGAACCCTCCTGAGACTGCAGGAATACAACCTAAGAACCTGATCTAGAAGAAGTGAAATTAAATCCTACTGCCACCCTGACTTAAACAACCTGTCCACAGCACAAACTCCCACTTTAAAGGAAGATAAGGAGCATTTGTAAGATCAGTCACCCCAAGCAGGAAAGCACAGTGAGCGCAAAGGCCATCAAGCCTCAAAGGCCAACAATAGGCTTCCACAATCCAGAGAAATTCCCAAATTAATTTAAACTGAGGGCCGAAGCATCAGAGAACAAAGAACTTTCAGCATAAGGTTCGGATCTACAGATAAAATGTTTCCATCTTTCAAACAACTATTTTGGACAAAAACTAGGGATGAAAAAAAACCATTGAGGGAAACAGTTCAAAAAGGCTTATTTTTTAAAAAAACAATAGTTAATGTGAAAGCTGTGTAAAACCCTAAAATATTTATGAATAAAAATTAAAAACACCAAACCATAAACATTGGCCCAAGGAACAGATTTACTTTTACATAAGTAATGGTAAGAATAAGCATCTCTGTCTTCAGATTTAATCTGTTTCTCCAACTGTACGTTTGGAGCAACTTTCAACACAGGTTGCCAGCAGGCTTGCATCTACAGCTTCAGCATCGAATGTTTCAGCTAAAGAAAGAAATTCCATAAACAAACAGCAAAGTTTGTTTCAGTCAACTTCACAGAAAAAAAAAATCCTAGCAGCCAACAACATGAGAAAGGCAAACTTCCAGATGAGGAGACAAAGGAGCTCTAATTCAGCACTCTCGAAGCTATCAGATGGTTAACAAATTGAGATGAGAGACTTCTGAGCTTTTTGAGACTTTCACTCTGGCAAACTTAAAGGATTCAGAAGTGCAGCTGGAATACATATGGGAGATGCTGGAGAAAGTGGATCATTTGAATTTGTAACTCCATTGTGTGCTGGAAGAACTTCCTGCAGATGAGGCGCATCCCGTCAGTGACTCAGGGAGACTCTCCGTCTGCTAACAGTCATGCATTCTCTGAACCAGCTACCAGAAGTGACTCAGTTTATGGTAGTGTTATATATGCAACAAGGATCTTAAAATAAAGCCTGCGGGGACATAATTTCTTTTTTGTTTTCAAAAATCTTTATACTACAGCATCTCCACTGCAAAAAAAAAACCACTATTTTCATGAAACTAAGATTTCACATTTTAATCAGTGTTTCTTTCAACACAAATTTCTATGCAGAAATGTTTTTTAAAACAAAAGCCAAATACATTTTTAGATTATATTCAACATTTAGAATGGAATGGGTATCTTATTAATAGAATATTATCATGCCAGGTTCATCCTACTGATAATCAGTTACTGGTTCACTTGGTTGATACAACTACAGTACCTGAAAACTGTGTAGCTTCAGCTACTCGGGCATCTTCTTTGGAGTATGTCAATTCTTTATCAACACGTTAAAGTCCTTGTTTCGCATACAAGTTATCTTTATGGTGATTTGAAACTAGGACATAGAAGACACAACAGGAGTCAGGGACAAAGGGAAACACTCCCAGAGAAAGCGTACAAGTCCCTGTCTCCCCACCACCGTTCCTCACTGCTGGAATTCAGAAGAATGCAGCCACCTGCAAACTAAAGCTACTGAAAAGCTACTGGAGATGTGCACTTGGAGCTGAACAATTGAGAGTAGATGGCAAAAAGGGGCCATAAAAAAAACACAGATGTAAATTAATAATCAAATATACACACATAACAAGGAGACAGATGGCAAGCAATTTTCCCCAATGTACTTATAGTTGTTCTTCTAGTGCACGTATTTGGGTCACTTGCTAGATTAAATCTCATATGGCAGACCCAACAGAGGTGCTGCTGAATGTGTACGGGCTCAGCCTGTTTTTAAATTATGGAAGTCTGACACGCAGGGTGAAGGCACTGATCAGGATTCCTTCAACACAGTTTGCAATATTGCCCTGCAACTTTGAAACAAGGCTGTTGGATATTTTCTACCATCAGCAAGGCTGCCCCATTCAGGCCTGCTAAATAAAATGCAGCACAAACTGGAGAAAGTTGATCAGTGCTACTAAATCTCACAAAAGAGTCCTACACGGAAACAAAGTTGTACGTATTTTCCAGAGTACCAATTTTGTCAATGTGTCACAGAGGAAATACATCACTCAAGGTTAAGGATTCCTACTAATACTCTCCTTAAAATATGCCTTTCTTCTGACATTTGGAGTAGGAAGGAACACCTCAAAGGATGAATTGCTTTTGATGTGTTTGTTGTAGCAATGCATGACCTCAGACATGCAGAGCACTAAATCTTCCACACCCCAGCTATAAACTGACAGTGACCTAGCACAGGTCACACGTCGGACTACAACTTCAATGCAAGGTACCCACAGGTCAGATCGCCTACTTTAGGGTGGGGGGCTTAAATGGCAGGGAAAATAATTATGTGGGTGTGTAAACCTAATTGCAGCAGGGGGTTTCCCTCCTATAATACTGGTAGATATTGGCGTGAAACAAGAACTGCATGTGCAGAGATTAGCCTGCCTTAATCTGGCAAGAAACTGGATTTAACACAGTGCAACAAGCAAGATCTTCAGTACAGCCGCAGGAATGAAAACTGCATTTCTCCCTACTCCTTATTATCAGCTGCAAGATGTTGCTTGTTACTAAAGGTTTTTTTATTGCTGAGCAATGTGAGCTCACTGTGGCATTAGATCAACAACAGCTAAGTATTTCCTTCCTTCTTCACACATTAATCTCTTCTTTCATCCAGCTTCAATTAAAACAAATAAGCAAGAAGAGGGGGGGGAAAAATATATTTATTTGTTCCTCAATGAACAAGGAGGTTTTGAGTTGGGGAGAATTCTCCCCTAATAATCTACACCTGTAACTAGGAAATATCACACCTGTCTGTGAGAATTACAGGGGAATAATGTAGCTGTGAGTAGCGGGGAATAGGGTGGCAAAACCTTGTGTTTTCTAGGCACACATGGAAAAAAAAATAAAGCAGTGGTTTTTTATTTACACTGGTTCTCGGGTTTAGAGCCTGTCACTTTCATTCAAAGTAATCAATAAGTCAATTGATCAAACAGATCACGTGTTCGTGCTGATTATGTGCGTGCCACATATCTGTCTAGCCTGAAAGAAACAAGTTAGGCAGACTAATGACGAAGAGTAAGAATGTACACATTTACTTACTCAACTTCCTCAGGCTTTAAATTCATTCAATTTCAGTTTAATTGGATGCGAGCTGGGAAATAAAACATTGAATCCTTTGATATAGAGTCATAAAGCCCAGACTACAAGCAAGTTTGTTACATCACTGTCCATACAGTCTTTGGTTTGGTGCCGTGCAGCCGCTAAAATATTAAGTTTTACCATTGGGAAATTGATTTTGCTATAAGAAGTTTTTACGATGCCACTTAATCTTACCCAACCTACATAAAAAAACATACAGAAAGCAATTACAGACACCCTTTATATAGTAAGTTTGATTACTATATTAAAAAAACCAAAATAAAACAAGTCTGATGTAATTTCAATATAATGGCAAAGGAAACAGGAAAAAAGCAGCTATGGCAATATGCTGCCCTCCTGAAACAAAACATTGCAGGTTCCCAGCTTAAATGCACAATCTTGATTCACTTAAAGTTAGTAGCATGATCCATCTCCCACATGGAGGGCTGTGTCCTGCAGCTCCAGCATCGACCTCCTTTTCTAGTGTTATGTTTCAAGCGGGCTCCTGCGGGGCAGCGAGACTGTGATTACAGTTAAAAGAATACTTTGGGTTTGAGAGCCTGCCTCTTTGAATAGATAACCCTTTCTAGTTCAACAATTACTAGCATGCAATAGCCATTTCTGCCTTGCCCCTTCCAGTGCTGCAGTTGAAAAAAAACCCTAATTAGATGACCCTGTGTACAGAAACGCCATTAACTGGCTTTCAGAGCACTCTAGTGAATGCCTAAATCTTAGCTACAATGATGAGAAGTACTTTAGTTTGGAGGTAAACACATAAACAAAGCAGTATTTTAGAACACCCTTTAAATAGCCTGGGATTAGTACTAGCAAAGACAGTGCGTGATTACCACCTTTTCCAAGATGACACTCAAATACCACTATTTTCTACCTGCATTAAGGCACACTCAGGCAAGATCAAGAGTAACCCTGACCTCCACATCAATAACACCAGGTAGTACTTCAAACTGTTTTCTATGCCCACCCAGTCTGAACTGGCCTGCAGGACAGGCTTATAAGCATGTCCTTAAGCAACCCAATTTTGCCTAAATATTGCAACATACATTACTTAGGTTTACATAAATATTCCACAACTCCTGCAGTTCTTAACTACAACAAGCGGGTTTAGAATAGTGTCAGTGTGTCAAAATATTCGCTACATTCTATTGACCCAACTCAGACCTTGCATTTCAGAATAACAGATTTTTTTTTTTTCAGTTTGTGACTGAAGTTTTGACATGTTAATATGACTTTAAGACAAAATCACTGCAGATAATTGGAAGGCTCACGGTAGCCTAAAAACACTTAATTGCTTCTCGTAAGGCTTCAAGCGCCTGTGAATGACCTGCAGGACTGAAGCCTGGATCCCCCCATTCTGCGGCCAACACTGTTCCCAGCCGAAGACCTGGACCAGGACTAACACTTGGCATTTGCTTCGAGTGTAATAGTTTTCATCGCAGCAACCCTCGAAAATGTGGTGGGGGTGAGGAGGATATTCTGGATGCAATGATGGATCCTTAAAGCAGGTGCACCATAATACGGCACAAGGGAGGAAAACTCCAAGTTTAGTAACTGATTGACTCCAGTACAGCAGGTTCTTTCCCAGGGCAAACACCTAAACAAAGACACAACTGACCCTTTCACATCCTATAGTGGCACCGGGAAGTTCCTCACACCCAGCAACATTCTGCTCGGGCGCATCCCCTATCCCACCTCGCCTTGTTTCCTCGCATCCCCCTCTCCCACACGAAGCCCCAAGGCACTAGCCCTTCCTGACAGCGGCTCGGAGGGTTAGCTGGTGCCGCCAGCCCCAGCCACGAAGCAGGGACGCACCCCGACACCGCCCAGCCTCGCAAGCGATGGGATGGCCGGTTGCTACCACCGAGGATTCAGACCGCGCCGCCCGGGCTGGCCGAGCAGCGCCGTGGACCCGCGGGCAGCTGCCAGTCCGCATCCCGGGAGACGGTCGCTCGCCACGGCGGAGAGGGGCTGATGCCAAGCTGTCAAAGTCAATCCGTGCTCACTTTTTGGATGGTTTAATTCCAATGGAGCATGAAACACCCCAGGACGGTTAATAAGTTTAGCCAGGCGTGCTGTTCTCTCTAATACATTTTAATTATGCATCTGTTTTAATTGTGATCTGATTAAGTCACCGGAAAAGGCACAAAGTGGCGTTTTCCCCCACTGCTAACAGCACCTTTCAGCAGCTTCTGAAGGCAGGTACGTTCAGGAGAGGAGCAGGGAGGCAGCCCAGCCCAGCCGCGGCTGTTTCCCTGCCCGTCGGCGGGGCTCCGCTCCCCGCGGCCGGCCGGAGGAGCCCGATAGCGGACGGCAACTTCCCGCGCGGGGCTGGGTCCCGGCGGAGCGGGGGCCGGGAGGCGGTCGGGCAGCCCGCCGCCCGGCTGACACCCCGCATGTGAGAGCAACCCAGGACACGCCAAGTTGAAGCGGCGGGTCCCTTCCCGCTGGGAAGGGCTGGAGGGGACCGAGCCCGCCTGGGAGCTGTCAAAGCCCCGGGAGCGGCGGGCGTCGCCGCCGTCACCTGGAGCCGAGGAGCCGCCGGGACCTTCCCGCGCCACCCCAGGCACCCCGAGGGGGGCGGCCGCCGCCCCGTTCCCGGCAGGTGGGCAGTCCCGCCCGCCCGACCCCGTCTCTCCCCGTCCTACCTGTCATCGTAGCAGAAGTCTGCGCTCAGGGTGTTGAGGTACAGGGCGAGCCCCAGGGCGCTGCTCAGCAACTCCGCGATCATCTCTCCGCCTGCCGCCGCCGCCGCGCTCACACCGGGGCAGCCCCCCCTGCCCGGCCTCCCGCGCCAGCTCCGCCGCGGCTGCCCCTCACGCCCCCCGGCACCGCGGGGCGCCGCTCCGTGCTCCGCCGGCGGCCGCAGCCTGACGGCGTCCCCCCCCCCCGCACCTCCACCGCCCCCTACCCCATGGCAGCGGGGCGGGCAGCGGGGCGAGCAGCGGAGAGAGCGCAGCTCGGCTGGGCTGAGAGGTGCGGGGCGCGGCGACTGCCGCCTTCCTCCCGCGGCGCCTCAGCGCTACCGCGGCTCCCGCCCGGCCCGCGCCCCCCTTCGCTGCCGAGCCGGGCGCCGCCGCCGAGGCTCTGGTAGCGCCCGCGTGGGGCGCCCGGGGCTCCCACCGCGCCTGCGTGCGGGCCCGCCCCGTGCCCGCCCCTCCGTCCCGGCCCGCCCCGCCCTGCGCCCCCGCCCCGCGCGCCCCGGCCGCCCCTCCCGCGCCTCGGGTCGCTGTGCACCGGCACCGGGGGCGGCACAGCTGGTCCCCGCGCTGGGCAGCGCTTGCCCCGCTGCTGCCGCGAGCTTGGCACAGCCCTCCTCTTCACGGTTTTCCTTCCCTTTCCTCCTTTCCCCGTTTTCCTCTTTCTTTTTTTCTATCTTCTTTCCGTTATCTGTCGTTTTCCTTTCGTCTTAGTTTCTTTTTCTCTTCTTCTTTTCTCTTCCTCCTTTTCCCATCTTTCTTTTCCTTCTTTTCCTATTACCCCCATTCCCCCCTTTCTTCTTTTTACCCTGCCCCCCAGCACAGGTCAGGTGGAAACTCATGAGTAGGAAAGAGAGGGCCCGTACCCCTGGGGATGGGATGCCGGAGCAGGGCATCCCACACTCCCGCTTGCCCTAAGCCTGGTATTCCCCTGGCTGCCCGAGCGGACATCCACAGGAGAGGCTCTCGGCTCGGCTTCCAGCTAAGCAAAACCAAAGCAAACCACTGAAACTTGGCAGAGGGGGGCTGGAAACAAACACAGCCCACGGCAAGGAGCACCGCAAGCTGGGGGGTCGCCTAGGGCAGCCCTGCGATGGGGTGCTGCCCGCGAGGGGTGCGATGGGCACGGCCTGAGCCATGCGGTGTGCGTGGCACAAACTAATGGCCCAGGCAGGAAACACAGCTGTGGGAAATAATGCGCTGAAACCACCTTCAATAATTCATGGGATATAGAGGCATGAAGTTATGGAAAGGGTTTGGGTCCATCAAGCTGATTGTTTCCTTTTTTACAAGAGTTTTTAAGATATTGCCTTCTTTTTCTGCTGGACAGCCCTTTATGTAAGTCTTTCCTCATGATTCTCATCAAGTGGCACATCATGCTGTCCCAGAAGAATGGGAGTCTGTACATCAAGCTGTGTCTAATAAATTGGGAAGCTTTTAACAAGTTTTCTTTCTCTCCTATGTGATTATTTAATGCTGTTTTTTGCAATCTCAAAATATATTAAGTGCATTAAGACCTCTTTCAAGCAACGTTTAAAGTGCTCCTGCGAAGTCTGCCCCAAGTGTCACAAAAATCTCAGCTGCTTTTACTTAGATTCAGGGGGTGTGCTATCACCATCAGGGGCAGTCATTGCAGGCATGGGGGAGGGTGCATTTTGTTCAGAATATTAAAGCTTTGAGGGCCCTTATTGAAGCCATTAGCCGATCACATTGATCTGGCATTAAACTTTTCAGCCTGAAGCACAGAACACAGTAACCTAAATTTTGAAGATTTGGTATGCTTTGTCAGAAAAACTGTAATACTTGCCTTCCAACACCGATTCTCAGTGTGTTTCTGGACCTACTGCCAAGATCGCACTCATCGTGCCTTAGCCCTCACTGCAGTGGGATTGCTGAGCTTATGCACTAGGTTTGCACAGCTCCTGCTCTGGAACATCCTAATAAACTCTGCATAAAAAGCAGCATAATTGCTGCTGAGTCACAGTGGCAGAACTCTCTTGTTTTCCATCAAAAGCATATGGATTTTTTCTTCAAAGAGGCAGGACTACTGGCTGGAGTAGATGAGGGCTGCCAGGAAAGCTTTAGAAACAGAAGAAATTCTCCAGGGAAAAAGTTTAACAAAGCCTGATGCTGGCTAATAAAACCAAATGTCAAGAAAGGGTGGGATGAAATGTGTAGACTGGGCAGAGAAGGCCTGCTCTGCTGGACGTCCCCAGGGCTCCAGGATGGCTGGAGGTAGCTTTAGGGCTCCACCAGCCTATATCTTATTGGATTTAGCTGCGCTCACAAGAATCTACAAAGTCTGCATCTTGTAGAAACATCTCTCCATATAAACAAAGGATAAGTATCCTCCCAATGGCGAGAGTTTTCTCCGATGGAGAATACCTGCTTTTTAGAAATAAATAGATGGCAACATGTGCATGTACCACCCCTCCTGTCATCTCTGGGACCCCACATGCCAGGCCAAGCCAGGGGCAGCAGGTGGAATGAGCCAGTGCAGAAAGCGGGAGACAAGTTCCACATAAAAATTATTGGCCTTGTTAAGCGAACAGAAGAAAACGAGACAGTAGAAATCAAAGCATGCTAGAGGAATTCCTTCTGTTCCTCAGCTAGTTAAAAGTAACAAATGCACTGGAGTTACGACAACATTATGTTTTACTATATCATCCAGATATGTCAGATGACATTCTGACTCACAGCAGATTTACAGTGTGATGTACAGTAATCACAAGGTATCAAAAGAGGTAATTTAGAAGTTCAGATGTGTCACTAAGCAGCCATTGCCAAAATAACCTTCACTTCCAGAAAGTCATTGTCGCAGACTCTGGTATCAGGAAAAAGGGAAGAGGTGGAGAGTTGTAACAACACATAATAATAACAGTATTTGTAAAGACAACTAGTGTTATGCAGTCTAACAGCTGATTTATTACAGCTTAGTAGACAAATTCACATGCTTTATTGCAAATGCGGCAATCAAAAGTAATTTGTTGTAATACCGATCTGGAAATGTCTTCAACAAAGACATTGTAGACTCTGAGCCACTGTGCTACAATATACTTCACCTAAACCGTGCCTGCAAGATTAAGTTGTGGCACAGAATGTAAAAATACATGTCTGTCACAGTGACAGATTTGGTTAACTGGTCACTGACTATGAGACCTTAAACGTCAGGGTAATGCATGTGGTGCAGATCCCTCAACAGATTAGATTAGACAGTTCAATTTCTATACACTGGGCTCATTTGCTGGATCTTGTAGAAAATATTTGTGCCAGCTTCCTCAAAGCATCTGAGAAGAGAAAGGCTGACACCCTGAAAGCTGCTGGGATTTTTTATTGTAATTAGGTAACTGGATATTAAGTGTTACTATAGAAATAATCAAGTGTTTTGGTTTTTTTTTTTTATCAGTTCTTAGAAACCATCAAATAAATATAAAAACATATTATGCATAATTTTGAACAATCTAAATTACATCCAAAGCTGTGACTTAATGAGCCCCAGAAATTTAAACTTTGGTGCATTTCAAAACACCCACACAATTGCTGTTGTTAGCAGTCAAGGATAAGCTGGTGTTATCTAAGGAAGGAAACAAGTTAGTTGAATACTTACATGAACAAGTGACCCTATTTTATTGAAAGTAGGAGAAAACAGAGTAGAGAAGAATGTTTTAGCCAAGTGCCTTTTCCAGAATTATTTGCTGATTCATAGAGGTTGTTTGATTTCATGGATTAGGATCTAAGCTGTTGTTTTCCTGTCATGCTGACAAGATCATATTAATTTTCAGAGACCAGCATTTCTGCTTTCTCTGAGAAACTGCTTTTTTTTTTTTCTTTTGCTAGTGCTGTGTTAATAATAACATCAGCAGTGACAACCAAAGTAAAAATAAGTTGCAACCACAGAACCGTAAAATCTCATGGAAATCTGCATGAAATAAGACAGTAAAAACTAAAAACATGCAGAAAAACCAAGCACATGCAGACTTGCATCAGTACTTGAAAGAGATTTTAACTGAACACATTTCCTAAGGAAGTACGTTTCCAGGAGGCACCAGTTCCTACTTTAGATCAGTCAGTGGAGCTAGAGTATTGCTGCAGAGCTGAACTGGGAGGGGGGGAGGGGGGAGGCGGGGAGGGAGGAGGAGGGGGAGAGAGAGAAAATCAATGCATTTTTAGCTGGACCTATCTAATTATGCAGAGTCTCTCTAGGAAGAAAAAAGGCAGTTATAGGGAAGTTTCTTGTTATGCAAGAGCATTTGTGCAACTCACAGGTGAGCATATCTCAAGGAACATGATTACTCCAAATGACTGATTAAAAATGATAACAGGTTTTATGAATAATTTTAGGTCTAAAACCTAAATCTGGGAAGACATGAATATCTCATTCTTCAGAGTATTCTTCTATGTCTTAGACGTAGGTGTCAGTGGTTTTTGTGTTCAGCTGACATCAGAAAACCTGAAGTTTCAATGTACCTAATTCTGCATGTTTAAAGCCCCTACACATCTAGATTGTCACTTGATGTTTTCAGAATCACCCAAAAAAAGACACTGTCGTGTCACTTGAAGCTTTAGCATATCCTGAAGCTATATCATAGTTACCAAAACAAGCCTTTTCTCTCCTCTCACTGCCTGTAAGATCTGAGACAGGAGCGTGCAAACCAACACACAGATGACTCTCTTTCAACTGGAGCCTGAACCAAGGACAGAGGACACACGGTATCGTTGCCTTAGCCGGAGAATGGGTTTGAGCTGCAATATCATAACTCAGAAGTTAGTGCGTCAACATTGATCAGTCTTTGACAGGTCGCTTTCCCATCCAAACTATTCCATTTTAATACAATATTCATTTATTCATTGCTTCCACACTGGCAATTAGGACATTCATGTAGCATTTGTGCAATCTGGAATCAGATGACTACTCCAAATCAGGAAGAAAAGGGCAGATAGTGAACCCTGGCAGCTCTGCTAAAGAGCTTTAAATTCTAAAGCATTTGTAATTAGGGCTAAGGGAGCTCCCTCCTGGCTGATTGTTTTTACAAAAACAAACTAATTTAAAGAGTCAGCTACCCCCAAAATATGTTCATTGATAAAAATTGTAAGGAAAAGGAGGCAGTTCCTTGCAGCTAAATTGTTAAATGAGATCTAAAATATATTTCCACCATTTTTTGCCATTAAACCACAAGTTTTTGGTTTAAAGACCTGTCAAGAAAAAAATAGTCAGATTAGGTTCTGCTCCCCTGCGACTGAAAAAAATCCAGGTACTTAATGGAAAATCTGGGATTTTTTTCCTACCCAGTACTCCAGGTGTCTCCATACTAGAGTTGCTGTCCTCTGCCGAATCCATCTTCATATGCATGAGCCTTCCCATTTAGGAATATGTACTAAACTGACTACCTGTGTTCTCTTCACCCATGTGCAGCAGGAAACAATGATGTATCAGACATCTTGGGAGGATGCTCCAGTTTTGTGTACTGTACCAATTGTCAATTAATTTGTTGCAGGATACTATTGACTCATTTAATGACTTCTGGTGGTATGCACATTACTGCTTGAAGTAAAAGAACAATGGCACAGCAAAAGGTCATTTTTAGTCTCTTCTGAAGTTTCAAGGATTATTTTCTTAATGTTACTTTATTCTAGACTAATCCTAGTCTGCTTTACATATTTATCTTCATTGTCCTTTGAGATAGCTCAAAGTGAGATCAAAAAGAGTTTTTAATCCTTCTTGCTCAGAGTAAGTTGACAGTGTAAACTTACTAATTGCAGATATGTCAGCTTGTCATCTCTCAGAACATGAGCCTCTTTACTCTTTGTTTTTCCATACTTCACAAAAATAGCAACATACCAGTTCCGGTTTTTTGTAGTCCCTTTTATCAAACCAGCTCAAAGAAATACACAGCACTAAAAGATGGTTCTGGAAGTAAATTAGAATTAACCTCATTTTACAGAGATGGAAATCGAGGCAACTGGCATTTATTTGTATGTCAGTTTATCCAGGTCACATGGGAACCTAGCGCAGAAGAGAAATCTATTCAAGATCCCAGCCATGATTCCCAGTCATTCACTTCCTTTCATCATGAGATCATCCTTCCGTTCACGGTAATTGATATTTCCTTAGACAAAACACAATGGAATTATCCCAGGGATTAATTTGGCCTAAGACGTTAATTCTGAGAAAAGTCCTACTTGACAGATGGATGCCTGCAACATAACCAAGGAGTCTGTGGCGCACAGCCTGGATTTTGTGCAGGTGGAGGAAAGGGAGTATGAGTGGTATATCACATCCTGCCTCTCATCATTTCTTGGCAGTTGTATTGCCCAGTAGATGGAAAAGCTTCATCAGCAGCTGAAAATCTGTTTCTTGTCATCTTCCTTCCCATAGAAAGAAGCGAGTCATCATGCTGTCCATCAGTCCTCTACTTTTCTGGGTACTGACATTTCCCCTGTGACGCAGATGTTGAAAGACAGTTTAATTTTAGTCTAAATCTGTCAACTTCTACTTCATTTGTCCTTCAAGTGTACAACCTGGGATACAGGCTGTGAAAATTGGACAAGAAATGATACCTCTTTATGGCAGCAACATCAGACCTTCGTCCCACAGCAAAGCAAAACCAGCCAAAGATGTAAGCACAATTTCCACCTCAATCCCTGCAGATTTTCTACGGAATAACCTAATTTACTTCTTTACTTCAGTAAAATCTTGGCTTCCTGCTGTACAAGCATGAAGTAAAGCCAGGAAAACCATGATTACTCTTATTTTAGAAAGAACGTGTCAACATTACCAAAACATATCTAACACCAGCACAAACCCAATTCTCAAGAGTTAAATAAACAAAGGAAAATTATTATAAGGAGTAAACGTTTGAATCCCTCTAAACAGACTCTGTTTGATTTTTCATAATAATGTTGGAACTAAATGACGGTTTGTACTGCAATGTAGACAAGTCCAGAGAGGATAGTCAAGGAGTTCTAGGTTCCTAATGAACAATGAAGCAGAAACAACAACTAAATTAGCAGGACCAAAATTGTTTCTTCTCCTCTGCTTGCTTAGTTTAAGAAATGTCTTCTCTGTACACATGAAATCATGAATGGAAATTTCAGGTGGCCTCTGCCTCCATAATTTATAATTAACACACGCCAGCAATAAAGTCATATTAAATTTAATTTTTAGTGTATTCAAGATATTTCTACCTTTTTAGTGGATTAAAGACATTGATATTTTGATTTAAAGCCAAAGCAATAGCTTCTTTTATTTGCAAATATAGAAAAATACAAATCATGAACTGTCTGAATGTTTTTTGTACACAAGATTTGTAGCAGGAGTTTAATCGGTTCAGTGGAGCATCCATAGCATTTAACTGACTGCAGTGACTCAGGATATGCAGGTGACCCAGATTTCTGCCCTGCTGTGACACACAAACTGATAGATATAGAAGTGTATACCCTCTACCATCAGTGAGTCAATTGGCTACAGGCTTTTACATACAGATGATGAACTCCAGCTACATTGGTGTGTGCCATAGGATGCGATGAAGTCAAGGCTATAATCTCCAGTGTACTCAACAAAAATAAAATTCCTTAGAGACCCTAATCAGACATTTTTTTTCTCCCATGTACATTGGCACAGGGGAGAGAATTCCTTGTGTTTTGCCAAGTAGCAGCATTCTCATTTATTTAACCTTCTCTTAATTTTTTTTCTAGTAACATTTTCTTGCTTTGCTTGCTAGGGAAAATATACTTAGCTCTAGTTCCTATAAACTTTACCATCACCAAACTAGCCCACGGTCTTTGTGCACTGGTAACAGCCAACTTGGACTTTGATCACTCCCCAGCAACCTTTAAGAGAATTTAGGATCGTGAGATCATTTTTCATTATAATTTATAGATAAAGTTGGTAGAAAAAAATGTCGTGCTTTCCCTTTCTGTTAGGAATTTTTGAAAAACCAAGATATCCTACTGAATGCATCTAATGGAAAATACTGACTTTCTGTGTTAAATTTTCATTTGGTTTCCTGAATCTGCTAACAACTGAAAGATGCAACCTGCTCTGTCAACAAAAGTGTTTTCCCATATGCTAGCTACCATGTGGTTAAAACCGTATTTTCTAGTGTAGGTACATTGTCAGAGATTTTTGGATCATATTTGCAGCTGGTATAACTTGTCATAGCTTCTGCAGAACTGTCACAGTTTCTATCATCTAGTGTCTATTCCTTAATACTTAATACAGAGAGAGGCATGAAAAGAGATAAACAGGTCTAGGGAATGTTGACATTTTAAATTCCTTCCTACCCTATTTTGCACAAGAAAGAGCATTACATTTGGCTATGTAAATAGATCCCAGATTTTAAAATAGCCAGGTTCTTTTCTGCCTCAAGGAGAAAAAAAGATATAAACCAGAATTATTGGCTTTCTGTAATATTTTATATTCAATTTTCTCTTGTTACGTTCATGCCATGTAATTGTGTGCACATGTGTACATGCGTGGTCCTTGTTGTACAGGGTTACAGCCAGATTCTTGTCCGCATGCCAGAGCTCTACCAGGGGTTCAGGGAGTTGCTGTGCACTCTCCTTTATTCCGTGTACAACAATGAATACTCCTTCCTATATCTGCCAAACGCATGGTTTGATCCCATTGATATCCATTTGGCATCAGGCTGTTATTCACTAACCCTTCACCACGGCTATTAATCACATGCACATGTGAAGTGTTGTTTGCAAGGGGCGGGTTCCCACGTCTGCTTTGCTGTCCCGTGTTACTAAAGGCTCTAATACTCCTGTTCTGGTCTAGCATTTCTCACCTGCCCGTCATGGAAATACATATCCCTGAGTGATTCCTGGCTCCCCACCTCATTCCCAGCACCCGTCAAAATTGTAGGGCATATTCCAACTGTTTCCAGGAAACTGCCTTTTCCATTTCCTGGGAGTTTCACACATAGATTCACACAGAGTCTTAGGGGTTGGAAGGGACCTCTAGAGATCATCTAGTCCAACCCCCCTGCCAGAGCAGGATCACCTAGAGTAGATCACACAGGAACAAGTCCAGACAGCTTTGGAAAGTGTCCAGAGAAGGAGACTCCACCATCTCTCTGGGCAGCCTGTTCCAGTGCTCTGTCACCTTCACAGTGAAGAACTATTTCCTCATGGTCACTTTGAACCTGGACTCAACCTCAACACTGCATCGTTGTATGTTGCAGCATATTTTAGCAGGGGGCTTTGGAGAAAGCCACCCATTTTAACATGCCATTTTGAACATTTAATTGACTGAAAATTCTTCATTCTTCATCTGGTTTGGTCTCAGCGACTTGCCTAATTTGGGCCGATTTGGATAGATTCCATTAGCAGCAGCAGATGGTAGTTGGCTGAAATGTTCCTGTGACACAATCCCCTATGTGTACAAGTAACCCACAAACAACCCGCAAAGTACTTTTTTTTCCCTCTGGTCACAGCTGAAATCAGATAAGAAAAAGTTTCTTTATTTGCAATTCCAACCCTCCTTAAATAAAAATTTCTGTTTAACTTTGAAAAAGTCCTGACAAGAGTTAGTCATGAATACTGCCAGATAAGCCCCAGGGCTGCAGAGCAGCACCAGCCAGGCGAAACAGCCACCAAACAAGACTCAAAAAATAGTGATGGCAACCCAGAACTTTACTAACAAAAAGGAACCGATTTTGTGAACAGCAGGGTCAAACCCTTAGTTCACTTGTCAGCATTGCTTTGGTACAAAGACACAGCAATTTGGCTGGCTGAATGTCTCACATAAGAGATCTGCAAATGTGCCTCTTTCCACCTTTGTCATACACTCTGTGTAACTGTTGTAATGGTATTTACAGAAAAAAGGGAAATGTCTTATTTTTGAATAACTTGAACAACAAGGCTTCGGAGAAAATTTCTTACAGTTTCTATCACGTGCATTCTAAAAGCAAACCTTCAGTGGCAAAACATGGAATAATAAATTATTTTTAAGTAGAAAAAATAAACTCTTGTCAAAAGGACACATTTATCTGATTCATATTCTCCAGTGATCACTTTTATTGCAGCTTTTTAAGCCAAAAAGTTTAGTTTGAATTTATAAGTTTTCGGATGTTCAAAATTTGGCAATGGGTAGGCAAAACCACACTCATAGCAGAGGACATGATGGGGGAAAAAAGGGGGCAGAGGTCTGGAGTGGGCTTCCTGAGATGCTGAGCTCAGGGTCCTCCGGCTGCAGGCAGCTGTCTTTGGGGTCTGTTCCCATTATACCCAGTACCCAAGTTCCCAGTTGTATTCCTCTTGGGGTACTTCTTGTGTTCCTGTCACAGACACCAGTGCTTCTGCATGGTTTTGAGAGCACTGAGGGAGCTTGGAATTACAGAAACAGATGTCAGACATCCCTAATTTGCTGTGTAGGTCTTAGAAATCAAGTTTTCTTAGTCCTGTTGTCAAAATGGAGCCAGGAAGATCTTTGCAACAACTACTGCCTAGCATTTTCCACAGCCTACTTTCCTTATGAGACGAAGTGGTGAAGTGTTTGAGAAGGCCTACAAAGCTGAACAGCAAGCTCAGCTATTCATCCTAAACCAGACATGCACTCACCACCACCAGAAAAAGTAGCTACCTGCTGCTGTACTTTTAGAATTTCTTAAATGCCCAGAGCGCTGCACTGCAGCAACAACCTTTTTGTCCATGAGGAATAAAATATGTGTGGTTGCACAGCTTGAGAAAGGAGGAAAACTTACCTAGATTTGTTTGAAAAAGTTTGAGGAACTTAAAAATAGCACAGAAAAATAGTAATATTTAAAAAAAAAAAAAAAGTTAGTGTTGCTGTCAAAACTAACCTTTATTCTAAATGAAGAGAAGTGACTCCATGGAGGTGAGGGCATGGCTGCCTACCCTTTGCATTAATCACTTCTGCTGGAAAGGTACAGAGGGGAGCGGGCTGTGATTAATCCAAAAGCAGTGGGAGGATGGCATTCTAGGAAGGGCATAAAAGTCCCAGGTCCAGAAGCCCCTGTTATACAATGCAGAATGATATCTCTTCAGTAGAGAGTTACAGTTCAATGCCACATTGTCAAATCTTATTCTGTAAGTATATAATACAACAGATCAGGAAAGAAGCATGTTATTCTTTCTAAATCACAGGGATTGAAAGGTAATCATTTCCTCTGTCTGTCTTTCTTTTTTTCTTTCTGATTGCAGTATTCTCTATCCTCAAATACTAAATAAAGCCACAATAAAGCCAATGGTTTAGAGAGACTTCCAAAATGCCTTTGAAGAATTCATGATAAATTGATGAAGGAGTTTACTTTCAGGCAGTATTTTAAGTTAGAGACATTTCATAACAAAAAGGGACTGTGTTTGTTAGCAGGTGCAGAGGATAACTGTCTTTTTTCACTTAGAGACACCCCATCTATTTTCAAATTGCTTTCAAGTTTGTTTGAGATTATTTTACCAGTGCAGAGACTTAGGAGACTTTAGAAAGTGTGTGTTCCTGCAGTTTAGAATATATACTCTTGGTTTTGCGTTTGGTTCCAGTGGAATTTGCAGTCATATTTCTTCCCTTTCACTGTTCATCCTGTTCTTAATCTGCATTGATTTTTCCCCCTATAAAGCAGAAAAAAAATCAATTTTCCATTATGTTTTTTAATCAGTCTTAGTAAGAGTTAAACAGTCCTGGGCATTGCAGGTAAAACAGCTGATAGTAAGTTGGGGAGTTCTCTCATTTATTACTCTGAGTTGACAGGGGTTTGAATTCTTTCCTTAGCGTCATGGCTAAGGCAAGTGGAGCAGTTGTGCCTTGCATCCAGGTACAGCGTTTGCCAGAGCTAAGTCCACACCAGAGGCTGTGCCAGGTGATGTTAGAGGCAGTTCAGCCACCCTGGGGTACCTGGGGAAGCTCACACTGATGGCTCCAACATCTAGAAAGAAAATCAGCTAGAAAGAGGCAGTAGCCAGCTGTCAGAAGACTTTAGGGTCAGGAAGAGATTCTCCTATCAAAGCTTTTGTTAGGCACTGGCTGGGAGACCTTGATCTGCTGCCACATTACAGAGGCAAGAGAAGAAGTGCTGAGATGGAAGCTGCCCATGCAGTGACTCACCCATGGCCTGATCCAGCTTTCCTTAGAATCAATGGGAGCCTTTCAATTGGTTTTACAGCAGGAGTTTGTTCAACAATCACCGTTGCCTGCTGGGAATTATTTGTCTACTGGAAAGAGCAATGAAAATAAAGTTCCCATATTCATCATCCTTGATTGACAAGAAATGAAAGGATTTTGGTCAAATAATGCAGTTTCAACCTGCAGAAAAGACACTTCAGAAGTATGAAGACTGGGATAAACAGATCTTTCCCTTCCCTGATTATTAAAGTCCAGGGTCGGGAGACTGCTCTATGTAATAACTCTCTGCGGTCACAGCTTCGGTTTCACTACTATGACTCACCCTTGATCGCTCTTAGGTAAGTGCCAGATGCCTTCTTATTGCTCTCAAGCTTCAGTGCAGCAAAACATACAAGCACACGCCTAAACACTTTTCTGAATAACAATGGTCTTTGCACATAATTAAAATTCAGCACACACTTGAATGCATTGCTGAATCAGGGCCTTAATGCTCAATATGGGTGATTAACGGATCATAACCTAATAGTTTTTACTGACAACGTGACATAATTTTTCACTGTACCTCTGTAAAATTGGGATAAAAGCTCAAAATGAAATTAAGGAGTACCTTTAAACTAGCTAAACATTATGGTACTGAAAAAAAAAAACCCAAAATGCAGGTTCAGGTCTCTGCTGGAAGCAAGGGAATTTAATTGCTCCATTAATCACACTTTTACACTTCATCACATTTAAGTATAAAATATTGATCAATGGTACTCTCCATTGCTCAAACTTCACAGTTAGCGCACTTTACATAACTTCTCCATGACTCCATGACACTGTGTCCGACCTCAAAACAAGAGGCCAGTACTGAGCACTCCCATGATGATGGGCATCTACAGGCTCTCAGGGCCATTTTCACAACTGTCACATTACTTTCATCTGTCTGCGCGGTGGTGTAGAGATGGTAGGACATCAGTTTCAGGAGCATGACAAAACTATTAGGAAAATGCTGCCCCTTGGTGGTCACTCCTTCCTTATCACTGCTGGCTGGCGCAGGACTGGGTACCAGTGTCTATTTCCATCTCTGCCCTGTTTTTTCAGCCAAATCCAGTCAGCCTCCACCACTTTTCAGTGTCAGTCTCTTCTCTGACTCGCATACAGATTTTGTTTTGCCTCCATGGCACACTGGGTACATTGTAGAGGTATGCGTGAAACACAAAGAGAGGTAAATTCTTCCAAGCAGTTTGGGTATAACACCCGTCTCTTTTTGGTTTGGCAAAATACCAAATGCTTTTGCTGCACATGGTTTCAGAAAAGACTAAGTTGCTAGCGGCAATCAAAAAAGGCAATTCTTTTCTGCAGGGATGTTCTGACAGATCCTACACTGCAGCCTTCCAGCCACTCAGCCTGCTCAGAGAAGAAGATTAGTAGTTATACCATTAGATTTACTGTATACACTGGGAACAACAGGGTTACCTAAAACTTGTATGACAAGGTTACACACTTTATGTTTTCCTCAATTTTGCAATAAAGCAGTTTTTACTAAAAGAGCATGAGCAAGTCACATGTGCTATAAGTTTATCTTGTGCTGGTCCACCTAGTGATTCCTTCCTTTCAGCGCCGTGCAGCTGACTGCTCCATTCTGTGGACATCTCAGGGAAAGGTTGCTCTTTCTCCAGATGCTGAAGTCACTTGCAGTTGGACCATGCTGGCCCATGGCCCATGGCCAACATAACCCTCAGATTTTCCTTTTCATCATTGGGCGAATGTGCTCCAGGGGTGAGTACCTACAGACTCCAACCGCTTTCCATCACAATCCCAAGGACTGCTGTTTTCCTTAGACAGAGAGCCCTTGGCCAGCTGCTCTCTCTCATAAGGTCATTTGTAGGACAAGCTGTTTTCAGTCCCCAATGGATCTTGCAGACCGCTCTGTGTGATGGGAGTTGTAGAACGGGTATTTGTGTTTCACTCTGACCTTTCCTCCTGCCACTCAGCTTTTCCCACCTTGCATACACCCTCACAGGGATGCTGCTTTCACTGCTGGCATCTTTCCTGATCCACCCTTGAGCACACAAAGCCAGGGTCGCCCACACAATTCCTGGTGCTATATGAGGAAGCGTCTGGGTCCCTCCTGGACATCACTTGGCCGTCACAGCGAGTTTCCACTTTCAGGCACTTCTTCCTCTCCGCCAACTTCTGCTCAAGCAAGCAAGCATTGTGGTTTCCTATATTTGGCCATTGGTCTAGACCACATGAACTCTTGCTATTGTTTTGTTGCCTGTTTTAAGACCTTCTGCTAGGATGTTCTTTTACCACACCCAGATTTTGTTGACTCTCTTTCAAGTCTTCTCACATGATCCTGAACCATAAGAAATCATCCCCCAGGACTCTGTTCATGAGTCTTACCCCATGCTTCCTGCTCTTGTATTGCTCTCCCTTCATCAAGATGCTAAAATGACCAGCCATGAAAATATCTTTCTTTCTATTATTCAAATCCACTTCTGTCACCCCTCAGCTCAGGACCTGCTACCGGGTAGGCTAAGGGTATCAGAGGCACGGGCTAGGCTCTCTCTGTGACATTGCAGTCCAAACTGGCAGAACTTCATTTTGAGGCCAAAATCAATCTCACTGTTCCATGGGCAGTTGTCCCAGCAGAGCTGTATGACCTGTGGTTGCCTTCCAACATAGTTCAGAGAATACCCATAGTCTCAGACAGTCCAGTGAAACTGGGTCATTCTTAATTGTGTTCTGTCTGACTTGCAGGCCAAATGGCTGCTTCAGCTACATTAGACAGAGGGACCTCATCTTCTTGAAATCATTGTAAGAGTTAATAGACAGAGGTACTCCAGCTTCCAGTCTTCCCTGATGGGATTGGTAAATCATACAGGCTTGTCACTCCTGGCACCTGTACAGTAGATTTTCACCCACTGTGAGATCTCACCTCCCACTGCACACCAGTCCTGTCCTACCCAGTTTGTACCATCCTTGCACAGGACTGCAAGAACTGTTCCAGATCATCACACCAGCACTGCAAAATGGTTAGGGGAAGTGGGGGAGGAGATATAGTGATGTATGAAACAAAAATTACCAGTGCCAGATGTAAACTGTTGCAGGCCAGTGTTTTCACTGGGATATGCCTGGATATCCCACACTGCTTGGCACAGTGTAGCATTGTTTCCTTTAATTCCTTCCAGGCCTTTTAGCTGATCCATCAAAACATCACTATCTTCCAGCATGAGCTGGTCATATAGAAGTTATAGTCACTTTAATATTAACTTAGTCACACACACTCACACAAAAACCTCCACTATCTCTCCTGGATTGAATGTCCTAAATACTCTTCATTGCCCCATAAACACTAATGCAGCAAAAAATATGTGCATTTTTAAAATGCATTTTACTTGAGTTCACCTTAAGGTGATTTTTTGACAACCAAAAAACCAAACAGCAGCTCCCAGGTCTGCCCTCCTACAGGGACATCTGATAAACGGCAGCCCTTTAGAGTTTTAGCCACTGAGTTGTTCAGCTCTTGGTTAGAGGCAAGGAGTCTATCACAGATCTAGTTCTCTCCATGTTTGAAGTTCAACTGGGTAGCACTGTGTAATGTAAGTAGGGGCACAGTGATTAATTAAAAGTGGTCCTTGTGAGATGTGGACATTGTGAGAGCTAGGTTCTCCTTTTTGTGGAGAGGGCCATTAATTGTTTTCTGGTGTGTACGGCATATGCACAGCTACTACAGACCTAATATCTGCATTAAATACGTGAGGACTGACACACACCTGCCTTGGGTTGCTCTTTCCATGAGGATTATCAAGGCAAGAACCAAAAAAAGGAGGAGTTGAACATTAGAGTGTGGTTGTAGAGTCTTTATGGACCTCTGGAACATGTCCAAAGTACATGTCCAGTTCTGCATTTCCTGATATTAGTCCGTATCTAGCAAAACCTTACTGATAAGTATCCAACCTGGCAACTCACTTTCTCTATTAAAAAGCAAGTAGCTGTAGTATCTCCTCTTGTACACTCAGATCTACTGGCAGTAACGAAAGACACCACGTTTTCCAAGGACTGTTGTGCATTGTATTATTATTAACAATAGCAACAATTATATATTTTATGTTTTCTACTATATATTTAATACAGATTATATTTTTTTTGTACTTATGCATCATATTTCATCTAGTATTTTCAAGCTTTTTATAATTGTAACTCCATTTTACTTCATTGGTTCAAAGGCAGTTATTAGTAATCCACTATTTTATAGACTGACAAGTGGAGAAACATAAAAGTTAAATGACTTGTGCAAAAATTCTCAGAATTCCTCAATCTTTACTCTGATATTGATTTAACTTAACAGAACATACCACATGCTATGCAGTATTTAAATATTTTAAACTTAGTTGCACCGTGAAAGGGGAAAACAAAGGTTTAGGTCTTGTCTATTTTGCACTGTCTATTTCAATTAGAAAGATCAAATGCCCACGTTTCCAAGGGTAATAAAATGCACATCAAAGCCCTATCATCTATGTTTATCAGAGAATAGAATATCTTTATAATTTACACAGACATATAACACCCGGTATATTAAGCTATAATATTTGTAGTACCAGTTGTATTCTTATATGATATACTTTACCTCAGTTGTTTTCTGATGGGATGTTTACATGGACAGAGGAAATATAGCCTATTCTAAAAAAAGGTTGAATGTAACTCTTGTAATATCATTCTGAAAGTGGTGAGGAAATGTAAGAATATGGTGATTTACCAAATTTATGCAACATAAATTCTAGATGCTTGTCACACGAACAGTCTTTTATGTCAAGAACACACATATGACATTTTCCCTGATTCACACAGAGATTCCACACTCTGGCTTGCATTTTTGATTTTAAAATCAAAGAAACAATTTGATGTGACCACAAATCTTTTGTTTGATGAATCCAATTAATAATTATTACCAGACCTGTTAAATGAGCAAATGTGTTAATAATAAATCTCCTGTGCACAAATGGTTTGTTATTTTCTTAGATATTGTAAGAGTTATTTATGGTAAAATGAAAGCCAATTCCTGCTAAAAGATATGACAATTTTACTGATTAAGTGCACACAAAAGAAAAGTATGGAAAAAGACCTCTACTGTACATTTCCTAATAGAAAATTATCTTTCCTTTGGACTTGTCTGCCGGTTATCCTTTCCCGCTCATTTGGTTCTGCCATAGGAAACGTCATCTCCATCCATTGTATGAGGAAAGGCTCTATTCTTACGCTACAGATTCCCATTTTTAAGATCATGGAGTCAAATCTTAAGTTGGCATTAATGGAAGTTAACCTCACTGAGGCCAGGACTCTGGATATGGCACAGTTTCTTTTAGTAATTAATAAAGTACTATAGCTAGAGTACTTATTTACAAAAAAGTCAGCAGGCGTCAGCAGGCAGCTGTGTGGAAAAGAGGATAGGGGAGAATCAGTACTGGCAGTACTCATTTTCCATCTCTCTGGCCCCGATTCAGCAAAGCACTTAACCACATGTTTAATTTTAGGCGCATGAGTAATCCCATCTCTGCAGAGCAAAGCGTGTGCTTCGTTCTCACTGACTGTAATGGGGCTACTCATGGACCTGTCAAATCTTGCGTGCTGTGCGTGACACGTTCATAACTGCTTCCACCTCACTCACCCCTGCAGCATGGTCTTTGCTGTGAGTATTTGTAGAGTGTGAGAGCCCCTCTTGCTCTGCGACCCGATGAGTCTTATGACCTTGGTCCATCTGATCATATTCTGATAGCTGTATCCTGAATGTGGTAAAACAGACTGGGAGTAACTGGGAACCATTATTATTCAGAACATCATTACTTATTTAGGGTTACTTGTTCAGAGAGTTCCCAGACCAATACTAACCTCATTTTATTATCCAGCTGTGGAGTCATGCTCAAGTTCTCTACCGAGTCAGGCTCTATCATCCCAATCAGCAGAGAAGATTTCTAGTAAGTATATTCCTTGATGCATTAACTAACCCAAGGCTGGATAAATATTCAATATGTACTTCTGATGGACAAGAGATCTCCTACTCGGAAAGGATCCTTAGAGCAGAATAGGTGAACACCTAAGGCCCATATCCGCAGTTCTGTGAGTCCTATGTAAGTGTCCGTCCTGCAGTCATGGAAGTCAGTGGATGTTTCCAATAAAAATGGAATCAAGGCAGTAGGCTCTCATTCAGCTGAACATTTAAGCAGACACTTACTTTAAGAACAAGATTAAGTCTCTTTGAACTCATTGGGAGTGAAACACATGCTTAAGTACTTTAATGAAGCAGGGACCTATTCCAGCTTTGGATCCACAGCACTGGAAGGTATCTACAGAGGTAGTCCAGCAATTTCCTGTTGCTGCCTACATCTCTGGCTGCAGCAATGCTCTGCTTATTTTGATAAATATAATAGTCTTCCCACTTCAGTAATTAACTTTTTCTTTAATATGCAGGGTACTAAAAATATGTAATTGTTGCTGGACTAATCATGATTTGAATTGATTGTATGCATGGAACCTGAAGCTGTTTTATTCTACTGCAGTTTTTCTTGAGATTTTTGCTCTGGCCCATTGATTGAATAATGACAAATGATTTCTTGAGCATGCTGACTGCATTCAGCTCCGGTGACATTTCCAAGAGCCTGCTTGTGATGGCTAATTTCATTTTCAAAACTTGCAGGGGTTATTTATGAGGAAACAAAGGCCCTTTAACAGATACCTAACAATGCATTTGGCTAGTTAGTCATTTACTATGCAAAAGGGGAAAACACCCAGCAGCTCTTCCTGCATATGTTCCCTTATAAAATACTACATTTGGTTTTGAGTCATCTGCTTATCAATCTTTCATGCCAAATTGGCTTTAGAGGTGAAGACTAAAATCTTTACCACAGCTATTATGCAGTGCCAGTCAGGAAAGAGCCAGCATGGGATGCATAATTTGGCAGTCTGCTGCCGTAGAAGGAAGCACTTTTCTCCCATCAGAATCAAAAGTAGACTTTTTGACTAGAGCCTGGGGGGCCCTTGAAATGTCCAGGATCAACAGTCACAAAAGCCACTCGCTGTTGGATCAAGCCCAGTGTGCATTATTCTAATGTCAGATGTATAGGGCTGCAAAACTGTACATAACACATTGAAAAACTTTTCCTTCACTTGTGCACGGTTGGAGAATAGCTTGACATTGAAATTAGAACTCTTGATCAACATAAAAAATACGTGACATTTTGTTTGGAAAGTTATTGTGTATGGACATACACAAGAGGCAATTGCTTAAAGTAAATACAAGTGACTTAAAGTCAATAAGCAGTATTTTCAAGGCTGACAAGGATTCAAGTTTTATAAAAGTAAAGCTGTGTACTAGGCATAGAAAAGGCACTAAAAATTAGGGATGGATGAGATCATTCTGTTTTATTTAAAGCACTGCATTTTTGGTTTGAAAGTTCCAGCCTTCACAGGATTTCTCTTTTAGTTTATTAAAGTTTGTGGGTATAAAAGAAGCAGAGAGTGGGAGAGATTAAGAAAATTACCGAAAAAAGTACAGTGTGTACTGTATGTGCAGCCATACACTCATTCGTGCCAGCCTAGCCAGGGCATGTGGGCTCGTAACAAAACAGAAGTATATTTCACATAAAGAAATGGATTTTTTTTCAACAGAAACTTCCCTCTCCCCTCAAGAAGTGTTTCAGCTATTGGAGAAAAGATTTGTAGATGTATACAAATTCTATAAGACTAATAATCCATCTGTGAGATTAGCTACACTCAGGACAAACAAAACTAATCAAAATGCTTAAACATTAAAAAAGCTAACAACTGGTGGACAAATTTTGGTAAAGATAAGCAGCTAGTGAATAAAAATTCACAACAACAAAACCACAAGCCAAAGCTCAATTTTCAGAGCGAATATAAATTTGAGACTTTATGCACAAATTATGAAGATATTTGTGTGCCTCATAATCTGTGATATTAAAGGTAATTAGGCACCTGAATGCTTCTAAAGTATCATACAAGATTCAAAGAGTTAATGATATTTAAATGGCATTTAAATTATATTATATGGACGCTTCCAAATAAGAGTTTCAGGTTCCTCTGTTAGTCATTTAGGTGCCTTTTAAAACAGTGTCTGATTAGTAATTTTTTCCTAGGCATGTATTCTCTCATAGATTTTATTCACATTAACTGACTCATATCTTCAATAAATACAGATTTTATCCATTCTTAAGATGTGAGCACGTCATATTTGTCCTTATCAGGTTCAGGGTCAGCTTTGGGTATAAACGAAAAAGGCAGCTCGCTACTGCATCAGAACCCTTAATGCACCTTTTCTAGAGGGCATGCATTGACTGTTCCAGAGGCAGATGCAGCTCAAACCACCACCTCACGGAGAATCAATTTCTGCTTTTGCCTCCTCATCCCATGTCTCTGTGGGAGCAGCAGGAATAGGAAACCTTGCTGTCCACGTATTTTGTTTCAGTATTTTACCTGGGGTCTGTGAAGGCTGATGGTCTGAGGGTGAAAGTGCATTACTGAAATGAGTGGAGAACAAATAAAGATCCCTGAAGGAAGGCCAGCTGAAGGACAGGGAGAGATTCACAGTACTCCCCAAAGTGTCCTAGGACATCCCAAATTACCCTAACCGCTCCTCTCCCATTGGCATATCTATGCCAATACACGTCAAGCATATACTGTGCTCATTCTGAACTCACAGGCTTTGTTTAGAGAAAGCTGGCAGGACTGGGAATATTTTACTTTAAATTGTCTTGTGGTGGAGGATGATATAGTGTGAATACCAGAGGAGAGGGCTTTCCAAAAGTGCACTGAGTCAAGAGACACAGACATGTTGTCAAATGCGAAGTTTTTTACTGTCTCCTAAAAAAAAAAAACGCTGTTGGCAATATGCAGGCCCTGAAAGCTGGACCAAAAATAACAATAATACATAGACCCTCTGGCCACAGAATACTCTGTGAAATATAGAGAATATAAATACTAGCATTCCTGCTTGGGCTAGGCAAAATGCTGAAGGATATACAGGGAACATAAAGACAGACCCTCTTGTCTTACTCTTTAAAGTAATATGACAAATAAAATGTGTGCTTAAAGCACTAGGATTTGTTTGGAAACAAAACAAGATCAAGTAAGTGACTTTAGTCCGGTGTGTCCTCCAGGGCAGGAATGAAGATTCAGGAATGAGGGCTGCACATCCACTAAAATTTAACCTTCGAAATCTAGGGCTTCAGCTTGAGATTTTCAATCAGTGGTTACTTCCACACTTACCCCATCACCGTGGTGTGACCCCCCAAAGTTTGAAAACACTTGCAGCAGTGCAATATGCATGGCTGCTCACTTACAGTCTGTAGGTGCGGGATGTTGAGAATCTAGGGAGACTAGAGGACAACTGAGGAGTACCCCATCAGCATGTGGAGGAGGTATTGCAGGCACTGAAGGAAGGACAGAAAAATGTGGTTGTAAAGACGCTAAGATTTTCACAGTTTTAGTTGGTCGTTAACCTCTTGTGACAGGAACATCTGATCATCCTCAGTGAAATATACAGTACACCAACCTGGCACCTCCATGACAAACAGAGCCTATGTGCCACAGCCAACGTTCTCAGCTCTCTCCCCCACTGCAGACCTGGCATTTTCTGTCCTTCATGGCCCTCACTCTGAGGCATGGAGATAGGTCTGGAGCAGGCCTAAGAGGGGAACCCATGTGGAGCAGATTCAGGGCAGAAAATAAATAACACAGTTATACCTTTGTAGACCCTTTGGACCTCCTAGTCTTTACAGAAAATAATATGTTTATCCACTTCCCTTGAATTCCTTCCTCTGGACAAGACCTGTGAATCAATATCCCTATTCTGAACACATTCATCCAGGAAGAAGCATCAGAAAGAAACATTTGTTTCCTGTGCTCATCTCTGCATGTGCTGACATGACAAGAAAAGGAGAGTGATCCATTCTGATAAGAGCTGGACAAGGCACGGACTTGGATCACAGTGAATGATTTGTAGACTTTAGTAGCTCATCTGGTGAAGGTGGTGGTGGGGATTGGTGAAAGGAGGAGGAGAATGAAATATTGGGCTTTGTGCATAAGGAGGATAAAGCCAGGCTGTCTCATTGGCCTACTACTACCTGCTTATGGCCTCCATCGTACTTCTCTCTCTCCAGAGTGTGCAGCCAAGCAGGGCTTTGCCAGACATTATTTGTTGTAGTGCCAGAATGATTACAGGACCTGGTTTTCCAGAGCAGGCTTGGTATACCCTCTTCATTCACAGTAAAGCTGCTCTGGCATTTTATGCCCTCACTTCAGCTCCCATGGTGTGAGAACTGGGTGTGTTTTAATGAGTCTTAGCCTCATTACAAGCTTTCAGGAATGTGCAGGAACTGCTAAAGTTCCTGCTACATGAAACATTTTCCTATGTCCCTGCCCAGGAGTGGGCGAACATCTGGATAGCGAGAGACAGTCTGTTCAATCAGGGTGTTAGGCTCTTGGGCCCTGTAATGGAGGGTGGAGAAAAAGGACCTTTCCGGCTTTGGCATGGAGCAATGATGGGAACAGACGTTTCAGGGCATTTGTAGACTTGGTAAGGACTCTCACTGGCTGTTTTAGGCAGCTCCTTATCAGGACTTTGTCCTTAGCTGGGCTGTCAGCTCCTCACAGAAGATGCTAGCCTCTGTGCATCATCCTCCTGTGGGAGCAACTTTCCTATGGACAAAGAGACATGGAAGTAAAACAGTTAGGATAGGCCTGTGAGGGAACTAAGCAGGTAGGCAGGTATGAATCTGTCCTGGAGCCTGAGGATGGACATCTGCAGGTCCAAGTCCTGTTAGAGCTGACAGCAGGGCACTGGACTGCTATTGGTGCTGAGGGTGGCCTTACAGATCGAAAGTGTGGGAGCAGCTGCCTCACCACATCACTTATGCCTTGCCACCGCAGTCCCTCAAATTTGGCATGAGAAAGGTAGTGAAAGACAAACTAGAGCACTGGAGACAAGGAGAGCTATGGAAGTTTGGTCAGAGATTGTTCTAAAAGCATATCTAAAAAAATACTACAACAAATAAAAAAACTTACCAGATATTCCTATACTGACAATCCTGACTGGTGAGAGGAGTGTCAGTGGTTCTTCCAGTGGGATTCTCGCAAAGTTGGGAAAGGGAATCTGGTAACCCTGACAGAGAATGGCTGCAGGTGATAATAGAGGAAGAAAATCCCTGCTTGCAGCAGCTGGAGAAGAACAAGGATCTAATGGGTCAGGGACAACCCAGGTTCATCTGCAGGTAATTACTAGGCAGATATTTTGCATCCAATAAATACAAATGATTGCTCAGAAGGTGAACCCAGGAGCTCACAGAAAGAGGGGAGTAGAATCTGTGACTGTGCAAAATTTAGGCTGAGGCCTAATCACCACAAGACACCTCAGTCTGTACCCTCTCCCAAAGAGGTCCTCAGTGAAGACCCCACACTAGAATCCCTTGTAAAAATAATGGTGCTTTTCAGGGATAAGGATGATGAATTAATCAGAAGAATTTTATTGCCAGCTGAAGCCTTTATATGATGCTAACCAAGATTGTTGTAAAAATGTTATTAATTTATTATATTTTATGATACAATGCATAAGGTATTATTGGTGTGAATTCAGAAGACTGCAAGTGAGAAATAGTCTAAATCCAGTAATGTGCAAACTAAGGTATATAAAGGTATACATTCAAAATGCTAATCAGAGGGCTCTGGGGACTGGAGACAAGGAAGAAAAGACACATGGAAAAGAAATAGCATAATCCTCTCCAACCTCACGGTGTGCCCTAGAGTCCAGTTATAAGAAATGAAAATGCAGTCTTAAGAGAGAGATGTATCAAGACTAGGGCATACCTGCCAGTGACAGAAACAGCAGAGAGCTGCAAGTCACCTGGAAGAGAGCTGTAGAAAGTTATCTACCTTCCTAGGGTGAAACTGGCTGAAGCAGCTCCCCACTGTTCAGCACAGGGTCTACAACAGTCACAGGTAGTCTCATAGTGTGTTTTTTCCAAGCTGGTTTTGAGCCAGTTTTGATGGCAGCACCAACATCTCCTAGCAGTAAGCATGGTCTGCCGGTCCCTTGTTCGGCTTTCAGGACACAGTTCATTTCCTCAGCAGCATGTCCCTAACTGGCCAGAGTCAGCAGATGCACAAAGGCAGTGCTTAACAGCAGTGCAGTTGGACACCTGCCCTCCCCTTGCCCCCAGCCAAAGATGCTTAAGTCACTGAAAAAGGAAGGAGGACAAACGTTCCCCAAGAGCAAAAAGGCTTTAAGCTGGAGCAGAAGCAGGGCTACAGCTACTAATATGGCTAGAAGACACGCAGGTAATGGGTCTTGATATGCTTAAGTACATTCTCAAGTTTTGAGGTTTCAGTACAGGTATGATTCTGGGCCTGTGTCCTTCCTGAATAGCCTGGACTGGTACTTAGTGAATAATAATAATGAGGTTTCCTCGCAGAGGTGTAACCATGGCTTTGCAAATCTTGGATAATAGGGAGTTTTGCAATGCCTTTGTGAAGCACTGACTTTTTGATGCTCTCTGAGGTTACAGAGCTCTCCAGTACCTCTCACTGTAATTCTTTTCTCAGCAGAATACTATTATTCTGTACTGCGTGAAATGCCCGAGGCTATGCAGACTGAAAATACATGACTGCCCTTTGTGCAAGGAACAACAGAAATGAAAGGAAAAATTTTTAAGACAGTTATTTCACTGTGGATTCTCTTATAATGGTTTCTTGACAAACGATAACTGACTGTGAATGTTGGAGACCTGAGATGTATACATCTACATTGGCATCACAGATGACACTGCAACAGTATGTTGAGATAGGCAAGATAACTTTAAATTAAATAGCACAGATAGTGAAGTAGCACTGAGAGATAAGTGTCACCAGCTTCCAAACAAGTCCTTAGTCAGAAACAACTAGTCTCAGAGGAGTTTAGAATAAAATTAGCATAATGGACCACTTCTGCATCTTAGTTGTTTTTCATTATTATTTCTTCACATGTTACAGCCTTATTTATATAACACATCATGCTCACTTTTACTCCTCTTTGTTCCAAAACTCCAAATAAATAAGAATAATGATTTACATTCACTAGCAATGCAACCTAGTTTTCTAACCTTTATTTTTCAACAGTAAGTGGAGCTACTTTGGTGTAGCTGAAGGATTGATTTTCAGGGGGACCAATGGAGCTATCCCCCCTGCCTCTGAAGCCCCATTACCTGCTTCATTGCCACGGCATTCTCACCACGCCCTTAAAGCTGCTTTCTGTAGTCCTAGAGAGATTCCACGCTGGGCCTGTGCCTAGGGAAATCTGGTGCTCTCTGGCTGTCATAACCCAGCCGTGGCTAGTACCACCGTGTGGAGTCAGAGTATCAGCTTGTAGCATCCGTGTCAGATCAGCTTGCATTCTGCAGAGTGGGGTCAGCCCTTGTCGCTTCATGGTTACTCCCATAACTAAAACTTTTAACTGAGAACACAGAACAGGCTTGAGCACTGACAACAAAGCACATTTGTTTCATTATATATAAATAGTGTCGTGTAATAATCAGATAATGGGTGTAACAATAACACGAATATAATTTGAGAAATTAATTTTCCAGCCCAACTGTGCACTTTATGCTAGCTTACTTTACAAAATTTTGCTAGGATTATCACTAATTTGTCATTTCTTAAGATGACTGCAGTGACACAGGAGTGGATCTCTAGGTCAGGCCCAGGTCAAGGGAAACTTGTTCTCTAGAGACTATAAGAAAGTGACTGTGGAGTCACACTTAGCAACGAATGCAGCCCATGGCTTCCACAGACTGTAGTATAATTTCACTGGGGAAAATGCAAATTAATGTCACAGACTACTCTTCACATGTTCAGAAAAGGATGATTCCTGCAGCTTATCTAAGTTCATCCTCTTGCTCTCCAGAATCACTATTGTATGTGGAAAGGGACAACATGGTTATAAACACAGGTCCACAGATACTTTACTTCCCTGCCGTTGTTCAAAATACCTGTGCTGTGTTCTGCTCCACAGCTGGAGAAGGCTTGCCTCAGGAAATGTCTGAATACAGCCAAATAGAAGCCAATGGGAGTGGAAAGCAGGTCTGTGTCAAGGAACTTTTCAACAATCTTTCCTCTAGCTCATCAACCTGACAACCAAAAATTTAGAATAAAGACTGTGTAAGATATTCACAGAAACTTTATAAGGTCTATTAACACAGCAACTCAATCTGATCTGCTGATGTGAAACAGCTGGAGGTGTTGAAGCCCCTAATAAACTGACCCTCCTGATGAGATTTACAAGAGCTCTTGATCTGTCATCATGCTAGTTGCATCTGTCACTTGCACCTGGTAGGAATATCTTCGTTAGCTATCACGTATCACTTTCATGTGGTCCAGCAGGACAGCTGGAATTACTTCACCTTTGTGTTGAGGCCTTTAATAGTAAAACATGCTTTATAAGAATCATTTGTGCCATTGCTAGCATTGTTTAGTGGTGGATTCTCCTAAAACAATGGTAGGTCCACAGCGGTCTCTTTTGTTGGTGACGCTCAGCTCACAGCCAGCATTGTAAAACTGATCTTTATTCCGTTCCCCCCTTTTACAGGCTGTCATATTCAGAGTTGGTTCTAGGAGATGAGATCCTCTGGGGACCTATTTCAGCAATTATCTGAAGCTTGTATTTTGATTTAAGCATTTTATATGCATCTCCTTATGGGCCACCGGCATTTCACAGGATGCTATTCCTTTACACGTTAGGCTGGATTAGCATATGACCTGAGATTTCCATTATATGTTATTTCTTTCTTTATTCTGATGCTATTATCACTACAAATATGTGATTCCTAAGGAGCTTTTATCAAATATCAGTACCCTGAAGCAACAAAACTGCTTTGTTTAAAAACTATAGCTCAGCCTGTGTCAGCTTGGTCCCCTTCCTCAGTGACAGCTCTGTCTCCTGAAGGCTATCAATGTCCGGGTGAAAACTGGGAGACTGATGGAGTGCCTCTCGCTCAGATATGGTCCAAAGGAGAACAGAACACACAGTAGCAGTTGCGTGGCTTAGTCAAGACCAGTAGTTAGGACTATTGGGCAACTTTCTGCAAATGGAACAGCACACAACTTCCAACGTGGCCCAAGATTTGGATTTCTCGGTTCAAGGCTTTTACACACTGTTTAAGAGGTTTTCCACAAACACAGTCGGACTGTCCAGCTTGTTACATGAAACAATACTGTGAACTGCCCACTTTCATTTAAGAAGATTTAAAATAGAAGAACCTTTTCCACATGTAAAAGCAACAGTGTTCACCTCTAAATAATAATTTCTGACTGAATTTATTGCTGCAATACATGATACAACTGACTTTTAATACTCAATGCAGACCCTCAAGAAAGTGACTTACAAATTTTTATAAAGTCTCCCAGTCTGTGATATTGGGAAAGTGACGTTACGGTGATTCTCTCCTCAGATTTCTGAAGCACTTAGTGTTTAACATAACAAAATTACCAGGCATGTCACTTGCAATCAAGTAATCAACACAATTATCTCTAAAGCACAAAAGGTGGGTCTAAACCACTTTCATATTTCTTTACTTTCCTTTGAAAATTATATTTCAGATATATTTACATCCTTGAAAAAATGCTATTGAAAATCTCTATCCAGAAATATTTCCAAACAAATAATTTTTCAGTGATGTGTACTAGGTCAGAGTTTAATGGCAAAATATTAAAGGCATTATTCATCCACGTGAATAACGTCCTTATTGTGTTCCCTTTTCCTATATTCATACACCCTTAATTGTATTCCTTTAAATTTATGTTCCCTCAACACAAATTCCCGATTCAGCCCTCCATGTATTATACACCAGTCTGTGACAATGAAGTGCTGAATTTTTCCCCTCATACTGAGGTTTTTCTCCTATTGCTTCCCAGTTTGAATTATTTCAGTGTCTCCTGTCTTCCTGCACACTAGCTTAGCGAAGGCAGAAATGCAGTTTAGGGTATATTCTTCCTTCTATCATGCCTTGTTCTAGCTTCCTGTGTTTTTTGCTTGCCTTTTTCTCCCCTCACTGTCTCTCACATACATGCATTCAGGTATTCATTGTTATTCACACAGTGAATCCTGAATTTTGCCAGGGGAAATGTAAAGAAGAGTTTGTTTCAATGGGAATAAAATCTTGGATGAAAACAAAGCACAGGGCAAACAGAATGGGAGGAATGGGAAACTGAAGAAAGGGGCAGCCTGAAGCAAAGGGTGAGCTGTGAAGGGGGCAGCTCTCTGTGGAGGTGATGGTGCACAGGGCCAAGGCAGGGTGAGGACTACCAGAAGGGGCAAACACAGCTAAGGCTTGCTGGCTTCTGCCGCTCAAGGAAAAAGTGGCAGTGACTGGAAAGAGCCCAAGGAAAAAGGCGGAATATCTGGAGGAGGTTGGGAGAGGGAAGAGTGATGACAGTGGGTGTGAAAAACTCCCTCTAAAGGTCTTGGCTGTGGAAGGGCCTGACTAACCCCTTCCGTCTTCCCACACACAGGCTGATCCTGGCGCTCTCTTCCAGCTAGCCTTTCACATTGGCTGGAAGCTTTATTGAGATGAGTACTCTGCAGCTTAAGTCTTTTCATGAGTAATTTAAATGTAATTTTCAAGATGTGTCCCCCTTATCTCTCTCCAAAGAACATCCATGAAAGAGTGAACAAACCCTTTGATGTACATTTCATTAGGAAGCCTACTCACCTCACAGTCAACTTCAAAGGAAAACATCCATAAAAATACAAATGTCAGTGTAATGAGGCCCAACAAAACTGCGTGGAATAAGACAGCTTGGACCAAAGGTGAACTAAAGGAGGAAAAAGGAAGAGAGGAATGTGTAATAAAGCAGTCAAGCATCCATAGAAAACATGTGCAGCTCAAGAACCTGCATGCAATAACTCTTCAAAAAAAGGATACAGTGGAGGTTTACTGAGTGTTTCCAAAGCATTTGGAAATGATACATGATGCAATAGAAAGGAGGAAGATGCATCCATGCTCAGAATGGTTATATAGCTGACAATATAACCAATGTTAGATCACTAGTGTTGAAAACAGGATGAAAATAAGTCAAAGAAAGAAGAAATTTTTCAAAAAAAAGATATTCTGAATAGTCTTAAACCTCAATGCCCTGTTTGCAGAAGTTGAGAAAATGATTGAACTAGGGCCATTTGCCTGTCTGGGACCTAAGCAGGGTATTGTGGTAACCTGCTAGTTCGTCTTGTGACTTACAATTGTAGGAAAAGAAGGAATATGCCTACATGTCCCCAGAACAACTAATGAAGAAACCTTAACAATGAAAAATTAAAAGAAATTAGCATGGACAATATGCTTCATTTGAATAAGAGATACTCATATACTGGAAAACCTAATAAAATATTGTTTAGCAGAGGGTCAGCTGTGAGGCTATTCCTTCCAGAGTCACCTGTCTCTTTGGCACATCATACTGAACTTCTCCAGAGTGTATATATACTATTTTTTATGTCCTCTTACTGAAAAAAAATAAAAATAGTTAACAGAGTCACTTCTAAACTGCAGCTATATGTTATCAGTTTGTGGGGATCAAGCAAATGAAACAGAAGCATGGCTACTGACGATTTTAAAATATTTTGAATCAGGCTGTATTTGAAAAATAGGCAAAAACGTTTATTATATGGGCAATTTAACCCTTAAATAGTATTGATTGTGTAAATCAGAAAGAGTGTATCAATCTCCTTTCCTTTGACCATGCTTATATGTCACACCTCTTCTAGCTCTTCATCATTCAGTGTACTGTAAGTATCTGGACTGACAGCAGTTTTCCACACTATAAACCTCAAGAGTGCATAAGGTCTCAGTGTAGACAGTATAAATAATAGTCACAACAAGCAAGAGTAATAATAATTATTATGAATTAATTAATCTTTTAAACTTGGAAAGAATTTTGCATTTGAGAGACGAAAGATGAATGGAGAAATAAGGACTTTCTTTTTTACTGAGCGGAGCAGGAGTGGTCACTTATTAAAGCAACATGTTCAACAGCTCTTGCTGAACGAGTAAGCCTGGAAAACTTTAAGAAAAAATATTTTCCCAAACCCTCACAAATCTAGCTAACTTGTTAAAAATGCTTCTATAAAACACGAATAGCTCCTTATCAAAATGATTTCAAGGTGAATGCATTCTCCGGAGCTTTCCTCAATATCTAAGTAGAAAAATACTTATAGTCTACAAGATTCCAACTTAAGCCCCTTCATCCATGATTTCAGCTAGGGTATAAGGGCTCTCCTGTATGCAGTTTTCCTGCCATAGTAACTCAATGATGAAATGTGGTGGCAGGGAGGGTGGTTCTGTTGTGTCAGAAAAGATTAAAATGTGAAAAGTGTAACTATCCTGAAGCCTTCTGAAATCTGGGTCTCTCTTATGTTTCTTTTTACTATTGCCAGGAGATACTTCCTCACTGAGTAGCTGGCTTTGACATGGGATTCAAATGATACTTTGGCTCATGCTAAGACTAAATGCACTGTACCTTCTTTCTTAGGGTGATATTGATGGGAAATTAGTATAAA